>WFKR01000004.1:8576597-9776597 GCA_025331145.1 Rosa persica
GAGTTTGAGACAGGTGATCTTGTGTTCTTGAAAGTCTCACCTATGAAAGGTGTGGTGAGATTTGGCAAGAAAGGAAAACTCGCACCGAGGTATGTTGGACCCTTTGAGATTCTAGAAAGGGTTGGTAACTTAGCATATCGTCTTGCTTTACCAGTTAGGATGTCGGGTGTGCACAACGTTTTCCATGTGTCTCTGCTCAGGAAGTATGTTCGATGATTCTCTCGTGATTGACCACGGTACGATTGAAGTGAACCCGGATGTGACGTTTGTGGTTGAAACCTGTTCGTATCTTGGATAGGTCTACAAAGAAACTTCGTAGGAAAGAGGTTGATCTCGTGAAGGTGTTGTGGAGTCATCATGACGAGGGTGATGCATCATGGGAGTTAGAATCTGACATGAGGACGAGGTTCCACAGCTTTTTGGGGAATTGGGTACTTGAATTTCGGGACGAAATTCCTTTAAGGGGGGTAGATTGTAATACCCGCAATTTCCATTTTAAATCCGAGTGATTGTATCGAATGATTATTATACGATTTCACGATTTATGTTCGATAATCATTCATTTTTACAATTATCGAAGTTTCGAAACGTTTATTTTAACGAAAAGCTCGAAATACTCGGGTTGAGAAATTGACTTTTTCTACGTACGAAATTTGGAGAAACTTCCTTCATGAAAGTTGTAGAGCTCGTCGATACGAGTCCGTGCACGTACGGAACACGAAGATCGGATTTTTTCTGAATTAGTTATCGAATTTCGAAGTTTTCCGAAACATGTATATATAGAAAAATTTTAGAAACCCTAATTTTTTTTCCCTACCGGTTTCTTTTTTTTCCTTTTCTTTCTTCTTCTTCTTCTTCTTCCGTTTCTGGAAAACAGGTTTCTCTCTCTCTCTCTTTTACAGACACAATCGGCCGAAAGAGGAGGAAAACTTCTCCTTAATTGTTCTCCCTCCACAGACCACCTCTCGACCTCAAACCAAGTCCCAGGCGTTCGTCTCGAGCTGCTCCCACACGGCGGCGCAGCCTGTGGCGGCGGCGGCGAAGCCCGAACCGAAAACGTCCATTTTCGGTTCGATCTCGATATCTCGAGCTACACTCCATCATTTCACTTGATTCTTGTCTCATTGAGCTCGCCTCAACTTCCTCTACAAGCACCAAGAAGGACCGGAACTGGATCGAACGTTTTCACGTTCGTCGGAGCTCGACCCGAACGGATCGAAATACCGAAACTTTCGATCTCGATATCTCGAGCTACACTCCATCATTTCACTTGATTCTTGTCTCATTGAGCTCGCCTTAACTTCCTATACAAGCACCAAGAAGGACCGGAACTGGGTCGAACGTTTTCACGTTCGTCGGAGCTCGACCCGAACGGATCGAAATACCGAAACTTTCGATCAAGATATCTCGACCTATACACGATCGTTTCTTGTAATTCCAAGCTTGTTGAGTTCGCAAGGAAGTTCTGAACAAGTTTCCAGAAGGGATCGGGGCCTGAGGTTGCAGTTTTCACGTCGGTTTTCAAGCTCACCGGTTTCTGCATTTTTTCCGGCCGCCGACTGTAAATCGATAATTTCGATGCCTTCCGATCATTTTTAGGTCTTGTGCTAGTTATGAAAGTTGCTCAGAATGATGAAACGAAGGGGACAAGCTCGGCCCCGACACCATTGGTGGTGGTCGGTGGCGGCTCTGTCCCTAACTCCGGCGGCCTTTTCCGGCCACCTCCGGAGGTCTAAAATTTGGTTTCTGTCCATTTTATGATTCTATGTTTCGATACGATCATTTTGGCGTATTATACGCATTTTTCGGATATCGTATGAATTAGTTATGAATTTTGTGATTTCGATCGATTTCGGTCGTTAGATTTTTGATCTGTGAAATTATGACCGTTGGATGAACTTGTAAATTTGTTATGATGATCATATGACTGTCCCAGAGGCTTTGTGTGGTCATGGGCGAAGATCCGACCGTTGGATCTTCGTATATGTGAAAAACGGTAATTAGGGGAGCGATTCGTGAGAAACCGCTCGTCGGATTTTAATGTAAATTAGAATCTGACCGTTAATTAGTGGTTAAATTATGAGTTGAATTTGTTGGCTAAATTCGAATCACATTTGATTAGGTGATTGACGGATTTTAATTTCGTGGGCTATTCGGCGTTAATTATAAATTATAATTTATAATTATATTGAAGACGCAGCGGGAGTTTCGAGGTGAGTAAAACTCACGTGGTTCATATTACGAACCGAGCATTTTAATTTATTTATTTTTGGTAATTGTGTGAAAAATATTTGCGGATTAAATATTTGTTTTAAAATTTCATGGACTTGAATTACCACGGTCCATAGGTAAGTAAAATGAATTTTAACTATACAAATGAATTTCATAATTTTCTTGTGTGAACTATAGATGGTATTAGTGGTCATTCCTGAGTGGATGATTACGTATATATATATTTACGTGGAAAATATATATTGATGAGTGGATTGTTTGATTGATGATATGATTGAGTGGAATTGATGAGTTGATTTTATTACGATTGTGTAATTCCATAATAATATGATGTATCTTGGTTGGGTTGATTTCAGTATGTGATGTTATATGTTGGGTTCATTTATGGGTTTATGGTTAACATAATGACCGGTGTGGGTAATCGGACGCTCTAATCCTAGTGTGGATGATGGGATACGATTGGTTGAGTATGTGAAATTATTGGACGTTCTAAATATGTATATAGGTATGCATATTGATGAAATACAATAATTGATAAATATGTCGGATGCCATAACCTAGGCCAGGTGACGGACTACGATTCAGTTAGAGCTCTAGTCTGTCAAATACCGTATTTTTATAAATACGATGATGAGAGTTGTGGGGAAAGTTGTGAGTTGGGTTGTCTTGATATATTGAATTGGTGTTTGATTGAGATTGTTATTGTTTGCATATGTGGAAATAATTGAGTGTTGCTGTGTGTGGAAATAAATGAGATTAAATTAAGCAACAGTTCATTCTTTTACTCATACAAGCTTTCATAAGCTTACTGGCTTTTGTGTTGTTGCAATCCCGGTACACTATTCAATGGTGTAGCGGATATTCCTGCAGGTCAGGATAACCAGGGAGGTGACCAGACTGCTTAGGTGTTACAGCAGTCATGTTATTTATTTAGTCGTGATGTGTGTGTATGCTCATTTAGAGCTTTACATTACATTTGGATTTGAGTTGTATTAATTAACCGAGACTAAATTCGGTTTGATTCTATTTTGTGTGGTGAGTATGTTAAGAAAAGAAAAATTTTCAGGATGATTATTTTGTTGTTGTAGTATAGTCATGTTTCGAATTTTGAATTGTTATTTTAAAATTCGGGGCGTGACAAATTTCTCAACTCATGAGGTAAATTAAAGCAACAACATTTAACTCTACAAAGCACAACCGAACTTACAATCACACAAGGTAAAATTAGTAATCCATGCATAGAAAATTAGTTCAAGAGATCCCCTAGAATCACACAATTCAAATCATAGCAACTCCTACATATAGTTTAATTTAGTTTAAGAGATTACATTAAAATCAAACAATAGAAATCATAGTAATACCTGCGTATAGTTTAGTTCAGGATATTACATTAAATTCAAACAATAGAAATGAAAAAGGGAAATAAATAAGGAAATCAAACGACTCATGTTGAAGCAATGAAATCACCCCTTTAACTTAGCTAAAACGATCACAAAAATGATTCATTTTCAAATTCGACATCCTTACCTCTTAAGGATAACATACATCACTATAGTGACAAAATCATATTATTGTTTAAATATGAAATTAAGTCCCTCTTCAGACAATTAAAAGAAAGAATACACCACAAACTCTCTTTTAAAAACATGTACTCATGAGTCGCAAGTAACCTACCTGTTATCCCCCATGACATGCAATTGCAGACAGACTAGAGCTCTAACTGAATTGTAGCCATACCGCAGCCAAGGGCGTGGTTTCGATAACCTAAATTAAAAAGTCACTAAAGACTCAAAATGTTACACAATCTCACGTGCTCTTTAGAACTATATAATTGATTGCAACAAAATATTGATTTCGAATCTCAACTTCAATCTCCGAAAACAATATAGAAATCAACATTCAAAATATTGTTTTCACATCTTAAACCACCAACATAAACTGATACATAAACTCTCAATTAAGAAAAGACAATAATATAATTATTTTAATCCCAACTCATTAATTTCCTTAGAAAATCACATCACAACACATATTAATTCCACCTCAATTCACAACTGCATCAATATATATATATATATATATTTCACGTAAATATATATATAAGTAGTCATCCGCTCAGAAATGCTACTAATACCAACTATAGTTCAAGAATACAAAACCCGTGAAAAATCATTTTTATAATATAAAACCTTATTTTTACTTACCCATGAACTGTAGACGATCAAGTTCATATAATTTAAAACAAATATTTATTTTCGAAAGCGATTTCAATATTTAACAATTAAGTTCAAAAATAAAGTAACTCCATTCATAAATGAATCTCTTGAGATTTACTCTCTTCTAAATCCAGTTGTGTATTCTTTTGCGGCCGAAATAAAGTACAGAACACACTCCGTCAATCACCTAAGTAAAATAATGTCTCAACTTAGCACAGATTTAAAACGAAAGCGGTTACGGTTCGAACCGAGTATTTGAACCAAAAACCGAAGATTTCGTTAATCGAGACAAAACTTCTTTTGAGATCTCCCAATGTCTCTAGAATACTCCTAGGATCAATTTATCAAAATTATACGACTATCAAACGGTCGAATCCTTACGGATCGTAAACCGAGAAAACTGAAGCAACGTAAATCTAGCATGCTTCAAATGATCACAACATGACCCCATAATATATCAACATGCTTATATCGACGAGTAGATGACAACCATGAAAATAGAACCCTAAAAATTGGCTGGACGCGGCACAGGCAGTGCCTAAGCATAGGCTCCACGCGCTGTCGGCAACTCCCAAATTAGGTCATGAAAGCTATGCCAAAATGTTCATCTCAACATATACAACAACTTTCACAACTAGCATAAAGTCGCTGCTTATTGGTTCAAGCCACTTGGAGGGATTTATGTACGTCTCTTGGGCTTTCAAACGCGCCATGCACCACCACCACAGACTTGAAGAGGATGAAGAGTCTGTTCGAATGAGACCGATGGCGGACGGACGGCGAAGATAAGGCTGGAAGAAGAAAATGGATCAGTGGAGGCTCGAGAGAGAAAATCGTATCACGTTTCCTTTTTTGGAAATTTAGGGTTTTCTGAAAAATTTTCCAAATTTTTCTATTTATCCAAAATTGAAAAAATTTTCCGTTCATCATAACTTCTTCATAGGAACTCTGATTTTTGCATTGACGCGCTCTACGATTTCTGTGGAGGATGTTTTCAAAGAATCATAATGTATAAAAAGTCAACCCTTAAATCGAAGCAATCCGAGCGAATAATTGTCTGAAATTCTTCCACTTCACTAACAACTCGAGAATTTGTAAATTCAATGAATTTTTAAGAAATTAATAATAAATTTCTGGGGTATTACACATTTTGCCTAGTAGGAGAATAAAATTCTGTCCCAAACCCAAGACTCCAAGTGACAAAATAAGTAATGATTAAAAGATAAGAAAGACACAATCGTGAAAGGGTGGGTCTAGTTGTAGTCGAACCTTTTATTGTTTTCGATCAAACTCCCTTTCATAAAATTCACAGAAACATCTAACTTGTTACATTTTGCCACCCATTTTCTAACTAACAGAAGCTTAACTCTGTTAACTTCTATTTTAAAAATAAAAATACAAGTAACCAGAACCGTGCAAACCGCCTCTTTCTTTTGTTCATTGAGTTGTCTATCAAAGGCAAAGCTTCGGCTTCAGCCATGGCCTATTATGTGATCTAACCAGTAACCCAATCCCTCACCCGCAATTGTAGAAACTCCATTGAATTTTATTTGATCAAGATTCAAATGTGATTTGATATTGTTGTTGGAGAATTCAATGTTTCAATTACAATTTGTTTTGGTATACTATAGACTTCGTTGCGGCACGATCATCCACAAATCGATAATCATCTAAGATAAGAACTTAGCATGTCCAAACTGATTGTAGGAGTTCAAAAGAGGGGTCCATTTGAATTGAAACTAATGTGAAAGAAATTCAAAAGCGCAAGAAGATAGGTTTTCTTGAAAAATGAGAATTGAGTCGGCCTGAGTGTTTGGGTAACAAAGTCGAGAAGAACTAGTAAGTAAAAAATATTATAGATTTCTAAAACTAAACAAAAATAAATGCCCAGATTCAATAATTCTATCATAGGAGAACCTAGAACTAAAATTCTATAATGGTAGGAACCAAATTAATGATCCTAAAGAACAAAAATTGCAGAAAAATGGAGGAGAACCTAGAACTAAAATTCTATAATGGTAGGAACCAAATTAATGATCCTAAAGAACAAAAATTGCGGAAAAATGGAGGATATAGGTAAGTGTTTCTTTGGAAATGGTGGCTCTTGGATCTTCAAAGATGGAAAAGGACATGAATGTTAGTTGCGGTCCAATGAGTCATCTGTCACATTGGACTTATTTCCCTTTTTGTTTTACTGGCTCAACACTTCAATTTTTTATTTGGAATATGCCCTTATTTAATATCTTTTGTTCAATAACTAGTAAAAATCAATAAATTAATTGTAATCCTGGATTATTGCAATCTTTTTAATGTAAAATCAGCAAATTTAATAGGTCTACTTTAATTTATATTATTATGTCATGATTGAATTCAAAAGAGACATTTATATATATTCAAGACATTATTCTTCCTTTTTTTTCTTTTTGAGATAAAGAGCTCATAAGTTAATATGGCCCTAATTCATGGGCAAAGAATAGTATAAAGAAAACTACTCTATTTTGACATTGATAACTCAGAGTAGTCTATGCTAACAAAATCATCTCGCCTCGTAGGAAATTTATTCTACCTAACTCCAAACGCCGAGCACGCCATTATGGTACGTTGACTACAAAGACTTCTAGAGGAGCTCCCACTAACATAGACAAGAAAAACCTGATTGAGCTAAAAATGACCGAAATTTGTCTCCTAACTAAGAACAATAAAAAAACTAACATAATAAAATTCCTAGATAGGGCCGAAACCCACTATTTCCCACAAAGGGAATTATTGAAAGCAAAAAATAAATTAGGGTAAAAAAAAAAACAAAAAAAAAACGATCCAAGCCCAGTGGGTCTGGCCCAATCCAATATTAGCCTCCACTTCCCTGAGCCAAAGCCGCCACATGCGCCGCCGTCGTGGCACCTCCACCTACCGCTACACCAGCATAAGTAGACGCCACCACACCACCTCGACACTGCCGCCCAAAAATAGCCGCAGAGCCTGTGCAGCAGTTCCGAACCCAAACCAATCTGAGTAACCTGCGTGTCGAGCCTCTGACTAGTCCCACGAGGCCACCATCGCTGCCGCCGGTGCTGGAGAGAATTGGAACAAACCAACCCCAATCATGCCACCTGATGTCGTCCCTTGCACTGATGCCATAAGACCTTGCCTTTGCGGAGCTTCGAACCAGAGCCCGATCTTCGACAATTCCCAGCTGACTCAAAACCCATCAATCCCACAAGACAGGAGCATGCACAAATCCCATCCAGTAGCAAAACAACGACAACTAGGCAAACGCCGCCGTTGCTCGCCACCTGACGAGATCTCTGATCTCGATCAGTTAGTTCTCTGATGCTTTGGCTGCACTCTCGCGGCTAAGATTTTTATTTTATTTTATTTTTGTGGAAAAGACTTTGGTTCTAAAATAAATAATAAGACATTATTTTTTTCCTTGAGAGCTTTATACGTATTTCCTTCTTCCTCCCATCTCCTATCTATCATGTCTCCTCTTTATTATGATCTTTCTTTTCCCCACAATTGAAGTAAATATTATTATTTCATATCTGGAATTGGATAGAGATAAATGTTAGATATGTTTTTTCATTTTATATTCTATAATATAGGAATATAGGTATATATGTACTGGAATTATTAATTTTTTTTTTTTTGAAATAGCTAACAAGTCTTTATTAAATAAAAATATTACAACCGATAGATGTAGAACTACATTGAATTGAGAAACACAAACAGTATGAAAAGCAACAAAAAGGCATGCAATAAAGCATTTGATGAAGCACCGAACAGACCCCAGGCTATGTAAAAAGGTACTGACGATAGGGTGCACCATCCCCCCACGCAGAGATTTTCGTCGAATAGCGGGTAACCATTAAAATTGTTGACTTAATTTGTCTTCAATTTATATTTACTCTCTTACATGACTAGTTCTATCTTATCAATGGATTGATGATTTGTTGTTGTGTGTATACAACTTTTGTTTATGTATTTGCAGATGATGTATATATAGTACGTGGTTAAAATTGTACCTTTATTTTAGACATATATGGTCATTCAAATACATGTGTTAGTTGTATAAATTTAAGTGAGTCATATATGTATTTGTTATGCAATATATGACACGCATCATAAGAAGAATTCTAGTGATATATAAATAAATAAATTACTTTTTATGAGGTAAAAATAATTATACCTCTATACGAGATTAAACATTCTAATTTTTATATTGTTTGTTTATGTTGATTTATAGTTCCATAATTTACGTACGTTGTGCTTAGGTTGATTTAATGTTTTTCACTTTCTACCTTTTGGTTAGGTTTATAATAGAAGTAACATGTTTTCTTTTTGCGAGATGAAAATAAAACTCTATAAGAGGTAAAATATTTATGCTTGTAAACTTTTTGGTTGAGTTGATTTCAACTTCTTTAATTATACCTCGTGATTAGGTTGACTTGATGTTCTAAATTTTATATTGTTTAGTTGTATTTATTTTATATTGATTCATAATTTTTGGAATGTTTACATATAATTAATAATGAACAAATTCAAATTTTAAAATTTGAAAAAATAAAAGTAATAATAATTAATGATTCCACAATATTAGGTAATTTAAATTTGTTTCATTTCTTAACCTAAAAAGGAACATTGGACAGAATAAATAGTCAATAAACCACAATTAACAAAGAAAAATTGAACCTTGAACAAAATTCCTATTTTAAGTATCTAAGAAATAGAATTATAGGTTTAGTAAGTATGAAATGTTTAAATATCAAATTTTGAGATCAAACTAAAACTTGTACAGCAAAGAAAGAATGTCCAGAGAAATTTCACTTATAACGAATGGATTCCTCCGTTTCTTGTTCTCCGTCAAGAACATTCACTCTTCTTAATTCAAATCTCAACCCCAAGTCATGCTTCTCTTCTCTCCTAAACACTAGTCCATTCGATAATGGTGTCAACTTTGTCAGTGAAAGCAGCCATTAATTCTCACTCTCAACAATGGGTGATGCACAGTCCACTGTGTTTCGAAAGCGAGCTGCACTTCGTCAGAACTCCGGTGGCAGTCACGGCTGTGATAAATTGAGGTATTTGGAGATTTCGGGACCAAGTTACTCAGGATTAGGTTTGGACAAGAGGAAGAAGTGTCATGATGAGAGCGAGATGGAAGACGATGTGCCTTCAAAGTCAGGGCATATCAGTGAATCAACCAAATCGAAGAACAAACTGGGCATCCACCAAGACAATTATAGATTGAAGAAGGGTTAATTAGTTTTTAATGAGGTATAAATTTATGTGTAAAAGCGATTCAATGAACTATGACTGAAAAATAAGAGATAGAGACACAGTAATGAATTGTGACACGTCACAATATCGAGACACAATCACTATCACACCATGAAATAGAAATATAATTAAACTGTGACCGAATCAATGAACTCGCAGAAAGAGTATACCTCTGGTAAATCATCGATTCGATGAGTAGTTTATAGCCATTTCAGGAATTCTTGCCCTAAGATCATCTTCTTCCTCCTCATCATAACCTTAAAGAGGCCTTAGAAACCTTCAATATTCTCTCTATGGGAACAAGTTATCAGTGATTACAATGCTGGGGATGAAAACTGATCAGTGTCCACGTCCTTTTTATAAGAGAAGATGAAGGCTGTTTTGGGAGAAACAGCGGCCCAGTCGCAGAAATAAAATGGGCGACAAAACAATGGGCTGATTCTAAAGGTAAAACAGCAGCTAAATTTTTTCCCATTATGATTCTTCCTATTATACTTTATTTATTTTCCTTTCCACTTGGGAAAATTCAATGGCTCTGTCCAAATAGTAGTTTATGTTATAAAAGGCAATTTCTTTATTCTTTAACTATAACAATATGTATACAAGTTGATTGTAATTCAAAAGAAGAATAGTAGAATACATGCATCATTAATTAAAAATGGTAACTTCTTGACAATAAGAGTTACGATGGTCATGTCAAAATCAGGGATGAGGAAAAGCAATTAACAGCTATAGCGATATATGCTTTTGTTATAAAAATGAATCTGAAACAAACATAACCACTTATTTTGTTTTATATTTTCTTCTTTGTATACAACACAAAATAACTCCAATCTACAATGCCCAAAACGAGTCACCAACTAGAACTAAGGCTTTGATTTGGAGCTTTAAATGTGTAACTGCTTACAAACTATGTTAAGTGTTTTTTTTTTATTTTTTATTTTTTTATAAAGTTTGGCAAAAGAAGGTACAATAACATTTTGTGTCATGAAAGTGTATTTTTTTTTTTGTGATGTTTTAAGAACATAAGGTATTGCTTCCTAAAAGCATTTCTACAAATTTTAAAAATCTATGCATGTTTCTAACAAAGTTGCTTCAGGCAAAAATGCTTTATTACAAAATATTTATAGGGAAACAATTCCAACAAAGTCTAAGTCTAACAACGTGATATGGCTAAAGGGTTTGAAGACTATATCCACAAATAATATAATATGGATCTCTTGTTTGAATAAACATAACACGATGTTCACCAATAAAGAAAATCTAATTATGATTTGCCCTAAAATTTTCTTTGCTATGACCCTTTTGTCCCATATTGAAAATTTTTGAAAACCTTTATATATATATATATATATTTTATAAACCCTTAGCCTATCTACCCTTATATATATTAGTGAGAATAGTGCTTATGACTTTTACAATATTGGATTATAACTTACCAATAATTCACAGCTCACGGGCATTTTTTTTTTAAACTGTAAAAAAGGAAATAGACAAGCTTGGTCAAAACACCCGCTCCTGCTCAAAAATTTAATTTTATGAAATGTGTAAATATGCTAGAATCTATTATTTGACTGTGTATCGAAATAAAAGTGGATATTGCTTATGGACAAATGAAATACGATAGTTTGAGTTTTTATGAATAAGGCTCTTTTCACAATTCTGCAAAATGTAATTTGTAAAATAATAACATTTTTGGTTAACATTTACTAAATATAAAAAAACTCTTTTGTTCAGCATCACGCGGATTTGTTATTTTAATTGAAAGAAATTTCATTTCAATAAAGTGCATGTAGATACCTCTACTAGCAGGGCTAGTATCTATGTCACCAAGCATAAACAACACCCTCGTGGGGGGGGGGGCCGGGGGGGCACGAGCCATGGTGGGACCCAACGACGATATGCATCCCGTAGCCCGACGTCCAAGCTACGCCATGATGGTCGGAAGTGCTCAAGAGCTTGTCGGGAAGCCAAGTTCCCAACCTTCCCAAGTTGCATTCACAACATGCTTTCTAGACTAGAATAGTTGTTTTTGTATCCCACATTGGAAAACAAGTAAAGGAATGAGCTTCCCTTCCCTATAAAAAGGGACTCTTTCCCACTTACTCATGACCCCATTACAACTCTTGTAATCTTGTTGAGCCTTAAGGCCTGACACATAGTAAAACTTTAAGTGGACGTAATCTCCCCTAAAGTGGGAGACGAACCACTATACATGTCGGCTTTATCTCTCTCTCTCTCTCTTCTCTTTAAGCGTTAATTAGATCCTTCGGTTTCTAACGTTAATATTGGCGTCGTCTGTGGGAAGCCGATACAATGGCTTCGTCACTTACCATGCGTTAAATCAGCTTAACGGAGCTCAAAGAATTTTTTCTCTTCTTTGAGTTATCTAATCTGTCGCTCATTAAGCATTCATTTTTCTTTAATAATCACTCAATCTTAGATGATCATTAACTCCTAGTGCAAGGGTCAACTTTGATCAATCTTCTTCCCGACAACTTGTGCCCAATTTTGATTTTTGATCAAACTTCTTAGCGGCAACTTGTGCCCACTCACTTCTTGGTAGCAACTTCTGCACTTCTTGACGGTAAAAAAAAAAAAAAAAATTGATGGAGCAAACTTAACGAGCTCCAACACTCAAAATTTGATGGAGCCCTACTTCTTGTCACACATCCAACATGGCCCACGAGCCATGGTGGGACCCAATGACGATATGCATCCCGTAGCCTGACGTCCAAGCTACGCCATGATGGTCGGAAGTGCTCAAGAGCTTGTCGGGAAGCCAAGTTCCCAACCTTGCAAAGTTGCATTCACAACATGCTTTCTAGACTATAATAGTTGTTTTTGTATCCAACATTGGAAAACAAGTGAAGGAATGAGCTTCCCTTCCCTATGAAAGGGGACTCCTTCCCACTTACTCATGACCCCATTACAACTCTTGTAATCTTGTTGAGCCTCAAGGCCCGACACATAGTAAAACTTTAAGTGGACGTAGTCTCCCCTAAAGTGGGAGACGAACCACTATACCTGTCGGCTTTATATATATATATATATATCTCTCTCTCTCTCTCTTCTCTTTAAGCGTTAATTAGAGCCTTCGGTTTCTAACGTTAACATTGGCGTCGTCTGTGGGAAGTCGATACAATGGCTTCGTCACTTACCATCCATTAAGTCAGCTTAACGGAGCTCAAAGAATTTTTTCTCTTCTTCGAGTTATCTAATCTGTCGCTCATTAAGCACTCATTTTTCTTTAATCATCACTCAATCTTACATGATCATTAACTCCTAGTGCAAGGGTCAACTTTGATCAATCTTCTTCCTGGCAACTTGTGCCCACTCACTTCTTGGTAACAACTTGTGCACTTCTTGACGGTAAAAAAAAAATAAAAATTTGATGGAGCAAATTTAACGAGCTCATTTGATGGAGCCCTACTACTTGTCACACAGCCAACACAAGGACCACCACCATATTTTCTCTGGACACCCATAAATGTTGGCGTCAAACTATTCTCTGTTGTTGGCTCGTCTACTACAAATTCCACCTCCAGTCAACGTCACCTCAAGGCCAGTCAACGACAATTCATTGATGGTCAACACCAACTCAAGACCAGTCAACGCCAACATTTTTTCTTTGGCAACTTTACTTAGCGGTAAAACAAGCACAAAATGTACTTGGCGGCAACACAAAGAAAAAAGAAAAATGGGTGCAAATTTACTTTAGGCACCCAAAAGGTTACTCTGGACACCCACTCATATGATGGAACTTGGGACTTTGACGGAGCCTCGTCTTCGTTGCATCATTCGCCTACAGCAACAACGCCAAGTCCTGCACCGCCAACCTTCAATATCCTTGACGCTCCGTCAAGAGTCAACCATTATCAGCTTCAGCTTCAATCTTCTTGACACCAAACTCAAACGTCACTGCAATGCCGAGAACCAAGGACTGAATGTCGAGCGTTAGCGTCAAGCCAACCTGGCGGCAGCATCAATCCAGCCTGGAGCCCCGGCAACACAACTTGGCGGCCCGTTAAGTTTCGATCAACTTTGTGGTCTATCTTGATTTGTTTCAAAGAGCCAAGCCTCCACTAGAGAGTACTAGGAGCCGCTAAGTGAAGCTTTGCCAACCGGCTACCGCTAAGCAAACCTCCGACAACTGCTACGCAAAGCTCCGCCATCCGATAAGTGACATCCGCTATCCACCAACAGTCTCTCTCTCTTCACCAAACCGCTAGGACTGACGCACTGCCAAAAGCTTCGACGGACTGCCAAGTCTTAAACCTCCGACAAAGTCGCCAAGCCTTGTTAATGAGCCTTTTGAGGCACTGCCAAAAGCTTTGACTGATTGCCAAGTCTTAAACCTCCCACAAAGTCGCCAAGCCTCAAATTAGTCCGCCAAGCATCAACCTCCAGACCACCATTAACCTTGTTAATGAACCTCTGCCGACCAAAAGCACCGCCAGGTCGCGTCCCCACATCTACGCAGTCGTACAGGGCTCCGCCAAAGTTCAAACTCCTTAACTCACCACCATCCCATGATGCATCCGCCAACTGAACTTGACGGGTTACTGAACTTGTCGGAGTTTCATCCGCCAACTAAACTTGTCGGAGTTGCATCCGCCAATAAAAACTGCAACTTTGCTTCCTTTTGTTGCACCGCCAAGTTCCTTCAACAAAGTAGCATCAGCGGCACCCCAGCACCGCTAGCATCCATCGATGCTCCTCTAGCTATCCACCAAAGCCATAATAGCCATCCATCAGCGGCACCGCTTCAGGCAGTCAGACCACTCTAGCTCACCCTTCGAACCTGTATACAGTCAACAACAAACCATCAAACCTGCAGTAGATCTACAAATCACCATCAGAGGAGAACTTCTCCGCTAAACTTCTTCCGCTAAGCTTCATCAGCGGAAACTTCTTCCGCTAAGCTTCATCAGCAGAAACTTCTTCCGCTAAACTTCATCAGCGGAAACTTCATCAGTGGAAACTTCTTCCGCTAAGCTTTCTCAGTGGCAAGTTTTCTTCGCTAAGCTCCATCAGAGGAGAACTTCTCCCACTAAGCACCATCAAATGCAAACTTCCTCCGCTGAGAAGCTTCACCGCTGAGCAGCTTCTATTGAGTTTCTCCGTTGAGCAGCTTCCATTGAGCTTTACCGGCGCAAAGCATCCACAATCCAAATTTGATTTGGACACCCAACTGACCGCACAACCTCCTAACGCTCACTTCTGCTGGTCATTCTATATTTATAAGACCAAAGAGAAATCACTTGCAGGCTTGCAGCCCTTGCTCCGAACGCTGGGTTATCATCGACTCCACTTGCAGCAAAGATACCAACAAGATAAGTCTTCCGAGTCTTCTTTTATTTCATATGCACGACACGTGCCTACCGCTGGCCCATGATCAAGTCAAAAGAGACATGGCTAAAGTTATATTTCTTGCATACCCTTGTCTTCCATGCACATATTGCACAAGTATCGTCACTCACGTGTTATAGCTCAATGCAGCTTTCATACAACATGTAATCATCCTAGTCCATATTTAATTATATGTCGGCAGCTACTTGGCCATGCAAAGTGATTAACTCATTTTGCACTGTATTCAAAAGTAGACAAAGTGATTAACTCATTTTGCACTGTATTCAAAAGTAGACAAAGTGATTAACTCATTGAAACGCACAAAACATATCTATTGTTTTTTTTTTTTTTAATTTATTTATCAAGCTGCAAGAACTTGATATGATGTTTATGCACAAACTTGTCGATTCTTAAATAGCTCACTTTATTGATCTCACTGCACATCTCATTTATGTCATATGACACACATTTTGCATACCATGAATACATCATATTATCTATGCCTATAGCATAGCTGCCATGTTTCGATGACTATTATACGTAATAGGTTCTGTATGCTCCTCTGTGACTCTGAAATTCAAAACAGATTGTTTGTAGTTGACCAACTAGATGGCTTTGTATACTTTGC
Organism: Rosa persica; assembly: GCA_025331145.1. Lineage (NCBI taxonomy): Eukaryota > Viridiplantae > Streptophyta > Magnoliopsida > Rosales > Rosaceae > Rosa > Rosa persica. The sequence goes on from WFKR01000004.1 coordinate 8,592,303, forward strand.
TTAAATACTACACATACGCAAAAGTTGTCTATCTCATCAAAGTTGATTTTACAAATCCAAATATTAATCATCAATTTTGTTTCAAGGAAATTCAATTATTTTTATCGAGCATTCAACCGCAACTACGAGTTGACGTACATTATTGGAACACTTTATCAGCCAAAGCAATGGAGCGTCTTGCTTGGAACAACTCTAACATGATTTGGCTACTTACATTGATTTTAATTCCAACTTCAACTCGCTCCAAATCGGCATAAGATAAGTAACTATATCTTATCTTTTACGCACTTGCAACTAGAGCTACTGCTATGCCTTTATATGTTTTTACTACTTTTAAAGCATGCTACAAATATGTATCAATTTTAGTAGCACACCTACTATGCTTACATACTATTGCAATGCCTTAATATGTCTCCATGACCCTTAACCATGTATACAAATTTGCAAAATATTATTAGTAACTTTACTACAAGTACATGCTACCTATACCGTGTTTCTATTTAAATTCAATCTAATTAAATAAACATGTGACACTCACTTAAACAAACTATGTCATGCTTGAAACGTTGTGACACTTATGACTTAGTTAAACTTGTTCAGATTACGACTTGCTTGGATTACGACTCGCTTGGGTATCGAGCATAGCCATGACTTGCTTGGGCCAAGCCCCGTATGCTCGCATAGCGCCTACCCACTCAATTACACCCAACTTGCTCGAACACAACCCAACTCGCTCGAACATATCCAACATGCTTTAGTTAAGCCCAAAGTTCACAATTCTTCATACTATTCACCGGGAGCTACTCCAAAATTTTTTATATGGACACCCATTACACTTGCAACTATCTAAATTATGCACGTTAGATGGTCATGAGATTTGCATATATTACTTGCTATACTCATTTATTGTCCTTCATACAATTAGCAAGATTTACATGTACACTATATGTAAACATATTGTCTAGCCTCCGGGCACCATACTTTGTCAAACTCTCCCTACGAAAAAAAGACCTAAACGGGTCTAGACTCCATGAATCTATGGTCCACGACCAGCTGCCAAGCGGTAAGGCAATGCCTTACAGTGACAATGACCGCTGCACAGCATTGCAATCAAGATTTTTTTTCTTCCGAGAAAGAGTAAAGGGATCAGTTAACACAGCCTATGGCAGCCATTGATCCGGCAGTTAACCCCCGATGCTTGGGTATGAAAGATTAGGTTCGCCACCTAACACCCATTGCTCAAACGTAGCTCCCCTCATCAAACAATTTTCGACCATTCGAAGGTCTATAACCAGGAGTTGGGGACTCCTCGGAGGGCCTAGTAGGGGCCCTACCCGAAAGGGCAAAAGCGTTCGCTCCAATAAAATTCTAGATGGACGACGCACTCGCACTCATTATGCTCGATATGTGGCACAAAGCTACGCTTTGGTATCAACCTTGCAAGAAAACCCTCCTTGACTGGGGACTTCAGGGACTTGTACATACGACCCAGCATAATTAGCAACGATTACTCTCATACCTCAAGGCATCACCTTCGAGTTACCCGTTAATGCCTCACGGCATCCCCAAGTTTCCACGCGCTTGCCTTTCCGGCATTCCCGAGCTTTACACTCGCGTCTCCTCTGCATAATGCACATTAATGGAACATTGAATTCTTCTACCATTTGTCATTTGCCACAAATCGAATTAGTTTCGCATTCCATTAATATGAGCGGAAACCAAACTAACATAAACGTTCACATTTGAGTTACAAACTCTCGCATTCACCGCATTCGTGCAACTTACGCCTGACGGACGTAACCTCATCAACTCAACCTCATTCGTTTTCTTACGCACACCACGCATTTTATGTATCATATTCACTTTATATGTTCATTCTTACTATGCTTACACGATCATGTGCATTCTCGAGCTCATATGTCATAAACCGATCATACTCGGCGCCATGCACATATATACATCAACATGTATCGTGCACCTCATACATTCGGATATGCCAATGCATATCAATGCAACTCACGTATGTTACCTAATACAACAAGCATTCTACATATGCGTATTTTTCTTGTCTTTATTATGCAGGTTAATGAGTCCCTTCTTGCTTACGGAGTTCGGGGACTTGTAGGGGCTATGCGCCTCTCGGACATTGTTTATGCTTGATAACATCGTGTTTATAACTCCCTAACCAAGAAGCTCCTCTCACTGGGGGACTTGTAGATACCTCTACTAGCAAGGCTAGTATCTATGTCACCAAACATAAACAACACCCTCGTGGGGGGGCCCACGAGCCATGGTGGGACCCAACGACGATATACATCCCGTAGCCCGACGTACAAGCTACGCCATGATGGTCGGAAGTGCTCAAGAGCTTATTGGGAAGCCAAGTTCCCAACCTTGCCAAGCTGCCTTCACAACATGCTTTCTAGACTAGAATAGTTGTTTTTGTATCCCACATTGGAAAACAAGTGAAAGAAGGAGCCTCCCTTCCCTATAAAAGGGGACTCCTTCCTACTTACTCATGACCCCATTACAACTCTTGTAATCTTGTTAAGCCTCAAGGCCCGACACATAGTAAAGCTTTAAGTCGACGTAGTCTCCCCCAAAGTGGGAGACGAACCACTATACTTGTCGGCGTTATCTCTCTCTCTCTCTCTCTATTCTCTTTAAACGTTAATTAGAGCCTTCGGTTTCTAAGGTTAACAGTGCAATTACAAATTGACCACAATCAAAACACCTACTACAACCAACAACAAACATCAATAAACTATGAGTAAGCATAGCCACTCGAAAGAAAACTATTAGGTGAGCTATCACAGGATCTCTCGATCACATCAACACAGATTAGTAATGAAACTCATGGCCTTAAGTCAGCAAAAAACAAGGTCATATTACGACAGACCCACTACCCAAATCTAGGCACCCATTGAAATCTATGATGACAACCTAAACTCGAAAGAGCTTGGACTTATTTAAGATATGATCCAAGATCTAAAAGTTAGAAACAACTAAAAACTTCAAACAAACAATGACTATAAAACGAAAAGAAACCATAATTTCTAATAGAGGAAACTATGTTGAAAATGTCTTTTAAACAAAAATATTGCTAACTTCAAGCAAAATCATGATTAACAATCACGTCAAATAAAAAATCACGATTGACAATTTATTGGTTCGTAATATTTTACCTTTGGTAAATCGTTGTTTCAATGATGCAGAATCACAGTCAGACTCTTTCGTAATATGATCGACTTCTTCTACACCATATCCTTCAGATGTGCAAAAAGGTTTCATAACTCTCTTCATGAAACAAAAACGTATCCAATAAAGAGAGAATATTTGATGTGAGAAGATTGATGTACAATTCGATTAAGAAATCCTAAGAAAATCTTCAACCTAATGGAGAAGATTAACAAAATGCAGTTTTGAAAAATAAATGGCTTTTATTTGTCGTATGAAAACTGAATGGTCAATAGAGGTTCACGTATTTAAATCCAATATGTATGGGTTGTAAGAAAACAATGGACTCACAATCAAAGCTGTCTAAGTTGGGTTTGATAAAGATATAAGTTTTTAGAAAGAAAAAATCTCCACGGTATATTGATATTTCTCTCATGGACCAATCTTATTTATTTGGAAAGTTTATTTTCTTGGTTACTCAAAATATCATTAATTTTAATAAATTGTATACGTTATTTAATGAATTCAAAAGGTGAGCTACTTTATTGCATTTTGAAAAAGAATGAAATATGTACGTGCTGTCATGTGTTACTTTTCTCTAGTGTATGCTAGAATCCGATTTTCACGTTAAATTCCGTTGTGAAACTTGTCTTGTTGGACTCTTAAATGTCACTGTATATAGTAATTCTTAGAGCCTTTTAGTTAATTAAATTAAAATTCTTACAATAAGGAGTTGTTATTAACATGTACCCACTTCCTACACATGAAAAAAGAAGTGCAGAACAACTGCAAGTGGACACTATGATATTGCCCATGATAACTTCTTAAATAGAAAAAATTTTCAAATGATACATATACTATCAAGGATTGTGTAAAAATGTTTAAAAATCCTGTCGGATCAATATAAGTGCGTTGTACCATAACCGATGGAATAATGACACTAGTTATCTCTGTCTACTACCATAAATAGGCTTCCTCAAGTCCAGCTTCATGTCCAACACACTTATTTTGGGTTGGGTTACATCACAGGTAGCCCACTATATATCCGCTTCAGGATACACAGTAATGTTCTTAGTTATAATTTTAAGTATTTTCTTTCCGTGGATTTGACCATTTGAACAATATAAATGTTAGAATTCTTTGGAAACACTCATTAATGTTTTAGGGTTTAAAGTTAATTATGGTGCTTCAAGCTCTTAAATATTTTACACCTTAGCTCAATTATCCCAAACTTCAAACAAACATATTAATTTTGTCAATTATTTGATATTGAGTTATCTGTCTGTTTGCATGCTCAGGACATTGAGAAGATAAACATCCTGGCAGTCCAAATCGTCCAGAACAATACCATGGGATCAACCCTGATGGCAACCACCACGATCCTCCTTTATACCGGCCTAGCAGCAGTCGTTAACATCACATAAAGTGTGAAGAAGCCAATGTTTACCATGCCCATGGAGAATTGAAGGCACTATAATACATGACGCTACTCACAATCTTCCTCTTTGTTTAAGAATAATAAAATTGAGAGAGATTGATGAGAGAATTATGTTTTATTATTAAGAATAGGAGCCCTATATATAGGGATTACAAAGTATATGTTCTAATGATACAAGGAATACTATTCTGAATAGAACTAGGAATTTTAGAACACTCCTAGTTTGATTAGACACACAAAGCTGATTTTCCTTCAATACTCCCCCTTGTGCCACTCAAACTTGGTGGTGACGCTTCATCCGTTGCCTCGTTAAAGACCTTGCTTGAGTGAAAAACCCTGTGGGATAAAAACAAGCTTGAGAAGGACACGTCCTTTACTCTTCGAGATCGAACATGTAGATATAATAACTCCCCCTGATGTCGATATCTCCCCCCGATTGCTACAATCATGGGAGTTCAAATAACTTTATCAATCCGATGCTCTTCACATGTTTCTCGAATGTGGATTTAGGTAACGACTTAGTGAATAAGTCTGCTAAATTATCCTCTGATCGGATTTGATTTACTTTAATCTTTAGAAGCGATTGCTATTGCTGATTATAAAAGAATTTAGGCGATATATGCTTGGTGTTGTCGCCCTTGATGAAACCTAATTTTATTTGCTCAATACAAGCTTCATTATAGTCATAAATGCGTGTAGGTTCATCCGTGGTAGACTTCAAACCACAACTTCCTCGTATATGTCTAATTATAGATCGTAGCCATATGCATTCACACACGACTTCATGTAGAGCAATAATCTCTACATGATTTGAGGAAGTAGCAACAAGGGTCTGTTTTGTAGACCTCCAAGATATCGCTATACTTCCCATGGTAAAGACATAATCTGTTTGGGAGTGACCTTTATGAGGGTCAGAGAGGTACCCTGCATTAGCAAAACCCATCAAAACATCATTGTCATTTTGATGGAGGGAAGGTGGGGGACACCAGCCACCTTGGATGGCGGTGGTAGCATGGCCAGCGGTCATACTATGGACGGCGGCAATTTGCCTCTTGGGGTCCGGTCCCAATATTCCGTCATTCCTCTTCTCTCTGTAAGGATAAAATAAGCCCATATCAATCGTACCTCTTAGGTATAGAAAGATTGTCTTTACACCAATCAAATGGCGGCGTGTTGGTGCAGAACTAGGTCGAGCTAACAAGTTCACTGCGAATAAGATGTCTGGTCTTGTGCATTGAGCTAAATACAATAATGCGCCTATTGCACTTAAATAGAGCACTTCAGCCTCTAATTATTCTTTGTCCTCATCCTTTGGACAAAACGAATCTTTTTCGGGCTCAAGACTTTGACCAATCATGGGAGTACTCACAGCCTTTGCTTTATCTTCATTAAAGTGCCTTAGAATTTTTTGAGTATATGTAGACTGATGGATCAAAATCCCATCACTATGGTGCTCGAGTTCTAAACCGAGACAAAATCGTGTTTTCCTAAGATCTTTCATCTCAAATTCGGATTTCAAATATTTAGAAGTTTCCTTTAATTCATCTAGAGTTCCAATTAGATTCATGTCATCGACATAAATTACTATGATTGTAAATCTGGAACTTGTTCTTTTAATGAACACGCATGGGAATATTTCATTGTTAATATATCTCTTCCCAATCAAGTAGTCACTTAGACGGTTATACCACATCCGTTCGGATTGTTTTAATCCATATAGTGAGCATTTTAATCTTATTGAAAAGGCGCTCCGTGGTTTAGAGTCACTTGATTTGGGTAATTGAAGTCCATCTGAAACCTTCATATATTGTATATATATCTCTGAATCTAGATCCCCATAGAGATATGTTGTAACCACATCCATAAGCTGCATGTCAAGTTTTTCAGAAATTACCAAACTGACAAGGTATCGGAACGTTATAATGCCCATTATTGGAGAATATCTCTCCTCGTAGTCGATTCCAGGACATTGTGAGAAACCTTGTACCACGAGGCGAGCTTTATATCTAACCACCTCATTTGTCTCATTACGCTTTCTAACAAAGACCCATTTATGGCCAACAGGTTTAATATCTAGGGGTGTCTACGTTATAGGCCCAAAAACCTGTCTCTTTGCTAGTGAATCCAATTCAGCTTGGATCGCATCTTTCCATTTAGGCCAATCTGCTCTTCATTGACATTCTTCGACAGAGCGAGGTTCGATATCATCATATTCTATAATTTCTTTTGCAACATGATATGCAAATGCATCATCAATAGCCATAGAATTTCTATTCATCATCTTATATACACTAGTGTAATTCATGGAGATCTCTTTGTTCTCTAGAATCGGTTCTGACATTGGAGCGTCCCCCAATGATGTCTCTTGAACATAACCGTAATCCAGAATATCCTCATGAGATGTATTAATTACATCAATGATTAATGGATTATTAAGAGAGGGGACGTCAGCGCCATGCTCATGTACTCTTGAGGTGGCGTTATGTCCTATAGTTTTAGGGACATCAATCCTTGCAGGCACGTTTGGGTTTAGGTATGCGTGATCTCATCACTTTAGCGATATCAGAAAATGCATCAAGCATCGATTCTGCTACGTTCTGAACATTAAGAATTCTCTGCACTTCAATTTTAGACTGTGCAGTTCGGGGATCAAGATGAGACAGAGTGATGACAGACCACGACCATTCCTGTCGTTCATGTGGAACATTTATGTTCTTATCTCCCCCTAACGATGGGAAGATTGTCTAATCAAAGTGACAATCCGCAAATCTAGCGGTGAAGAGATCACCTGTCAAGGATTCTAAGTAGCAGATAATCATTGGAGAACATAAATGCCTAATCATCGTTGAGGACCCATTTTGGTGCACTGTGGTGGCGCAATTGACACATAAATTGCACACCTAAATATGCGTAAGTGTGAGACATCAGGTTCATATCCAGTCACCATCTGGGATGCAAAAAAAGATTGGGTGGTGGTAGACCTCAAACGAATAAGAATAGCTGCATGCAATACTGCATAGCCCCAAGCAGAAATAGGGAGATTGGTGCGCATTACCAATGCTCTGGCGACCATTTGTAGTCTTTTAATGGCAGGTTCTAAGAGACCATTTTGGGTGTGAACATGAGGAACATGATGTTCAACATCAATCCTAATGAACATGCAATAATCATCAAAAGTTTTGATGTAAACTTCCCAGCATTGTCTAATCTGATATACTTAATAGGATGATCAGGATGGTGAGCCCTTAATTTAATAATTTGAGCTAGGAGTTTAGCAAATGCAGCATTCCTTGTGGACAATAGCATAACATGTGACCAGCGTGTCGATGCATCAACCAACACCATAAAATATCTAAATGATCCGCAAGGTGGTTGAACAGGTCCATAAATATCACCTTGGATTGTTTGTAAGAATGGTATATTTTTTTCAGTGTCTTTTATATAGGATGGTCTCGATCCTAATTTTGCTAAAGAGCAGGCTTTGCAGAATGAATGATGAGTTTTAGAAACAACCGATGAGGATTTTGTTTGAGCCACGAAGTCACAAGTGACTTTTAGAAGTAGGATTTGGAGAAAAAGGAGCATGAGTGGCGTCAAGGCCACCTTTGAGCTGCAGAGGGACGGCTGCACCGGCCAAGGATGGCCGGTTTTGGGGGTGAACGGTGCCTTGAGGCACAGGAGCTCCTTCGGGGTCCAAAATCTAATTCTTCTTCTTTTTGTTATGAAAAATGGATGTCCATGTGAAGTCTTTAATATACGAATCATTATATCACGACCTGGATGTCCCAAATGGTCATGCCAAAGCCTATATGTGTCGGAATCCCATAAATCATCTCTCATAACATGATTGGATTCAATTATTCAAATAGTGGTTGCATACAACCCACTAAATCGACAAATAAGTTTCTCTAAGACTCTTTTATGTCTGTAGTCATTAGAGGTGATGCAAAGGAACTCTTGTCCATTCTCACAATGTGTTTCCACATCAAAACCATTGGCTCTTATATCTTTGAAGTAATACTGTTCAAAAAATATGTCCAAAACATGAGTTAAAATAAATCGATACTTTATTAATAATAGCTAATGGTTACATCAAAGTTTTTTGACCAAAATCTAATCCAAATGACAAATTAAACTTTAGACAAATTGTAATCACTCAATCCTTTTGGTAATTCCAATTTGGTTGTGACCAGGTAAGGTAAGGCGAGATTTTGGTAGAGTATTGCTCACTTTTAAAACCGTTCTCTCAATTCAAACATTTCCTAGACATTACAATTACTCTTGAGTACGCCTAGTGAGAAAGATAATTAATACAATAAATCATTTTATTGATTAAGGCATAATGGCAATTACATATTTCTTGGAAAAATAAAAGACTATTCTAAATAAAACTCTGCCGCATTTTGTCTTCATCACCAGATTTAAAGTCTTCTTAAACTCGATGTCTTAATCACCATGATGCGGCTACCTTCTTAGGTACATTGCAAATTCAGGTCAATTGATCAGACATTCCATATCAGAAATAAACACCATAAAGAGGATTCTCCCTTGATTGAGGCGCATTGGCGCAATGTGCATGGTCCCTAGGACCGGTGGCGTTGGAAAGTGATGACCATGGCCAACGTTGGCTCCATGGTTTCTAACCTTCGTTCCTCAAAATCACGCCTCTTACGGTCATGTGATTTTCGCCTTGAGCAATTACCTTCATGAGCATTTCGCTCGTATGGATCATGACGTCGATGGCGACTTTCCCTAGCCATATGACGATGTTCTTGATATCATGACGTCTTCTGTGATCGTCTTTGCACAAAGACGCATCATTGCTCTGATGCGGAGAGCTTCTGAATAAAATTGCATGACTGTGTCAAATTCAGAGAAGGGAAGATCTTTCCATTCTGCTTCTATATTCGGAAGGATGAAGTCACGAACATTGTCATATCATTCGCGAAGCGCTTGCCAAAGCTTTATAGCGCTATCCTCATTTATGAACTCAAACTGGAGGTCACTATCCATGTGACGTTTCATAAAGGCGAGTGCCCTGGAATTATCGATCTCAGTTTGAGAGGCTGGAGCTGTTGTTGTAAGACAAAGCTCTTAGATTGTATGCAATAAATCACGTGCAATAAGGTGGATCTCAACATCAACAACTCATATAAGTACCTTTTGCCTACATAATCCAATGGAACAAAATCAAGTTTGTTCGTGCTTGACATCCTGAAAGATGAAACAAGAATAAGTTAGTTTCAGAGTCAATGCTTCCACGAAAACTAATAAATAATAAGATTTTCGAGCTATGCTACCAAGAAGTCGATTTCCAAGAATAATTAGATTAGACTGAAACAATGATGTTTTATATGGTCATAAATCGATGCTTACGGACGCTCTTAGTCCGAAGTCTTGCGAACGCTCTTAGTTCATTAATAGCGTGAATCCCCACGATTCTACTTTCTCAAGAATCGAACCCACGTTATAAAAAAGGTGGGATGTAGAAGAAGGGAGCTTGTAAGTCCCCGAGGAAAAAGAAGGAGAAATTTAAATTGCAGAAAGCATGAACTTTAATTTAAAACTTACTTGTTGAAATTCGGAGCAGATTCTCTTCTAAACAACTTTCACTTCGATTGGTGTACAGGTCTCAAAACAACTGCAATAAGGCTGAAATTCGGAGGTTAGATGGAAGAGACAGAGATGAACAACTTTGATGAAGAAAGATTTTGATTTGAGGTTCCGAACTAGACATTTCGGGGCTTTTAAACAGATGGACATGCACAGGAACGGAGAAGGATGCAGTTGGTGTGTGTCAGTGCTGTAGGGGCAGTAGATGTGCGGCGGTGTTGCAGGGTTGCGTGTGTAGGGGCAGGCGTGCAGGTGAGGCTAGCATGGGCTAGGAGTTGCGGCAGTGAGGCTTGAAGGTGGCAGCAGATTTTCTGGTTTGGATTTTATTCTTGTGGTTAGGGCTCCTGCTGATAACGTGTTTAAGAATAATATAATTGAGAGAGATTGATGAGAGAATTGTGTTTTATTATTGAGAATATGAGTCCTATATATAGGGATTAAAAAGTACATATTCTAATGATACAAGGAAAACTATTCCAAATAGGACTAAGAATTCTATAACATTCTCTCCTATTATAATCATGGAACTACTCCTAGTTTGATTAGGCACACAAAGCTGATTTTCCTTCAACACTCTTCTCATTTTTCTGCCACTCCCTATCCATTAGATTTCTCAACCAGGTGAGCTACCTGTTATGTAGCCCAGTAGACACCTCCATGTCGTTAGTAACCCATGAGTATCTCTATGAACTTCTAGAGAATGTTAGAATTTCACCGCACCAAATACCAACATATAGAATGATAGATAATCACTGCACCGAAAAATAAAGAATAGATAATCATTGCGGTGAAAGTCCTGCAGTGACCAAATATATGCAAACATGTATGAATCAACACATAACTATTTCAAATTCAAGGATTGATTTATGATAAATTGAAACACAAGCTATACAATTAGATACATATATGCAGTAAACCAAAATCATGAAAGAAAGAAAAAAAAAAACAAGAAACTAACAAAGTTCAGTGCCATTATCGATTGTTCTTCTCCTAGATGCACCCTCAATCTCATATTGTGTGATGGGACAATGATTTAAAGGATAGGTGTTCTAGTAAGGATCAATGCAGGCGTTACAATCCTTTTATAACAAGTACATGCTTACCGAAAGTGCCGATCCCGTCAACTACCGGGACAAAATGAGCAGAAGACGTCCAAACTTCTAGAAAATGATATGAAATTATCAACTATTTCAAGCTTCTTAGATCTTCCAGACAAACGAAGCTATTTTCTTGGACATATTCCGTAGCCAGATTATTCTGACCAATGTGAAAGGGCAAACTTTAATAGAACTTTGCTTCTCACAGCCACCAGTCAGCAACTTCCTTGAAACTCGTAATGTGTACACGTGTCAGTTTTACAGACTCCGACGTGGGTCGCAAGAAATTTGGTCGCACCACCCGTTTGACCGCACTAGCGTCAGCGACCATGCAGCTCTCCCATAAATCCAACATTCACGGGATCTGGACAACAGGTTAGATTAGTCAAGTCAACTTCCTCAACCAGCTATTTCCCGGTTGTTTGATTCTAAGTTCCAAACTTCACCATATAAAATGCTGTAAGAGCCTTCATTGATCTCACATCAAGCTACGAAGCAATCACTGTTAGCGAAAGAAAAAACCAACAATCCCAGATTTTCAGTTGAATTAGAATACTGTGCGATGAACCGGGTTGTTTTGAGGTCCGTGATCGGAGGTCTGCGCAGTGGCGGGAGCTGGAACCGGCACATTTCCACTGCGGCTGTTGCTCGGAATGTTGAGACAGCGGAGTTCCTGAAGCCGCAAAACGATGGCGTTCTTGGGGCGTTTCAGTGGAGGAGGATGATGAGCACGGGGTCCGCTTCTGCTCAAACGTCGGAGAAGGAAGACCAGAAGGAGAGTGGAGTGAAGAAAGTGGATGATAGTATGGTGGTTTCGAATTACTGGGGGATTACGACGCCCAAGATTACTAGGGAGGATGGAACTGAGTGGCCATGGAATTGCTTCAGGGTAATAGCTCAGGGGTTAATGTTGTTAATTGTGTTTATGGTCAATAATTTTAAGAGGGAATTTTGAAATTTAAAATTTGTGTTTTGCGAATGTAGCCATGGGAGAGTTATCAAGCGGACACCTCCATAGATCTGAGCAAGCATCATGTGCCCAAGACTTTTGGGGACAAAATTGCGTTCAGGACTGTCAAGTTTCTTCGAGTTCTATCTGATCTCTACTTCAAGGTGAGTTACACTTGCTGCTTTTTATGGATTTGTCTGAGGCTTGTCAATTCAGTATTTTTATAGTTTATGATTAGCTGACTAGAAGAGGAAGACAGACGATGATATGGTTGCAATTAATATAAAAAAGACTTGGTATAAAGTGTCATAATATGGTGAACTTGATACACATAGTTGATCCGAATTACAGATTTTTTGGTCTATTTCTTCAAGTCATCAATTACCAGACTTAAAGCACTAATTAGGGGATTTCTGTTGTACCTCACAAATGCAAATGTTTCTGGGTTTAGATTGTTGGAGAGGAAATATCTCACAATGGAAAAGTGACAAATAAAATATAACTTATAAGTGGGTGGCTCTTACCCAATTGTACCGAGATTTTTTGTGATTAAAACTCAATATTTATCGGGTGTTTAAGTTGGGACAGTATCGGTACAATGGTGGGTCACAGGCCATGCTTGTCGCTGTTTAATATGGTATCAGAGCGGGTCCCTCTCCAATTACGTCTCCAATTATCATGGGCCCGAATTTGGGTTCCTTATATTGCCATCGGAAAAATTCCGATCGGATTGTCCCAATTTCCAAAGTGGGAATTTGATTAATTAATTTCACGTGCTAACCTAAAATATAACTTATAAGTGGGTGGCTCTTACCCAATTGTACCGAGACATTTTGTGATTAAAACCCAACACCTATTGGGTGGTTAAGTTAAGACAGTATTGATACAATAGTGGGCCACGGGCCACGCTTGTCGCTGTTTAACATAGATATGCAAAGTTTTCACTGAAATTGGTTAATTGGGACAGGAAGCGAGTTTTGAAACCTGTTATTGAGGATGGTAGCTAATTAGCTTTTTGGTTTCAGATAACCTCAGAAATGAGCTAGCTTTCAGCATTCTTTTTGGTTTTCTGTCATCCATCTTCTTTCAGATAGACACTTGTAATTGTGAAAGGCATGTCAGGCTATGTTAGTTTTGACTTGTGTACCTACATGCTGCTTATCTAGGCCTTTTTTCTGTTTAAGGAAATATAGTTGTTACAGTAGACCTTTGGTCACACTATGTAAAAATTAATGGTTGAAGCCTATATTCTTTTTTGTAATATGATTTCTCAAGTGATGAAATGCATATTGCAGGAGCGGCATGGATGCCACGCAATGATGTTGGAAACTATCGCAGGTGTCCCTGGCATGGTGGGAGGAATGGTGCTACACTTAAGATCTCTCCGCAAGTTTGAGCACAGTGGTGGTTGGATCAAAGCTTTACTTGAAGAAGCAGAGAATGAGAGGATGCACCTTATGACAGTAGTGGAACTTGTGAAGCCCGTGTGGCACGAGAGGCTGTTGGTTCTGGCTGCGCAGGGGGTCTTCTTCAATGCCTTCTTTGTGCTCTATTTGCTTTCCCCAAAAGTGGCTCATAGGGTTACTGGGTATCTGGAGGAGGAAGCTGTAATCTCTTACACAGACTATTTGAAGGCTATCGAAAATGGCAAAATTGAAAATGTGCCGGCTCCTGCAATAGCCATTGACTACTGGAGGCTACCTAAAGATGCAACACTTCGTGATGTTATTACTGTGATTCGCGCTGATGAAGCTCACCATCGGGATGTCAACCATTTTGCATCTGTGAGTAATTTTACATTTACATGCTCGTTAGTACTGGTTTTAAAATTTTGTTACCAAGATGAGCTTTGCTTTCACTTGAAGTTTTGAGGCCCCTATAATGAGCACTAAAGCTGTCTGTTTTCCGCATGCAGGATATTCAATTTCAGGGAAAAGAATTGAGAGAAGCACCGGCGCCCATTGGTTATCATTGAAGAATTAAAGATTCATTTCTATATTTTATAATCTGTCCCATCTTGTATATGGAGTCTATGATGTATACGCGATTGTTTCTCAAATAGATCAATGTAATGTAAGCTGTATGTGATTCATCTTAATTTCGATTTGATTGTATCTCAAGGTCTTTACAAAAGTTTATAACGATTGTTTCAGAATGCCTGTGTCAAGACTCAAGCTTCTGTATCAGTTCCAAATGCATACAGGGCATTATGCAATTCTACCATTTTCCAGATGGCAGAAAGCACATTTTCTAATCAAACTTTTGCTCTCAGTTAACGATTAATGTAAGTGTACATGAAAAGGTGGTACAGCTAACATTACTCTAAATTCACAATTGGAATTTCTCTTTTTTTAATATTCAATCATTTTGAAGTTTTGTCCAGTATGGAAGCACATGTTCAGTTTATAGCTCAACATTTGTGCATAGTACAGCATCTTGCTGGCTCTGCATTATCTTATGGTGTCTTTGAAATGGCAATTAAAAATTAAAAATTAATGGAGATCCAGATGATCTGATCGCTTTTTTCTATTTGTTCAATTAGGTCATTCAAGTATTGTTTTTCATACGATGAAGTTGACATATACGAATTCAATTACTTGAAATATCATTTTTTTTTTTAGGAAGTTACTGATCACTCCCTGTACTTTTAGGGCATCAACAGTTTAAATCCTAACAAATTACTCCTCTTTACATACTTGATATACCTGCCGACCATAATCAGCACCTATACCACTGACATACCTTGTCATAATTGCTTCAGCTGTGTGATCCTCGGAAACACAGCAAGACAACCTGTACCGACAAACTAGCTCCAGGCCGAAATATGCTTCCACGTGCTAACACGTGTCACCCGAAGTCGTCTCTACAGAAAGGATCAGAACACAGCGAAACTGATACTCATCAGTCCCACATCGAAAACAAGATTGAGATATCTCAATATTCCACCTATAAAATGTCCACTTCTCTCTCTTTATTCATTACGCATTTTAATATCTATCTACCGCCATATTTGTCAATACAAATACATAGTCTAACTTTAGCATCGGAAGAGCGAAGATCGCCAACCGCGGTCTCCCCTGTTGACGCCGTTGTATTTCTCTTGACAGATTGGCGGGATTTCACAAACTCACAACATATCGGAAGATTGGACCCTCGTCCTCGTTATCGAAAACCGACATCATATGGCGGTATTCTGAGCATTAACATTGGTACCGTCTATGGGAATCTTTTGAACTAAAAGTCATTCCCCATAACCTACCATGGCTAGCATAAGTGGTGATGGCGTTGAAGAGCAAGCAAGTCGGCCCGTCAACCCTCACCCCAACCATGCCAATCTAGCAAATGTCACCCGTGGATTATTTACCATACCGGTCAACGATGACGGTCAAAATATCAACACCCCCGGGGTACCCCCGACACAATCTGGCGTGGAAGACCAGTCCGGCACGAGTCGTCAAGGCTGGGATCTGGTCGCCATGTTAGAAATAGCTTTGGCGGATTTGCACAATGCAAATAGAAAGCAAGAGAAAGAACGAAAGGAAAAAGCGGAAGCTCAAAATCAAGTGGCGACACTATTGTCAAAATTTGACGAGCTGAAGAAGGCGCTGGGGGCAAATACACGACCAACCCAAAGTGAACACTCCCAGAGCGCAAGGCTTAGTCCAAGCACAGGGACAAAAGCAGCACCGGTACCTATAATCCAGATGGGTGTCGCTCTAAACCCAGCTGAACTAGCAGGACTAGGGCCAGCGCCACCACCAGTGTTAGCACAGGAGTAGGTAGCGATATCCTTCTCCCCTTGAGGATGGCTTCTTGCCCACTGGAAGGGGTTACAACGAGAGAGCACTAGAGGCCTTTTATCGCGCCATCTCCTGTTGGAACATCCGCGTTATCAACGATCGCATATGCTACAAGCTCTATGCCCCTAACCATTTTGCTCACCAACTTGGACTGGCCCAGATGGTACCTTGGCCTTTGCTTGAGTCTGCCAACTACTACACTTCTTGGCAGAGATCAGGCCAGCATGGGTCCCCTCCTTTCCAGAGTCAGTTCACTTTGATAGCGATCCCTGACCGGGTTAGGGTGCTGTACCCCGTCAATGATGTTGGCGATGATTATACGGATTGGTGGAAGGAAGGGTCAGTGAACTGCTAGGACCCGCCACATGATGAACTCTTTGGTCAGATTTTTCATCACATAAGTAGTCCTAGCCCAGAGGACCGAGTAGACCTTACAAGCGCCCGCACTCCTGCAGCCCAACCCTCGCAACCTGCTCCACCTCCTCAATCATCACTTCCAGGGATACAGATCCGTGAGCATGGGGCAACAGTAAGTTTTCAACTTTCCTCACCATTTCTTTTCCTTGTTTTTGATTCTCTGTCTTTTATTGTTGAGTGCATTTTCTTGGGTACCACCCGGAGCAGGGCAGCCTCTACTCAGGTTAGGAAACAAAAAGCTATAGTAGAGGAGACACCTGCCGAAGAGTCCTCTGATGATGAAGTCCTTGCTGAGGTAATCTAGTCAAGACCAATTCCGACCTTGCATATTTAGCATTCCCTTCTCACTTTTTGAGTTGTTATTCCTTTCTTGTACAAGCCATTGCTGCGCTTGCTCGCAAATGTGACTGAGCCTAGTTTATTGAAGAGAGCTTTGAGGATGATGAGCCTCTATCAATGCGATTGCCCCGGCCCTATCTTATTTTTGTTGAATTGTAGGATTTGAGCAGCGTCTTTATTATGCTTTATTCCTTTGATAGGTTCGTCAGAGGACCACTGACCCTTCTTGCGTGAACGAGGCTGGATCTTCAGCTGCTGCATCAGGCTCAGCGCCAGCGCTTGTTCCAATAGCAACTAGTTCAGCAGTGCCTCTTCCTGCCGCTGCAGAGAACCTGACGCTCTCGCTTGTTCCAGTGCCGATTAGCCCAGCGATGCCTCTTCCTGCTCGCACATCTAGAGAACAACCGCAAGGTCCTAACCCTCCGATAACGATCTTTGATGATGACTCTCCGGAACATAACAGCGTGGAAAGCCACTATAAGGCTTCTGCCGCTTATGAGGAGTTGGTGGAGACAAAGATTCCTACTGTACTAAAGGCCGAAGAAGTGAATGAGACAGGAACTCTTCCTCCAAATGACTCTGTGCCAGATCTCGAACAGACAGCTCGAGAGGTAAGCCACCATTGGCCAATACTTTCATTTTCCTTCAAATCCAAGCCCACCCCAAAAACCTTTGGGATTTCTAAAACTGATCAGGACTCCGTTCATATTGAGGAGGTGGTCTTTGATGCTGAAGATCTCGTCGGCGAGATGAACATCCCAGATTCAGGTGAGGTAATCAGTGGCGTTGGTCCCTTGATCCCGGAAATGGCAACGGCGACCGTTAACTGCGACGGTTCTGTTCTTGGAGTTGCTTGCCCCCAACCTTCCAACGGTGAAACTCGCACTGGATTCCCGGAACCTCTAGTGGCAGGGATGCCGAACCAAGTTCAGGAGGTTGTCGCCGGAGCTATGGGCGAAGATGAAAGAATTGAGGAACCCATCGACCCTCTAGCACTGGTAGTCTATGATCGTGCTGCAAATCCTCTGCCACCTCCTCCTCCTACTAGGCTTTAAAGGCTTACTCGAGCTCTTGAGGAAACTCCTCCTACTACTGCTGAACTAGCGAGGGCAGAGATTCGAAGTAATCTGGGACAGCGACGGCTGGTGCCTGAAAAACTCTCAAGGATCCAAGAGGTCATTGTGTTCCTCCGCCGAGAGTGTGTCGATCAACCCAGTTCAGCTCGACGTTATAGAGAAGCTGTTGATGGATTTTGACGTGGCCCGTGCTCGCCATTCTGCCGTGGAGGTTCAAGCCCGCGCAGCTCATACATCCCAGAATGATCTTGCCAATCAGGCAGAGACTCTTCACAGCCATTTGAATGATCGGGCAGCTCGTATGAGGGAAATAAGGCTCCAGATGTTGAACTTAGAAGCCTAGATCCAACACCTTCAAGCCCGCCTAGCCCATATGAACAATAAGCTCAGAGAGGAGGAAGCCCAACTGGACGCTCCCTTGGCTGCTTCCGAACAATTGACCCTCCGCTTGGCCCAATCCGCAGAACGGCCCTCATTGATTGAAAACGAAGTCCACACCGCAAGCCTCCACGCTGAGATGCTCTATGTAAGGCTTGATTTTGCGGGGCGGCCACTTTAGGCCTCTTCTAAATTATAGTAGTTGATCCCTTAGGCCCTATTGTAGTACAAAATACATGTATATATATATATATATATATCTCGTAGCAAAGATAGTATCTTTAGTTTTTTAACCACTCATTTTCCTTTAGATCCATTTGCTGTCCCAACTTCACATTCTTGGTTTTATCTTCTTGATGAGTCTTAACTTCACACTAAGTAACTGTTGAACAAAAAACGATCAAGGGAAGATAATATTGAAAACGTAAATAGTTACCTCATCGAAAACCGTTATGTTCCCCACGCACTAATATTCCCTTCTTTTCAGTGATTTAGGGCAGTCTTAATCAAAGATTTGCTGACATACGAGTTGACTCCACTACTGTCCGTCCAAGGACGGGGATGCTTTTTCTGATTTTTAGAGCCACTTAATCAAGGTTTACCGACACTTAATTTGGCTCTTATCTTCGACTATCCATCCAAGGGTGGAGATTTATATGCGCTGCTCCTATAAATAGGTGCGTTCTGGGGATGGGAACTCTCACACCAAACCTTTTTCTGAGCTTCAAGTCTTCAACAATGGCCTTTCAATGTTTACTTCTCGTTCTTCATCATCACAAACTCTCACATCACGAGACCATTCTCAACCTCTAGACTTTAGACTTTAGGCTTTATGGCCAAATTTCAAGACTTTAGACTTTGGTGGCCTCCTCCTCTGAATCTTTCTCTTCCTGCCAGAAATGGAGGGCTAGAGAGAGATAGAGCTGTGGAACGGATGGACAAGCTACAAAATGGCTGTTCCCATACTTCACGTCCTCATAGTGGTGGTTGCTAAGGTTGAAGAGGGTGCAGAGAATCATGCCGATATTCAGTTCCTTTGAACTCTGCCCTCTTCTGAGATAATGGTGCGCCTCAACCTAGCACTGGGTTCCTTAGCTGCTTCCCTTTGAAGAAAGATTCTGAAGATATTCGGAGATTCTTGTTTGTATTCTAGCCACTTTTGGCCTTTTAATGAATGTACTGCTTTTAGCCGCAAAGCCACTTTATGAATACAATATTATTTTCTCATCCTGATGTCGATGATTATGTCTTGTAAGGCCCCAAATGTAAGCCCAATTTTCCCGCGAAGTTGTTTTCCTCACTGGCTCAATGGCTCAAATTACCCAGCTAAAAACAGACCTACTCTTTGCGATCACTGGGAAGCGCCGTTGAAACAAAATTTTGGGAGTGTTGCTAATGTGGCGCTCAGCTTTGGTGCAGTGTTGCCCCCCCCCGCCCAGTATTGCTAGTCGTAGCGAAGAAACGATGATGATCCTCTAAACCAGGCCTTCATGAATGGGCTTTGCGAGAATATGAACACTAGAAATACAACCCCTCCCTCCCCCTGGTTGTTCACACGGACCTTGACAATATAGTCGAATGTATTTTCTAGGCCTAACAACGATCACGGATGCAACTCCATATTCTTGCAATATGGAGCCAGTGAGAAACTAGAGCATTTGAACTTCTCTTTTAACTGATTGATCACCAGCAAGGAGTCCCTAAGTATTTGCACTTCCCTGACTCTCATCTCTAAGAGCACTTCTAGGCCAATAAATAAGGCCTCATATTCCGCTTGGTTATTGGTGCATTAATACTCCAACTGAAAAGAGTATGAAAAATGATCCCGAATGGGTTTTCCAGTGCAATGCCTGCTCCGGCCAAGGTATATGTTCACGAAGTACAATACCCAAGGCTGTAGCATAGCAGCTGCCAATGAATTCTCGTGAACCTCCCGGTTGGGCGTTCCATATAGGTCTTCCTGAGAAATCGTAGTGACTTCTAGTTCGCGGATCTCGCTAGCATCCAGCATTGGATGATGTGCTAGAAAATCCGCGATGGCTTGGCCCTTCACTGCTTTTTGGGGAACATACTATAAAGAGAACTCTTAAAGAGCCAATACCCACTTGCCAATCCGGCCCCTAATAATAGGCCGCGACAACATGTACTTGACCAGATCGGTCTGAGAAATTATGCATGTAGTGAACGACAACATGTAGTGTCGTAGTTTACAGGTAGAAAAGTATAGCGTTAAACAGAGCTTTTCCATCAGTAAGTACCTAGTTTCACAGTCTGTTAGCGTTCTGCTTATGTAGAAAATGGCGTGTTCCACACCCTCTTCATCATCTTATGCTAATAAGCTGCCGATTGCAGCTTCTGCCACTGAAATGTAGAGCTTAAGTTGGTAACCTGGCTTCGGAGGAACCAGAACCGGTGGGTTTGCTAGATAGGCCTTTATGCTTCAAAGGCCTCTTGTGGTTTTGTCTCCCACACAAATTTTATTTGTCCCTACAGCTTTAGGAGGGAGGAGAAAGGCTGAATATTGCCGGTGGAGTTGGAAATAAACCGCTGCAAGAAATTGATCTTTCCTAACAGCCTTTACAGCTTCTTCTTTGTCCTCGGAGGCGAAGCCACTACTAGAATTATGCCCTCAGACATCAACCAAAAACCGATGAGAAAAAGAATTCCGACCGATGTTTTAGCGGGTGATGAGAAAGGTCCGAAAAATCCAGACATCGGTTTTTAGCCGATGTCTAGTATCATCATTTACATTGGTTCTTCATTATAAATCGATGTAAATACATTTAAATGATGACAAATTTGTATGTTTATATATTGTTAAATCCTCATCTTTTTGCCTTTAATGCTTATAGAAATATAGATTCTACAGCCCAACTATGCATTTTAACATCGTTATTTGTTTAAAAACGATGACTGATACTGTTTCACACATCAGTTCCCATTAACATTTCTTGTTGTTCATGATTTAGACGTGTAATTTGGCTCATATCCTACGATTCCTCATTCAATATACACTGTTTAATATTATATGAACCGATTTATTTACTTAACATCATATTCTAGGGCAAAAACGATGTTAATCATCTTATACTACATCGATTCCAGTAAAAGAATGATGTCTAATGATATGTAATATATCGAATCACTAAAAAAAATGATGTCCATAGATTTTCATAACATCGATTTTTTTGTCTCATCGATGGCAATACTTATATTGGACATCGATCTTTATCTAAAAGACGATGTGCAGTAGCTTATGGCACATCGATTCCAACATAATAATTCTATTTCTTATGGTTAATGGGACATCGATTTTGATTTTAGAACTGATGTATTTCTCTTAGTGGACATCAGTTCTTATAGCTATAACTGATTTAAACTTTATACATAGACATCAGTTTGAAATAAGAGGATTGATGTCCACAAAATATATAGTTGCTGCTATACAATGCAATATTCACAGTTGACAAAAGTGATTTCAATATTGGGGTATTTTGTCCAAAATCATCATCATTGACAGTTCACAAAATAGGCAAAATAAAATCTCAATTAACCTACTACAAGGCTAGCCTAACAATTACTATATATTGCATTTTTGTTCATAATTGCTGCATTCACTTCATCTACTACAAAAAAAGTGAACCAAAAGCTAGCTAAAATCCTCATCCTAGTCATAATCTACAACAAGGTCTGTAAGTAGTCGGCCACCTCAATGCGCACCTCATCAAGTTGTTGTTAGGTATATCCTTTCCGAGTCTTTACCGCCCACTACAAATATACACACACACATATATCAATGTAAGTCATAATGAAATGCTCTAATATTTAAACCAAAGTTTCTGTTAATTCCTAGAAAAGGAAAGTGTATCATCATTAATAATATCCTTCATGCATTGCATAACATAATAGCCACACTCAATTCCGCCGGTTGTTTAGGTACGCCCTATTTATTCATGCTATTAAATTCGAAAGACATTATCACGCTAAATTAAATATTGTAACTCAATCAACCACATATACAATGCTTGCCGGAAGTAGTCTTAATTTAACTTTGCCTTCTTATAGAGATGCTAGTATTACCTATGGTTTCTGAGGAGGAAGAGGTGAACTTGTTCTACTGCTGTTGCAATTACCTCTCCTTGCTATTTATATGACCTATTAAGTCATAATAACACTTTAGACTATGATATAGGGCAACCCACCATCCTCTATAAATTCTGGATATAGCAAAGTTACAGGGCCTATTTGGCTGATTTAAGTATGAAATAATTTGATCTTGCAAAACCACATACTGACATGTATTTCAGACTGCAACTATGAAAAGAGAAGTTCAGTGATATTAGGGTATGACAAATTAGTACTTGGTATTAAAATAAAATAAAATAAATAAATAAAACATTACCTAGTATACCTTGTTTACGTACTTGATATCTATGCAACGAAAGCTTCTTTACTTTTCCCTTTTATCATATGCCTGCATAATTGTTCACACATATATAAATTTCCAAATGACTAGTAATTGTCTCAATCCACACATATATAAATTTAATCTGCCTTACGGAAAACAAGTATACAAATGGAAGTCAAATTGCTCAATTGCTGCTGATGTAGAAAAGAAAGAAGTCTGGAACATTCATAGTAATATTGCCAACATGTTGTTTCAGAACTAGTAACACAAAGCCATAAAGAGAATAGCTATATATGCAGCTCTTGCTTGCAAATATAAGTATATGAATATTGAAATCCCATATATAGTTTAGCGTATTAGCCTATGGCCAAATAGAAGATTCAGTAACACCATAGTATTATCACAGCATTTTGACCATTCCTACTTTATTGATGAGGCCCATAAACTCTTTTACATCCCATACTGCTAAAGACCAACTTTGAATGAGCCACACTTGGTTTAGAACCATACTTCCTATATTTGCAAAGCCACATATTCAATTATTAGATCCAAACATTCTCACTGCTTCTGATCTAATCTGTGACCTTTATATAGGTAACGTAAATAAGAGGCACTATGATGCCATTCATCACATTCCTTGAGGTATAATAAGTATAACCAGAAACTGACCCATAATACATGTTTTTACAGATAGCACTGGCCCATCATGTCATATTAAATATAGAAGGAAGCAGCAGCAGTCTCAAGCAGATTGCTTGCTATGTGGGCAAAATGGAACCGTAATAATACTAGAGCACCGTATTTCATGCCACTACCATAACTATTATTTCATTTCTTTTTAGGAAAAGCGTTATAAGGTTTGTTCAGATTCCACTGGTCTTTTCCCATTTCAGAATCGAAAAGATCATCACAAAAAAATGTAAAAACGTTATCTTAGGGCATCAACATGTGGCAATCATGTTATCTTATTCTATCCTTCTTAATGAACATTTGAAAACTAAAAGACATGTCAAAGAATCCAAATGGAGCTCATGTAAGATTAACAACAGCATGTCCATGTCAGAAGGGAAATGAAATATTGGTTTGTACCTGGCAAACTTAGTACAGTTGGCAAAAGGCAATGATCAGTGGCATCTTCTGCCTTTCCCAAAGTATTTAGCTCAGCTCTGTATCTCTTTAAGGCCAGGTTACCCCAACATCCATTCTCACAACTCTACCTAATCAATTCTCAGCTCTCCAAAGTATTTAGCTCAGCTCTGTATCTCTTTAATCCCTAATCAATAAGCTAATATATGCTACGGTATATCAGAGTTGGTTAATAAAAATCAAAGCACTATCCGTCTCTAACTGGATACAGGCTCAAAGCTTTGACAATTTTGGAAAATGTCCATTTGATGGAGCACAATCGAGACCTGAAAGTAGAAAAGTAATTTTACGTTTATAATTTGTATATATGTATAAAAACTCTGAAAGTAAGAAGCCCACATGCTCAAACCTTTTCTATTTGCAATTGTTCCCAAGACAACAAATCAAGGGCACTTTCTTTGTACATAAGAAGCCCCATGCTCCTCGTACCTGTCAAATGCTATCACAAGAACTCAAAAATCAATACAAGCTGAACAATCTGCATGAATTTTTAATCATGCCTTCTAATAAATTAAGTACGTGCATTAAGTATTACTGCAGATAAAATAATGACATCTTGATGAATACTTGAGAATGTTAAGTATTACTTAATTAGTTGCAGTCAGTTTCTTCAACACTCGTTCGTCATTTTACACCTTAGACGAGTGGCAATTTGAGTCAAAACAAAGTTATCATGCAAATGATTACGTGATCCTCCATTTGGTTGATAAAAAGGAGAAAGTTTGCTTCCCCAAGAAAAGACCATGTTTCTTGGCAATTGTAAAACCACAAAATCATGTAGTACTTAAATCTCACTCAGATAGCACTGGCCCATCATGTCATATTAAATATAGAAGGAAGCAGCAGCAGTCTCAAAATACGGTGGAGCAACATACATTCTCACAACTCTACCTACTATAAAATCACCAAATAAAAGATTGCTTCAACAACCAAATAGTTTCTTCTGCAGAATTAAACCCACAAAATAGCAATGATCAGTAAGAAATTGAAAGATAAACAAGAAACAAAGCAAACATCATTCCATTGCTCTATGTGATCAAAGAAAGCTGTGGGGGAAAAAAGATACGTAACAGGTTATTTATTTAAAAGGAACCATTTCACTTGAGAGAAGTTTTTGTTTGATTCGTAACAAAAGAAACTTTTCATAAACACCAAAAGAAAAAAAATATAGTTACAGTGCTGTTAACAATATTGGGGAGCATATAAATGGAAAATGAGATGCAGGAGCTAAATGGGTATCCCAGTTTCAATATTTACATCAATTTCTACACCTTAAACATACTATACAACAAAGAAGGTGTAGTCTCACCGAGTGAATACAATTACGGTATGGCGCGGAGCAACACCACCAAACAACACAGTTCCTGTTTCACGGCATTTACTTCTTTGATTCCAAATTAATAGGTCCTAGCCTTCAAACTCCCCACTAACAACAAAAACAAAGGACAAAAACAAAGTTAATCAAACCTTATAAACCATTTACATCTCAAGTCAGCTAGCAGAATATATAACACAGATAAGGACAGTAGCTTGGATAATGAAACAAATACAAAGAAACCGCAAAACTTGAACAATCAAAGACATTTCATGATGTCGATCTCGCAAAAGCAAAGCCCTTTATTAAACTGATTAACTGAGATTAATCTAAGCACCATAGTTCCAATAGAACCCAAATTCATGAGACCAAATTAACGAATCTAAGCACCATAGTTTCAACAGAAAACCCAAATTCATGAGACCAAACCAAGCAATCTGAGCACCATAGTTTCAACAGAAAACCCAAATTCATAAGACCAAACTAAGAACTAAAACTTTCAAAAATAAAATAGAATCGACATGAACAACTCAAAAGATCAGAGCTTTAAGCCATTCAAAAACAAACCCAAATCAAATACACAAGAATTAAACAAAAAAGACCCAAACTTTAGATCAAAACCGGCCAGTAAACCAGCATTGGTGGTGAAGAGAAGAGAGAGAGCGGACCTACGCTGGTGGCAGTCAGAGAACTACCTCGAGCCGGCTCAGGTCGGACAATGACGAGCTCAGGTGGGAGAATGAGTTCGTGGTCAGGTCATTGAAGGAGCTCGAGGCGGTTCTAGGTCAATGAAGGAGCTCAAGGTGGCTCAGGTCGTTGAAGGATGAGGTCGGGTCGGAGAACGAGCTCAGGTCGTAGAACGAGATCGGGGAGAATGAGGTCGACCAAGGTGAAGGAGCTACGACGTCAAAGTGGGAGTCGTTATTAGCTAGGGTTAGAGAGTTTTTTTGTCTGAAAAAATACCAAAGTGTCGGGGGGAATGAAAATTTGGTCCCCGCGCCTCTTAAACTTTTTAAGTTAGTCCCTCCGTGTTTTTTCAAAATTTTTGAACAAGACTTTACACATCGGTTAATTTAACAACCAATGTTTATAATCACAATAGAAATCGATATTTCATAAACCGATGTTAAGATGTATTTTTTACATCGCGTGCAATTCCGACCAATTTAATAGTGGTGATGTTTGATGGCATAATTCTAGTAGTGAGCATTGATCACCGCTTTAGCTTTATCCTCAGATACTTCGATGCCCCTTTGATGCATAATAAACCCTAGGAAGTTGCCTGCTTGAACTCCGAACACATTTCGTTGGGTTCTTCTTCAACTTGTGGATCCTTAGGTGCTCGAAAACCTTTCGCAAATCCGCTATGTGGTTTCCCCGCTGCTTTGACTTGACAACCACGTCATCAATATAAACCTCTAAAATCTTTCCAAGGATATCATGGAAGATTATGTTCATTGCTTGCTGGTACATGGCCGCTGCATTTTTCAAACCAAAAGGCATAACTATGTATTCGAAAACTCCCGCGAAACCAGGGCATCTGAATGCAGTTTTGTGTCTATCCTCTTCTGCCACTGGAATCTGGTGATAACCGGCGGTTTCGTCCATAAAGGACAAACGCTCATGACGGGCTACTGCATCTACCAACATATCCGCAACCGGCAAGGGGTAAACGTCTTTGGGAGTGGCATTGTTGAAGTTGCCATAGTCGACGCACACCCTTATTTTGCCATTCTTTTTTTGAACTGGAACGACATTAGATAGCCACTAATTGTACTTGGTAACCGTGACGAGTCCTGATTTATGCATCTTCTCAACTTCTTCATTGACCAAAACCTGAGTTTCTGAATTCATCGGCCTAGATTCCTGTCTCACAGGATTTTGATCTGCGATAGTCGGCAGCTTATGGCAGACCAAGTTAGGAGATAAACTTGAAATATCTTCGTATTTCTCAGCGAAACAATCTCTATACTCATGTAGTAAGTTGATGAGTCCCTGTTTTTCTTCTGGTTCTAAGTTCGCGCTGATTGCCACTTCCATTGGCTTGGCTTCAGTTCCTAAGTTCACCTTTTCTGTAGGGTCCCTGACTTTTGGGGGAGCGTCGTCCAATGATGTTGGGGCCAGCCGAATGGGCTCCTCTTCCTCTTCATGATTTGAGAGATCCTCATATAAAGATAGTCTATCATATATGAAGATAGTCTATCATATAAAGAATACTAGGCATGTACCTCTTCCTTCGATAGGTTGTGATCCATCAATAAGTACTTATGTTTGGTACCGCATGTCCGAGCCTTTCGAGGTCGCCCTTCGCGACCGCTAGCCCCCATTGTGCCACTTCTGAGGCCGTCACCCCTGTGAGGCGGACCTCGTTGTCAATCCCACGAACCTGCAGCAGAGAAATAGGTTCTAAATAATACCTAGCGTTCACGTAGACTGCAGAGACTGAGAAAGGTCGCAGATCCGCTTTGACTACTACCACCTTGTCCACGACTCTATCCCAAAGGATCAGCTCCTGATGAAGGCTGGATGGGACACAATAGCTCTGATGGATCCAGTCGCGGCCTAGAATTACGTTGTATACTGCTTGACAGTCTGTGACGAAAAAGGTGTAAACCCCTTCTGCTAGACCCACCTTGATCTGTAGGAAAATCAGACCCAATGTTTTGGTCTCAGTCTCTACAAAGTTCTTCAAAATCAGGGATGTGGATTGGATCTTCTCTTTCTTGATTCCTAGCACCTGCATGGTTCTGGTGGTCAAAATGTTGACTGCGGCTCCGGTATCCACCATGATCTTGCCAACTTTGGTACCGCTCATATCGATGGTTATATATAATGGCCTCATGTGTTGAGCCATCGTTGGCGTTGGCTTGTTGAAACCCATGTCCTGGGTTGTCTCACCAGTTCTGCAGCCTCTACTGCTTCTACATCCCCCGGCATCAGTTTCTTCGTGAGAAACGATGCTGCTGAAGTGATCTCAAGCGACGATTTGCCAAATGATTTGCCTGCTTCCGCCTGGCATTCTTGAGCTGCCATCGGGAAGGCATATCTTGACGACAGGATATACACTATGTTACATGTAACGTCCGGCATGTCCGCCTCTTCTGATTATGCCGCTGGGGAACTCAAGTCGACCTCCTCCGTGAACTTGCTCTCTACGTAAGCCACAAACAATCCTTCTTCTTGGGCCTGTCCCCGCGGATCCGCTGCGAATGATACTCCTTCTCCAGCGGCCCCTGCTTCACTGATAAGTGTTCTTCAGGTTTCGTAACCACTATGCTTCGGACCTTTCTAGGCCTCCATTCTGCAGTCGCGGGCTTATAGTCCTTTGCCCCCCAGCCTGTCAAAGATCGAAGGTTGCTTATCTTTTCCCTCATGAGAGATCCTTCACCGCACACTGATTTTACTAGCTAGAAGTGATTCTTGCCTCGCAGGAACTCGGGATTTCTCCTATTTATCCCTTCTACCAGCGCTGGGTCTTGAAGCCCGTTGCGGCCTTTCTAATCGCCGGTGAGGATCTCACGAGCAAACTAGCTTTTTGGTACTCTTTCAAGGATCTCACCAGCTGTCATGGTTTGATCAACCCCTGATTCAACGCCTCCAAGGTTCGCCTAGCCTCTCCAAACCTCTGGTGGAGTTTCCTCTTATTTGAAGTGCTCATTTCCACTGCCTTGCCCTTTCTCTGGGTATACCATTTTCCTTCCTTGATAATGGACGTCGGTGCCAAAGGAATATACGGTCTGGTCACAGAGTTTGATCGTTCGCTTTCTCTCTCTTCTTCTCTCGCCACTTTCAATTTCTTGAACAGATTGGATTCCTTTAGAGAAGAAGACCCTGACCTAGCGAGCATTCTTGGGCTACCTGGCTGGAAGCTTCTAGAATATGCTGGTAACTTTATTGGTGGTAAAGAACCTAATCGAACGGTCTGTTCTTCCTATTCGTGCCACGCCGGGGTATCACATTCCTCCTTGCACCATGAACAAAGCACGATTGGTGGGGTCGGCCTTGATCTACGCTTCGTGGACTACTCCGTCACCTTTCCTAAGCCCTATTGGCACGAGCTGGGCTCAGCCTCCATTGATCCTTTGTCCCCCAAACTACGCCAACCATGTTGACTCCAGCCTCTGGGAAAGTATCCAAATCTACTAGCACCGCTGCTGTTGCTGGCGCTTCAGCCTGTAAGCTCCCATTATTCAACCAGATCTAAATATGATCTTTCAGCCTAACACAGTCGGTTGTGTTGCGATTCCACAAATTGTGGAGCTTACAATATTTCTTTCCCCTTAACTATTCTGGTCTGTGGAGCTTCCAAAGTCGGTCTTCACTATCTTGGCAGCGATCATCTCATCCAAGATCTTATGACCTTTATTCGCATCGTAGGTGTAGCTCACAAATTCAGGTTTGGTGAACATCACTGACTTGAGTTTCACTGGCTCCTTGCTCAACTTCATTTGTTTCAGCGTTGATGCCTTCTTCCCTGTGAGCTTTAGCGCTGCTACCTCGTCATCTTCTGACTCCTCAGCCTCTGTCAGGCCGGATTCCTCGCTCCTATAATAAGGATCATATGAGCGCCTTAGTAATGGTTCACAGCTGCAACCGTCCTCCGTTTCCCCGAAAAGTACGTTCTTTTGGAGGAATTCCTTATGGCCTCCATTTCTCTGAGCAAATGCTCAAAGCTTCTGACTTCCGTGATCAGTTCCCCCATGTAACTGAACTTCCTCCTGTGCTGCTTCTTATGTTAGCGAGGCTCTAAGCCTTTGATCACCAACTTCACCAACTCTTTCTCCAGGAGAATCACATTCAACTTCCCTTTTTGGATCTGGAAGTGCTGAAGGTATACGACTGCATATTCGACTGGCTGCTGGGCCATTTGAGTGAGTGAGGCCAGATCTACCTCCGGCTCAATAGTTTTGAAAGTCTCCTTGAACAGCTTCTCCATCGCTGGCCAACTTAAGACTGATCCTGGTTGCAACTTAGTGAACCAGGTGAAGGCCGACCCCGACAAGGAAGTAGCGAAGATATTGCACTTCAGGTTGTCGTCATTCTGGTACTGGCCACACTGTACTCGGAACCTAATCAGATAGGTTGTTGCATTTTTGACCTCCTCCCCTGAAAAAGTAGAGAATGTAATGGCCTTGTATCCTCTAGGATAAGGTGCTTGTGAGATATGTGGTGGGAAAGGCCCCTGATAGGCCTCTTCCAGATTAGGCTTCTGGTTCGCGGCCCTGATCATAGCTTCTACCTCATCCCTCCTTACATATCCCAGATTAGGAGGAGGTGGAACATAACCTTATGTTTCCCCAGCTGGCCGGGGCAAAGGTTGCATCATCCTAAGTGGTGACACCTGTGAAGTGGAGCCTATTGGCACTCCGCCGCCTATGCGAATCGGCTAGGACGCGAAGCAGACCGTCGTTTGACCTTTTACGGCCGCGGTAACCTTCACGGAACTTCTGACTTGGCCGACTCCTCCTTGGGTTTCTAGGGGCTCTTCGAATGCGTATTCGACATCATCACTATCATATTGGACAGCTGTGATTGGATCGGAGGAGGTTCTTTCTCCAATCTTCGAGGTCCCGCTCCCTTACATCACTGGTGCCGCGAGTATTTACCTCTCCTCTGGCTGTTGCGGCGTTTGTGGCTAGCCCAGAAGTATCCACGTTGCCAATGCTAGCTTTCTTAAGAGCGTTGGGTGGTACGTAGTTGCAAAACGCGAGGGAATGCCCTAGGGAGCCAAAAACAGCGTTAGGGTTTCCCAGGGTTTTGTACAAAACCTCTCTGACCTGATCTAGATCGGTCTTTTGCATGGCGACCTGGGTAGCTAAGTTAGATCCCTTGTTTCTGATGGCCGTAATATCTGTGGCGATACGTTTGCTTGCTGCCAGTAGCTCTTCGTGGTTGTTCTGCATTTTGTGGTTCATGTTATCCAATCGCTCCTATGTCATCTGTGTCCCAAACTCGAGCTTTTTCATCGACATTGTGAATTCATCGAGCCGACGGCGGTCGTCCTCAAAGGCTTTCTGTATCTTCTCATGGTATGCGGCCGAATTCTGTTGAAGAATACTGAGCCGCTCTTCTAAGGTCGCATTCTCCGGTACGAGAATGGGCACATAATCGTCAGTCGTAGCCACGCTCGCCGCTACCTAAGTGACATTAGACATGTTGCCAGCCCCCTTAGGTTGGGCGACCGAAGTTTTCTCGTCTCCAATAGCAGCTTGTCGACTTCCTCCTTGCTTGGTTGCCATCTTGGTTGATGGTGAATTGAGAGAAATCTTTGGCTTACTACTTCTTCAGAAAGACCACGACAGTCTGCACACGAATACGGTCTGGACCTGGAGGCCTTGTGTGTTGAGCAGTTGGCGTAACACTTTTGATACGGGTTTGCGCCTGACTTCCCAATGGCTGCAATTGCGACGAAATGCTAAACGCCTTTTAGTCCCACTTGGCTCCAATTTTGTTGTAGCTGGTCAACAGTCTTTTACCTTGCGTGGGCGTGCCAGCATCGTTCTTGTGCAGTCATCGGGGGTGTCCCTTGACCTGACTTCTGTCGAAGCGATTGTAAATGAGGAGAGCACCAACCTCGTCGGGGGATTTTTTCTTCCTCGTGGTGAGGACTTTGCTGGGGTTTCATCTAATCACACACAATCGATACTCCTACTCATTAGGAAACAATGCTATTTTTTGAAAGGTAAACATGTTTTCCCTGATATATAGGTCTACTGGGCCAAGGATTTATGTTCAGAAAACATGTAGGTTTGTTTGAAAAAATCAGTTTGCCAGAAAAGTGCACGGGTTTATATATCTGGCTACCAATAGTATCTTGATAAAGAGGTGAACTAGGTCTACATGTATTTTGATCAAACTAGCCCCATCTTGCTGACATATGGACTACAGTGAGCCACAGACTTTGAACCATCGAAGATTGGTCTACCTACACTACACATACTGCATTGCTTTTCACGTAAACATACTTTCCTTATGATATAGTTCCATTTCATTAGGCTTCTCAATGGTGACTACTTACCTATCGAATTGTAGAGTGAAAACAAGTAACCAAAAAAATTACATTGTTTTGAGTTTCATCTGTAGGTCTACTTGTCCAAGTATCTATGTCTCCCTAATCGTGAAAACCTTTGTTAAGAAATCAGTTTATCAGAAGAGTCTACTGGCTTCTGCTAGGCGGTTTACTCATTGGGGAACAATGATATTTTTAGAAAGGTAAACAAGTTTTCCCTCATATGTAGGTCTACTGGGCCAATGGTATGTTTAGAAAACATGTAGGTCTGTATGAAAAAATCATCTGTAGGTCTACTTGGAAAATAAGTAAATGACTTCAATGTTGCACAAAATTACAACTCACTTGCCAGGTGATTAACATATTAGAAAGCAAGTACAGTAGGGTGTTACATTTGTAGCCTACAAGTGAACTGAACTAGATCCCAAAAACCTGCAAGTCTTCCACAAAACCACAAAAGCGTGCAAGTAAGCTACATTGCCTATCGAATTGCAAGTACAATAGGGTGTTACATTTGTAGCCTATAAGTGAACTGAACTAGATCCCAAAAACCTGCAAGTCTTCCACAAAACCACAAAAACCTACAAGTAAACTACATTCCAAAATCACAAAAACTTGCAACCTTTCCTCACCTACTGCGATGGACATTTGATGCCACACCCCTCTTGGACTGAGCTCTAGTGCGAGGTGTTGGACGATTGGGTTCTTCACGGTCCCTTTCTTCGGTGCTGCTTTAGTTTCCCTTTGTGCCGCTTAGGGTGGTCGAGTTTTGATGGCTTCCTCGATCCATTTCCAGCACTCATTGAATTTGTTCCTTACCAATTCAATGGTTAAGTCCATGTGTACCTCTTCTTAGTTAAATTGTAGTGTTATTTGAAGAAGTAATGTTAAGCTATGCTATTACCAACATGCCATTCAAATTCATACCTCATGCAGAAATGACAAACATACATGATGCTACCACTCAGATCCATAACACTGCATGTGTTTGATCATATACACCTCACAGTCAGAATCGCCCTCTTGTTTAGGACATTGAGCCAACTCGAATACATGGAAGTCAGCAAACTTCTTCTTCACGACATTCTTTACTATAAACTCCACATGGTGGTGGATAAGGTCCAGTGTTTGCAACTGCACAATTAGGGAAAAATAACGATAAGTACAAGGCTTACAGGGTTTTCAACACAAAAATATTCAAATGCAAGAACGTCATTTACAGTGGCTTTGCATAGATTCATCATTCTCATGTTACATTCTAAGCTGTACCATACTTCTCCTATTTGGTTCACAACAAGTAGGTACCAATGATTGATGTCATGCATTGGTATGAAAATCTGTTGAAAATAGGAATGTGAGAGAAAAACCAACAATTATTCCTAAACACAAAGAAAAACCAATCCCTTACCTTCCCGCACTCGGATATGCCATTCTCAAATCTCTTTATACCCAAACCCTTCGAAACTATCCTAGCCGAATCTCCACACATGTCTCTGTCACTGTAACTTTTAATCTTTTGATAGAAGTAGGTTGTGAAGCAACAACATCTCTTGCCTGGGAAGCGTCCTAAAAATAGATAGTCACTAAAGAAATTGATAATATCATCTTCAACCAATCCATTAGGTTTAAGTGACCAAACTACTTTTCCACTAGTGAAGAAATTTTCATGGGTTAAATACTGTTTAGTCATTGAGCTTTTGACCATGAAACACTTCAGTTGCTGACCTTCTAATTTCACACGTTTAGTCCATGTACTTCAAAATTTCAGACCAATAGGTCCTTACCGTCTAAAAGTTACGGCGAAATGTCTATTATGCCCTCAGTTCTTTTTTTTTTTTAATTAATTAATTATTTTATTTTTTTTGGAAAATGAATTTTTTCCCCTTTCTTTCTTTCTGTTTATTTTTTTCTATTTTTTTTCCCTTTCTTTCTTTCTGTTTGAAAAAAAAAAAGAATAAATAAAATAAAGAAAAAAGAATAAAAAAAGAGAGAAAGGAATAAATTTATGTAAAAAAAAAAAGAACTGAGGGTATAATAGACATTTCACCGTAACTTTTAGAAGGCAAGGACCTATTGGTCTGAAATTTTGAAGTACAGGGACTAAACGTGTGAAATTAGAAGGTTAGGGACTGAAGTGTTTTATGGTCAAAAGCTCAAGGACTAAACAGTATTTAGCCCAATTTTCATTGTCCACAATGGTCTCCTTCTCTTCAACTGACACATCATAAACAAACTTGAGCACTCATTTGTCAGCCTCCTCTCGATCTCCCTTGACTTTGAAGTTACTAATCTTCTCTATGTTACTCTTGGTTGTGGGGTTGGCATAAACTTTCTTCATACTTTTCAATGGGCTGACTATAGATGTTGAGTCAGATAGGCAAATCAATGAGGTCTTCTTTTTTGGTCGCAAGTGTTCCCCATGTACCGGTAACACCTACGTGAGATAGAAGGTAGTTGCGTGTTAGTAAACAGAATGGGAAAGTAGATGTATTCATTAACAAGGAATAGAGAAGGGATACATTGAAAAGTAACTCTATTAAAAGCCACTCATCTATTATTACAAGGTGTAACAAATGCACCGCACAAACGGAAACACCATCAGTTTGAGGGTTTTGATTGACATTTACATTTTATGAAGTCAGAGTGTTCAGCATACTTAAGACTTTGTCCATCTTTCCCATCATATCATCTCTCAGATTGCACATATTATTTTCCAGCCCATTCACTTTAGCAGCCAACTCAGACATTTCTTTCTTAATCACCCCATATGCTTTGGCTTGATCTCCACTACCAACATGATCACCAACCTTTACCATAAGAATAGTTTCATCCAACAAACCACCTTGCTTGTTCACCCATTTGAGCAGTTTGCCTATTTCATGGTCCCCTCAAGCTTCAACTAGGTACAAGGACTTGTCCACAATGGTCTTCCCATGTGAAACACAAACGAAATAGAACAGTTGCAAAAACAAGGCACAACCACTACAATAGGACTGAGAGTCTTTTTTGAAACTGACGATGGCTTCTATCAAACATTTGAATGAGTAATCAGCCCAGTTTAAAGAGCTAATAAGGCTACTGTCTTTCAGGGCCAGCAACCACTTCTTTGGTACCGTCAGTGAGGCAGATGGGCTAAGGATGATGTTCATTGTGAACAACATAAACAGGTGCTTGAACTTGTTGTCATCTTCTTCTGTATCCTTCAGGTAGGTCTGCACGTCCCTTAAACTGATCTTCTTATCCTTCCCACACAAGGAGTCTATTATCGCCACCAACTCAGGGTGATCATTTGTGGAACCTTTAAAGACGACCCCAGACCCCGGACCCAGCATTCTTAAACCCCATCACATTTTCAAGGTCACTTGCATCTATTTCAATCTCATTTCCATGCATAGTTATAGGACACGTAACATAGAGTGGTGAATTTTCCTTCCTAACATCTTCAACAACACATCAAATCCAATCGCTGAACAGGTTGCCTTTTTCTCATCATTAAAATCTACAACCAAAGACCTGAAGTCGTCTGGAGAACAACGGGTATCAATCCGAACCAACTCAAGCAACTCTTCCTCAGAAACTGATGACTGACCACATGTATCAATCACTAAATACTACTCATTCTCTTCAGCTGGAAGCTTTTTCCATTTTTGAGATATCTCAATTGGAAACTAAAACATAAGCAATTAGCTCAATTAATAGGAATCACAGTTAGTATTACATGTAATTGCAAAACGATCATGTAAGTTCATCCAATACTCACATCATGGTTTAGCTTTGGGGGATTGACTTGTTTGTGTTGAATGTTCCTGCACTCAATGTAACAATGTCACATAACTTAAGTCATTTGATAAAATTACCAATTTGATGGAAATTTGAATACTTACAGGTAGTTCAAAAAGCTCATAGAACGACCGGAGACTTTCTTTTTCATGATGAGCTTTTTTCGATCCTTCACCTCTTTGGCTTCTGCAGGTAAGGCAGATAACCCTAAATCCTCTAGTGCCTTCTCTTTTCGCGTCCGCCTCAACCACTGGTTCATCGAAAGTAGGTTTTGGTGCTTCAACTACTGCTTCATCGGAAGTGGGTTTCGGTTTAGGTACCTTAACCACCACTTTGGTGCCATCAATAGAAGCTTTCTTTATGGACTCCAAAATTGGAGAATTTTCGTTCGAGACCTCAGAGACTGTCGCCGAAGCCAATGCTTTAGAGGGGAGATTCGGGTACTCTTTCGGGGGCCTCCATCGGAGATTGTTTTGGAGCTGCTCGGTTTAGGGGCCGCCATTTGAGAACTCTTTCGGGCACAGAGTTACTGGAGCTACTCGGTTTCGCCCTTTTGGATGCCTTCTTTGTGTAGCCCTTCGGCGGCATGTTTGGTTTGAGTGATTTTGGAGATGGAGAAAGAGAGAGAGGAACAAGAGAAGAATGAGGGTTAGGGATTTGAGGGATTTTAGAGATGGGTGACGAGAGAGACAGAGGAACCCGAGAATATGGATTTCTGATTTATGGTTTAGGAAGAGGATGTGGAGGGATTTCGGATATGGACAAAGGGAGAGAGAAACTAGAGATGGAGAACGATCAAGTTGTGAGAGCCTCTTGATGGAGAAGATGATGAAGAGGAGTGAGTGGGGTCGAGTCGAGGCGCTTGGAAATTCAAATTCTCACAACCGGTGCAACTGGTTGATACCGGTCACCAAATGACATCTTTTTTAATGTATAGGTTTCTTAACGCACCAAAGGGGATACCTATTGTAAAATCAAAGCCACTGCAAGTTCTGATAAGTGAAAAGTTCTTCTAATTAACTATACATCTGTTCAAAAATTTCACAAGGGCACTTGTTAGGACAGTAATGCCTACTTTTGATTATTTAACTTACAATTACTGTATATTTCAAATCAAAGCCACTATCAATCATTAACATACTTTCAACATGCTATACCCACTGGGCATTACGAGGACCACCACCATCGTCAACATTCACATCCTAATCCTTGGAAGTATTAGACAATAGAAGTATAAATTGATCAAGAAATTCGATTTATCAAAAAATTTCCCCAAGATTAGAGTCGGGATTGTTGGATTATTCATATAGCAAGTAAATTGTTTGCTTTTTTACTTCTTTTGGACAACAAATGAAGATCTTTGCACCATGTTTATTCCCGACAATGCAAAATTTTAACTTGAGAATAGGAATCCTGGTGCATGGTGCTGGTGGGAAATTGAAGACCAAATTGAAGCAAACAAGGATTACTATTAAGGTTGACAAGAAGCAAGCAAGGTTAATTGAAGAAAACTTACCAGCGTGCTGCGCCATATCCTTCCTCGATCAAGCTCTTCCTCCTTCCTCTTGTCTTCTCCTCTTTAAATTATGGTGTTCTCCTGGAACAAAATTAGACAAAAATTGAATGACTGTTGTAAAAAATGGACGAGTAATCTGGAAAGGGACAATATTCTTCCTCTAATCTTCTTATTCTCATTTTCAATGTAGGGGTTAACGCGTAAGTAGGTTACCACTATTTTTTTTTTAGGGCAACGGAAGACTAATCCATTGATCGATATCATGACGACCTCACTCGATCAAGCATGAAGGGTACAAGCACCCGTCATATTACAATGCAAGCTCACGAAGAGTACTAAATCCGAACGAAATCCATACTTGAAAACTAAAATTCTAAAGGAACTGCTGAAAAAGAAAATGCAGAATTTTAAAAAACTCTCTAATCTTACACTGCCTGAAAATGGAACCAATGTCCTGAATATCTTGACTCCTATGACCTTTTTGGTGTACACCGCGACATTCAACACATTAACAGCAACATTCTAAGAACAGATGCAGGACAAAAAGCAAGACAGACCACCCCAAAGAGCCCAAGCCCGACCCAAGTGTGAGAAAAATAGGGGAATTGGGCTATAGACCCAATTCTCTAGACTTCATCTCTGCAGCCCAGAAAGGCAAAGCCCAAGGCCCACTACCTACACCCTATGCGCCTCACACCCAGTCGCCAAATCTGGCCTTCCGAGAAGCCACCCTCCACCGCCAAATCAGTCCCTCGCCTTCCCTAGTCGAGAGACCTTGTTAACCATCTCGTTTCCCACCAAAGCCTGTGCTAGCGACTTGTTGCACTAACTGTCGTTCCGAACACCGATCTCTAGCAGGAAAGCTCCAACCTCGCTCCTTCTCTAGTCCCGAAACGACGACCGATCTCCTCCTCGTCAAACTCGATGCCACCAAAGCAAAACGCCGGTCTCGTTTGCAAACCCACAACAAGGTCTGTGCTTCGCCTCACTAATCCAGAACCCGACGTCTACACCCGTGCGTCAAAGCTCTACTCTGAGCCACGACCTTGGCCTCTCCACTACAAATCGACGGGAGAAGTCTTCCCTGCCTGCTTTACCTAACCGAGAAGGCAACGCCGAGCGTCAGCAGCAAGCGGAAGAAGCCGCCACCCTACTTCACGAAACTAGGGTTTCGGAATGCAGCTCCACAAAAAGTGGAGCCCTTTTTATGTAATTTAGAGATAGGAAGGCTAGTTGTATATGATACAAGCAGGTTACCACTATTGAATATTCTAAATCGTTAGATATATTTAACTTTTAATTAAATCTAACGGTCTAAAATATTCAAAAACTTGATGTATGACATACGTCAATGTATCTAGAATTTTCCCATCTAATATTGGTTATTCTAGGTGATGATCATGGTGTCGACCTTTGCCCGGGTGGGGTGGAATCTTCATTTACTATCACTTGATTCTTTCCTGTCTCTTGGAGATACGAAGAGTTGTACGTTTTTCCTCGGAGTATGAGTCAACTACTCTTCTTTATTATTTGGGTATCTTGATTCTTAAACATAATTTCCAATGTTACTGCTATAAATTTTTCTAGGGCATGCTTCTTACAATTTGCCCGAGAAAATGCCTTATTACCTATCCAAAATTCCAAATTACTGCAGCCGGGTATTAACTAGGAAACTAGCATGGTCATCTCTCTGGAAGCCGGCTGGATCAAAGTTTAGAATTCTTGACTTCAATGCTGGGCGATAGCAGAATACGGACTTGGAATTTGTAACCAAAACCCTATTTAACTAAACTGGGCCAAGCAAATATCAAATTATGAGTATCGATCAACTGCATAACCTTAGGTAATTAAGAAAATATTTTGAAGTTTTAGAAGCTATTATATGAGTCTCGTAAGAAATGAAAGAAATTGAACGTAAAGAGGCACATGCGCGCATGCCAGAAGGGCCATACGTGCCCCTTCGGAACTGGATCAGCTGCCTTCGACAGCACCGAGCGTAAACCTGAAAACTATGTATATGACAGCTATATAGCGGAAGGATCAACATGCATGTACATATACTATTTGGAAATCTAGTGACGCACACAGTTTTTAATTTCATCGATAAAGATCCAAATGAAATGATATAACGAACCCTGGGAACCGGTACGTACTAGGGCTGGGCATTTAAGTTTGAAAACCCGTAAATCTGGACCGGCTTGTCAAGGCCCGACCCGTACGGTCCGGGTCCATTTTTTTTTAATCAAAACGGTTCGGACCCGGGCCTGGACTTTCAGATAAGAAAAAGCCCGTCAGGCTCGTTTGACATTAAAAGAGACAAGTGTCGCTATGTAATAGGACATCATATTTTTATATTGTTGGTCTATGTAGACCTCCACCACATCAAATTCATATAATGGATTTGAATTTGAACTTTAACATATTTAAAATCTGGAAATATATGGAAAATAGGTATTTGGGCCCGAAAACCCGGAAGCCCGGCCCGAAATGAAACGGATCGGTCCTGGGCCAGTCCCTGATGGTTGCAAAATGGGCTTTGGGCCCGAACCGTAAAAAACAGGCCGGTCCCGGATCCAGTAAAGTTTTAGTTCAGCCCAAGCCCTAGTACGTACTAGGGAATGGAGCTGCATGCCGGGAGAGCAGAAGGTTGCGTGGCAATACTGGCGAATGAGAAGTGTACCTTTAAAGTGTATAGGCACTGGGACTTCATGACACGTGACCGAATCAACCACAACAGTACTTCCTCTTCCATCTCACATTCTCATCTCATACATACAGATAGAAAAGAGTAATTATTCTTTTCCTTTTGCGGCTTCAGAATCAGAATATCCTATGTAGTATTAAGAATTAAGGTCACTCCAATCATTCTCCAACTATATTAACTTATTCATGCTGATGCAGGCATGGACTGGACTGGACTGAACAAGTACTCAATTGGAATATGGCTCTTTCCGATCCGCTTTCCAGTACGTACATGTCGGGAGATGTATAGCTGAAGAATGAGGATCTAACCTGCTTAATTACTCGATCCCTGCCTCATAAAACAAATAATAAAGAAGAGTAGTTGCCTCATACCCCAAGGAGAAAAAACGACTCTTCTTATCTCCAAGAGACGGCAAAGAATCTAGTGACACCCGGTTTTAAGCAGTACAATGGTGGTTTTTTGTTTTATATTTTATATTTTATATTTTATATTTTTATTTTTGGAGGGGGGCGGTTTTAAACTGGATATCAAGTTGCTAACATGATTCTTTTATTGAGGATGAAAATTAAAATTTTCATAATAAAAAAAATTCAAAAAAATTAAGCAGATTTAATCATATAGTAGTCAATTTTAAGTGTTATTGACCTAGCGCTTTGCTAGGGTTATCGTTGGTCTCCTCCTTCCTCCTTCGACAAAATTCTCAAACCTTCCAGACCTCAATGGTCATGGCCATTGCTAGCCTTGTGGCTAACTCTCTATTTCTTTTTGCTGCTTTGATCTGGCGCTAGGGGTTCCGCCTTGGACGGGGCTGCCTGGGGGTATTAGTTGGGTCATCTGATATGAGGCCGAGCTCTAAGGGAGTGAAACTATATTGGTTTATGACGGATCGACGAGTCTGGATCTTGGATCGCGGTCGATCGGTTGGCATCGGTGATGGGAGTATTGATGGTGTCCAATCGAATCCACGAACTGGCATTCTCCTTGACGGCAACGTTGAGGGAAGTGGTGGTGTTGCTTTCTGGGTCGATGTGGGTGGACGGATCGCACCGACGTCGTCGGAGGTGAGGGCAGATTGCGTCTGCTTGGGGTCTAGTTGTGAAGAAGATTGTGGTTCAGTTTGGTGGCTTCACAGGGATGTGATGGATTGCAGGGATCGAGTTGCAGACGCTGATGGCATGATGCAATGTTTCGATGGTTGGGTTGGATTGGGATCGGTCTCCAGTCGGGGAGCTGTTGCGGACATGGCAGTGTTCGGCCGACTTCGTGGGTTGGAAGACAAAGATGATGGAGCGGTGGCCCTGATGGCGAGTATCGGCGGCGATGCGATCGGTGGATTTTGGCTGGAGAGATACTTGTGGGCTCAATGGGCTAGGGCTTTGGTTTACCTTACTCTTTGGGCCTGCATTTGGAGTGGTTGGGCCTCTTGGGCATTGAACTGGTCGGTAGGCCTCAACTTTGGGCTTACTGTTCTAGGGTTTCAAGTGGGCTGGAATACCCTTTTGCTATGGGGTTGGATGGATTGGGTCTCTATGGCCCGTAGTACTGTTTAAATTTTGTTTTGGTCGCAAAAACCAGTGCCTTATTTGAAACCATTTTTCGTCTGCTTCGAGGTTTCTAAGTTTTTGTTAGAATAATGGTGTGTGGATTTCCTAAAAGGTGGGTGTACGAAGGGTATGTTGGGTTCCTATGCTTTTCTAGGATATGATGTTAGAATGCTCTAAGGAACGATTCTTTCTGTCGACCCTATAGGGGTATTTCGTTTTTATACTGCTTGCTAAATCTAATGAATAAACTGACCTCTTTCGAACAAAAAAAGAAAAAAAGAAATAATCATATAATACTCAGATTTTCATACTAGCTCAGCCAAAAATGATTATCATATGAGAAATGTAGAACATCAATAGAAAAATTGACTTTCTGATAAAGACCGAATGAAACTTTATTTTCTTGTCCAATCAACGCAAAACAAAAGAAACAAAGCAACATATTTTATTTGAATCCAGTTGAATTCTCATGCCAATTAAAATCAGCAACTTATTAATTAATTCGAGGTAGCTTGCAAGTTTTTTGCTTACAATCATCACAAACCACAGTTGACTTTCTGTACATAAACTCAAAAGTTGGACAAACTCACCTATGGAATTAGAAGGGTAGTAGGATTGAGAATTTAACAAAACAATAAAAAGGAGGATAGAACTGAGTTAACCTATGGATTAATTAGATATGTCAACGGACCATTCCCTTAATAACACTGTTACAAATAAGACTTACACTCACGTTAAGTACTGTACACTCGATCACACAATGGAGTCCCAAAACCAGCAACTCCCCCAAACCCAACTAACCCAAAACTCTTCTCCAGCCAAGTTTCCGGTCAAAGTTCTACACCAAGTGAAATCCAATCTAATCTTCCGATCGAAATGGGCCGAATTGAACGGCGCAATGGGCGACTTGGGCACCTACATCCCCATAGTGGTCGCTCTAACCCTAGCTAGGGACTTAAACCTCGGCACCACACTGATCTTCACTGGGATCTACAACATCATCACAGGTGCCATTTACGGTGTTCCCATGCCAGTCCAACCCATGAAGGCCATTGCCGCCACGGCTCTCTCCAACCAGGATTTCGGCGTTCCAGAGATCATGGCCGCCGGGATCACTACCGGCGGGACCCTCATCTTTTTGGGGGCCACTGGTTTGATGAAATTGGCGTACAAACTAATCCCTATGTCTGTTGTTAGGGGTATCCAATTAGCACAAGGCCTATCATTTGCGTTGACCGCAGTGAAATACATTAAGAATGTTCAGAACCTTCCTAAATCAAAGTCTCTGGGGCAGAGGCACTGGTTTGGCTTAGATGGGTTGGTGTTGGCCATTGTCTGTACTGGTTTCATTGTTCTTGTGAATGGTGCAGGCGACGAATATCTTCGTCGCCGTCAAGGGGATCAGGCTGTTAGTGCTGATGTGTGTGAGGAAGAAAAGCTCAGCACTAAAAGATGGAGGAAAGTTGTGGGCAAAATTCCTTCAGCTTTTCTGATATTTGTGCTGGGTGTGATTTTGGCTTTTATAAGAAAGCCAAAAGTTGTGCATGAAATTAAGTTCGGTCCATCCGCTATGGAGGTACTGAAGATATCTAGACATGCATGGAAAGATGGGTTCATCGAAGGAGCTATTCCACAGCTGCCTTTGTCAATACTGAACTCGGTGATTGCTGTGTGCAAATTGTCCTCGGATCTTTTCCCTGAGAGAGACTTCTCTCCCTCTTCGATTTCAGTGACCGTCGGGTTGATGAATGTGGTAGGTTGCTGGTTTGGAGCCATGCCCATGTGTCATGGGGCGGGGGGCCTGGCAGGGCAGTACAAATTTGGGGGCAGGACTGGTGCGTGTGTGGCGCTGCTCGGGGCGGCCAAGTTTGTGTTGGGATTGGTTTTGGGGACCTCTTTGGTGAGAATTCTGAGCCAGTTTCCAGTTGGCGTTTTGGGGGTTCTGCTTTTGTTTGCTGGGATTGAACTGGCAATGTGTGCTAGAGACATGAACACCAAGGAGGAAGCCTTTGTGATGCTTATTTGCACTGCTGTCTCACTAGTGGGCTCAAGTGCAGCACTAGGGTTTGTGGTTGCGATGATTATGTATGGCCTTCTTTGGATAAGAAAGTTCGCCAGCAGGAACGAACCT
This sequence comes from Rosa persica, assembly GCA_025331145.1. Classification (NCBI taxonomy): domain Eukaryota; kingdom Viridiplantae; phylum Streptophyta; class Magnoliopsida; order Rosales; family Rosaceae; genus Rosa; species Rosa persica. Next base: position 8,636,140 of record WFKR01000004.1, read on the forward strand.
TTGGATTCTCTGACATCTGCGGAGGGTCCATAGTACATCCATGGTATCTGGGCTTGTATTTGATTGATTATACTTGATAGATGTAGGAGTCGGATTTGAATTGGTGCTCCGAGGAAGCAGTCGTTGAGGTTTACTCACTGGTGATGTGAGTTTCCTACTTCTAGCTTGCAGATTTTATTTTCCACTTACACTGTAGATCTCCTACAGTGTAATATGTACATGTTGATCTCTTTGTATGAATAAAAGTATGTTATATATATATATATATATATATATATATATATATATATGAATTCATGATCATAACAGTCATTAACTTCTACTTGCACTCTAGAATTATACATATTTTATGGTTTGCTATCCAACCGAATCCGTGGTGAGTTCTAAATTTTTGTTTAGTGCGACTTCACCATAGCGAACGAATAAAACAACAGCATACCCAACTAGACTCAGCAGCTTCACTCATGCATCCCCCAATTACTTTATGCCTTGCACCGCCTTGCCAACACTCCCTGCTTTGCAATCGGGTTCTTACTGCTGATGGATTACTTGCACTACAAGAAAAAACATGTTTAACAACATACAATTCACGTTGCAATCACTTTCGACAACATTCAATGCATGTTGTAGATGCCAGAGTCATTAGAAGTCTAAGAGTCCTTAACATCACGCTTTGTATATTATCGAAAAGAAGCGTAGCAAGTTGTTCTAATTATTCAACGATGAGCTTTGCACGTAGTCATAAAGTTTTGACAACGTTTCAAGCACGTGTTGTAAGTTTTAACAACACTCTCGGCATGTTGTCATTAGTTTTCAACAATATACATAGTATGTTGTCATATACTGAATACATTGTTATAACGATTCAGTATATATTGTTGCATCCAATTTACTGGGTTTCTTTCCTGTATAAACATTTACCATTACTTGAGCACCCTCTCATGCCAATATTAAACACTATAACCATGTAAAACAAAAATATACACATATATTCTTTACAAAACATGCATGACACACTTAGCTGTACAAAACCAACACACAGAAGTCAGAGATAGCAATCCTGAGCGGAAACATAGTACACAATCGCCAACAAATCATAATGTGAGCTACAGTAAACCAAAGCTAGTGTACCATTTCTTCTGATCATCTCTGGTAAGCTCTGCTCCAGGGCTGCATAGAGTGAGGAATAATAGTAGAATGAGACCATGAAAAAAATCTTATAAACGATAGTACAATACAAATCAATAAAACCTGTCATCAACTCAGCAAAAGTATAATTGTTCATGGTAATATCGACAGCCCTTCTGTCAGCCTCAAAAGCAAGTTAGAAATAATCTCTGCAGTGGCACCACCTAGTTAGTCTGTCCCAAAAATGAAAGAAAAAATAATGAAAAACATAATTTACAAAATTTTCAGACTTCACAGACTGAAAATAAATAAAAACTTTTACTTTGCAATGAACAGTTACCTGACAAAACCTATAAAAGTCTTCAAGATATGCCTTATAAAGAGTAGGGCTGGGACTTTGGACCAGAAAAACTGAGGAACCGGTCCGAACCGGTCGGTTCGGGTCAGTTTTCTATTACACTTTAGTTGTTTTGTTGCGGTTTCCGTAGAGTAGTAGCCGGTTCGGTTCCCGGTTCCTATAGTTAATTTCCATCTTTACCCGAACCGAGGTGGTTATATTACATTATTGTAGAATTTTGGTTTGTTTGGTGTCAGCAAGTGGGCTCGGCAAACCTCCTTCTTCTTTCATTAATACTTTAAACTCTTCCTCCTTTCAAAAAAAAAATATTAAACTCATCATCCTTTCAAAAGAATATATTAAACTCATCATCTCTCTCTCTTCTCTGACTCCCATTTGTCTATGTCGGCCACCCACCTACCTCCCTTTTTCTTTCTCTATTCTCTTTTTCTTTTTAATCATACTCCCCTATCTCTTCCTTATTAGCCGCATCCATTCTTCTTCTTCTCTCCTCCTCCTTCGCTTCTTCTTCGCTGCAACCATTCTTCTTCTTCTTCTCTTCTCCTCCTCCTCCTCCTCTTCTTTCTTCACTTCTTCTTCGTAGCAATTATTCCAGTCTTATAGAGGTTGTACCAGACTACCAGAGGCATATTTTATCAATTTGAACTGATCTTCTCTTCTGGTATCAAGATTTTTCCAGATTTTCAGATAGATTTAGATCTGGATTCAAGCATAAATGGAACCGAAGAATTCAGAAACCAAACCGATTCTTGTTTGTTCGGGTTTTGCTCGATTTCAGAGATTAGAAATCACCGACTCGAATTTTGTCCCGTCGATTCGGTCTCGGTTCTTGCTTTTTTCTGGCAAACCCGGACAGTCCCAGCCCTAATAAAGAGTATTCCTCATGATTTCAATGTTCATGTTATCCAGATCTGAAGAGAGAATGATGAATGAAACGAAATGAAAAGACAATTAAAATCAGAAACTTGAGTCCTGAGACCTTACAGAAATTTCAATTCTTTATGATTAAAGCTTTTGGAAAATAAAATGGTGTGAGTGGGAGGCTACTTATCACTACCATATTGCCTGACATCAATCCTTGATTTTTTCCCCACTTACAAGGGAGTTTATTCAAACTGAGATCGACTGATGCGTAGTTCTAGTATATAGCAATTTTAGGACCCAATAGAGAGTGAAACTTTGCAGAAAGGAAAAAGTTTGGCATATATAGGTAAAACAAGCATCTTAATCTGTACCTCTGATGTAATGCACTCAGAAAAATGAGGAAAGATGTAAAGCTCTTGCATATTCTGTGCAACTGCCAGGATAGCAATGCTAAGGTAAAAAATAATAAAACTCAATCAGTATTCGTAGTATTTATGGAAAATCATTAACTCGCAACACATTTTAAATGGAAACAAGTATCCCAAAATGAAAAATATAATGCAATGATGATACCTGTAAAACATGCCCAAAGGGTGGCATTTTGCCAATAATTCCTGAACATCTCTCTCATGCAAAGTTCCAATAACGATCAGGTAAATTGTCTATCATGTGACCATATCTGGACGAAGCAAAACATTAAATTCACAATTATAACACAAACTTTGGATACAAATGATGATAAAGATCACAAAATGTTGTCATTTCACAGTTCACAGTGTTACTCCAGCCTTGAACGGGCTGGACTAGAGCATAATGTTATATAATAAGTATATGCAGAATAATAGGGAAAACTATGCACAGAGATCCTAGTAAATAGATATGGCCAGGCATTTGACTCATCCACAGATGATCATGCATGTGCAACAGATGAAATTTACTCTGGTGAACTAGGGCCCTCATCTTCTTATTCTGAGATACCCTCAAAGTCCTACTGGCTACCTTATTGCTTAATCGGAATATTCAAATGGTTTTCATCGAATGACTATTCATCTGTTGTATTTTCATGTAAATTAGGGGCAGAAAAGTTCTATGGAAAAATGGTGGTTCGGTAGGATATGTTCTACAAATTTTCACCACTAATTCAAATATAAACCACTTCTGATCGACTTAAGACATCATACTAATTCTAAAATCAACACCACAGTTGATGACAGCAGTAGTGATACTATTGAGAAGGTGTTATGAAAATCCTTATGAACATTCATTATATTGTCCACAGTTTTACACAGTAAGTCTGCAATGTCTCATACTCACATCCTTCAATCGAATTTTATATCAATTTCACAAATGTAGCATGAATCATCTTTACTTTCAATGCACACCAAGTGTTCGACAAAATGGTAAATCAAGAAGAACAAGCAACATAAAGAAGCAAATGAATAACAATGTTTTGCAGCTGCGAAGCTAAACAACATGATGGTTAGAACGCAATAGGAACCAAGATGATGATATTAAAGGTGCGAAACAGTGGAACAACTAATATGAAGAAAAAAAGAAAAAAAGAAAGAAAGAAAGAAGTACCTTCAATTCGTAGCCGTAAACCCGAAAATCAGACCGTCGAAATGTGTTGGAGATTGACAATCGAGGTCGGCAGCAAAAGTGGAGTCGGTGGCGCGGTCGGCGGAGCCGAGGCAGATGATGAGCTGGTAAGGACGTAGTTTCTTACTAGGCAAGGAACTTAGTGTCATATATATATATATATATATATATATATATATATATATTTGTTTTCATATACGTACAATTTGAGTAAGAAATTAATTGTGTTCAAAGACTACTATTTCTGTAATCCAATCAAATCCAATCCATTTTCATAAATTATTAAACTTTTTAAAGAAGAATTGCATATTATGAAATAAAAGGCAAAGAGTCCATTTTTGAATGATAAACTTGTCGTTAATGAACCCTTGGGTGTGATGAGAGTCCATTTTTATTGGCTTGCCAAATTCGATAACGAATCTCCCATCATACCCTACTGATTTTGGGAGAACCCACCATCATAATTTTTTAATTTTTATTTAACAATTCTTGGCCAGGAAGAGTAAACGGCAAAGCACCAAGGGAACACAGGCAATTGGGGTTTTTGTTAATTATGGTTCAAAAAGATAAAAGGGAACATATTGGAGAAATTTTGGCCCATCATCTTGACGTTTTTTTTTCTTTTGAAATGGAGTTTTGTTAAAACAATTAGTGATTGCAATCTCTTAGAATGACATCTCTTATAATTTTGGGAGCAACAACAAACCAACTGTTTGAACCCAAAATTGAACCTTTTGGCTCTCAATTGAGTTCAAAGCACGATTCGCAGCACATGAGCTACTTTATTTGCCTCACGAGGTACATGAAACAATTGAAACTATAAATTTCTTCTCTTTATCTCTTTCACCTATGCAATTAAGAGACCCAAACTTGATAAATCAACATCTTGCTCCATAGCCTGGACTAGCATCAAACAGTCTGTTACAAAGATTACTTTATCATACCTCAAAGTCTCAACAAACTTCATGCCATCAGATAAGGCATTCAGTTCTGCATCAAATGGAGATCTCAATTGCAGCAAAGGTCTATTGACACTCGCACTAAATTGTCCATGTTCATCTCTAATAATAACCCCTCTACCTCCTCTCCGGGTGCTAGCACTAATAGAGTTATGCCATCAGACATCACCACTATTAAATCGGTTGGAATTGCACGTGATGTAAAAGCCATGCTAACATCGGTTTATGAAATATCTGATTTCTATTGTTATTATTAACATCGGTCGTCAAATTAACCGATGTCTAAACTTTAGTATATTTTTTTTTCAAAAATGCGGAGGGACTAAGTTAAAAATTTTGAAAACGCGTGGGGACTAAACTTTCATTCCCTCCAACACTTAATAATTTTTTCACTTTGAGTCAAACTTTTGCACTTTCGCTTTCCCTCACTTTACAACAAAAGAATAACTCAAACCCTTCTGTCCTCTCTCTCTCTCTCTCACACGTCTTGGTTCAATAAAAAAATTTGTAGAATCGGATCGATCCGGTTCAAGCTTCGTTAATTCTAGTTTAGGCCCTGTCTTGGAGTTTAGAAAATAAAAAAAAAAGGGTTTTTTTTATTAGTCATATTTTTCATATTATTTTCCTCTCCTCTTCTCTTGTTCTTTTCTTCTTCTTTATTTCTGCTCGAGCTCGTAGATGACGCACCCTCTCCATCGAGGACCCTACCTCCACCACTCCTTACCAACATCTCGCTATGCGACCTCATCTACAAAGCCACCCAGGTCATCCTTCACCATCCCTCTCCGCCACAGAGATCTTCAAATCTGTAAACACGCCAACCTCCCTTTTAAATTTTGAAATAGTGAAATCTACATCAACATGCAACAATACAGACCAAGAACAAGTTTCCATGGCCTTCAAATCAATCCAAAGCTTCAATCTTTATTGGTTCCAAAATCAAATTCCCAACTGCTTAAGTCCATTCGTCAGTCGAAGTCGAAGTCAATCTCTCCAAGAACAGGTTCGACGACAGCTTCGTGTTCGAAAAAGGCTCGGTTTCATCTGATAAAAGCATTTTAATGCGATGTTTTAATAGTTATTTCCTTATATTTTACTTAGTTATTTCCTTAAATAAATCAGTTTTAATGAAATTTCTATTTTTAGGTGCATTGGAGAAAATGAAGAGGAAACGGGCTTAAAGGCATATGAGAAGCAAAAGAGAACGTTGGAAATGATAGAGGACAGGCACGAGGGGTGCAAAATTGAGCTGAAATGAAGAAATGAAGTTTTCCTGGTCTAGCCAGGAAATCCTGGTCCTGCTAGGAAACCCAGTCAAAGCAAGAATCCTGGGTCAACTAGGAAACATGATCGGAGAAATGAAGAAAACAGGTGGAAATGTAGAGTCTTAGTTGGACTAGGAAGCCTACTCCTGCCAGAAAAATGAATCCTAATGACACAAGGAGTCCTAGTTGAACTAGGAGAGCAAGAGAAGATTCTAGAAAGATCAAGAACGTTTCATATGAAGAATCCTTGTTTGACTAGGAGTCCTGATGGGGCTAGGAAACTTGGAAGCAGTAGGAGACCATGTGGCTTCAAGATGACTCAAAACTCGAGATTATTCTAGAATACTTAGGAATTTTCAGCAAAATGAAGAACCCTAGATATTATAGGGGTCCTGGAGGTAAAAGAAGATATTTTGGGGGATAAATATATGATTTTTCGTGAAAATAAAAGAAGATTCAAGAAGGTGACATTTTGAGCTTATCCTGGAGAAATTTAAGGGATTGCAACAAACAAAAAGGTTGAAAACAGGTCTAGATACATTCATTGACCTCCACATCCATCCTTGGCCAAAATTAAGGAGATAAATCAGAAAATAATCATGTAATTAATCAAGATGCTAATTTAAAGGCTTCTTATTGGTTGGATGACACATGAATGATGATGTGGAATTATCTGATTGACTAATGCTGTGTAGATCAATAAGATAAATCCTAGAAAATAAAAAGAAGAATTTTGAAGACTTGTAGACTAAGTTGCCATCCTCCTATAAATAGGAGCACCACTTCACACACCACTTCTCCCATAATTCTAAACACAAAAAATTCTCTCCATTCTCTAGTCTTCTAGTTCTATGTTTCCAAGCAAGGAGGAGAAGAAGTCAAGCAGTACATTAATATCCTAGCCGTCATCCACCATTGTGTCGTCCCTGGAAGATTACTTAGTTTCAAGGATCTTCAAGTTCTACGTCTCAAGGCTTTGTCATTCATTTTTCACAATGTATTTCATACTTTCTTTTGTTTTCTTTGTTTGATTTTGTAGATTTATGAATTCTGGTTAACAAATAACATTAAAGGCAAAGTTTAAAGCCAGTTTATATGTTTTGAAATAAAATTGTGATTTCTATATGTTGATTTCTATGTTGCTTATGTGAGATTTGTTAATTGATTTTGGATTACAGAAAAATTTTATATGTATGTGTTCTTTGGTGGCCAACTTAGGATATGTGCATGTAATTGGTGCTAGATTTAGGTTAACAATTCACCTAATAGTTTTGTGAACCTATTTCAAAAGTAGCAAAGGCTTTGGACAAAGGTCGAAATCAATTAAGGAGGATTGCAAATAGATGAACTTTTTCATACTAGGTTGTGCACTTTGGTTGACATCCTTTCTTTGTTCTTCATGCGTTAAATGTGTTCTTGATTACCTACATTTCTAGACTATGATTTCATATTCAATAGGATGGATTTAGGTGCTTTCACTTAGATCAATTATTCAAGGAAAGTAAAATATGAGAAATCGTTTGCTCATTAACATTTCACATGGTCAACTTCTTTCTCATGACATAGAAAATCAACCATAGGAATTGTAATCTGATTTCTTGCATATGAATGTGTTTTTGATCTTTGTTCTTTGCATTCCACCTTTGTATATGTGTTTTTACATTTTATTTATTTTAATTTTGGGTTAAATACTGTTTAGTCCTTGAGCTTTTGACCATAAAACACTTCAGTCCCTGACCTTCTAATTTCACACGTTTAGTCCCTATACTTCAAAATTTCATACCAATAAGTCATTGTCGTCTAAAAGTCACGTGAAATGTCTATTATGCCCTCAGTTCTTTTTTTTATAATTAATTAATTATCTTCAGTTCTTTTTTTTAATTAATTAATTATTTTATTTTTTTTGGAAAAGGAATTTTTTTCCTCTTTCTTTCTTTCTGTTTTTTTTTCCTTCTTTCTTTCTATTTGAAAAAAAAGAATAAATAAAATAAAGAAAAAAGAATTAAAAAAAAAGAAAGGAATAAATTTATTTAAAAAAAAAAAAAGAACTGAGGGCATAATGGACATTTCACCGCAACTTTTAGACGGCAATGACCTATTGGTCTGAAATTTTGAAGTACATGGACGAAACGTGTGAAATTAGAAGGTCAGGGATTGAAGTGTTTTATAGTCAAAAGCTCAAGGACTAAACAGTATTTAGCCCTTTAAGTTTTTATTTTATAATCCTCAAACCCCCTTATTTGTGTTTAACTTGTATATATTTCTATTTTTTGTTTTATTTTTGTAAATAATACCTTATACGTATACTAATTCTTTGTTTGTTTACGCAATTACAGGTGTACCCTCAATCCTCTGCTTGAACGATCCCTACTTATTCTATACTGACGATGACATTTTACAGGGTTAAATTGTGCGCTACTGACAGCTTGTCATCATCGATCCATAAGCTCAATCTTTGCAGCCAGTGCTCTCTTTGTTGTTCAGACCTTGTCGTCATTTGCTTGTAATTAAACCTAATTCAGAAATTGGGGAACTAATTTCATACCAATTTAATTTTGATGAACTTATTCGGATGGAAATTTATTAGCTTTTTACTATATGATATATGAGAATTTTTGATATTTGGAGAACCAGGTTGTTGTTGGTGAAATTGATTTGATTCACTTTTCATTTTTGGCAGTAAAACATACTGTGGTTATTGCAAGAGGTGGTGGTTTGATGGTTTAAAGGGCGGAGCACGGTGTTGATGATCTGCATTGATATCTAGGCATTTGTTTTTTTTTTTTTTCAGGTCTATTTGGGCCTAATTTGGTCCCAGCCTATGAATAACATGTTTTGGGCCCGATTCGAAAATTTCTGTCCCGGTCTCAGGCTCAGTATTTTGACATAAGGGCCCAGCCCATGCCCAGCCCTGTGGGATCCCCTGAAGCCCTAGCCTCCCAACTACTCTACACCATAGTTTCACATTCCGGATGCACTGCCCAAAATTGTTCAAATAGAAACATTCTTCTCCTCCTCCAATGTGCGGTGGGTGTGATATAAACCTCAACTAGAAGGGAGCTGTGGTAAGATGTACTTGGGTATAGATGCGGGTATAGATGCGGCGTTGACGACCTGAGAAACAGGTTTTATAATCCAACTTTCTAGAGACTCCTATCTAGTCTTTCTTCGGTTTGACAGTCTCCCCAAGTAAAAGGACTCCCTCAAAATCCCATGTTGATTACCTGCATTTATATGCGTGTAGTTATATCTATATACTAGAATTAAGCTAATTTTCAAGCAAATTATTATGTAATTAATTCATTTTTATTTATTTATAGAAAATAAGCAGAGTTGTGGAACCCGAGACACATTGACTTGAAATTGAAGCAAAATGGAGTTTCCGACAAAATGACGAAACTGGTCAACCGTGATCAAGGTCATGAGGGTAGCCAAACAACATGCAGAAGAGCATTGAGGAAATTGAAAAAAAAAAAAAAAAAGAGAGGGAAATGCAGCTTGATTAATTAAGTTAATTAATCAAGTGATTAATTACTTAATTAATCAAGCAGTCTCCTTTGTTTTGAACCCAAAGCCCACGTGCAGCATAAGCATTATTGCTTAATTGGTTTCTGCAATCATCTGCAGGCATCCATCAACCTGATTTCCTTTCTTCTCTTATCCACACACACGCCGCCACGTCATCAAGGCTCTTCTTTTCTCTTAGAAGCACACCACCGAGCCACCCATTCTATTTAGCACACCACCGAGTCACCCATTCTATTTAATCCTTTTCTTTTACCTACACTTTGGATCCCTCTCTCACAGACCACAGCGCCGCACAGCAGCAGCCCTCCCCCATCCTCCTCCTCCATTTTCATTTTAGATTTAATTTTCTTTTGGGTATTTGAGACTCAAAGCTTCCAAGCATCAAAGGATTTCATCATCATCAAGATTTGAAGATTGGGTAAAAGTGGGGAGCTATAAATCAAAGCTTGTCATAATTGCTTCATAGCAATTGTGACTTGTTTTTGTTACTTCTCACTTCTTTTTACTTTTTCCTCTTCAATTGATGTTTGTTGATGTTAATTTAATTATGTGTTCTAAGTCATTCTGTTGGTGGGGTTATGGTTGTGTGCGGTAACCCAAATTTGATATAATGAATACTTAATTTAATTTATATATATATATGGAATTTGTTGATTATTGGATGCTTGTATTTTGTAATAATTGATTAGAGTGCATGCTTAGGAATTGTCAACTCTTGGGTATGTGTTTTAATAAATTTAGATTGAAATTTAGGGGATGACATCCTTAGATTTTAGAGCTAGAACCCTGATTTAATAATTGTGGGAAGAACAATTATGGTTCACTACATGATTAGCTTGATTGCGGTTATGGTGAGCTTGGTTGCCTAATTCCTCAATCTATAAGCCTCTTGATGTGAATTAGTAACCATTGAACCGGCTCTAATTCATGTCAGGTGAGTTCCTACGTACGGCCCTTAAACCGGAGTAGAAATACCATGAAAGAGAATTTCGGCCCTTGAGCCTTGAAAAGCCTTGGGTACGGCCTCTACCATTTTTAGTAAATTGCATGTCAATTAAATTAGCATCTAGAGAATTAAATTAGGGTTAGGAATCATCCCTAACTACCAATCCCATATTTATATTCATTTCTTACTTTTCTTTCCTTTATTTAATTTAGTTGTTAATTAAAGTCTCCATTTAAATTCTTGCACTTTAGTTATTAGAAATTTAAATTACAATTATCGGTGACAATTCCGACTCATTGTAAATAACCACCACTAAGCTTTTAGTTTTGATTAGGCTTTGGTGAAAATCAAAGCCGAGCATTGCTAAGGCTTGATGATTTAGAGTAGCATTTATTTTCTTTTTCTTTTTCTTTATTTGCTAAGTGTCTTTATTTCCGATTACCCAAGGATTGTGGGTTAGCCACTAATCCCCGTGGTACGATAAACTTTGGGCTTAATATTTTCCTATTTTGACAATGATACGTACACTTGCGTAAATGTGTATCAAGTCATATGTCCAGTAGGGCACAGTCAACCATATCTTCCTTAAAAGCTTGCATTTCTGAAAGTCGACAAATAACACAACCACTCACCATGATTTCATTAAAATCCCCAATGAGCAGCCATGGTAGCATAAACTCTCTTGCCAGCCGTCGCATCAACGCCCAAGTGCCACTGCGATTTGTTGTCCTAGCATAGCCATAAATCCCAGTCAATCTCCACTCATCTGAGGAACCTCACCCACTAATTATAACGCTGAAATGTCGAGCCGAATAATGCCTTATAATCACCCGTACATCATTCATCCAAGTAAAGCAAATACTCGATGACTCATTACTCTACACCATTCCTTGGAAGTTATCGAAACCAACCCTTCAAGCTGCCACTCAGTGCATAAGGTTTTTGATAAAAATAAAATGGCTAAATACAGATTACTACCTTATAGTTTGGATCCAAAATCGATTCAGTGCCTAAACTTCTAATTTCATCAAAAACACCCATGCACTTTCAATTTTGATCTAATAGATCCAATTTGTTAGTTTTTCAACAATTGAGTTATTTAACTTGTTAACGTAGCTCATATATGACCTATGTTTTATGATGTGGTGTCTGCAAGCCACCTCTAGTCAATTTAAGATTGAGTCCTACTATTAAAAATAAACAGTTTTTCAACAAATAATCCAACTATAACTTGAACCTATAACAAAATATTAACGAATTGGACCTATTAGATCAAAATTAAAAGTGCAGGGGTGTTTTTGATGAAATTAGAAGTCCAGTGACTGAATTGATTTTGGACCTAAACCACAAGGTAATAATCAGTATTTAGCCCAAAATAAAACTACGAGATTTTCTTGTCTGATATGATCTACCAAAGCTCTTCGTTGAGTGCTGCTGACAATACCTCGACAATTCCACATTAAAACTCGAAGGCTTATCATAAATTCAAAAGTGTTGGGAAGGGCACGTCATGCACAGTGCTGGAGGCACCATGTTTTAGTCTTAGAGAGGGTTAGACTCTGCTAGGTATTTTAATAAAAAGGGTTAGTTGGTTCCATATACCAATCATCTTGTTGTTGGTTTTTTGTTCCCCTTGTATATTCTTCTCCTTTTTCATTTTTACTTTGATTTTTTGAAAATTGAGTAAAACAAAAAAACTTCCATTCCCTCTAAGGTTTTCACCTCAATGATCAAAATGTCTTTAATGAATTTTGGGGTGTATATTTTCAAACGCGTGTTTATTTGACAACTTAATTCCTTATACTAGCGTCACAAATTTTAAGAGAATCGTCGGATTATCAAATAACCCTTAAGGTTTTTTAAGCGTGATACTACAAAAATACAGGACAATGATTTTTTTTTTTTTTGGGAAATGAGGTCAGATTCATATTAAAATTTCAGCAAACAATACAAAAATGAACCACCCCTAAGGGGTCGTCAGAAAGTCATTTCTCAAAGCACAAAAACTTATTCTAATAGAACAAGTTCCCCGCACCCCCAGTACACCCATCTTTTTGAGACATAAGAATTTTTATTAAAACAAGAAAACTCAGTGCTCCGAAGTAGAATAAATTTGTTCGACAGAACAGCTAGTCTTGTGCAGCCTCAAAAATTTAAGAAATAATTCACCCTCAACTCCCTTATCTAAGGTAGTCTAAGCCCTAACAGTCCTTAGGACCCAATCCACCAACCCACAGCCTTGCTTAAGGCCCATAATCTAGAAAAAGGCCCAAATGGCCTAGCTTGTAATAATTGCTAAGGACACCCCATGGTCTCCACCACAACATATCTGGCCATCACTGCCGCTGATTCCCTGTCGTCACCGAAGTGTATCAGCATCTCATCACGTTAGGTGCCACTAAAAGCATCTCCAATAGCTTCCTTATAATTTCTCTATTATAGGAAAGCAAAAATCAAAATCTCCAAAAAAAATTCTGCTCCAACTCCAACAAATTCTCTATTTTACAAATTCCATAGTTCTTTCCTAAATCATTCCCTAAAATTTTAGAGAATGCTGTAAATATAGGGAATTTTGTATTCTCTCTCATCACTATCCCTATTTTTGGGATAGTTATATGGAATATGTTGGAGCAAAACAGTCAAGTCTTTCCCTAAAATGAAGAAAAATTAAGATATGGAGAACTGTTGGAGTTGCTCTAACTCCACTACCTTGTAAAGGGTTGCACCATCACTAAGACCAACCACTTCCAGAACAACTCCAATTTGAAGCCTCCACGACCAATGCCCAACTTGGGCAGGAGGAAGCGAAGGTTTTCTCCAGCACCATCGTCCAAATAAAATTCATTCCAACTTCAAAAACTGCCACCACCCAAGATCGAACCATCCAAGGATTCGCACACAAGAACGATGAGATATCTTTGGTTAGAAACACTGACGCACCTCTTGGCTTCCTCATCTAACCTACAACCTGAGCCTTCTGTGAGGGAGATACTAGCACATTCAACTATGCCGCCACCATATCTCTGACCCACAAAGCTTGGGAACCATCAAGCACCATGCAATCCAAACTTGACTAGGCCACTCCAAACCGATTCGATTGATAACCATCAGGCTCCAGAAAACCAAAGCCATCAATCTCCCTATCCCAGGTGAAATCTGAGGCTTTGATCACACCTTCAAATGGAACAAACTCTACCACAAGCTAGAGTATCTCCAAACACAGAGGGCACACTTACTACCAAGAAGGAGGAAGCAAGAAGCAAAGTTAGACGAACTGACTTCAAAGCAGTCATCAGAAGACGGCCAAGTATAGTAGAAAGACCGCGTTGTCTACCAAACCATAGCAGAGGATGCTAGGTCAAAAAACTCTAAAAGTAACTTATAACCCGTAGAACTATTGTTAACTTTTATATATCACCAGGTCTAATTATTGCTAACGGCCAAGATTTTGATGAATCACTATAGATATAATGATAAAATAAAAAATAATAATGTTGGAGCAACCTTTTGCTGACGGGGCCAACCTTATGCCTTGCATATTTTATTTTTAATTATTTTAATTTTGAAAATTGAGTAAAAAAATAAAAACTTTTGTCTTCTTTAGGCTCTTTGTCTCGGTTATCTAAATGACGATAATGAATTATGAGATTCTTCGGTTGTCCATCTTTAACGCATGTCAAATTGATGAAAAATCTCTCATTAAACCAAAAAGATTTTGACGGATTCCCTTGTTGGAAGTTTTAAATAAACCTTTAAGAAAACAAGAATATATGAGAAAACACAAAGGAACCCACAATTGTCCGGATATTAAGTAGGTTTTGTGGATGACTTAAAAAATAAAGGGGAAATGCTCAATTACACTAATTTTAGGGAAATTTTTCCCCCTCAACCACCAATCTTCTAAATTTCCCATAACACAAATTGTGAGAGATTTTGTTCCCCATAACCCCAGTTAAGCTATTTTATTGTTTGTTTACTTTTTGACTATCTTACCCTCTCCAGCTTTGTCTCATATATATATATATATATATATATATATATATATATATATATATATATATATATATATCACCTGAGACCTTGTCGGTCAGCAGAGGTCACTGGTTATGTAAGGTTGCCAGAGATGTCATTGGTCATTGGAGATGTCACCGAAGATGTCACCGGTTATCTGAGGGTCAATAATGACTGCAAAAGTTGTTTTTGAGGGTTAATAGCGAGTGCAAAATAACAATTTTCTCGTTTGTTGTACACATTTTCATTAAGGATTTTCTTACTTGTTGTACACTGTTTTATTGAGGGTTAATAATAAGAGTTGTTGTTGAGGGTCAATAGCGAGAGTAAGAGTTATTCTTGAGGGTTAATAATGAGTGCAAAAGTTGTCATTGAGAATCAATAATGAGTGTAAAATCATTATTTTCTTGCTTTTACGAGTTTTGCAGTTTTATTGAGAGACAATAATGAGTGAAGAGTTGTAAGCAGTTTTATTCAGGGTCAATAAAAAGTTTTACTGAGGGTCAGTAAATTTTTTTTACTAAGGGTCAATAAAACTTTTCATTGAGGGTACAAAACCGGTGCACAATACTATTGGAAGGAGCTGTCAATATTAATTTATTATATAGGATTCAATGTTTCGTATTCCATAATTAATTAGGATTTTATATTGTAATGCCCCAAATTTTTGTTATTAATTTCAGATGATTTTCAAAACTTAATAAGTTGTTGTTTGTGTGATTAATTGTTTTTGAGTGCCTTTCAATTGTTTTGTGGGTGAAATGAAAGTCTTTTAGGCGAATAATTACTTAAAACGTTTTATTTTCAAGGGCTTAAGAGTTGACTTTTTTATTCATTAAGTGTCTCAGAAAACTTCCTTCACGAAAGTAGTAGAGTGCGTTGATACGAGTTCGTAAACATATGGCACGTGAAAATTGGAGATCGTATGAAGAAGTTCAAAATTTCTATTTTGGGAAAGTTTGTGAATTTTTCGGGAAAATTCTCTCCCTTACAGCAACCTTACAGAAACCCTTGACCCGGCTGAGAACCCTTGACCTGACCCTGGATTATTTTGCTTTTTCGATATCCTTTGACAGTGACCTGGCCCAGATCAACTCTCCTCTCTTTCCTCTTCCTCCCTCTGCCACTCTCTAGCACTGATTCACTCCGACAACAGCGGATTGAAGCCCTCAAGCACGGCGGTGGCTAATCCGGAGCAATCTTCCTCTTCCAGCCACGGTGGCAGTTGAAACCAGATGGGTTTTGAGGCTCTTTTCCTCTTAGTTTGATCCATGTAAGCCTTGAAGATCAATTTGAAGTGTGGAGCGAGAAATCGAGATTTGAAGTTTAATAGTTGAAACCTTTCAAGCTTGATCTAGCTCGATCTAGGCTGGATCGGCCTTGGTACCAATTGCTCCTCTTGTTATGATTTACAACTTGGCTGGAGCTGATTTTGCTGTTGTAATCTCTTGAACCAAATTCTATACAGGGATTACTGTTTTCTAAATTGTTTGATTTTAATCTAATCTCCTGAACTAATCTTTACGCAGGGATAACTATGATTATGATTGATTGATTTGAATGTAACCTCTTGAACTAAACTTTATGCAAGGATTATTATGATTTTCTATTGGTGTGATTTTAATGTCGTCTCTTGTACTAACTATATGAAGGCATTACTATTATTTTAGACCGTGTGATTTTGGATGATCTCCTGAACTAATTTTCTTTGCAGGGTTTACCAGTTTTACCTATTTTAAATGGCGAGTGCAGTTGTGGTTTGAGATTTGTAGTGTGTTGTGAAATGATATATGATGTCACAATGATGACTAATGCTTCATGTCAAGAGAAAGGGAGTGTGATTTTGTAGATTTGTCGTTGAGACTAAAAATGATTTGAAATGTCATTGAGGTGACAACTACTTTTGTTGACACAAATGAAGGATGATTTTATAGATTTGTTGTTGCGTTTTAAAATGATTTAAAATGTTATTTAAGTTAAAAAAATTTTAGTTGAAGTTTTATGTAATTGGATGCTGAGTTGAGAGTCAGAGCATGTGGATTTTTAATTATGAGTCAACTTACGTGAGCATGATATTGCCGGATGTGAACTTAATGTTCTTTGTCGTGATAATGGATTGTTAGGTTGTGATGATTTAAGCATGTGCTTCTATTTTGGTTGTTTGAGTTTACTCATACAAGCTTCATAAGCTTACCGGGTTTGCTGTTACAACCCGGTGCATTATTCAATGGTGTATGGGTTATCCAACAGGTTAGGTTGAATGTGGTTGAAGTTGAGAGGTCCCTTGTCATTGCAGTTCTAGGTTTAGAAACGTATTTGTTGTTTGGCACTTATGAGTCTTCCGCTGTATAGTGAGTGTGGTGGGTATGTTTACTTATTGACACTATTAGAAAACATGATACAAGATATTGAAAGAGATTCATCTAATACATACAAGGGCTCTCTAAAAAGAAGTCCTCTCTAGGAGTCATTATAAGTCTCAAACAAGGACATTGGAAATGTATCATCTTTTCTATACAAGGACACAGTTTGTATGTCCTAAAAGCTCTAGACGAGGTGTACTTATATCTATAAGAGTAATGGCATCCTTATAATATTGGGATAAATACTGTTTAGTCCTTGAGCTTTTGACCATAAACACTTCAGTCCCTGACCTTCTAATTTCACACGTTTAGTCCCTGTACTTCAAAATTTCAAACCAATAGGTCATTACCGTCTAAAAGTCTTGGTAAAATGTCTATTATGCCCTCAATTTTTTTTTTTGGAAAAGGAATTTTTTTTTCCCTTTCTTTCTTTTTGTTTATTTTTTTCTATTTTTTTTTTCCTTTCTTTCTTTTTGTTTGAAAAAAAAAATAATAAATAAAACAAAGAAAAAAGAATTAAAAAAGAAAAAAGAGAAAGGAATAAATTTATTTAAAAAAAAAGAACTGAGGGCATAATAGACATTTCACCGCAATTTTTAGACTGCAAGGACCTATTGGTCTGAAATTTTGAAATACATGGACCAAACGTGTGAAATTAAAAGGCCAGAGACTGAAGTGTTTTATAGTCAAAAGCTCAATGACTAAACAGTATTTACCCCTAATATCTAATATGTGTCATCTTTTCTATACTATGACACAAAATGTGTCCTAAAGCCTATGAAAATGAAGTCCTTAAATCCATAAGAGGACACAAAAAATACATTGATATGTGTCCTTGAAACTAAAATAGGACACTTAAAAAGAGTAATGTATTCTCAAATACAAGGTCCTTGAATGTAACAGAACATGTTCAAAAAGTGTCCATAAAACTTTCAAAGAATCCAAAAGAAAATTAATAAAAGTAAGCTTCCCCCAAAACCATAATGCGAGAGAGAGGGAACCCTAGAAAAAACCCTAAGTTGATTATTAAGAAAAAGGTAAAGGAGGACCAATTGAGATTAAAAACCAAATTTCCTCTTAAAAGAACGCGCCGCACGTGCGTATCCCAAATCCCACTTTCAGTTATAAACTTGTTCTCATCCGGCGGCATGCCTCGTCAGCACGGGCCTCTGGCCTCGTCGGTGAATGACGTGTGAACCCAAACGGGTCCTTTTCAGAGTTGGTCCAATGGATCCGGCATGGACAGCGATGGAATCTTCCTAAACAGATCAAGTTGGCTGTGCGTTTGTAGGTGCTTCAAGTTCCTGTCGCTAAGGTGGATCATCGACGTTGGATGGGACTGTGACGACATGGTGGTGACACTGAGCCATACAGGAGCAGATTTTGGTTGGATCTGAAGGGGTTGTTCGTTGGAATATGGTGGTTTGGTCTCGGCGCTTATTGGAGGGACCAAGCCGGGTCCATAATGGTTGATGACCGGAAGTAATGGTGAGGGCAGTGGCAGAGGTGGTGCAATTTATTCCTAACAGTGGAGGGTGTGCGTTAGTGATGGTGGCCCAAGTGTAGCGGCGGCTGCTAGGGTTTGTGCTGTGTTCCTTGTTGTCTTGATGGATACTAGGCTAGGGCCCATTATATGGGCTAATGTATTTTTTTTCAGTTTTTCTTTATTGTTGCTTTATTTTTTCAATAAGTCCCTATCAATTATTGGTAGCAGAAAATGGGCTTTGTCCCGGTTATCACACTCAGCATGCCTTGTGTACCCTATTATGGCAGCAAGTAGATCGCTTTGTCAAATGGTCGCAATCTTCTAGTGGTAGGATGAAACTAAGTGTCGTCGGATATATCTCCGATCATCAGCATAATGGAAAAGCTGTATTAATTATACTAGGGCTCTCTATGATTTTTATCTTTCCACTATGTCAGTTTTACTGTAAAGCAGATAGAGGAGCCATTGGAGCACTGTTTGCTAGTTGGGTGCATGTTAGAATACATAGGTCTAGTAGAGACTCCTGCTATCATTCAAGATGTTCTCTCAATACTTATTATAATGTGGGGTTTAGGCACCATGTTCTCTGCATTGTATTCTACGGTTTCATTATTCAAGATTTGAGGACAGCCTCATCGGCCTTTACTTTTAAAAAATAAAAATTAAAATAAAAAATAAAACCCTATGTTGACTTCATGGAGGATGTGGACGAGATGGCTGTCCGACTGGCTGCCTCCCTTAGACTGGTTGACGTCTGCAGCCCTGTGGATCTTCGATAGGCTCGTGGAGAAGGTTTACGTCGTTCTCATATGTACTTGGTGGGGAAATTGTTGATGGCTCGAGCTTTCAATAAGAGATTGTTTATGGGCATGTTCCAACAGGCATCGCAGTTGAATGGCCGGTACACCATTTAGGACCATGGAGGCTACTTTCTGTTTATCTTATCGGATCCTTCGGGGTGGTCTTTGGGTTTTTGACAAAGCTCTAGTTGTCCTAGCACCATATGATAGGGTGGGAGCGATGAAAGACATCCCTCTTTCTACCCTAGCTTTCTGGATCAAGGTACGTGGCCTGCCACAGGATTTCCATACTGATCGCTGCCTTCGAAGAATTGGCAGTGCTTTGGGTCTATATGTGCAGAAAGATACAACAGAGTTCGATGAAAGAAGGATCCAGATCCTGGTTGAAATAGATCTTCAGCAGCCTGTGATATTCCCATGAAGATTTCACGGTGGATGGTGGTGTTAATGTGGGCTTGGATTTCTTTTTTTGAAAATCTCATGTGGGTTTACCTTATACGGGAACACTGCTGCCGGCAGAGGCCAGGTCTGAACAAAAGCCGGCAAGACGAAATCTGGAACGTGCTCTGAATCGTGTGGAATTGGCACCATATATTAGACCGGCATTGACATTAAGGCACAGTCTAGTCCACAGGTTGGTTTGGAAAGATTTTTGCCTGCTGCTAAACTGAAAGAGAGGAAGGAAATTCGCTGTAAGCTTGTCAGTGATGGTGGAGAAGGAAGCTCTAAGGTGTAGATTGTATCCATGGATATGAGCAAGTGGAGAATGGCAGTGAACCAATATCGGGAGATTTAGGGCAGGGGTTTAGTTGGATGATAGTTCTGCAGAGAAGGAGTTGGTGGAGACAGCTCCTAGTTGTGGTATGCGTAGAAAACATGTGGAAGTGGATGAAATATCTCCAAAAAAGATGGGATTAAGTTTGGCAGTGGGCAGGACTAATTTGGATGCTATAACAATGTGGTTGTGCTCTGTGAAACCTATCAAAGAAGTCTACAAGAAGAGGCCGGGAAGGCCAATAGGGGTAAAGAATAAGGCCAAGGAGCTCAAGGTTGTGCTTGTCTCACCTATGAAGAAGTCTCAGGCAAAGAAGCTCAAGACTCCAAGGAAGGAGAAGAAATTGGTGAATGGATTACCGAAAATCACCATTGTGGAGGAAGTCCATTGTCCCAACCCGTCAAAAAGTAAGGAACTAATTGTTGCTTGATAAGATTGTCCTAGTTTTATTGTCTATGCTTGTAGGAATAACTCTATGAGTCTTGTGGAAGTACTTAGTTTTAGCGTACCACAATTGCATGCTCGGCATATGAGACTAGGTACAATAGATTGCTTGCAAGGCGTGGAGTTTTTATATGTTATAGGCTGTGTCCATACTAACCAATACTTGACTAGCACAAGGTTTCGTACTAACCAGCAGACCCCGCAGGGCCACCTAAGTGCCACGTCATGGACTGGATCTAATACCCACCATGATGCTACTCACAATGGCCGGCACCTTGGGTGATAAAGGCCACGGGTTTGCCCAGTAGGGCTCCCCAGAGTATACACTAAAACCTTTTATAACCATTGTATCCCACATCGAAAAAATGGGAAACATGTTTCCCATCCTGAAGTCTATAAGTCAGACTCAACCATATTCAAAGAGGGTAATAACTTATTCTTCATCACTGTTACTCTGTCAAATTACTAACAGAATTTGACTTCAGCATCGAGAGGCATAAACCGTCCTGTACGGTTTATACTTAACGTTATGTATTCATTGTGGTAGGGTCATGTGAGTTATCTTGGTACCAGCTAGAAGGTATAGCATTCTGCCTGACATACCTGGTGAAGTCACCAGAAACAGACTGTACATACCAGCGAAACACCTGACTGTCATAAGGTTTCATACTACCTCCACACCCCACAGGGCCACCCAAGTGCCACATTATGGTACGGGTCCGATACCCACCATGAGGGTGTTCAAAATGGGCGACACCATGGGTGACAAAACCTCGGGCCGGCCTAACAGAACTCTTCAAAGTACACACCAGACCCTACTATAACTACAGAGGAAATGGGAAACACCTTTCCCATGCTCAAGTATATAGGTCAAACTCAACCACCTTCAAAAGAGTAATAACTTCTTCTTCATTAGTCTCTGCCAAATTATTAATAGAAACTAACTTCAAAATCGGAGAGACATAAACCTTTCGGTATGGTTTATACCTCTGACATTATGCATTTCCTTTGACAGGGCCCTAGAAGTATCTTGGTACCCGTTTAGAGGTATAACATTCTGTTTGACGATCTCGGAGAAGTCACTAGAAACATTGGCGTCGTCTGTGGGAATTCGATCAGCACTACCTGCTCTATACAATGGCTGAGCAAGAAGAGGTAGTGAGCGGAGGCAGAAGCATTGCCAGGGAGCTGGTTTTTAGTCCCAGCGTCTCTACATTCGAGACACCGAACACTGGAGTTGAAACTCATGGGCTGAGGGCCTTGGACCCGGTGGAAGGCAGCAACTCCTCACCAATCCGAGATCTTCTGGCCCTAGTTTCGGAAATAAAGGCTATGCACGCGGAGATCGCAGCATTCCGTGAACAAAGTTGGATCGACTGGGTATAGCAAGGAGAGAACGAAACACTGAAGTCCTTCTTCTATCATGCCTCTGATTTTTAACATAAATAAAAATCGAGATATAATCACATAATTATACATGCGTGAACGTTCAGCCATCAATACCAAATTCCTGGAAAACTTTTTTTTTCCGTTTATACAACATACGTATTGATGCTCTGAACTTACAATGTCAATATTGGCCCGCCGACAGAGTCATATATTACATAAGCTTACGAATTAAATTGTAAACAACAAAATAAGACATAAATGCTCCTCAGAGCTTACTACAACAGAAGTCCAAATAACGGTAAAGTCACAAAACTGGCTTCCTACCGTTAAGCTGCAAGTATGTTATCCTAACTTCAGCCACAATTATCCTGACCTGCAGGATTAACCCCTACACCGTTTGAATAGTACACCGGGCTGTCACATAACAAACTGGTAAGCTTGTGAAAGCCCGTATGAGTAACTCAAAACAGTTAACACAATTCACACCAGGAATAAGGAAAACAACTCACGCTTTGATTCCTTAAAAACACGCAACATAGAAAACAACTCGCTTCTTGATTTTGTATCAATCGTACCATAACCGTACCATAGAAAAAAACTCATACCTTGAATTCTATAAACATAACATAGAAATCAATTCACTCCTTGATTACTACAAATCATACAATAACCGTACCACAGAAAACAACTCACACCTTGAATTCTATAAATCATTAATAAGGAAAACAACTTGCACCTTGTCTCCCTAAAAATCGTTAATAAAAAAGCAACTCACACCTTGTTTCCCTAAAAACACGTAATCTTATGAGTTAGATATAACCAATTCCCGTTACCCCATGAATCACCTATATGGCAGACAGACTAGAGCTCTAACTGAATTCGTAACCACTCGTCCGGCCAAAGACGTGATTACCTAATATTCTGCCCAAGGTCATAGACATTCGTTCCTTGGGCCTCTCTGTCCCTTGGAGCAAAATGTTAAACCAGTCGCACAGGACTCAAAAACATTACAAAATCTCAACGCTTTCAAAACAATTGAAAAAAATATTTCCATAATCATTGTTTTCAGAAAAGCCATAACACAAAACAATAAAATCCATCCATGCATATTGTTTTCATCAATCCACAATTCACCAAATTATATATTTCACGTAAACATATATATGTAGTCATCCGCTCAGGAATGCCCACTATAGTTCACAATCCAAAGCTCAGAAATATTAGTTAAATTTCAACTCTAGAAATAATCGGATTCGTTCACAAATGAACCTTGTGATATTACTCACCTCGAAACTCCCGCTGCGTCTTCAATACAAAACAAAGCAGCCAAACCACCCAAAATAGCCCTCCAAAGAATACTTCGTCACGTATCTAAGGAATTTCAGCTCTGATTCAGTTAACGAAACACAATTTAATTAAAGTTCGAATCTCTAAATCGAACCAAAATCTCAAAGTAATGCCAAATTTCTTCGGAACATTTCCACGATCGATGTGTCCAAACCACAAGTCGATCCAATGCTTAAATCCTCACTGATTTGAATAAATTCACCGATATGAAACGGTAAAAATCATAAAAATTCCATATGAACTCCAAAATTTGCGTATTATATATCGAAACGCTCGTATCAACGAGTAAAACATATATAACACCAGAAACAGTTGCCTAGATGGCCATAAATCCATCGGAATTCCACCACAGGCGGTTGCGCACTGCCGCCGGCCAAAACTTATTATTTCCCAAAACTCCAAACATCAGAAGGTTTCATCTAAGCGTGCTTGTGAATTTTCATAACTAGCTCGAAGTTAGAAAACAAGCACAAAGGATCGAAAACTACCTCACAAGTTTGAATTTTTGCTCAATCCAAGTTGATCCGATTTCCACGTAAATTGACCCAAACCAACATCATAGATCAATCCAGAAGGCTCCCACGAAGCCAAAGAAGGAAACTTGAAGCCCCGCCGACATCAGAGATCGGAGAATCGATCTGGTCAGATTCCTCCAAAAGTCACCGCCTTGCTGCACCTCCTCTGCCGTGAATCATCATTAGAGACTGCCACAGAGATGACCGCAAGGCAGAGGCGAGTCAATCTGTGCAGGTTTCACCGTTATAGCTCATAGGAAAATGAAGTTCTGACCTGGTCGGAATACCGGGTTCGGGTCAGGTATGTCGAAAAACCTAGATACCGAAGGTATCAGTCGAGAGAGGAAGAGGGATAGGAAAATGGTTTCCGAAAAAGGAAATGGAAGAATGAAATCATTTTTCTGATTTTCCATATTTATAACAAAAGGGTGAATGAATATATCCACAATCTCTTGTGATTAACGCATAATAACTTTATAATTTTTTAATCCAACTATTCATGTCTGAATATATGATTCCATACTATTACTCTTTCATTTCTTTGGTCCTTCAACTTTGTCGGTATATATAGTTGGCTTCATCTTTGATCAACCATATATGCTACTTATGGTGGTCCAGAATTACGTAATAATTTTTATTTTTATTTTTGATGTGGTAAGTTTTTAATTTGGCTACCATTAAGAACAAATTTAAACCCACAAGTAGATTATTTGAAAATAAATTCTAAAACCAAAAATAATAAAGTCGTGTTTCGCATCTTAATTTGATAAGGGAGTTGCAGCTCATAAGGTCAGGGGGTGGTGGTTACTAGCGATACACATTGTTTAGTCGGTGAAGTCTCATGTTGGTTGGTGGTATCACCGATCAATTAGTGAGATAGTTAGCTGGTGGTTGAGATTGTCAGTCAGATGGTTGTGGAGTCGCTAGTGGTGAGATTTTTCATCTTGTCGATGAGCTCGCCAACCAGCGAGGTAATTTGTTAGTTAATTGGTAGATCACGAATTGGTCGATTACTGATTAGTGAGATTGCCAATTGGTTAATCAATGAAATATCTTATCAATTAGTGAGATAGCCAGTAAGTTGGTGAACCGTGATTGTAGAGTCGCTGATGAGGTGGCGGTAGGGAGAGAATGGTGATGAATATGAAGCAATCATCACGAAACTACATATTTTCTTTCTTCCCTTCCGGTGCCGTAACAAAACTTTGTTGCTCATAATCTCTCTCTGTAGTTTTTTTGGCTTATTTAAACAGAGCTTTTCAGTGCTTGTAAATGTTGTTGGCTTCACTAAAAATGGAAAATTTGAAAATAATTATTGTCAGAGAATATAAGACAGTTATTACAGACCATTTCATATTGTCCGCTCGGGGAAGGACTTCCTGCAAGGCAAAGAATCTCCCCTGGCCGGCTTTAGAAGAAAAATAGTGAAACCCTCGATTTTTGTCCGAGGTTCACTATTATTCTCAAATTAACTAACTAATTACTTGTAAAACCTGTGCTTTTTGTCCAAGGTTCACAAATTATTCTCACATTAACTAACTAGTTATTTGTACATACGTGCCTGTGGAATTACAGGTTGATATTAGCACAATGCTTGAGGAAGCTGTCAATTATGTGAAGTTCTTGCAACTCCAAATCAAGGTAATAAAATATATATAATAAAATTTTAAAAAGACAATTATGGTTAGTTTATTAATAGTTATGTTAAGAACTAGCACATAGCCAATTAATTTAGGGGGTTAACCTGCTTAGTTAATTTTTTACGCAGTTGTACTTAATTGTCATTTTATCTAATCTAATAATGGAGAATAATGAGGCAAATAAACTTCATTTCAACATCTACATTGTTCTCCAATGTTAAATTTGAATCTAACGATAGTTGAACACAACTAAATAAAAGTTAGATTTTATCGTATTTTAGACTTTGTACGTATAGATTGGATGAACTTAAATTGTTCTTTTCCCCTTATTGTTTGTGCATCCTTCCATAGATGTTAAGCTCGGATGATATGTGGATGCATGCTCCCATTTGTTACAATGGAATGGTCTTCGGACTTGACGGAGATGAGTCTTACAACGCTAAGTGATTGTTAGAAAGATAACATACATCGAAACAGATCATGAGACTCGAGTATCAAAGAGCAAATGTCATTGATCGATCAATGCCATCTTGTTGACGAATGAAAACGATATTGGAAATCACCATTTAATTTGTATGTTTGTATTTGTTGCGAATAATGTCCCAAATTTTTCTAAGTATTTTGTAAATGCTCTGCTAAGTTATTAATGTCAAAACATATGAATTTATCTAAAACTAAGACAGTAGTCTATCTATGCAAAGTCCAAAAGCGTTTTATTTTTAGGACTTATTTCATTTTACCTCCCTGACCTATACACCTTAAATCAGTTGTGCCCTGCACTTTTAATTTTATCACATGCATGTACTCATGTGCTCTCTAGTTTAATCAATCATGTCCAATCAATAATATTTCCGTCAAGTATTTGTAAATTGAACACGTGGCTCTAATGGGCTCCATTGTAGGATGATATTTCACTAACATGACATGGAAAATTGCATTGTAAGTGATGAAAATTTCAAAATATAATACACAATACTTGGAAATAAAAAACTAAGGATTGAACAAGATTGATCGATATTGGTAAGCATAAGAGCACCCATGATGAAATTAAAAATGCAGGGGGGCACAAGTGATTAAAGGTATAAAGATCAAAAAGCTAATATAAAATTCTCTTTATTTAACTAATTTTTTTTTGTTATGTCGGAGAGCATCCAACTTTGACCTAGCTTGATAATCTTAATTTTGGTAAAGTGGCTGGATTATTTTTTTTTTTAATAAAATAATAATATTATTGAAATAATCAATGATTACAATCATTTAGAGGTCATTAATCTAGAAAGGTTAAGAGAAATTCCTAATTTTGAAACCAACAGTTTTTTGAGTTCTAAAGGTCATTCATTATGCAATTCAGCAAGCAATACAATAGCGACTTGCTCAGAAGGGTCGTCAGAAAAGTCATTACATAGAGCACACTACATTAGCGCACCCCTCCCACTTGCATACTACACACAACACACCCTTAGCACACCCATCCTTTTTAATTAAGCCTAAGACAAGAAAACTTAGAACTCTGAAGAGGAATAAAATGAAACATCAAAGCTTCTAGATTCCTTGATCTTCCTCACTCAAACAGTTTTCGGAATAGGTGTTTGCTTACATAGTGGAAGTTCACATATTGGAAATAAAAAAACAATGCTTCTACAAACCAATGCAGATTATCCTTGTTCCAGAAAGACTAGCTGTGTTGCTCTTGCTTACAATACAGTAGTCTAATTGAAACTCATTGAAACAATAGAGAATGATCTATTCCAACTTGCAGGGAAAAAATAAAGCAGGTATAAATCGATAAAAATAAATTATCCTCGTCCTAGAGAAACCAACTACTCCTCTCGCCAAGACATACAATTGTGGTGCTCACGTTACAACAGATTATCTGAGATGCATTTGAATTATAGATGAAATCCTCTATCAATTAATAGAGAAAATAGACTAAAAATGATCCAACTACTTGACCACCGAAGATCCCATCAGACTACCACCACCAAACTAGCATCAAAATAGAACCTGGGTACTTTATTATTGAGATAGCCTAGACATGAAACGGTTGAAACGAGAGTAATACCTAGCTACCACCATCTGGATCCAAGACCCGATGACTGATCTGGGACATAGCCCAAGTCAACAAGCACATTCGGGGTAGAACCTGATTCCAGACCTAAATTAAGCACTAAAATCCTACCTGGACTTGAACTTCCTTCCACCGCCAAACCGTGACGATCTTGATTCGGGGGAACTTTGCTAGGCTTTGACTCCCTTCTTAACCAATTCATGAACCAACTAAGGAAACCTCATATGGAAGCTGCCATAAGAGTAATGCATTTTATTAAGGGAAATAAGGGTCGAGGCCTTTTTTCCACCAGAAAATGATTTGGCTTTAAAAGCTAATCGTCACTTAGATTGGGCAAGTTGTCCAACAACAAGAAAGTCAACAACTGGATATTGTGTTTTCCTTGATAATTCATTGTCTTCTTGAAAATCTAATAAGCAAAGTAATGTGGCATGTTCATCATTAGAAATCGAGTATCATGCTATGGCTATGACATGTCGAGAATTAATTTGGTACGTTGAGGTACATTTTCAGGTTATTCATGTTAAGCCTGCTTATTTGTATTGTGACAACCAAGCTGCATTACATATTACTAACAATCATGAAAAAACAAAGCATATAGATATTGATTGTCATGTGGTTTGAGAGAAGCTACAAGCCGGATTGATTTCCACTGCATATGTTCCTTCTTCTCTACAAATTACAGACATTTGCACAAAGGCTTTGAGAAGAGGCAATTACAAATCTTTAGTTTCCAAGTTGGGACTTCATGACATTCACTCTCCAACTTGAGGAGGAGTGTTAAGAACCTGCCATAATATGGAAAGATTTAAGTGTAAATGCTAATTATTTCTTCACATTTTGTCAATTGTTGTAATTTGTTTTATGTTGATATTGTTTAGGATCTAGATTAATCTATACCACAGAGGGTAGAGAATTTACTTTATATCTTGTAACATACTGAGTTATAATGACCTTTCAATATACCACTTACCATTTTACATTGTAAGGTCTAAATTACAATACCAAACTTAGAGCACGCATTTAAACCTTTTCTATGGGTGAAACTTGACAAAGATGCCAGGAGCGCAACCATAATTGAGAATAAATCAAAAGATAAGAAATGTTCCTACTTGCTTTGGCCAGCTCTTGGTTGGGTCTGCTAGTGCCACCTTTATCATTC
The DNA here is from genome assembly GCA_025331145.1 of Rosa persica. NCBI lineage: Eukaryota > Viridiplantae > Streptophyta > Magnoliopsida > Rosales > Rosaceae > Rosa > Rosa persica. Next base: position 8,664,787 of record WFKR01000004.1, read on the forward strand.
TCTATCGGTTATACCATCATACTGACTTACAATTTTCCAAATGATCCTCTATAGCAAAAATAAAAGAGGTTTGAAAGGAAATTGTGGAAAAAGTCGATATTAAAGCAAAGAAAACTTATTGAAAATCGAAGTACATAAAGCAGTTAGCACAAGTGGTATAGGTGACATTATTATAGTCATCACCTTAATTATAGAACTAGCCATAGTACAAGAAGAATAGTATACATTGCATTTGTGCAACCTATGTTGCTGCTTCTAGGCCCTCTACAATTCTAGACACCATCACTAGGACCTTGCTCATTTAGGCCGTCGTTTTGGTTCAAATTCCAAACATTGGTTTGCCAGTGCTGTTACTGCCATTGCAGATTTGACACAATACCTTCCATCAAGCTTGGGGTCTATTATTCGTAATATTACCTCCAAAAATGCTTGTACTCTGAGAGAGACCAGCCCAGGTAACAAGATATTTCTCATCACAGACGAAGGTTCGATCAACTGGCTACCTACCAGTGATGAGCTCCAAGATTAGGCTTAGTTTGGGATTGTTGTGTGTTAAGAGGAAGTACTTCTGAACTTGCTGTGAGAGAAAGCAGCTGAGGTGTTTGGTAAACTATTTTTAAAAGTGTTGTGAGAGCGAAAAGCAATTTCTAGGTGTTTGGTAAGTTGAACACAAAAGTGCTTTTGTAATTACCAAAATTGTCATATATGCTAAGATATGCTACTAAAATACATAATTTTGTTTTTTGATTACGTAACCATACCAAATGAAAAAAATTCTCACGTATTATTCTTGTACCTTTGCTTGAACCGAATATAAGATTTACTTTAAAACATTCAATATGCATATTATGTTTTAATATTACAATAAGTCAAGAACATTTGGATTAATTTCCCAACCATAGTTCAACGGGAACCATTACACAAAATATAATGAAGTCACTTGAAATTTGCAACTAAATGCTAATTAAGTAGAGGCATTCATTAGACTTTGTGCAATTATATTTCTTAACACCTCCATTTCTTCTTCCCGAACCATCTCCTTCATGTTTATTATCCTCCCTGAACCATGTTGGAAAAGGAGCTTGCTAGGTAAATTGCCTCCCTGATTGCCAAGCCCTTAGCTACCATTGGCGAAGGGGCTAACAATTTCACTGCTCTTCCAGCAATTAAGCAAGAAAGGAAGCAATCAGAAGTTTCTCCTCCTTACTATCAGATACAGAACAAAGCAAGGAACAAGCAATTCACAGCAAAATAAGGGAAAAGGAGAAATCTGTGGTATACAGAATTCAAGTAGAGACTTGGAAGCTAAAGAAACCTTGTTATAAGGAAAAATGTGATGAAATTCATATGATAATGAACTTATACACAAAATTTGGCAATGCTGCCTTATAAATGACTCCCTTCTCCACCATATTCTGCCCTCTACAAAACTAATGTTTGGAGCCTCTGACTTACTGAAGTACTTCAAAACATCCATATCGACCCAAAATCAGCCCTCACTAAATCCGCTGGGTTAGCAAATCGGCAGGCCAAATCCGGAATCTCTTCAGCGTATACACAACACAGATAGATGCAAGATTCGATTCTCATAAGTTGCACAATTACTAGATTTCTTATTCATCATCTGGTTTCCAAATACATAAAGAAAATTAAAAAAAAAAATCGCAAATATTATAATCCAAATTCTAATTTACTTGAGGGATTGATACAAGCATAACCAAAACCCAACCAAATGTGTGCCCATCACTTCCTCACTTTCCTTCCTTTATCCATACCAAACTCTTCAAAATTATTACAAATGCATCTTTCTCCAGTCTATCTACCTATCTTTCTCTAATCATCATCAATCTGCTCCCCCACTTCAAACAGAGTGTGAGTCTAATCTCTAGGTAGCTAGCCACTCAGCATATATATGACAATAATTCATGCATGTTGTCTGACAGGACACATTTTTTTCTTCTTCGAATTAAAAGGGAATACAAATATATTCAAAGTGAAAGAAAAGCTATATATTTACTACTGGGCAAAAGGAATTCCAGGCATTAGATTATATATAACCATGCACAGTCGATTTGTGGGAGTGTGAAAGAAAAAAAAAACAAAATTAGGTTTATATATATATTGAACTCAAATTCAGAATTTGTATGAATTCAACCTAGATCTTTAAATTACCGAACTTTCTTAGTAAACAGGCACATGGAAAGTGATGTAGAATTAGGGGAAGAGAATGAAGATAATAAACAGAACAATTCACTTGAACATTCAAGTTCCCACAAATTTGGTGTATTTCAATGAGTAAAGAATGACTCACAGCTGATGCTTTAAGAGAACCCACAGATTGTCTCCATATGGGATTCTAGGAACAAACCCAATTTCAATCGGCTCCATCCCATAATTTCAATTGGCTCACAGTGGTATCGGTGATTCTAGGAACAAACCCAATTTCAGTTGGCTCCATCACATAATCGAGATACCTGGAACAAATAGAAAAAGAAACACAAACTCAAATAACCAACCAAAGCAAACTAATCTTGCAATATGAACTCTATGATGTTCAACCATATTTGTTGTGGAATCAAGTCATCAACCCAACCATTGTCACACAGAACAAACATTATTGTGCAGGGCTTTAAGTTTGACACTAACATACAAAGGTTCCCAGGTAGCATCATAATCAAAGAAATGAAATCAAACTATGAAGATGTGGAGGGACTGGAATTGAATTGAAAGAGTGATTCTTACTTACCCCGTCTCTGCCTGCGGAAATTTAGTACCCAAAATACCATACAAATTGACCAAATCTAGAAACATGGCGGCAGCTCTTGTTTCAATCTGTTACTACTTGTTCTGCAGGGGATGCATATAGAGAAAAGTAAGAACTTTAGAGGAGAGAAAGAATAAGAAGTGCAGTGAATCGAAGCAGCTTCAGCAATATACTATAAATTTGGGGAGAGATAGAGAAAGAGAGGACTTACCGTGAATCAATTCATCACTTTCGGCTCAATTTGCTGCTGAGTTTGAGTCACAAAGAGAGAGAGAGAGAGAGAGAGAGAGAGAGAGAGAGGCGGTGAGAGAGAAAATATGGCGAAGCTTTGAAGATGTGGGAGACATAGAGGGATCTCTCGAGCTGGGAATATATGTTGATGGCAAAGAAGGCTGGGAAGAGAGAATGGAGACGCTAAAAGCAACCCTATTGGCTCAATGTAATTGTTAGAAAAGGATAAGGACATAATAGGTAAATTTCATTAAAGGGAAAATTACTGGCCCCTCTCCATACTTTTGGTGTGTCGACAGCTCAGTCTCTGCTATTCTAATTTTAATAGATAACTCCCCAAACATTCAAATTTTACACAATTTAATCCAAAATTACCATTTTACCCCTCACTTATTCTTTTGTTGATTATTCTTCTCTCTCTTTTTTATATATGTGTGTGTGTGTATTTTTATTCTTCTCTCTCTTTATATATATATATATATATATATATGTATGTGTGTGAGTATGTATGTATGTATGTATGTATGTATGTATGTATGAATGTGTGTGTATATTTTTATTCTTCCCTCTCTCTTTTTATATATATTTATATGTGTGTGTGTATATATATATATGTAGATATATATATATATATATACATGTATATGTATATGTATGTATACATATATATCTAATATGTTTATGTATTTGGTAAGTCCATATACTATGTTTATGTTTCATATTATAAAAAAAAAATCACAAATTACTTTTATATATCTAATGTGTGTGTGTGTGTGTGTGTGTATATATATGTATGTATATGTATATGTAGATATATAAATATATGTAAATTTTATACATATATGTGTGTATATTTATAATGTGTATGTGTCTTTGTGTATATATGTATATGCATATGTATGTATGTATGTATGTATGTATGTATATGTAGTTATATGTATATGTGTGTGTGTATTAGATATATAAAAAAAAGAGGAGGTGAGGGGTATAATGATCATTTTGGATTAAATTGTGTGAAATTTGAATGTTTAGGGAGTTATCTGTTAAAATTGGAATAGCAGGGACTGAACTGTCGAATCCCAAAAAGTATAGGGGGGACCAGTAATTTCCCTTCATTAAACATACACTATTCACTCCATGTTTTCCACAGAAGCAGAATCTAAAAGCTGGGCCTTAGTTGTTTCTCACTTTTAGCTTCCATGAGAAGCTATTTGGATCAAAAGCAGCTTCTAGAGAATTTACCAAACACTATACCATAAGCCTAAAACCAGAAGCACCCTCAAAAGTAGGTCCAAAGTCAATCTCAAACTGGGCCTAAGACACCGTAGCCCTAGATGTAGATCATGGAGCCGAGGCTGCACCCCATAACCAATTCAGGCGCATGTTGATTCGTAGTAAAAAAGGCTGAACTTCGATCAATAATTTCGTCTTCGTACTTTTTATGTTTTAATATGCACACGATGTAACAAGTAACTAATTTATAAAAATCAAATAGTTAATATAAATATATATAACAATGAGTTTTTTTTTTTTTTTTGAGTTCAAAGAGATTCCATTAGTGCAGAGCCAGAACAACAGATACAAACGGTTTATAAGGACATCCGGTACTATTCACTTTTACAAATCTTGCTCAATTATTTAAAGAGCCTATATCACTATGTAAAGTCGTTTCACAGAAAATAAAATAGCTTGAATCCTCCTTTGCTAATGTACGCAATTGTGGTGCTCCAGAAAATTCGTTTACTTGGTGTAAAACCAACCCCATAGTATACAAGCTCGAGGCACCTATGATAAACATAAGCGTAGTTTTTCTTATTAATCCCCCGAGATCCCAAATACGAAACCTCATAGAACCTGTTAACCCAACAGATGTAGGCACCAATTCTGGTTTGGACCTCCAATTTGTTCTACTGGACCACCAAATCTGCACCCAATCCGGGTTGGGCCTCCACTGGGACTTGGGCCAGCCAACTGATCTGGCCACCTACTATGGGGTGAGCACCCATCCATTTGCAGCACCCGTGATCACGGCCATGCTGACCACCATCATGTCCACCATTGCGCCTTGTTTTTGGACCTCTGGCATGAACATGTTGATTCCCGACCAAGGTCAAGAACCACTAATCTGTTCTGCCGCCATTCCACATCGCTGCCATTCTCCTCAACCAAAACCAGGACACAACCATCGCGTGTTGCCGCACTCGACGTCTCGCACCCAACCTTCGAGGGCGACCCGGATCCCAAAGATCTCGACGCATACCAGAAAGCAAAGGGCAACCTCTGCACCATCGAAACCAATCTGAATTCTCCTCAGATAGGAGACCGGCGATGGCGAAACCGCCCTCCACTTCTAATCCATTCCGGTGCGACGCGGTGGGGGTGAAACCGTTGTATGTCTCCTCGGCTAGAAGGAACTCCAATTGAAAACTTGCCGAATAAAATCGACATTGGCTTGCTGCAAGGAGACAGCCAGAGGCATAAAGGGGTGATCTGCTTGACATCGGCACCATATGCCATTGATGGAGCCGTAAGCCAAAGCGGGTAGGGTTTACCATTGAAAAAAGTTATTGTAGTCTTTTCTTTAAAACAAAAAAAAAAATTATTGGATGACAAATCTACTAGTTGGCATTGCCAGTTCCCCAGCGCCATTTTCCGACTTGTACCCCTTACACTTGTATTTGAGCTTTTGATCATTGTAGCTTTCCTTGTATTTGCCTAGGCTAGTAAAACCTTTTCTAGCTTATAAGTCTCTTCTTTCTGCTTGAAAGCAGTCTTATCTTACAATGGAAATCATATTTATGTCAATCCCAGCTATTGGCTTCACTTAAAACATTGCAGCACATATACATAGAATGAACTATAGGCCTGTTTATAATCCAAAGATAGAGATTTCTGTTTTTACTGTACAACTTTGCCCTTAATTTACGCACACATACAAATATGCAAGGTTATCTCTTACATGTTGAAAGATTGAAGCAATAAAAGAAAGAGGATCATTATCAACAAGTACATAGTAAGAATTGGGCAGTACGTTGGTCAAGCAAGTTAAAGTCAACAAAGCTTGATGATATCGTAGTAGTCAAATAATGAGATTAAAAATAAGAAGTATTTGATTCTCAACAAATATTATATTATTCACAGTTATGTAAGGGGTATATATATAATAGAAAATTACATAATAGTACATGACCAAAAATATAAACACAGAAAACCCACTTTCAAAAAGATTTATACAAATAAGGACATGAGCCCAGACCCAAAATCTAAATGATGCAAGTCTGACTTCCAATTTTAATGAAAAATGACTAAAATGCTCAGTTTGATGAAATATTTACACATATGCCACTTACCCTAAACTTCTAAAAAAACCAAAAAAAAAATCCAAAATTGATTTCTCTATAAATCACGACGAGCCTCTCTTCTATTCTCTCATCATTATTATTATAACCAAAGATCCTTTCTCAGATCAAACCCTTCATTTTTGGTCTCCTCTGTCGCAGGCGTAACCTGCATTGCTCCGATCAGATATTTGTTCGGATTCCGGTTCGAGAGTTCTCTTTCGTGGTTGGTATTTTGGTCTCGAGCGCTCGGACCAGAGGCTTGATTACTCCCGATGAAGCTATGAGCTCCATGTTCTCGTTGCAGAGTGAGAGGTTCAGAATCGTAGTGACGCCATACACAGGATGCCGGAGATCAGAGGTGCGATCTGCATTGCGGTCCCGACGGAGGCCCAGATCTGATCGTCAATGATGGCGGTGACACAACCATGTTGATCCACGAGAGTGTAAGGCTGAGGAGCTCTTCAAGAAGAAATCGAAGAGATCTGTGTCGAAGTTGAGGGGCTGATCCTTGATGTGCTACTGAACCAGGCCATTGATGATATTGTGTAGCTTTCTTAAGCTTAGAGAAGAGGTAGTTGTCTCAAACCTGTAAATAGTTAATAGACTTGATAGTAGTCTAAGTACTGCTTCAAGGTCTCGATCTCTGTAACTTTGAAATCTTGACTTTGAAATTTAGCAATTTTGGACTTGGCTTACAGGTTTCTTTGTGGCAGCAGCAAGCAGCAACTGAAAAATTTAATTTCTTGTCCCCTGCACCCTAGAGAAATAGACATTTTAGGGGGCAGATTTTTCTGTGGTCTAATCTGATTTGATGGTATCATAATTGAACATTTGAATTCACATAGCTAGTTCTAGTGTTTTTTTTAGTCATTTGTTGGTAGATTTCTCATATTCATAAAGATCGGACGATGACGAGTGCAGTAAGAGAACATGAGTATGAGGACAGTAGCTGAATCAGATGAGTATGAGTGCAATAGCAGGATTGGACTAGTGTAGTAACAGCATTAGGCGATGACTAGTGCAGTAGTAGGATTAGGCGATGACTAGTGCAGTAGCAGAACTGGACGAGTATGAGTGCAGCGAGTCAGGATTGATTTAGTGTAGTAGCAGGATTAGGCGATAACGAGTGCAGAAGCAGAACTGGATGAGTATGAGTGCAGTAGCAGAATTGGACAAGTATAAGCGCAGCGAGGGTGCAGTAGCAGGATTGGTTGAGTGCAATAGCAGGATTAGACGATAACAAGTGCAGTAGCAGAACTAGACGAGTATGAGTTCAGCGAGTGCAGTAGCAGGATTATGCGATGAGATGAGAGTAGTAAGATAGTGAGGTTTTGTGAAGTAACATAAAAAAGATTATTCTCAAGAAAAAAAAACAAGTAATAGAAACGGATTATTCTAAAAAAAAATGATTAGAAATCAAAAGAAGTAGTTAAGGGTAAAAAAGTAAAATTAACTCATGACATGTGGCAAGTGGAGAACATGTTATCCTTATTTATAAGATTTAATCCTTATAAAGGGATTAGAAGTTAAAATAAGTAGTTAAGGGTGAAAAAGTAAATTAACTCATGACATGTGATAAGTGAAGAGCATATTGTCCTTATTTGTAAGATTTAGTTCTTATATGTTTAATTCAATCTTTAAATGATGTATTTGTTAAGTCATCTTTTATCAATAACTTATATGTAATTTGTTATATATATAATCCTATTATACTACAATCTAATTATACTACAAGTCAGTACAATCTAATACATGAAACCTATTCCTATAAGATAATTACTATACACACACATATTCTCTCAATAATTCTAATAATGACTAAAGATTCGCTCCTTGGCGACTCCCCGTTCAATTCAAGAGACTGTAGATGGAGCTTTGTAAATTGGGCCCCTTGACGACGCCCTTAAAGATCCCTCCAAACTCTCCATCTCAGATTTTGCGAGACGAGCTGAAATTTTCAGTGGCTTTTTTCAGCTCCGAAAGTTTGAACACTCTGAGGCCACTAGGTATTGTCCTCTGCCGACCTTAATTAGTATTTGTCATTATGAATTAAACTCTTGGAATGGAAACCACTGAAGATTAAATCACCCGTGAAAACAATTCTATTCAACGCAGTTTTCAATTTTCGAAGGAAACATAACAGAGATGCATAGAAGTGATAGAACACCAGAAACGAAACTATAGTCGAGAATAAATCAAAAGATAACGAAATGTTCTAAGCTAGTACTTACCGGATATATACTAGATACAGACAAACATAACCTGGCATCTAGAAAAACAAAATTTCAGATAGAACTAGTGTTCTGTTTGTAATTTTGTACATATATATACTGGAATAAACTTTTTTAGGGAGCAACCATGATCAGTTGACATAAATTTTCTAACTCAAATTTATCCTACTTTACTTACTCTAGTAGTCTCACCTTGATCCGTAAACCTATTTATTTCGCACAAATTCTTCTCTTACTTCAATTGCTCTAGAAGTCTCAACCTTGATATCTGTACACCTGATTTTTCTCTTGAAAAAGCATAGCTTTAGTTGATGGCTGAGCCAAGTCAAAATGCAAATTCCTTTCACTTTATCAATTCCCCAAAGGCTGAAATCACATATCGTATATCAAGTTGTTCAACCTCTACGAATTAGAGCCAACAACTTAATGGAGATCTTAAACCTATTGTGCATGACCTATAATAAAAGCAAAACTTCAGCTAGCATAGTACATTATTACTAATATCTCCTAATTTTTTATTAATCATAATTTTAATCTGGTCATTATAGAGTGAAGAGAGAAACAATTCAATACTCAATTGTATCACGGAAAATTCTACAATGTGTTAACATATGACATGCATACAATTGCCTTAAAAGTGGTAAAATGAGTCCTCAAAATAGTAATATTAGTCCTTAAAGTGGTAACATGAGTCCTTCAAGTGGTAAATTTTCTTAGTTACCACATGAGTACTTAAAATAGTAATATTAGTCCTCAAAGTGGTAACATGATTCCTTAAAGTGGCAAATTTTATTAGTTTACCATATGAGTCCTCAAAATAGTAATATTAGTCCTCAAAGTGGTAAGATGAGTCTTTAAAAGGGTAAAAATAATTTATGTATGAGAAATGTTAACATACCATAACTTTACCCTTGTATCACTTCCAAACAAACAATCCTTGAGGGCGTGTTTGTTATAAGGGACTGGACGGGATTAGGTACCATAACAAGAGGTAGCCTGTGTTTGGCAACAACCGGAATTGTGTTAAATGAGACTCTGCAGTACCCAAAACACAGCCTACACCGTCTACGAGAGCGACGCCAAAACTCACGGGATTGTGGAAGCTGGTGTGCTGAAATTCATTCTCGCTAGATCTGCTTCGCCTCAACCTCATCATTCTCTTTCTCTCATTCCATTCTTTTGCTTTTTGGGTTCAATTTCATGTTCTCTCTCTTTGCACTGATTATTTTTTAACTCTCCCCTTCAACACTCTACCTTCTTAATTCTTTCTCTGTTCCCTATATTATTGATGAATTGTTTATGTGTTGTAACTATTTTAAGAATTTGGTGTCTGGGTAGCTTGATCTGCTGAGAATTTTGATCATTTTGGTGTATGGGTAGCTTGACCTGGTAAGCTTTGTGATCAATTTCACATTTATGCTATTCTGTTCTTTTGGGTTTTTTCCTGTTTTTTTTTTTCTTGGGTTTAAGAACTGGTTTTTGTTAAATGTTGAGATTTGTCTCTGTTTTTTGCATAGTTCCTCAAGGCTTGATTAATCATTAATTGAGTTGGTTCTCTGTTAGTTTTCAACTCCACCAATCAAGGCTTATTCTGGTGTTCTTCTTGCTTCTGTGGTTCTTCTTTCTTATTGTCAGTTGGAGTACCAAACATGGATCGGGACTCTTGTAGAAATAAGCCAGGTTATAAGACTCCGAGACTGTCATAGAAATAAAGGAGAAGGATGATAGTCCTGTGAAACAAACATCACCTGAAAGTATTTGATTTGGTCGTGGGGATTTGATCTTGAGAGGTTGGTGAGGCTGGGTTCTGCCGGGTTTGGATCTGATCGAAATTTTTTGATCGGGTTCGGTCCGTGTGGATCCGATCTGGAGAGGGGAAGGTTTGGGAGAGGCGGCGCGTCTCTATGGCGTGCAGGGAACAATGAAGGGCTGGTTGGTCAACCTGCGTTCGCCTACCGCAAAGTGGGTGCCGGCGATGGCGCTGCGGTGATGGAACGGCGAGGGAAATGCAAACGGGATGGTGGTGTTGTGGCCAGTGTAGTCTGCAACTTGGGCTTGGGCTTTGGCTCTTAGCCCAGCTTGTCTCTAGTTTTCTTTAATGTTGCTTTGTTTTTTAATTTTAGTAATATCTGGCTTATTGCCAGCAATAAGTCCCTCCCATTATTTGGTAGGGCGACGTGGGCTTAGTTTGCCTTGTCTGGCCTAGCGAGGCGGTGAACTATTTGCTTGATCAAGTGGATGCAACCTCCAAGTGGCAGGATGAAATTGAGTGCCATCGGATTTATTTCCATGCGGCAACATAGTGGGAAAACTGTGCTATTTGTAATTATGCTTCTTCGTTATAAAGTTATCTTTCTGGTATACCATTGTTATGTCAAAGCAAATAGAGTAGTCATTCGTGCTCTCTTTGTTAATTATTGCTTGTTAGAATACATAGATTTTGTGGAGAGTCCTGTTATTATTTCAGGATTGTCTCTTTATGCTTACTATAATTTGCGATTCAGGCTCTATGTTTACCCCTTGTATTCTGCAATTTCATTAATCAATGCTTGAGGGAAGCCGCATCAGGTCCAGTTTTTTTTTTTTTTTTTTAAAAAAAAATACATATGGAGTGTGCATTGTAAAATTCACTCCCAAAATTAAATCTGGAGACCATCTCTAAAGTTATATTGATCTAATGTTTAGAAGTTTCAATCTGTAAACAAAATCTTGAAACCTTTCCACGGATCCCTTATTTCTATGCTCAAGCTTCTAGTATTTTTGTTTTTGTTTAAAGGCAAAAGCTTACAATGTAATATTGGAGAGTGGATGACTTACTCTCAATTTTATAGAGATCTTCTGAATTAAAACTAAATATCTAACAAACTATTAAGTTAAGACAATATCGGTGCAATAATATCCTCAAAGTTATGCTGATTATAGTTATGCTAATTGTTGTTTAACAAATTTAGACAATCACCTCATTTACTCGAATGGAGTTCCTTAAAAGTTAAACCTTCTCAGAAATGTGTTGGGATAGGGATAGTTGGCTTTCGCTAAAGAAATACGTTGAAAATTGATAACCTAGCTTCCAATATAGAATTTAACTTGTTAATTGGGTTATCTTGATTGGTGTTGTAACCCATTTTGAGTCGTAGTAGACGATCATTGTTGAGAAATTAACGGAGTCAACTATGCTTAACAAGCTAACAATCTCATCATGCCTCATTTCAGACACTCCAACATTTATCTTTGATTAAACGGGTGTATCCAAGTGATTGTGATCGCTATCATATGGTTTATGCCCGCAAATATCAAGGGGAGGCAAGCAACAATGAAGATCAGCAAGCTAACTGATCCCTATACGGAGAAATCTCTTCAAAGATGGGAAGTCTTCTTGATCTTAAAGGGGTCCAGTGCTTCACCAACTGGTCAAGCCCCTCCAGAAAAGCATCTTCTATATTTGAACCTAACGAATTATTGGATGACAAAACTACAGATTGGCATTGCTTTAGCTCCTGCAACAGTTCCCCAGCGCGTTTTTTCGACTTGTCCTCATCTGATCCTGAGAGCTTACCCTGCAACACTTCATCAAGAACTGACCGTGCCTCTGCGTACCGGGCTTGCCTGATCAGGCAGAGGCATAAGTTACAGGCCTTGTTGGCATCTGGGTCGATGATTTGAGCTTTGTGATATACCACTTCTGCTGCCACATGGTTCCCTTGTTGCATGTAGGCCCAACCTAAGTTCCCCTGCTCACAGATTCAGTGTCAGCATGGCGACAAGGCAAATCATTTGTGCCACCAAATATGTGCAAGTAATTGATGGTATAAATCAATAATATAAAGAAAGTGAAATGATTGGTACACGGACACCAGGTACCCTCTGAAAGCCCTTTTATCTAGAGGCTTTAGAAGCAGCATTATATTGAATGGCTTTTGATTCAGGTAATATATAAAGAAAAGGATTGTGAATAGCTTTGAAGTCTGCTGCCCTTATGTATAGTATCTTAAGTGGTGATTTCTGAGTAAGTATCTGCGAAGCTTGTTCTTGCATAAGATAACAGCCATTGTGCAAAGTATTTCATCAATTCAAAGGGAAATCTCATAGCCAGAGATCAGCAAGGTTATAACTTTTTTTGTAGTTTACTTCAAATATGAAAGAAGGTTTGTTATCATATTCTACTAGAAAATGAGAATTATCTGCCACATGGCGAATTTATTTAGATGATGAAGCTCTTGAGGAGCAACCGATGCTCCATAAGCAAGTAGATGCTGGATTTGTTTTATATAATTTGTGCAAAGATTAAATAGTAAGTACCAAACACACAACTTTTGCTGAACGCCATAAATAAAATTTTACATGTTTTATGTTTTTAACTAAGAGTTGTGTGATTTTGTTTCTCTTCATTAATAAAAGTCAAAATCTACTGCATAAGGGTAAACTTTAAAAAGACTATACCAACTGCATTGAATACTTGTGAAGAGAGAAGTGATAAGTTTAACTTAGTACCAGTATCCTGGAGGTCTCTTTCTTGATGGTGACTTGGAATTTTCTTCCATGAGAGCGTGCTGTCTTGGTAAGTTTACCATTGAAGGCCTCTCCTTGGTAAATCATCCGAAGCTTCTGCTTCAATAGCTCTATTTGCTCCTCCATTCTTCCACATTTCTGACAAGTTATTAAACATAGTCAGAACGAAATGTCAAAAGAAGCAGGGCATATCCTCTTTTTGAAAATAGACAAGTATCCGATGCTAAATATACATGCAAAACACAACACCCTAATTGCAAGTTGATGTATTCATATCCTCTTTTCAAACAAGGATATCAATTTTCAAGCCTTGGAAATTAAAGTGCCTATTTATTTGTTTAGTACCTTGTACAAGTCAATTAGTACGTTATCTAGGGATTCCTGTGCCTGCTTGGAGCAGCGATCCCTGAAAGACATTATTGCTTCAATTGCTTCATCTGCTCTGTCTTGCTGCTTCATGACTATTGCCATGTCCTTTAGGGCACTATCCACCCTGTCTCCGGCATTGATCGCCTTCCAGAACAATACTATTGCGGCTTCTGGATCCTTCTCAACTAACTGCATTTGCACAGAGAAGAAAGTCAGCCAAGCAGCATTAACAACTATCAAACGAAACCAAGAGATGAAATAACCATCACATGTAGAAGACAATCAAACAATATCTAATTACACTATCGGCCACCGCCACAGACTCCATGAAACACTTAAGAATATTGTACATGATGCACATTTTGATTATGCGTAAATGACATTCACTATCAGGATAATTCTCCAATATGAAAGATTTTCGCCCTCCCAACATTGACATATCAGTTGTATTGCTATTTCTACAAACTGAACTTCAACAGGCCACACGTGCAGGCATTTCCAAGCATTCTTCATTGTGTGTACAGTTAACATGCTTGTCTGTAAATAAGTAACTCTATCTCCACTACTTGATCTAAACGTACATTAAAATGATCAAATGCTTAGCAAAGTCATAAACCATCCTAGTAGCAATGTCCCTATCTATATCCCAAACAAGACATGCAAAAACCGATAGGAAACAGCGCAATGAAACATCAATAAGTTGTTCCAATTTAGGCCAGACATTGGTAACAACTGAAAAAGGGGCCACCTTCCAATTCAATACAGCCCTACTCTTGCAAAATTGCAGTTATGACATCCTTAAGCTGGTTATTAACTTAACAGAAAAACAATTCTAGATAAAGAAAAAAAATTCTTAGTTACCAACAGTCCTAATGAATCTAAATGCCCCAGATCACTCCAGTTTTCATCCTCTCATGACTTCTGATGGAATCAACCAAACAGAGTTTAGGGTATTGTTCAGCCTTCTTTTTCCATTACAAAACTTCCAAATTTACCCTGTTTCCTGAGATAGATTCCCCCAGAATTAACATTTAATTGAGCCTTACTGACCGCAATAATGACATCATCTCAGATAATTAAAAAATAAATAGAAAACTTTCCCAATTTTAAAATATACGATCGAGTAAAAAATCACATCTTACTAATCTGAAAGAAAAAACAGAACAGAACAATCAAAACTACTTGAACGAATGGATGTCGTCAACTACTTGATCAATTATATGTTAAACCAATCACAATGTAACATACCGAAGCACATACATACATGGAGATCAATATGCATATAATCTAGGAGGTGTCAGTCGATTAAGACCTGGACGTGTTTGGCTCGAACATAAGGGCTATCACCAGGAGGCAACTTGTGAAGAACATGGTATGGAGGAGGGTCTTGAGAAACCTCTCCTCCTTTTCTCGGACTCTTCATCTTCTTCTTCTTGAAATGCTTGAAACCCAGAAACTACAATGATCTGAGAGCTATAATGGAGCTCGCTGTTTGAGAGGAGTTGTTAATATAAGCTGGGGTTTGTTCTTTCGTGTGGAATGGTAGGAGAGCGAGGGAGGAAGGAACCTGGACTTGATTGCGTCCGGGTTCGTGTTTTGAGAGGTAGGGACGTTGTCCGCTTGCCACGTATATAGGATGTAGACGTGTGCAGTCGGCATGGAGCGAGCAAGTTGCGACGTTGCGTCGTGTGGGAGAGCTCATATGGGAACGCATGCACTTGGTTACAACCCTCCAGCGACTTGCCGTTTTTTAGGGCACGAGATCCTATAAGGATAAGACTATAACATGCGCATATGAAGTCCCCGTCCTCTAGGAAGGAGCCTTTAGCCTTTGCGGTGGGTTCGGTGGTTTTGGTTGGTTTGGAATGTCAGAGTTTTAATTTGTCCTTTACTGTGGGCTTCTCGATTACGGGTACCAAATGTTCAAGTTGAATGTATTTCTTAATGATCAAACACATGCCTCGGAGAATCTTGACTAATTTAGATGATGAAATACTCACCCTTCTACTCATCTCATCAATATTTCATTCGTTCAGAGACAAATATAGTTGCTCACCATTTTACTCATCTAAATTAGAAATTATCTCAAAATAGTATATATTGTAGTCAGTTCTCCGAGCCTCTTCTGTCTTTCAGTTTTTACATTGTGTATGATTGGTCTATATATATGATCCCATCAGATCTGCGGTTGTCCTTTAATATTTTTAACTGAAAAAAAAATGAAGAGTTTTTATCCATTAACAACCTTTGTTATTGTTACATAGAGACCTAAAACAAGAAGACGGAAGAAATAAACTAGCCAACTGATTTCTAGGAACCCTTATGAATCTTAAGATATCATCCGAGTCATGTAGACAAACCTGAGTAGTATAAATTATAAAATGAGATGCACACCATAATTAACCTCAATACCCTTCTTAACGAGAGCATCAACCACCATATTGCATTTATGATATAGATAGCTCTTCTAATGAAGACCACTAAAATAAGAACTAGTTGAGGACTTTCTAACCATTTGTTTGAGAGACACACTTTTCGATTACATTACGATAAATCAACAGTTATATGTTTACATATGAATGAGTAGATCACTTCTGAAAATTTTCTTACAAATTGTTTATTACTAAGGTACCGAATTAGATCAAATTACTATGTGTTGGCCCACATGAGCGCACATTAATTACCAATCAGCAGCTTTTCATTAAAGGAAGAGGTCCGCCCTTAAGTGGTATTACCAGCCATTCTGGGGGAGCTGTTGATTTAGCAATTTTAATGGACAAACCAAATTTGTCAAACATGAACCATTCATGTTCATAACTGATAAATCATGATTATGAATGGCTTAATGATTTTTAATTTGGTTGAAAAATTACATAAATGATCTGCACATTAATATCTAAACATCTAACAGTTGATTTGCGGAAATATGATGGAAAAGTATATCTCACAAGAAAGTCATCAACTAGTCCTCATATTAGTGGTTCTCATTAAAATAGCTCCCTCATGATATATATGCTTCATATAAAAAACGTCAAACTTCTACATTAAATTTTACATCCTGAGTCAACCAAGATTGCAGAATCAAATTCTACCACCAAGTGAGTAATGTGACTGTCTATGGCAAGTTTAAATCCAAGGAAAAGGCTCCAACTTTTAGCATCAAGAACACCTCCAATACCAAGATTGGCTCGAAAACCATTAATCCAATGTCTAAGTGAATTTTGAAGGACACTACCAGCACCACTTAACTTGGCCCATAACTTGAACCATCAATATATAGTTTCATAAAGCCATCGGAAGGTTTCTTCCACACCATTATGTTCAAACAATATACTCTTATCAGCATTCACCTGCAAGTGTGCATCAAACCATTTTTGAATAGCTGCAGTGATTATCATAGATGGTTGAAAGGCTATTTTAAAGCTTCTGTCAAAAATTCTCTTAATTCTCAATTGCTTAAACAGCAGATAAAAGCGAAAGTATCACACAATTTCACATGGGATAAGATCAATTGAGTACAATGTAAATTTGCATTTAGCCTACCATTCCAACTCGTACTTGAAATGTTTTTCACAGAGTTAGGTTTTTGGACTGTTCCAAATAGCTTGAGATGAGGCACAATCCCTAAACAGGTGGATTAAAGTTTCTCTAACAGCTTTACAAGTAAAACAAGTATCGTCATAGTGAAGTGTCTTTTAATCTTTTGACATTTGTAAGCAACATTCAAGATGAAAGTTTTGAGTTTGGGAGAAATTCCCATCTTCCAGATAACCTTCCAAGGAGACAGGTGCTGATTAGTGAAGTCAAAAAGGGAATTGTATGAAATCTTAACAGACAAAACTTCATTAATGGTACCACCCCAAATCAAGGTGTCAACCACAACCATCAAAACCAAGGGGATGTTAATAATTCAATGAATAAATCATGAGGATGGGATCGGAGCTAGATAACAACTGTAAATTCTGAAGAGTTTCATCTCAAAAATCACATACTTGCCCATTTTCATTAATCACAGCAGTAAAGGAAGCAAAGTTATAGAATGAAGCAGGAAAAAGTAATTAGAAGTCATACCAGAATTTAATTGTGCCATCACCAGCTCTCAAAATAAGTTTTTTCCTTAAAAGTGTAGCAGCATAAGTAATGCTTTTCCAAGTGCTAGAATAATCATCGGGGTTATTGTAATCAAAAGAAGCAAGGTTAAAATGCTGAAGATATTTGGTAGTATACATTCTATTCCAAAGCTCATTATCTTTTTGGATAAGTCTCCTACTTGCCTGCGAAAGCAGAGCTTGATTAATCTCATATACATTCTATTCCAAAGCTCATTATCTTTTTGGATAACTCTCCTACCTGCCTTCGAAAGCAAAGCTTGATTAATCTCATATGTCTTTTTGATGCCTAATCCACCAGGGAGCTTTAGCTTTGCATACAATATCCAAATTGACAAGATGAACATTTTTTTTTTCCCGCGTATCCCCCCAAGAAAAGTTCTTGTTCAAGTTATCAAGATCCTCACACAAATGAATAGGCAACTTAGCTGTCCACATAGCATTTATAGGAATAGTGAAGTGACGGAAAATCCTGATAGTCATGATAGCTCCAGAGCTTCTATATAAATTCAGAAAATCCTATGGAAGAAAGGCTTTTTTTGCTTGAAAAAAGTGGTCTGTCTAAAGCCTATGATAGACTCAGCTAAAATTCCAGTCAATGGTTTTATATGAGGCTTAAATTCCTGAATCCATCATTAATCTAATCATGCATTACACCACATCGACTAGTTTTCAAATTTGCCTCAATGATGAACTCATAGCAAACCTCAAGGCTCAACGAGAAATAAGGCAATGTGAATCTCTCTCTCTCTCTCTCTCTCTCTCGTTATATATTTGTATTGTGTACGGAAAGCTTTCTCATTTGATTAAATCTGTTGTTTGCAATGGTGATTAGAAACCTGTAAGAGCTTCTCAGTCAGGACTCTTAATTTCTCATTTCTTCTTTGCTAATGATTTAATATTTTTTGCTGAGCAAGCAATATTTCTCTAACTTAGGGTTTTGAAAAAAATGTTTAGATATACTTTGTTCTTTATCAGGGCAATCTGTAATCTATGAGAAATTCTCTATTTTTTTTTTCCTCCCCCAATTCATACTAGACACAGAGATACCAATGCAATAAGTAGAATTTGTGGTTCTCCCTTAACCATTGATCTTGGAAAATACTTTGGGATGCCTCTTATCAATTCAAGAATCAATAAGCACACTTTTGCCAATACGTTGGAGAAGGTTTAAAGTAGACTATCATGCGGAAAAGATATGTTCTCAACATGGCTAGTAGGTTAACTTTAATGGAAAATTTTATAATACATATATGTATCTCATACACACATTTATAAATATAACAACAACTTTGTTGTCAGAGTAGTAATGTTGAGTCCTATTTTGTGTAATCTTAGTTCTAATAATGATAATTACACCACCTACGACCTTGTTACAAATTTTTGAACAAATTTATTGTTAAGGTTGTAATTTTTGTTTAATTATATGTAAATAGTGTAAATGAATATGGTAACTTTGTTCTCAATGTTGTAATTTTAATTCAAATAATTATAATTTTTGTTCAAATAATTGTAATTTTTGTTCAAATAGATATAAAATGAATGTATGATAAACATACAGTACCATAGTTTGTCTCAACTTTAATTCCATTGACAACTTTTTTACGTTCAAGCAAGTTTATTTAAAAAAGAAAATTGAAAACTCCCTCAAAGAGGATGAGGGTCTAACTACGATATCTAGGAGGCGGTGCTGGAATTTTGGCTTCTGGGTTTAGTTTTCCCGTTCTCTGGGATGATGGTGATAGGACTCACCTTCATCGACTTTCTCTTGCACTTATCGGAACTTGGTTTCAAAATTTGTTTTCCAATTTTCCTTCTCAGAGTCATTTTCACAACATTGAGCCTTGTGGAGGCTCTCCGTCTTCGGAGTTCTTCGGTGGAAGATGTAGGAAGACAGGTATCGAGGGATTGGCCATTGTGGTTTCACATGGTAAGGGTCTGCAGCTTAGACTGATGCACCTAACAAAATTTAAGTCATTATAGTGCCGCGAACAGATCTTACAGATCTTAACTCAGTTCCTAAAAGCCGCAAGGCAAAAGAAATAAACTTTTGAATACTTTGATAATCTAATTTAAGGAAAGTGAATGCGAAAGTTTTACTTATACATTTAAAATGAGATGAAAAGCTTTTTGGAATGTTTAAAATATTTTGCACGTACACACGAGGTATTTCAAAATTAAAAAAAAAATAACTTTTTTGAATAGTGGTCTGGTTCACAGTCAAAAAATTCGAGAGTCTATAAGATATACATTACGAACAAATCAAACTCGTCAAGTGAGTTATGTAAGGCTAGAGAGAATGGAAAACCTGTTGGGTGGAACAAACTCCATCAAGGACACAATTTTAAAAAGAAAGTAACAAGGCCACACAGTGTTCGCCCAACTGTCCCGTCTCTGTACACAATACCTGCAACCACAAACTGTTGTAGGGATGAGCTATCGTCCTCACTGCTCAACAAGACTTTACCTAGCTAGGTTTGAAAACTAACTTAAACATAGGCGCTGGCGAGTAGTGAAAATCATTTATAAGAAAACCGTTCTTTATGAAATCTAACAGTAGTGCACCAAGATCCGAAAGACAAATCTGATTATCAGTCCCATAAACTTACTACACGACCTTACCTCAAATAATATAATAACCAAGTAAGCGTTATGAGAGCATCTGCTACCTAGCTACACACACAGAACCAGGTCGTCATTGCGATCGAAAGCACCGTCCGACCAGTGTAGTTAACCCTTAGGAGGTTAAGGGGATCGAACCCAAAGAAGTCAGTGCCACCATTCACTCTCAAGCCACCACAACATACTCATTTGCTAGTATGTTAGATGCACTAACATATCTTTCAACTTAAAATAAAACGATTCATCCATGCACATTGTAACACTAACTGAGGCAAGTCTAGAATCTCCTACCTGGATTTCCGATGCTTTGACTCTATTTGCTGATTAAGATCAACACCACGATAGCTTGTTTTCTGAGTAAATTTGCATTCCAAGTAACTGGACTCCCTAAGTCCGACAATATTTCGGGTGGTAATATATTAATATTCGATAACACTGAACAAATATTATCAAGCCCAGTTGACTAAATCATTCCGAATATGAACATTTTCTTGTTATGTGCAACGCCTTCAAATACCTTAGGCAGCCAACCATTTTCTCTTTTTAATCACTTCCCACATTCTATTACCTTGACAACAATCACTTATCATTACATCACATGGTAATCATACTTGAATTACTATGGACCCCCAACTTATTACCTGACCATTCTCTTGGCATCGTTCCAAAACTTGATATCAAATTCATCGATCCCACCAAAACGGAGAATCAATTTCAAATTCACCATCACACAAAGTATACACATATACGTAGTACTCTTGTCGTTGTATTTTCCTTTTGAACAAGGCCCTCTGCTGCACCTTAATTTCCAAGATAAAAACAGAATTCAATCACTGAAGCTCAAACCCGACTTGAATTCACCACAACCTAGAAGCTTACCTTTGGTTTAATTCAACACATTTTCAACATGATCGATCCTTAATACTCACACTAGGACACGAACAGTATCAAAGTCGAACCAAGGAGTTCCGGAGTCGCCGTCGTGCACAGCAACCTCGACGACGGTCGACACTGTCCCAAAATATCAATTCAACAAAACCCAATCGAAATCGAGAACTAGTTATATCGGAATGTAGAGCTCAACAAGAAGAGTCAGAAGGTTAATTTCCTTACCTCGCTAGTCATCATCGACGACCGGAGTCGCCGGAAAACTCAAGAAAACCGCTGGAACCGCAGAAATTTTCGTTCTTCGAATTGACTTCGTCGGAGATCTTCGGTGGAAACCCAAGCCACAGGCTTTGTCTCGACGTCGAGATGGTCCTAGTGCTGGGGGTCCGCCGCAGGGAAATGGCCGGACGGAGAAGATATTTTCGGGTCTTCTTCGCGAGTCGCAGGTCGCCAGTACTGAAATTTCTGGAGTGATCTCAACCATTTGCTAATCTCATCATAGTTATACATTCAGGGAACGGTCGAGATGAAGCGGTGGTAGAGATCAACGATCCAGATTTAACCGCTTGAATTCCCTTTAATTAAAATACTTTTCCTTAATTTCTAGACTTCCAAAATTCAAAATAAATAGTTCCAAAGTCCGAAAAATTCCACGAAAATTAGCGCAAACTCATCGTGATGCGTACTCTAGACTCGAGTCAATAAATTGAAGATTCACTTCTATAAAGTTTTTTGAAAATTTCCCGAGTGTCATTATCACTTATCGAGAAATAAAATTAAACTCGTCTTAATTCTTTAAATTGTTCCCGGGGCTCACAGATATAGCGGCTCAGATGGACCATTTCTGGTGTTCTAAGGGTGATTTTGGTCATTAAATTTTGGCGGGTTGTTGGAAGCTGCTAGGTTAGCCTCCTCTCTTGCATCGCTGAAAGTAAGAGACAGATCGATCCGTGTCCAACACAGGCCCAAGGATTGTGACAATCGAACATTTTCTTGGTGGGGGGAAGCTCCTCACATCCCGAGATATAAGAGCAGGTCTGTTATGGGGATGTTTCGCAATACATGGAGGATCAATAGATAGTTGCAGGTGGAGGAAGCTGAGGAACAAAAGGTGCTCTTCACGTTGTCGGACCTTGTAGATAAGGTCTAGATCTGGCGTAGCGCACTGTGGGGTTATAACCATGCTCTGGTGGATCTCGATTATTATGACGACATCATGCATGTCACGCCCCAAATTTTTTGAATAAAAATTCAAAATCCAAAACATAAATTACTACAACTTAAAATAGTCATCCTGAAAAATTCTATTCTTAATAACCTCACCACACGAAATAAATTCAAAACCGAATTTAGTCTCGGTTAATTATTACACCTCAAATACAAAATGAATTGTAAAGCTCTAAATGAACATACAAACCTCACAAACTCAATGAAATAAAAATAACTGCTGTAACACCTAAGCAGCTCGGTCACCTTCCTGGTTATCCTGACATGTAGGATTATCTGCTACACCATTTGAATAGTGTACCGGGATTGCAATAACACAAAACCTGGTAAGCTTATGAAAGCTCGTATGAGTAAAAATAAAGGACTCTTGTTTAATTAAATCGTAATTATTTCCACTCAAATCAACACTCAACAATTTCCACATCCACAAGAAACCAACAATCTCAATAAATCAACAAATCAACACTAAACCCTAACTTACATCTTTCTTCACAAAACCTCAACATCGTCTTTATAAAAATACGGTATTTGACAGACTAGAGCTCTAACTGAATCGTAGCCCGTCACCTGGCCTAGGTTATGGCATCCGACATATTTATCTTTATCGTATTTCATCAATATGTATCTCTATATACATATTTAGAACATCCGATAATTGAACATACTCAACCAATCGTATCCCATCATCGACTTAGGATTAGAGCGTCCGATTCCCCCATACCGGTCACTACGTTGACCCCAAATCCATAAACGAGCACAATCATGTATTATCACATAATGAAATCAACTCATTCAAGATATACAATATTATTATGAAATTAAGCATTTGAAATATAATCCAAATAATTAATCCAACTCAATCATAACATCACTCAATAATCCACCAAAAAATATATATTCCACGTAAATATATATATATATATATATATATATATATACGTAATCATCCACTCATGAATGACCACTAATACCATCTATAGTTCACACAAGAAAATCGTGAAATTCATTTGTATAATTAAAATTTATTTTACTTACCTACGGACCGTAGTGATCAAGTCCATGTGATTTTAAAAACAAATATTTAATCTACAAATATTTTTCACACAATTACAAAAATAAATCATTTAAAGTACTCGGTTTGTAATATGAACCACGTGAGTTTTACTCACCTCGATACTCCTGCTGCGTCTTCAATAAAAAATATAATTCACATCGAAACAGCTCACCCAAGTACAACCCGTCAATCACCTAATCAAATGTGATATTAATTTAGCCAATAATTCCAAAACATAACTAAACTACCATTTAACGGCCGGATTCTAATTTACAAGAAAATCCGACGGACGGATTCTCACGAATCGCTTCCCTAATCACCGTTTTGCACTTATACGAAGATCCAACAGTCGGATCTTCACCCATGACCACACAAAGCCACTGAGACAGTCATATGATCAACATATCAAAACTACAAGTCCATCGGTCGGTTCTAATTTCACAGATCATAAATCTAACGATCGAAATCTCAAAACTCATAATTAAATCATACGATATCCGAAAAATGAGTATAATATTCCGAAATGATCGTATTGAAACGTAAAATCATAAAATGGATAGAAACTATATTTTAGACCTCCGGAGGTGGTCGGAAAGGGCCGCCGAAGTTAGGGACAGAGCCGCCGCCGACCACCACCAATGGTGTCGGGGCTGAGCTTCTCCTCTTCGTTTCATCATTCTGAGCAACTTTCATAACTAGCACAAGACCATAAAATAACGGGAAGGGATCGAAAAGTACCAAACACAGTCGGTAGCCGGAAATTTTCCAGAAATCGGCGAGCTTGAAACTGACGTAAAAACTGCAACCTCACGCCTCGATCTCTTCTGGAAACTTGTTCAAAACTTCATTGCGAACTCACCAGGCCAAGAATCACAAGAAATGATCGTGTATAACTCGAGATATCCGGATCGAAAGGTTGTTTTTCGATCTAAAGAAGTCGAACTCCGACGAACGTGAAAACGATCGACCCAGTTCTGGTCCTTCTTGGTGCTTGTTAAGGAAGTTGAGGCGAGTTCAATGAGCCAAGAATTAAGTGAAATGGTGACCTATAGCTCGAGATATCGAGATCGAAACGAAATCGGGCTTTATCCGTTCGGTGCTCACTGCCGCCACTACCGGTCGTGTCGCCCCGCAAGACTGCCTCTGGCAGCTGTGCAAGGTCGAGACGAAGCCAATGGAAGTGGTTTGAGGTCTAGAGGTGGCCGGAGGAGGAGTGCTTGGCCGTGGACTGCTTGCTCTATTTTCTGGGCTTTCGGCCGCACAGAGAGGGAGAGAGAAACCGAGCTACAGTTTCCCAAATAGGAAAGGGAGGCAGAGAGAAAAAAAAAGGGTTTCCAAAAAAAGAATTAGGGTTTTTTCCCTATATACTTGTTTCAGAATTTCTTCTAAATGTGATAATTAATTCAGAAAAAATCCGATCTTTGTGTTCCGCATGTGTATGGACTCGTATCGACGAGCTCTACAACTTTCATGAAGGAAGTTTTCCCAAATTGTGCACGTATAAAAAGTCGATTTCTTAACTCGAGCATTTCGAGCTTTTGTTTGAATAATCGTTTTGAACCTTCGATAATTCAAAAAATGAAATATTATCGAGCAACATTCGTGAAATCGTACAATAATCGTTCAACACAATTACACAAAATTAAAATGGAAATTATTGTTATTACAATGCATCATGTCGGTGGAGAAAGTCCCTCTAGTCACAGCGTCGCACTGGATCACTCTCCAAGGTATTGCGCCGGCTTTCCGATCTGAGGGAATCATGACAATAATCAGCTATATGCTAGGCAACTTTCAGGAGAGGATCGACAAGAATGGCATGAAGGCGGGGAATCTTTGGATTCAATTCGAGATACCGCTGAACGGGCCATTAATTGCCTTTTAAACTTCAGTATTGGGGGAAGATGAGGTCGAATTCTTGTGCAAATTCAAGTATGACAAACTTTTTGCTCGTTGTTCCAATTGCGGCCTAGTGACTTATGTTGGCTTGCTATGTTCGAGACCGGTACGGGATAAGGATGATGAGGAGGCTGAGCGAACTGTTCTGGGTTCCCATCCTATGGTACCGGCGAAGCAGACTGGGGTGCTGCCATTGAATGAAACCACGACGACATCATGCTCTGGTACCGTTAGTGTGTTAATGCGGCCATAAGGGCTAGGGTTTCAATCCAAGGCCCAACTCTTGTGTTTCGGACTCTACTACCAAGTCAGATTCCTGAACCACCTCTGAGCACTATGTTTCCACAACTGAAACGGCATGTGGTGGTGCGGACCTTACAGGAGACGACAATGACTCCAAAGAGGATTATTGTCGAACGTCGAGGTAGGGAGGATGGTTTGACTATGTCTCCAAAGAAGTTGAAGTTGAGCTTGGCTGTGGGTAAGCGAAATCTTAACTTGGAACCGGAGAATCTTGGCTTGGTTCCGGTTGTGCAGGAGGAGGCCAATTCTAGCCATATGAAGAGGAAATGGGGTAGACCTACTGGCAGAAAAAATAAACTACCTTTGGGGAAAAGCAAAAGACCCTCAAGTATAAGGAGGATAGGAAAAGGTCTCCCAAGAAAAGTAATCTATGGGTAAAAGCTCCAACTCAAGAGGGAAGGTGTAATACCCGCAATTATCATTTTAAATTCGAGAAATTGTGTTGAGCGATTATTATGCGATTTCACGATTATTGTTCGATAATAATGCACTTTTACAATTATCTAAGTTTCGAAACGTTTATTTTTAACGAAAAGCTCGAAATATTCGGTTTGAGAAATTGACTTTTTCTACGTACAAAATTTGGAGAAACTTCCTTCATGAAAGTTGTAGAGCTCGTCGATACGAGTCCGTACACGTGCGGAACATAAAGATCAGATTTTTTCTGATTTAGTTATCGAATTTAGAAGTTTTTCCGAAACTCGTATATATAGAAAAAACCCTAGTTTTTTTTTTGGGAAACCCTAATTTTTCCACCGGCCTCTCTTTCTTTTTTTGGAAACAGACTGTTCACTCTTTCTCTCTCAACTCTCGCGTCACTCTCTCTCTCGGCCGAAAACAGAAGCAAAACAGAGCAAGCCACCTCCAGCTCGTCCGGCCACCCCACGACCTCAAACCACCTCCAAGAGCTTCGTCTCGACCTTGCGCAGCTACCAGAGGCGGCCTTGCGCTGGGACACGGCCTGTAACGGCGGCGGCGCGGCCCGAACCGAAAAGGGTCGATTTCAGTTCGATCTTAATATCTCGAGCTACACACCACCATTTCACTTGATTCTTGGCTCATTGAACTCGCCTCAACTTCCTCTACAAGCACCAAGAATGACCGGAACTGGGTCGAACGTTTTCATGTTCGTCGGAGCTCGACCCGAACGGATCGAAACAACCAAGCTTTCGATCAAGATATCTCGAGCTATACACGATCGTTTCTTGTGATTCTTGGCTTGTTGAGTTCGCAAGGAAATTCTGAACAAGTTTCCAGAAGGGATCGGGGCCTGAGGTTGCAGTTTTCATGTCGGTTTTCAAGCTCGCCTGTTTCTGGAATTTTTCCGGCCGCCGACTGTAATTGGTACTTTTCGATCCCTTCCCGTCATTTTTTGGTCTTGTGCTAGTTATGAAAGTTGCTTAGAATGATGAAACGAAGGGGACAAGCTCGGCCCCGACACCATTGGCGGTGGTCGGTGGCGGCTCTGTCCCTAACTCCGGCGGCCCTTTCCGGCCACCTCCGGAGGTCTAAAATTTGGTTTCTGTCCATTTTATGATTCTATGTTTCGATACAATCATTTCGGCGTATTATACGTATTTTTCGGATATCGTATGAATTAGTTATGAATTTTGTGATTTCGATCGATTTCGATCGTTAGATTTTTGATCTGTGAAATTATGACCGTCGGATGACCTTGTAAATTTGTCATGATGATCATATGACTGTCCCAGAGTCTTTGTGTGGTCATGGGTGAAGATCTGACCGTTGGATCTTCGTATATGTGCAAAACGGTAATTAGGGGAGCGATTCGTGAGAATCCGCTCGTCGGATTTTAATGTAAATTAGAATCCAGCCGTTAAATGGTAGTTAAATTATGTGTTGAAATTTTTGGCTAAATTCGAATCACATTTGATTAGGTGATTGACTGATTTTATTTGAGTGGGCTATTTCGGCGTTAATTATAATTATATTGAAGACGCAGCGGGAATTTCGAGGTGAGTAAAACTCACAGGGTTCATATTACGAACCGAGCGTTTTAAATTTATTTATTTTTAGTAATTGTGTGAAAAATATTTGCGGATTAAATATTTGTTTTAAAATTTCATGGACTTGAATCACCACGGTCTATAGGTAAGTAAAATGAATTTTAATTATACAAATGAATTTCAGGATTTTCTTGTGTGAACTATAGATGGTATTAGTGGTCATTCCTGGGTGGATGATTATGTATATATATATTTACGTGAAAAATATATATTGTTGAGAGATGATATGATTGAGTGAATTGATGAATTGATTATATTTCAATTGTGTAATTCCATAATAATATGATGTATCTTGGTTGGGTTGATTTCAGTATGTGATATTATATGTTGTGCTCATTATGGGTTTAGGGTCGACGTAGTGACCGGTGTGGGGTAATCGGACGCTCTAATCCTGGGTGGATGATGGGATACGATTGGTTGAGTATGTGGAATTATCGGACGTTCTAAATATGTATATAGGTATACATATTGATGAAATACGATAATGATAAATATGTCGGATGCCATAACCTAGGCCAGGTGACGGGCTACGATTCAGTTAGAGCTCTAGTCTGTCAAGTACCGTATTTTTATAAATACGATGTTGAGGGTTGTGTAGAAAGATGTGAGTTGGGGTTTGTCTTGATGTGTTGAATTGGTGTTGATTGAGATTGTTAGTACTTGTGGATGTGGAAATTATTTAGTGTTGTTGTGTGTGGGAATAATTATGAATTAAATTAAGTATTAGTTCTTTCCTTTTACTCATACGAGCTTTCATAAGCTTACCGGGTTTTATGTTGTTGCAATCCCGGTACACTATTCAAATGGTGTAGCGGATATTCCTGCAGGTCAGGATAACCAGGGAGGTGACCGAGCTGCTTAGGTGTTACAGCAGTTTTTGTTATTTCATTTAGTTGTGAGTTGTGTATGCTCATTTAGAGCTTTACAGTTCATTTTGGATTTGAGTTGTAATAATTAACCGAGACTAAATTCGGTTTGATTTTATTTCGTGTGGTGAGGATGTTAAGAAAAGAAATTTTCAGGATGATTATTTTGAGTTTGTAGTAATTTTCATGTTTCGGATTTTGAATTGTTATTCTAAAATTCAGGGCGTGACAGAAGGCATTAGTTATTGTTTAGTTTTCTTTTATCGGGTCTAAGCTTATGTGAGTTTGAACGGACTTCTATGAGTCTTTTATGACATTTCTACTTTCTTTCTTGTACCATAATTGTGTGATTGGCAATTGAGAGCTAGTTAAATGATTTCATTTCCATAGAGGGCGAGGATTGTTCATTCATAGATAGCCTTGCTTAAATGTGAGCGTCCTAGAGATCTTAATGGTCTACTCTAACTTAGGTAGGTAGTTCGGATTATTTTACCATATTTCTTAGTAAGTTCTTGTACACTCTAGTCTTTGGCTGTTGATCTAATGAATTTACCTTCTAATTCAAAAAATATATATAATTTATTAAAATTAATGATATTTTGAATAACCAAAATAACATAGTTTCCAAATAAATAAGATTGGTCTACAAGAGAAATATGAAATTCTGACAAAATGAATACCATATAGATTTTTTTCTAAAAACCGAGAACCTTTATCAAACCGAACACATTAAAAAAATTTGATTCTGAGGCCAATGTTTTCTTACAAACCATACAAATTTGATTTAAATACGCAAATCTCTATCAACCATTTAGTTTTCATACAACAAATAAAAATCATTTATTTTCTAAAACCGCATTTTCTTAATCTTCCCCGACCCATTAGGTTATAAATATTTTCTTAAGACTGCTTAAATAAATTGTACATCAATCTTTTGATATCAAATATTCTCTCTTTATTGGATAAGTTGTTGTTTCATGAAGCAGTGATGAAACCTTTTAACACATCCATAGGACATGGTGTAGGGAAAGACGATCTTATTACTGAAGAGCACAACTGTGATTCTTCATCATTGAATCAATGATTTACCAAAGATATAATATTGCCAACCAATAACTTGTTAATTTTTTTTTTCAATACACTTGTTAATCATGATTTTGCTTGAAGTTATCATTATTTTTGTTTATAAACCTTTTCGACATAGTTTTCTCTATTAGGGATGGTGACTTCTTTTCAGTTTATAGTTATTGTTTGTTTGAAGTTTTTAGTTATTTCTAGTTTTTTGATTTGTGATTAGATCTCAAATAAGTCAAGCCTCTTTTGAGTAAAGGCTGTCCTCATGGATTCCGGTGCCTAGATTTGGGTAGCTGGTACATCGTCAATTAGACCTAGTTTTTTGCCGGCTTAAGGCTGTGATTTTGATTACCGATCTACATTGATGTGATCGGGGGATCTTAGGATAGCTCACTCAATAGCATTCTATTATGGTCACCTGTTATTGCTGACTATTTTGGTCAATTGCCTGGTCTTATCCTCGTCATTGAATTTATTGACATATTAGTCCCTCAACTTTTGGGTAAGGATGTTTAGCTTTAGTTTATTGATATTTTTCATTGGTTGTAATCATTTAGAAGGTGTTGTGGTTGCAATCAACTTGAAATTCCAATATATTGAAGAAAAAAAAATCTTTTGATAAAAAGAAAAACATACTTTTTGCAATCAAATTTTTGTTTTTTAGTGTAGATTGTGTTATGTTTATTCAAGGAAGAGATCCATATTATTATTATTATATGTGGATATGGTCTTCAAATCTTTGAGAATATTTCGTTATTTTATATAGACTTTGTTTGAGATTGTTTCTCTACATTTTTTTTTTGTTGTAATAAAGCGATTTACTTGAAGGAGCTTTGAAGTGCTTCTTTTAGGAAGCAATGCCTAATGTTTTTAAAACACCACAAAAAATATGCTTTTATAACTCAAAAGGTATTTCTAATTAACTTCTTTTGCCAAACGAAATAAAAAAAACTTTACAAGGCTCGGAAGCACTTTTACCCATTTTAAAAGCTACCAGACAAAAAGACTTAATATGTAACTAGTGATTTCTTTTCATTTTATAGTCATTGGTTGTTTGAAGTTTATAGTTGTTTCTAGTTTCCAGAGGTAAAGCCAACGATCACCCAATAATTTTTCTATTGTAGTCACATGTCTCAGTCATTGTGACTGTTTTGGCTTTTATAACTCAAAAAATATTTTTAACTTTTTTTTGCCAAAAGCTATCAAAAACACTTTATACTGTTTGGAAGCACTTTTACCCATTTTAAAAGCTCCCAAACAAAAAGCCTTAATACTAAGAGAAAAATCCTCAATGGTACCTGAACTATGGTCCAATACACATTTTGATACCTAAACTTTCAAAACTCCCCTAATGGTACCTGAACTATTGCTCCATTTCTCCATATGGTACTTCCGTCAAATGTGCCGTTAACTTTGCCTATAATTTTTTTTTTAGAAATGAATGTCATCCAATAAGAATGAGCCACGTAGGCAAAGTTAACGGCACATTTGACGGAAGTATCATATGGAGAAACGGAGCAATAGTTCAGGTACCATTAGGGTAGTTTTGAAAGTTTAGGTACCAAAATGTGCATTGGACCATAGTTCAGATATCATTTTAGGATTTTCCCCTAATACTAATTAGTCATGTGTCTTCTATCGCAAATTTAATACTAATTAGTGACGTGCCTTGTCCATCATCGTAAGTGGAAGTTATTTTGTGTTGTAATGCTCATGAACATTAGTAAAATTAAGCTTGTTTGGGATTCAAATAATAAGAAAATCATATGCATTACGTACTGTAGTTGTAAAATATCTTTGTTTATCACCGTATTTGACATGACCACCATAACTTTTGTTGGCAAGAAGTTGCCATTGTTAATTTACCATGCATGAATACTATCCTTCTTCTTTGGAAATACAGTATAATTGCATAAGTTACCTTTTATAATGTAAATCTATGTATTGACAGAGCCATTGAATTTTCCCAAGAAAAAAAATAGAAAAAATGTAGAAACTATAGTGGGAAAAATCATAAAGGGGAAAAATTCAGTTGTTGTTTTACCCCTAGAATCAGCGCCATTGTTTTGTCGCCCATGGTGATTCTGGGACTGAGCCGCTGTTTTCTCCCAAAACAACCCTCATATTCTCCTATAGAAAGGACTTAAACTCGTATCAATCTTCATCCCTAGTTCTTTAATCACTGATAGCTTTAGGTTCCGATAAAGAGAATAGTGATGGTTTCTTAGGCCTGCCTAAGGTTATGATCGATGAGGAGGAAAAGATGATCGTAGGGCAAGAGAGCCAGAACTGGCTATAAACTGCCAGAAATGGCTATAAACTACTCATCGGATTGACGATTTACCAGAGGTATATTGATTCTCTGAGTTCATTGATTCGGTGACAGTATAATTATTTTTTTGTTTCCATGTTGTGATATTGATTGTGTGTCTTTTTTTGTTTTAGTGACATCACCCTCATCATCAGTCATGTTCGGGTCTTTATTGAGAAGGTCCTCACCTGATTGATTGACGAACCAGATGATTTTGTGGTTAGAGTGCGTGTAGAGTGCGCAACTTCTCTAACATGGGCTGCTTCAGAGCACGGTAGTCGAGCCATGCAAAAGGAAGGCAAAGTTGGTAGTGAGGCAACCATAGTTATGGAAGGGAGGGAGTTACCGAACGAATCGACGATTTACCAAATTCTTACTACTAAGATTCCAGATATAATTTGTAATTGATGGAGTTTCACATCAAAATCAAGTGTAATGAATTTTGTCTCAAGAATTAATTTCATGTTTATGAGTACTTAACTACGAGTTCATCATGAAAGTTTAATGTTATCCTAGATACATTTTGAATAATTTACTTGCAACAAACAAATGTAATTAATCATGAAATTGCCAGAGCAAAAGAATGAATTAGCTTTTTTCTTTTCTTTTTTGGTCTTAAAGAATGAAGATGATTAGGACACAAGGTTAGAAGAAAAGTTGAGCGAAGGTTATTGCCCTGTTATTCCTTATTTGACAAAGGGAATTTAGGGCTAAATACAGATTACTACCCTGTATTTTGAGTCCCAAATCAATTTAGTCCTTAAACTTCTAATTTCATCAAAAACACCTATGCACTTTCAATTTTGATCGAATAGGTCTAATTTGTTAGTTTTCCAACAATTGAGTTATTTTAACTTGTTAACGTGGCTCGTATATGATGTATGTTTTATTATGTGGTGTCGAGGTGGCCTGCATAATCAATTTGGAAGTGAGTACTACTATTAAAAGTAAATAATATTTCGACAAATAATTCAACTATAACTTGAACTCATAACAAAATATTAACGAATTGGACCTATTAGATCAAAATTAAAAGTGCAGGAGTGTTTTTTATGAAATTAGAAGTCTATAGACTGAATTAATTTTGGACCTAAACCACATGGTAGTAACCAATATTTAGCCCTTTAATTTTTTAGTTATATAGGAGGAGAATAAAACCTTATCTAGCTTAATCTGCATTTAATTCTCAACCCCCCTACCACTTGGGGCTAATTGAAGAACTTTTTTATTCATTTAGCATTGATAGACACTATGATAAAATTTTATGGGTTCGGCTATTGTTACCTTACTATTTTCTTTGTTCATCCTACTTGCTCATTACACCATACATTTTAATTTCAATTATTGAATTTATTTATCTAACCCATTTCTCTTTCAGAAATATCCTTATATTACATATCCAATTAAAAAAGATTTTTTTTTAATGAAATATCTTATTCAATTTGTACCAGTAAAAAATTAAAATATATTAAAGTTTCCTAATAAAATCATAATCTGATTTACTTCCATGTTTTTAATTTTTTCTTTAAGTTTCAATGTTTGGCCTAGGCCTCATCATATGGCCCTTAGGCCCAAAGCCCGCCCTAAGCCCGCCCGGCCCATAGGGTCGAAACCCGGCCCGACCCTTACATTAGGGCGGGCTAGCCCGACCCTTTCTAAAATAGGGTAGGGTATGGGTCATACAAATAAAACCCGGCCCTACCCTACGGCCCGGCCCGATTAAGCCCTTAAGGGCTAACCCCGGCCCGACCCTAAAAGCCCGGCCCTAACCCGACCCTAAAATTAATATTATATTTTCATTATTTTTTATTACAATATTACATGTGTTATGATGTGTATAAAAACTATAATGCATAAATGAAGAATAATTTGAATATGTCAATCTGGTTATTTGGGTCATCATTTTGGGCTCTGGCCGTTTAAGGCCCAACCAACTCACTTTAACCTAACCTAAAAGTCGAGCGCCTCTCTCTTAAGAGTAACATTAACAGGCTCTCTGTCTCTAACTCTCTCTCGACGGCTCGACGGCTACTCTCCGAGTCTCCGTCTCTCCTAGTTTCCTTCAGCAGCTCAGCAGCCTCAGCTCTATCTTCTCTTATCTTCTCCTACCCTCTCTCTTCACACTCTCACAGACCCAAACCGTTTCTTCCTTCAGACACCCACCCAACCCACACTCCACCGCCAAGGGCTTCGTTGACGGCTAAACCTCTCTTCCTTCTGCAGCCGCAAAGTGGACTTCTCCGACTCGATCTACAACGCCTGGTGGACTTTCCGACTCGATCTACAACCACAAGGTGGACTTCTCCGACTCGATCTGCAAAGCGGCTTTGTCTTCTAGCAGCGAGGATTCATCGGGGACGTCTCGATCTGCGTGGGAGAGTGGACGGCTGCATCCTCGGTCAACACAGCCAAGCCCTCACCTCCAGTCCGAGCCCTCCGCCTCCAGTCGGAGCCCTCCGCCTCCAGTCCCTTCGCCTTCAATCCGAACTGCTTCTTCGATACATTGTAAGATCTGGACTTTTCCGACTCGATTTGCAACGGGGCTCTGTCTTCTAGCAGCGAGGCTTCGTCGGCGACGTCTCGATCTGTGTGGGAGAGTGGACGGCTGCATCCTCTGTCAACACAGCCAAGCCCTCACCTCCAGTCCGAATCCTCTGCCTCCAGTCCGAGCCCTCTTCCTC
This sequence comes from Rosa persica, assembly GCA_025331145.1. Lineage (NCBI taxonomy): Eukaryota > Viridiplantae > Streptophyta > Magnoliopsida > Rosales > Rosaceae > Rosa > Rosa persica. Next base: position 8,699,293 of record WFKR01000004.1, read on the forward strand.
CAGTCCGCGCCCTCTGCCTCAAGTCCGAGCCCTCGGCCTCTAGTCCTGGCCCTCCGCCTCCAGTCCCTCCGCCTTCAATCTGCTTCTTCGATATTGTAAGATCTGGACATCTGGTACTATTGTTTTTACATAGTTACTGTTGAAATTAGATTTACTGATTGATGTTTGTTGTTTTTTTGTTTTCTGGTTGGGTGTTGAGAGAGAAGGGAGAAGAAGATTTCCAACTTTCATGAAGATGCGGCAATGGTGTGTAACTGTGTATGATATTATGATTAATCTGTTGAGTATAGACTGTAGGCTGTGTAGTGACACTGGGTTTTTTTATATAGACTACAGAGACTTTTAATCGATGTTCACAGATTCCCAAATAGTTACCGTTAAAAACAGAAATATGTCCGTTGCAATTTTCTTTCTCAAAATTTTTAAGTTACCGTTAAAAACAGTACGATGTCTTGTCTTTATATCTATAAATATTGATTTGCATTGTTTCTTTAGTATAAACACAAACACATATTTAGTATTCAGTTCGTAACTACTTGTAAGAGTTTCCAGTATTTTCAAAAACATATTTTCCCTTGATTACAATTCAGTATCAGCATCTTTATGGAATTTCTCATCTGTGTGTTATAACAGTGGAAGACCTGGGAGGCTGGGAGTAGTAACAGACTTGCAAGGAGATGGAGATGTGTTCTGTTTAGTGAGCAGTTGCTCTTGCATTTTGATATATATGACTTCAAGTAAACTCTGAACTTTTGTCCTAATAGTTTAGTGTATGTGCTTGTTGTATTGTTGTGTGCTTGTTGTATTGTTGGTGGTGCACTGTTTTTTGTTAGTTTAATTCTCCTGAGTGTGATGGAGGAAATGTTTAGTGAGCAGTTGCTCTTGCATTTTGATATATATGACTTCAAGTAAACTCTGAACTTTTGTCCTAATAGTTTAGTGTATGTGCTTGTTGTATTGTTGTGTGCTTGTTGTATTGTTGGTGGTGCACTGTGTTTTGTTAGTTTAATTCTCCTGAGTGTGATGGAGGAAATGTCTGACTCAGTAACTAGTCCCATGGTTGCTGCTTCTATAGGTCCAAACCCAACACCTCAGTCTGAAACAATCTTACAAACTCATTCAAAACCTCCTTTACCAAAAAAACAAACAGAAAAAAAAGATTCTGTTTGGAGCTTTTATGATAAGGTTGAAATGGTTGATAATAATGTGGTTGTGCAATATGCTAAATGTAGTGTTTGCGCTCAGTTATTGGTACGTGTAGGAAAGAATGGAACTAGCCATTTACGTAGGCATTGGGTGGGTCATATAAGCAGTCAATCACTTGATATTAGGACTCAAATGCAATTAGGTTCAGATTCTAGTGGGAATGTATTAAACTGGTCTTATAATAAAGATTGTGCTAGAAAGGAAGTTGTCGATTATGTCATTAGGGCTGAACAACCATTTACATTTGTAGACAAACATGACTTTAATGGAATGATTCAAAGAGGTTTTGCACCTCAGTTTGTGGGATTATCAGCTTCTACTTGCAAAAGAGATGTGATGAAGCTTTTTGTTGCAGGAAAAAATGAATTGCTCAAAACTTTTGAAACTTTTGAAGGGAAAATTTGTTTAACTTCTGATTGCTGGTCATCGCGTCAAAAGATGGGATACATGTCTTTAACTGCTCATTTTATTGATAAAAAATGAAATTTGAATAAAAGAATCATTACTTTTAAAATGATAGAGTTCCCACACACCGGTGAGTCACTAGCTGGTCACATATATGAGGAGCTGATTTCTTGGCACATTCATAGGAAAATTTTCTCAATATCTTTAGATAATGCGACAAATAATGACGTTGTTGTTGAAATTCTGCCTGATTTTCTCATGCTTAATTCTGTCTTTAAAAAGATGTTTCATGTGCGTTGTAGTGCTCACATTTTAAATTTGATTGTTCAAGATGGTCTGCATTTATTATCTCCATCAGTTGAAAAAATCACAACTATAGTTCGTAGCATGAATAGCTCAATTAAGAGGCATGAGTTATGGGTTAATTGCTGTCAAGATTTGAATATGTCAAAGAGGAATATTGATAATGATGTTCCTCATAGGTGGAATTCCACGTATGATTTACTGCAAGTAGCTGAAAAGTATAAATTTGTTTTGAATCGATATGTTCAAAAACTAAATCAATCTAATCGCCATTCCACTTTAGCACTTCCCACCGATGAAGATTGGTTAGTTGCTTCAATTGTGTGTCGCTTTTTAAAATTTTTTGATTCTTTAACAAAAACCTTGTGTGGTGTGTATTATCCGACATCATGTCGTGTTATTCCTTGCTTAGTAAGTATCAATGCAGCTTTTAATAAATATGTTAAATATTCTGTAATTGCTGCTGCTTTGGTGGCCATGAAGTCTAAATTTGCTAAGTATTGGAAACGATTTCCTACAGTATTTTGTCTTGCTGCTGCTATGGATCCTAGATATAAATTTTTTGCAATTAGCCAGTGGATGAAAAGTATGGGTGTTGAAGATTGGGAAATTGAAAGTGCTATATCTAGTTTAAAGCATCAATTATTTGAATTGCACGAAGTGTACAAGGATAATATAGTGCCTGCAGTTCCAATCGCTAGTATAAGTTCTAATTTACATGCATCTTCTTTTGATTCTATTGTTTTATCCAATGATGAAGATGAGGACTTTGCTGAAGAGGTTTTAAAAAAGGCTAAAACAGCAACTTCTACTTCCACCTCTTCAAGTTCTGATTTACAATATTATATTGATATGCCTACACTTGAAGTTGCTGATGGATTTGAATTTAATCTTTTAGGTTGGTGGAGATCTCATGAAGAAGTCTATCCGGTGCTTTCTTTGATAGCTCGTGACCTGCTATCGATTCCAACTTCAACAGTAGCATCAGAAGCAGCTTTCAGTGCTGGTGGAAGGGTCGTATCAGAGAAGAGAGCAAGTCTGAACCCAGACACAATTCAAGCATTGATTTGCTTGAAAGATTGGAAGCTGGCAGAAGCAAGGCAGCAAGACAAAGAGCAAGATGAGCTCCGCGCTGAGGAGGAACAGAATGCAAAACTAGCAAGACCGGAATGGATGATTGCACTTGAACGTGTTAATTCAAACACGGAAGGGGTCGAGTCAATTGGAGATTGAGGAAGAGGTGTGTGACTGTTTTTGGGATATGGTATATTTTTTTTGTTTTTTTTTTTTTTGATGTGGTATGTTTTGTTTGTGTTAAAATGCTTTTGGTTCGAAAGGTGTGTGACTGCTGCAAAATCAACATGAAATTGTACATTGGTAATCTTGTTATACTTGTGTTATTGGGTCTGATCTGGTATACTTCTTTGTAGTATTTGATGACAATGGTTGGGGACTTTGGATATATATTTTATTTCTTATATTCTTCATGGCTGCATTGATATAGTTTTGAATTATCAAACTGTCCAGTTGGATTGAAGTCTATATATATGTGCAAACTAAACTCAGATACTTACCTAGTTGTATTTGTATGCTTATGTTGCTGAAACCTGAAATGAAATATATGTCCAGTAGTTAAATTATCTATTCGGTTTTGTGCAGGTTCATTCACTTCATTGTTTGGTTACCATGAATATGAATATCAGTAAGAGATGAAGGAAAGTTTGCTAGTGTTGAATCAAGCCAATATTCAGTTTTTGTATCAAAGATAACAACTTTTTGTGAAATGATGAAGACTTGATCAGTTCATCAGTTTTTGTATCAAACACTGCTTCACTTTTTGTACCCTCAGTGAGTCAGTGTCTTAGTGCCTCAGTGGCTGTGTAATTTCAATTTCAATTTCAATTAGAGGACTTGATCACTCAAGTTTTTTTGAGTATATGTTGTAATTATTTGTAATCAACAGCCACTCAAATTTTGAAATCTGAAGTATTCAGTTTTTTTTCTTCTTTTTTTCTTTTACAGTTATAATTAAGTAAAATATGGTTTTATGTGAGTCAAACAAAGGCCCGGCCCGACCTTATTTGGAAAGGGTGGCCCGACCCGGCCCTAAATTTTGTTGACTTGGTCAAAGCCCGGCCCGGCCCTACCCTAAGCCCTAAAATTTAGGGCAGGGCTAGGGCTAGCCCTGCCTATGATGAGGCCTAGTTTGGCCAGTTCAATATGTGTCAAAAAATTAATAAGTTAACAACTATGAGCAATGAGAAAAAAATTGATTTTTTTTTCAGTGTTTTAAATTTTTAGGTTCATTGTTCACAAAGGGTATTGCAAAGATTTTAATAATTGAAGTTAACACTAATGGTTTTGTGAATTGAATAACGAATTAACGATGATAATGCAACAAAAGGACAAAAAATTAATAATAAATTCAAATTTGGGTGAAGAAGTTTTTTGAATCAAATCAATGATTTCTCATTATAGTCTCAAGCTAGAGCAGTACATTACATACCTTTCCACTGCCTTGAATACAGAGGGTAAATAAGAAAACGTGGTGTGTGTGTGTATCTAGTACCACTCATTAACGAACATCCATGCTCACTTATTGTAAAGCAAGCCTATGAATTATGAAAAGACATAGTAAATAGCAAGCCCAAAAAATAAAGACATAGGTGCACAAGAGTGCATAGCTTTCCCTAACAAGGTAGGAAATTATTGGAAAAAACCACTGAGAGATTAGTAACCCACACAGGCCCATTATGGGCCCAATCACCAGCCCATTCAATGAAGGCATGCAGAAGCCCTGCGGCAGCCCACCACCGCCCTTGACCTGCCACATCTTCATCGCCTTCATTCCACCACCGTCGGCGCTCTACCTCAGTCACACCACCATTCTCAAGCAAGCCACAACCGCATCCCACTGTCCCACCTACCCTCATAGAAGCCACCGCAGCGTAAAGAACTCAATCTCGTAATCGAGGCCACTGTTCAAAATGCCCAGCTGGTGACCCCACCACACTAGGCCAATAACCTCAACATACAACAGTTTTTACACAACGAAATAAAAAAAAATGTTGTGTGATGATGGAAAGTCAATCATACAACACGATTAAGAACCTTCCGTTGTATAAGGCCATAAAGATTTTGAAGTTTTTATATAGAAGGTGATTGCACAACACTGATAAGATTATTTTTTTGTATGAATGATAAAAAAAAAGCGACAGATTTCCCTCCTACCTTCACTCAAATTCGGCTCCAAATTCTACCTCACATGCACTGATTTTTACTACATAGTACAACAGTGTACTTGTTTCTGTTGTATGAGTATGACTGGTAAAGTGTCATCCAACAATGTTTAGCTTTGTGTTGTCCAAGTGAGGGAAATGTAGGAGGCAAGATTCAAATGTGCCCCAAAATGACGAAATTTTGCTTGAAATATTGGTTACTTGTGTGATGATTTTAGGTTCTTACAATATAATTATATATTTATATTGTCTGAATGAGTACATAGGCGGGAGTTTTCCCTCTCAGACTCTGAACTCAAATTTTATATGCAGATAATCCCACAACAGAATTTGATTTATCTGTTTTGTGTGCCATGAGTAGTAAATAAAAAAAAAATCTACGTGCGTCCGCGAAGAAAGAAAAAAAGCACCCCCAACCAATATTCATTTTTAGTCTTCAACACTCGGTCAAAATACAACCCAAATTCTTCTCATCCCTCCTGTCTCGCTCTCGTCTTCTCTTCATTCTCTCCTCTCCCAGAAATTCCAACTATACTTCAACTACGCGCTTGGGGAATTTCTCCCCCTCCAATCTCGTCTTCTCTACCCTAATTTCACTTGTTTATCTGCAAATCAACCCTAAGGCTGTGTTTGGATAAGGGACTATATGGAGGGAGATGACTTTTCGTGGGGATTCTAATATCCCCCCAAGTCCCTTGTTTGGCAAAAAAAACTCCAGAGGGACATGAATGACCTGGGATTTTAAGAGAGGGATATTATGAGGGATCTGTATTAACGAGAATCCCATGTATGAGTTCCGCCTCTTTAGGCGTAACTTTGAAATTCCAAAAACCACAGCAAAGCGACCGGAGCACCTTGATTTCTCGCGAATTCCTATCCTTGAATCGCTGATTCTCAGATTTCTTCTACACTCTGGGCTTGTGTTTCTATTTGTAATATAGGGTTCTATTGTTGAGTTTTTCGTTTTTCGATCACCAATTTGGGCGATCTATGGTTGTGTGTGTATTATACTTGAAAGTTCTTCAATTCTTCCTATTCTTTTCTTCATCAATTTTGATGCGATTGTTCTGGGTTGTGTTTGTGGGTTCGTGTGTATTGCTATTGATCAAAACAGAGCTTTAACTATCTATAGTATCTGTAATGGGTTTGTTTTCCATTGTTTAGTTTCGTTTTAGTCTTAGCTGCTCTGCATAACTGGGTTTGAGTCTCTGTATTTTCATGTCTGTCTTGATATTGGCTTACGGAAAGTTAAGAATTGAGATGGGTATTTGATGGCTTTGGGCTGAGTGTGAGTATTTCTTGAGATTGAAATACATATGCGTTTGTTCTGATCCTTTTGTCTTTGCTGATTCATCTAGAATGGCACAAAAGACTCAATCAGCAAGCTAGTGTCAGACTCAATTTTCAGTAGATTTACTAGACTACACTGGTAATCTTCTCGCTCTGTAGTGAAATCCATACATTTCTGAAAAAAGATGGTGCTACCGTCTACATTTTGGTTTAAATGCTTTTCAGTTACTGAGTTCATTCTCGACAAGGTATGCGTGATTTAATCAAATGTATAATCGAGAAAAAGAATTAGAAGTCATTTTTAAACAGAGAATGCTCGAGTAGATAGCTGAAATGTTTTAATGAATACATTTCTATTAATATTCTTTAGATTACTCATTCGAACCTTTCATTCTGTACTTGTAGGTTGTGGAGCCCATAGTTCCAGTTAGTTTTCAACACACAAAGGCAACCACTTTCATATAGAGAATCAGGTTAGCAGCCTCTCAAATTTAGATTAGTTTCTATTTGACTTCAGATACTGCAATCTGTGGATTTGGACGAAATGTCAGTAGGTTTGGTAGATGCTCTTTCATAAATTCTCTCTGTCACGAACAATAGTAACAAATACATATATGAGTTGCTCATATGGACCTAACTCTTCATAGTCTTTTCATGTCTTTTTGTTTAACTGTTTTGGTTTGTTTGTTTGTTTTTTCACCTTTTGTCATCCGTTACCTTGGTCTGCACTTGTTAACAAGGTGCTTCTGTTGTAACTCTTGCAATGCCATCATCATCTTTTAACTTTTGGTTTGCTTCTAGGATTCTTTGATATATGAATAGTGTGGAGCTCAGTGACATATTCTTTGCTAGAGTGGTTTTTTCTTTTGCCATTATTTGTTTTCTATACCAGAGTTTAAGTCTGCCATTTTTTAAACTCTGCCAAAATCAATTATGTTTGCCGTGAATATCATTTCATTTATTGACAGTAGCCATCTGGTGAATTTATACTACTGAATTTTTTTCTACAACCTTTTTCCTACACTTTCCCTTTTGAGAGTCATTTATCTTACATGACATGCACTTTTTTGTATGGACTTCCCTTTTTGACTTATCTTTTCTCCTCTATTGTCTTCCATTAAAGGGGACCAAGACCACCAATTCCCTCCTGATTTCGCTCATGAAGCAGCTTGAAAAGGTCTTTTCTTCTCTCTTAACCACTTCTGTGTACCATTTTGAGTTTACTGTCAACTGGGTTGGACTATTTGCTTTGTTTTTATCAAGGAAAATAACAATGGAACTTTAGCAGGTAATCGTTTTCACTTATCAGAATCATGTTCATGTTTATGTATACTTTTTTTATATTGATCGTTCATCACTGTATTTGTGCCTGAAACACCTTCCTTTATAACTTCTAGGTAGAAGAAGTTAAATCTTACATGAATTTGAGGACTTTTTAGGTCTGTAATAATAGGTAAAATTAAATGATTCTGGTGTTTTCTGATACTATGTTTATTGATTATTGAATTTAACCTGATTTACTTGGCGTGTCACCTTGAGCTAGATTATGATGTTCTAACTTGGTTTTTTCAATGCAGCTTGTTTACCGACTCTGGCCACAATACCAATCTGGATAGTTCTATACCAAGCTCTTTCGAATGTGGCAAATGAGGTACCTAAAAGGTCTCATATCAAATTCTCTACTCAATATTGGTGATATACCGATGCTTTGCTTGCCTTTGAATTTTATGAGTGAAGCCACAGAATAAATTTGTTCAAAAATGCTGTGAAGCTTTTGCTTTTCTTTCTAGTTACCTACTAGTTCTTGTCTATGTATGCGAGTCTTGTTTTCAGTAATAGTACTGGTAAAATATGCTGCCAGATTAAGGAAGTAGAGTTCTTGAAGCGGTTGAACATGTTAACCCCATTGAGGCGTGAAAATTTAGTGAAATTGAGTTGCTCAAGTGGTCGTGTAGAGTGCTTTCTCATTTATGAATTTATTCCAAATGGAAGTTTGCAGGCGATATCTTGACATCAAGGAGGGCGACAGCAATGTTCTTGAATGGTCAATAACTAGAGTTTCTATTGTGAAGGGCAATGCCTAAAGGTCAGTTTTTGGATCTGCGATATCCAATGGTGTGCATAGTATTAGCTCTGCTCCTTAAACTAGTGTATCGTTTTGGAATTTTTTGTCTTTCTCTTTAATTAAGTGATAGTTTTTTTGTGGGAATCTGATGCAATGTACTTTAATTAAGGCATAAAAAAATTGGCAGTCAACATGTACGTCTTTCTCTTTAATTAAGTCATAATTGTTTATCATAATTATACTAAATGTCCATTGTTGTTCTAGTTTTCTTTTCATCTGAAGGTATCCCCTCTTTTATTAGAAAAGTGTCTTGTTATTGTTCTGCTAGTCATGTAATTACAGGGCAAAAATTGGCCATGGGGATGTTGAAGGCGATATCCATGTAACTGATTATATAGGAGGGTACCCCATGTGCCCCAATATAAGTTTGTCTTTGTTATAGCTCTGCTTCTCTTTTTGGGTATTGCTGCTATAGATTTGATCATTCAATTCAGTGTTAGAACATGTGCTTTCAGATTTGGTAATATTAGATGAAGACGTGTGCTTTCTGATTTAGTAATATTAGATGAAGTTCAGGTGCTAGTGTTTGAGTTAGCTTACTAAAAGTACTTTTCCTATATGTTTTGCAGATAGCATTGGAGTGCAGGTACAAGGAAGAATTTGTTCAAGGAATTTGACAACCATCAATGAAGACTTCATAAGAGGCATGTTTTGGAACAACATATGTATCAGCTTGGCCCTAATTGATGCCTCTAAAGAGAGCCTTCTCACGGCTCATCGATTACTCAGTACGTCTCTTTCTCGAAATAGATTAATTTGATGGATTAATTTGGTTGTTTGTTTTGACAGTGGATAGAGAGAGGTTAAGAGACTGTTCAGATCTGCTGCAGGGACAATATGAAAAGAAGTTCTTGATAGCTCTTGCTTTGTTACTTTATAGTTAGCATACAGGAAGTACTCATTACAGATATAGAGATGGTAAACGAAATTAGCCTGCGTACATCTTTAAGCTTGGGGATTTCTTTTTATCTATCTGAGGACCGTTCGCCACTATTCGGCCAAGGCATTCTAGCTTCAAATGGGTCAGTTTGGTCTCACCAGAGGAAGATTTTGCTCCTCAATTCTACTTTGATAAGGTTACTTTTGGGTTGTTTAGTGAACATATTGCCACTTTGGCTTATTAGGTTTCATGATTTTGGAAACAATGACTAATATGGATGTATCTTGATGGAGCCAATGTATTTTGAAGTTTAAAGTATGGGTTGGAGTGCTACTAATTCATTTGATGGTTTGCATTCAATTTCAATCGGTCACTATTGTTCATAAGGTAAAATGGATGTTCAAATGATCACACAACAGATTTCTTATATATCACACAATGATTTAAAAAGAAAAAATTAGTCTTCTAATCTACTCTCACACAACTGAAAACACTAGAATTTTGTTGTCTGAAACTAAATCATACAACATTCATAGTTTAAAACTGAAGTGTGAGGAGAAATCAAATGACTGTAAAATTCAAAGATATGTTGTCTGACTAGGTTTTCCCACAACAGCTTCGAAAGAAGTTCTGTTGTATGAAGGATGCACCTACCATGCGCAACTTGGCTGCGCGGCATTTGTGCCTAGCATCTGTCGAGGGAAGACACAACACTGATAGCAAAATAAGTGTCGACTGTTTATGTTTCATACAACGGGTTTCCACCGTTGTGCTGTTTTTCATCACACAACACTCCGATACACAACGGAGATCATCCAAATCACACAGCGTTTTTGGTCTGTTGTCTGTTAGCTTTTTTGGCCTAGTGTCACCTCACAATCTAAAAAACCAGCGCCAACCCAAGCCAAAGCGAATCCGATCCACCCAAGTCATAACGATGCCGATTCAGACGCATCACCACTGCTTTCTCCGCCATTTGAGCAAAAACTAGCTCCCAAAAATCGAACATGTGAGGAAATCAATAACCCACAGAAAGAGAAGCCCGTCCGACTGCACATGCCACATGCCGACGAGGCCAATACCCACGTCGATATGGGTTCCCGCCGGACGAGGTAACCTAGCTTTTAGAGAGCATGTAAGGGTTGCGGTTTTCTCTTTACTTATTTGGGTGGAGAAAATGAAGGTTAGTGTTATCCAATAACTACTTACTTATTTAATTGATTGGTTATGTATTTAGATATCCTTACATATTTAGATTTTAGAACATTAATGTACTTATTAATCATTTTACACTTGGGTAATATAATATTTTAATAATTAAATCTAAGAAAATGTAGGGTGTCAATACCATACCCAAATTTTATTAAGAAAACTTCAAAAAAAAAAAAAAAAGGAAAAAAAAGCAATAATAAGAGAAAGAGGAAATGAAGCCAAATCCCTACAAACCATTATAAAATTTGGTCGAGCCCGTCCTTTTTTTTCTTTTTTTTTCCTGAAGTGTCTAACCTGAAGATGAAATCGAGATTTGAAACATGCAATTCACCTTGGATATCTTCTAAATATTCATAGTAGCTTCATAACAGAAAGCTAATCAAGTATACTGATAATACAATTTCATACAATAGAGTCCGCCATTCAATGCCTACTGAACTTTTCCTTTCTTGCGTATCACTTCTTGCATAGGAACATTCGATACTTCAAAGCAATATCCAATTTCAGATTACATTCATCGAACCAAACACAGCAACAAAGAAAGGCATTTTACATCCAAATGCCTTCCAGGTGACCAAAGGATAGAAATATGCATCAATAATTGATAAGAGAAGCATTAACTTGGAAAGAAAATAGTGCTGGTATAGCTTTGACCTCTGTTCAAGATACATGTACGAAAAGCCAAGAAGCCAACTAATCCTGATAATATGAGCCATTAAAATGATGTATCTATCAAAGATTCAAAACCAAATTAAGAATTTAATATTTCTATTTGGAAAAGAATCTATGTCTGTATATAGATCATAGACATCAGCAATTATATAAGATGCCTGTATGCCCATAGTGTTTTTGGGACATAGATTATAGAAGATGAACATATCTCTTCAATTCTTGGCAGATAAGATGACTTAGTGATATCCAACGGGAGCTGGGGCTTCTCTCAATTCCTTTCCCTGATAATGAATATCCTGCATAAACAGACATGGATCAGCGAACCCGAAATCAGTAAGACAAGCAGACTTGGATACACAATGTGCTCAAACTTAAAGAACACAGATGAATACTGATTACTATTGTCTTGAACCGCTGAGACAGTTATAAATTTGTAGAACAATAAAGAACATGGAATTATGAAAAGATTTGATACTCACAGATGCAAAATGGTTGACATCCCTATGGTGAGCTTCATCTGCACGAATCACAGTGATAACATCCTTAAGTGTAGCATCTTTTGGCAGCCTCCAGTAGTCAATTGCTATAGCAGGAGCTGGTACATTTTCAATTTTGCCACTATCAATATCCTTCAAGTACTCTGTATAAGAGTGAATAGCCTCCTCTTCCAGATATCCAACAACCCTGTGTGCAAGCTTGGGGGAAATCATATAGAGCACAAAGAAGGCATTGAAGAAGACTCCCTGCACAGTGAGAACCAGTAGCCTCTCATACCATGCAGGCTTCACGAGTTCCACCATTGTCATCAAGTGCATCCTCTCATTCTCTGCTTCTTCAAGTAAGGCTTTGATCCAACCACCACTCTGTTGGAACCTGCGGAGAGACCTTAAGTGCAGCAGCATTCCTCCGACCATACCAGGGACAGCTGCCACAGTTTCCAGCATCATTGCACGGCACCCATACCGTCTCTAAAACATAAGTTTTCATAGTTAAGATCATATTGGAAAGAGTAAAGTAGGTTTCAACAATGACTAATCTAGTATAATCGACTAAAGATATTGTCACACAAAAAACACTTAGGAAGCCACTAAACAGATTAAATTTCCGAGGAACAACGAAAGACATCTATAACAAATAGCAGTTTGAGTATTTAAATTGTACACTCATAAAAAAAACCTAACTACAAACCCTTTCACCATGGCAAGTTGGTTTTTTCTCTTGAAAGCTCTCAGGTGTACAGAAGAACCATAAAGAATTCTTACGAGCAAGCTTAAAACCCAGGAAGCAATAGACTTCGTTACATTTCTTGAGATTCTTTAGGAAGGACTGGTGAATTAGTATCCAAACTAACCAATTAAAAGGCCAGCAATGCAATTACTATATGACATATAAGCAATAAGAAACAGAGATTTCTCTGTAAATCAGAAAAGAGATAATAGTAATCTCACTGACCATCATCATCAAAACTGTTTTTCTTCACAACAACAGCTCTCAGTAAAATTCAGCACCCAAAACCAAGGAAAAGTAATAACATTAACTAGTATTCTTAAATTGTCATGCTCTGCTTTCTGTATATTTTTTTTCTAAGCCAATGCTCTGCTTTCTGTCTAAATCAAACTTTTTCAAATAGAATTTATTGCCCATCTAACCCAATCCACATTTTATTCTCATAATATTGTTCCCACAGATAATCAAAACTTTTAGTTCCCACAGGAATCCCCCAATATCAAATTAGCGATAGGCATAAACAAAATTAGAAAAACAATAAAAATAACAAAAATTGGTGATATTGATTAAAAGTTAAAACTAGATACTACAAGTACGGAGACTTGTCCCAACTTGGATCAACTACCTGAATCTTGATCATCCTATCTCACCACAAATATAATGGTAAATTGGTAATTACCTCCAAGCAGGATCAGACAATAATAAAATCCCAATCAAGTCACCATAAACCCCTTTCCATTTCAATTAAGCAAAAAGAAAAGAGCAGGAAGATCACAAAACCTGAAAGAAGATATCAGTCGGAATTCGAAGAAGCTTGACTGTTCTGTACGCCACTTTGTCCAGAAACGTCTTCGGCACATGGTGCTTGCTCAGATCGATCGATAAATCTGCTTGATAAGTCTCCCATGGCTACATTCACAACCAAAATTAAAATTCAAACTAACCAAAAAAAAAAAAAAAAAATCAGATTCTCAGTTTGACTAGTACTGACCATGAAGCAATTCCATGGCCACTCAGAGCCGTCCTCCCTTTTGATCTCTGGCCTCTTAATTCCCCAATAATGTGAAACGACGGCATCTTTCTTGGGGTCGGAGGCGGAGCTCTCCTTCTGGTCCTTGTCCGCCGGAGGCGGCGTCGTTTGGAAGGACGGCGTCACCGTGCTCATCATCCTGCTGGAGTAAAATGAGCCGAAAGCGGTGGTGTTGTGGCGGTTCAGATAATCGGCGGTGTCCAAAGTCCTTGTAGCTACCGGCGCCGTAGAAATGTGGCGGTTGAAGTTCCGGCCATGGCGTAGAGCTCCGGCCACCGACCTCGCCGCGATTCGGTTCATCTTCGTTGGTCGGAAAGAGAGGGTTTTAGAGCGTCAAATTTGGGTTTTGGTAATAAGCTGTTGATTTTGATTTCTTGCTTGTTTGTAACCGTGTGGCTTTTTGTGTGGGTAGCAAGTTATATCAGTGAGGGGTTTTCATTGTCTGCTTCGCGGGGTCATGGACTATTCTGTACCCGTTTTCTTGGGCTCCAAGTTCAGTATATAATTTCATGGACGGTTCAAGAAAAATGAAACGCGTGAATTTCGATAGGTGTGGCGGTTGTGTTTTAGGGGGTTAGCAGTAAATTCAGTAAATTGCCTTTACAGGTGACCGTTAAATTACGAAATTACCCTTGTCCGGATTCTTCCGAGGTTATGGGAGATGAGAGGGTCAAACCCGGTGGTACGGGAAATTTCGTGGCACAGTCTCTTGCTTGCCACTTACAACTTACGTCGCGGTCAAATTGTGTGACACGTGTATGGCCTTTGTATGTCCAAGAAAGCAGGGGACCGGCGGCCCATTGCACAGACACGAAAGAGATCAAGGGGACCGGCGGCTAATTCCACATACACGAAAGAGAGATCGAGTTGATCTGTTGATGGAGTCACGTGATGTAGTCATTTAGTGTGATCTTGGATCTAGTTAACTACTAATATTAGTGGGCATACCCTACCGTAATGATAATTTTCTTTTGTCTATACATGAAAGTAGTGATAAATCAAACGTTTTAGGTGAAATCTTTCTTTAAGAAATTTTCATAGTATATATTTTATATACTAGTCTCTTAGCATATGTAATTTTTTGTATACATTATATTTTTGTGTCTAGTAAATGAGAAATGCTTAATATACACCTTTTAAATTTTGCTTCTGCCAACTTTTTCCCAAAATTTCCTCTTTTACCCTCCCGCTCTTTTCCTCTTCTTTCTTCTCTTACCGGTCTACCGTCTTTACCTCGACCATTTTTTCTCTCTCCAGCGTTCTCTATCTGTACCATATAAATCACTCATATATTAAATAGTATGCAGCCATCAGTCATCAGTCATCACTATCACATAGCACACATCTCCCACTTATATTTTAGTGATTTACTCTCTTGACATTTCCGAGTTTTGTCTGGGAAATAAATAGTCCTTACGAACGAGAAACTGCTATTTGGCTTGTTTAGAAAAGTATAATGTTCAAGCTAGCTAATACTACATTCTTCGACTCAGTGCTTGAACTCTTTTCTTCGTCCAAACTCCAAAAGGGCAAAATCTACTGTTGGTCGGACATGGCTAATCAAAATTGTTAGTCGGCCAGAACTAGTCGTTTCAAATGCTGAAACACTTAAATGATCTGGGCTTGAGGATGGTAGCTCCTATGCTTGTGAGGAAGGTTGTAGTGGAATCAGATTCTACTTTGCCTAGCATCCTTATTTTGAGCTGTTTTGATCATTGCATCTTCAATGATTTTTTTTTTTTTTAGATACAGATTATAATTAAAGACGAAAGTCTCTAACACATCTATTATTTACAACATCAAACAATAAAGCATTTGACGCATTTCTCGGAACAAATTTAGTCCACGAGAAACCGTCAAGGCAGGAATCTTCAATGATCTGATAACCGTGCAAATTAAAAGAGTTTGGACAATGAACCTAGATTTCTAGTCACCAATCTGCTCATGCTCATGTCATCCCTTTGATTTTGGATGACTTATGCAGTTTTTCTAGACCCTTTTATTTATTTATTTATTTTATTAAGCATTGTAAGGACGAAATTTTTTAATTTAAGAGGTTAAAAAGGAGAAGGTGAACACCGAAACCTCTCATACAAAATGAGAGATCAACACTATCGAAATGGAACACATTATGAAGTCTGAACCTGTCTCTATTATAAAGAGAATGAACAAAATCTGGAGGCCTATCCCACCAAATCATACTAGAAGATAAGATGCCAAAACTTGCAACAACAAAGAACATTGGCAACTTGATTTTCTTCCTGATATATATGAGAGTGAAAATGCATCATTGAAATCCGGTGTAAATAATTCTTCCACAACACACAAAGATGGGAGAACGAAGATGGTCTAGCACAATTTGAGAATCCACCTCTAACCAAACATATTTCCAATTTCTCAGCCAAGAAAGTTCAATCGCCTTAATGACCGCCATTACCTCTACCACCATTGAGTTAGGAATATCAAGTAGAAAAGAGAAAGCTCTCATAGACCACCCTCGATCATTCCTAAAAACACCACCATAACCTTCAAAACCTGAACCTTTTCGCCAAGCACCATCAGTGTTAACCTTCAGCCATCTAGAATGAGAAAGGTGCCAATTAACCTCAAGAACTCTAAGAGCTCTACGAGGATTACAACTTGTCCCAAAACACTTCAAGGCTCGAAGATCAAGAATCGAGTTATGCATGATTCCAGTAACAAGGCGACTAGAAGCTTGAATATGCCCAACAATAAACCCAAACACATTAATTGCATGAACTACTTCACCATCAAATCTAACCTTGTTTCTAGAATTCCATATGAACCATAGAGTAGTAGTAAAACCCACCACCCATAACTTCTTTAATTGAGAAAGAAGACCACAATTGTAGACATTTAATATTGAACTAGGCAAAGTTCCCAATTCAAATTTATTCAACAAAAAATGTCATATTACTGAAGCAAATACAGACTCCACATACTTGCAACAAAGACCACATCTAGATGCAAGTGCAATACTCCTCCTTTGCAATAGATCCTCCAAAAAAACACGGCCATGTAAGACCTGCCATGTCATCAAAGACATACGGGGTGTAATGAACTTCAACCAAATAGATTTACCCCATGAAGCAGAAGGAGCATGTGGTCTTAAAAACAAAAAAAGAAGCCTTTATAGTGAGCTCACCAGTTGATGATGCAAACCAAATAAGTTCATCACTAGCTGAAGGATTAGAAGCGATGAGAACTTGCTCAATTAGGTCACAAAGATCCCAAGCTCCATTAGATAAAAAATCTACCATTGTACCATTTAAATCATCCATCACACCAACATGTCCCCCAAAAAAATCAATGAGAGGCTGCTCCAAGAATTTATCTCTCCAAATAGAAACTTCAGAACCAGAGCCAATCAGCCACATTGAATTATCATTGACAATCTGCCAAAAAAATTTCACACCAGGCCATATAGAAGATGCAGCGTACGAGCATCATAAATTGTCATTTCGCCAAAATCGAGCTTGAAGAAAAACATCCCAACATCATTTCAAGAGAAGAAATCGATTAAGAACCACTAGTTGTTTGAGGCCCAAACCACCCTCCTCATAAGGTAAGCAACATGTCTTCCAATAAATCAAAGGAATTCCATGTTTATCAATTGAACCAAACCAGAAAAAATTCATACATGAACCCTCTACCATTCTTAAAAGTGGTACTGGCCATTCACATACTTTAAAACTATAAACAAACATGCTATATATCACAAACTTAATCAATTGAAGTTGCCCAGTCCTTAAAAGCAATGAACCTATCAACTAGAGAATCCTACGTGAATGTTTTTTTTACTATATGAAAATATGGAACTCTAGGCTTGGCATGAAAAATGGGGATACCCACGTAAGTGAAAGGAACCAAACCCAATAGGATGCCCAGTGAAGATGCAATGGCATGACCTTGTCGATGTAAATGCTTACTTATAAAGACTTAAGACTTAGCTTTGTTAATAACGACCAGAACTTGGCCATTAAGACTCAAAAAATTCCATAACATACCACAGCCAAGTTGTGCTTTTCCCCACGGCAAAAAACTATTACATCATCAACAAATAACACATGGGAAGGCGCTTTCATACATCTTGGAGAAGAAATAAGATGCAACCGACTAGAGTTAACAAGCTCAGTAAGACTACGATTAAGAACCACTTTTGCCAGGCAAATTAAAAGAGTAATGGAGACAAGGGAACTCCCCACCTCACACCCATTTCGAATGAAAAGTAAGACACCAGACGACCGCTAATTAAGAGAGACAGCTTCGTTGACCGTAGAATGACATGCACCCAACTGAAAACGGTGTGATGAAAACCAAAGGCTTCAAGAACATGAAGAACAAAATCCCATGAAAGTGTGTCAAAAGCCTTTTCAATATCAACCTTAATTGCAACATTACCACCATAACAATTCATATCCAACAGACTAAAACACTATGAGGCTGTTAAAGCAAGTTCACCAATTGGGTCATTAGGTCAGATACTATTCACTATTTTTTTATGTTTATTTCCACCATCTGGGTCAATTTCATGACCTACAAATTGACCTAGTGACCCAAGTCAGTTTTGAAACTGTGCCGGTGACTCATAGAGTAGAAATAAATATAAAAAAGTAGTAAACAGTAACTGACCTAGTGATCTAACGGGTGAACTTGCTCTTAGAATACAAACAGAAATATTGCACTCTAGTATAAATGCATGTTGCTGAGTTGAGATAATTCGGGAAGAAATAGAAGCAAGTCTAAGAGCAATAATCTTCCTGAAAATAAAACTTGATAAGGCAGTAGGTCGATATTGTGAAATGGAATCAGCATTGTTGACCTTAAGAATCAAAGTAATTAGCGTAGAATTGAGAGATGCCGGTAGATAACTTGTGGTAAAGAACTTTTCAATTGCATGAACCACAGCATCCCCCACTGTCTCCCAGCAAGAGATAAAAAAAATGTCCATTAAAAACATTTAGAACAGGAGCGCTATCTGCATTCATAGACTTAATAGCCGTAAAAAATTTCCTCCGAAGACAGGAGCAATAAGAGAAACATTCTCTTCATCAAAAAAGAAGAAGAAATTATTCGACTAACAAGAGTACTGGCATCATAATCTCCTGCTTGGTAAGCAAAATGATTTGAATAGAAATCAACTATGTGATTATTAATAAGTTCAGAATCATCATACACTGGATCACCATCTTGGAGAAGAGTAATATAGAAGATTGCAACTGTCAGGTTCGACAACTAGCATGAAAAATTTAGTATTACGATCCCCTTCTGACAACCAACACACTTGAGAATTCTCTCGCCAAAACATCTCTTGCAATCTCATAGACTCGATTGACTTAGCTTGTAATTACCTTCTATAGAAAAATTTGCCTTAGACCCTCCATTAGCGTACCTAACACTACAAGATCATTCTCGACTTGTCTGTGAATATCATCAAAGACCTCACAATTCCAAGTTCTAAGGCCCTTGAGCAAAACACGCAACTTGTGCTGCAGTATTGATAGTGGGCAACCATGAGAACTAAGAGAGCTCCAATATTGCGAAATTTGGATGAGTTTCTTGTCTTAGCTTTGTGGACTAAAATTCTGTTCTTTCTGTTTTGGGCTTTTGCCTAGTTCACCAAAAGAACAGGGGGAAAAAAGAAGGGAAATTACTGGTCACAACTTGTACTTTTAGGGCATACAGTTCAATCCCTGCTATTCTAATTTTAATACATTATTCCTCAGACATTCAAATTTCACACAATGTGTCTAGAATAACTATTTAACGCCTCACTCCCTTTTTCCCCTTTTTTTTTCAATTCCTCTCTCTTTTTTTAATTATGTTTTCTGCTTCTCTCTCTCTCTCACACACACACAACACATACACGCGCGCGCACACACACACACACACACGCACACACACACACACACACACACACACACACACTCTCTCTCTCTCTCTCTCTCTCTCTCTCTCTCTCTCTCTCTCTCTCTCTCTCACTGGAGTCAAACTCTCACAGTCCCACACCTAGGGATTGATCCGAAATCCGAATTCAATGACGACGATGTTGTCGAATCACAAAAATTAAATTGAATAGATGTATTTAGTGAAAATTCACTTTGAAGCTTGCAGAATGGGATCGAGGCGCCGAAGCTGGCCTGGTCTAGCCTCTCGAATTCGGATGAAGCCTAGAACGACGTCGTTGGGTTTAGGAAAAAGGACGACAAGGGCACAGGTTTAATTTGGGATTTCTTGGAGCTTTGAGTTTAATTTGGGTTTTGTTTTCGCCTCTCGAACTTGGATGAATCACTTATAATTCTGAGTTCAATTATTGGTTTAAATGTTGGAGCTTTGGGTTTAATTTGGGTTTTAATCTGGGTGGGTCTATCCACAGCCCTTGCTGCTCTTCTCCATATCATTATTTGAATCTTTTCTCGAAACTGACCATTGCTATCTTGCAAAACCACTGCAAAAACACTATCCCAAACACCTACCCCAACACCAACAATTCTCAATGGATCACCATCAACCTTGCCTACAATGCGCAGTATCTCATCAACCCCGACAACCATAGAAGAAGAAATAGAGTACGCTTTTGTAACAGAGAGAAGCCAAAACGACGTCGTCGTGAGCTCGGACAGAAAGCAAAGCCCGGACCCAAATCAATTCAAAACCTTGGCTGGTGGAATCGATCTCGAACCTACAAGGCAAGCCTTTGCGATGGTCGTCGATGTTGAAGAGCACCAAGAAAGTGTTCAGGTTCTTAACGTCGCATGACTTGCATAGAGGAGGCTCTGGTAGGTAGTGCAAGGCTCCGAGCCTCCATCGTAGAGCTCGCCAGGCTCAGAGGCATCAAGTTTGGAATAGGGGCCGGGCGTTGTTGGGGGTGCTGAGGCGATCAAATAAACGCTACCCTCGACGCTGTCATCCTCCAATGAAGGATCCGGTGAAAAACAGGAATATAGCGTCATGACTATATTATAGAAAAACAGGAATATAGCGTCATGACTATATTAGTGAGCCATTAATGTGATGCGCTCGCGGGGATAAGACTAATCAATTATTTCCCAACTGCCCGCAGCCAACGAGTAGTCAGCTTTGCTCCTATTTTAGCAATATCCAAATTAACTAACAATTAATTTGGATATTCATTAATGCTCTTGCATATTAGATATCCTTGGTCGAGAATAGAATATTCTACACTTTTTCGAGGATTAGGAACTCACAGAATAACCTATATCCGAGGCAAGCACGAGAAAAGAAGGACAACCAATTCATCAACTAATCTCTATGATTACCCAAGCCTATTCGGTGTAGCCAAACTTCTCTCTTACCGGTGACCACACTCCAGTCCCAGTCTCCTCAGAAACCGACTGTAAGTGCCACTAAACCCTCTGTCAACTTACTTCGGTCCTAGTCTCCTCGGGAGCTGACAGTAGTGCAGCGACCGCAACAGTTACAGAACCAGCCAAGCAAGGGCAACGCCCTCGCAACCCAGCAAAGCTAAAGTCACCCTTTAGCAAGATCTCAATACTTCCCGGTGATTTCGCTATGCTCAATCTGCAACATTGAGTATCGATTGTGTGTGATTAGATGAAACCCCAGCAAAGTCCTCACCACGAGGAAGAAAAAATCTCCCGACGAGGTTGGTGCTCTCCTCATTTACAATCGCTTCGACAGAAGTCAGGTCAAGAGACACCCCCGATGACTGCACAAGAACGATGCTGGCACGCCCACGGAAGGTAAAAAACTGTTGACCAGCTACAACAAAATTGGAGCCAAATATTTTGGCACGCCCAGTGGGACTAAAAGGCGTTTAGCATTTCGTCGCAATTGCAGCCATTGGGAAGTCAGGCGCAAACCCGTATCAAAAGTGTTACGCCAACTGCTCAACACACAAGGCCTCCAGGTCCAGACTGTATTCGTGTGCAGACTGTCGTGGTCTTTCTGAAGAAGTAGTAAGCCAAAGATTTCTCTCAATTCACCATCAACCAAGATGGCAACCAAGCAAGGAGGAAGTCGACAAGCTGCTATTGGAGACGAGAAAACTTCGGTCGCCCAACCTAAGGGGGCTGGCAACATGTCTAATGTCACTTAGGTAGCGGCGAGCGTGGCTACGACTGACGATTATGTGCCCATTCTCGTACCGGAGAATGCGACCTTAGAAGAGCGGCTCAGTATTCTTCAACAGAATTCGGCCGCATACCATGAGAAGATACAGAAAGCCTTTGAGGACGACCGCCGTCGGCTCGATGAATTCACAATGTCGATGAAAAAGCTCGAGTTTGGGACACAGATGACATAGGAGCGATTGGATAACATGAACCACAAAATGCAGAACAACCACGAAGAGCTACTGGCAGCAAGCAAACTTATCGCCACAGATATTACGGCCATCGGAAACAAGGGATCTAACTTAGCTACCCAGGTCGCCATGCAAAAGACCGATCTAGATCAGGTCAGAGAGGTTTTGTACAAAACCCTGGGAAACCCTAACGCTGTTTTTGGCTCCCTAGGGCATTCCCTCGCGTTTTGCAACTACGTACCACCCAACGCTCTTAAGAAAGCTAGCATTGGCAACGTGGATACTTCTGGGCTAGCCACAAACGCCGCAACAGCCAGAGGAGAGGTAAATACTCGCGGCACCAGTGATGTAAGGGAGCGGGACCTCGAAGATTGGAGAAAGAACCTCCTCCGATCCAATCACAGCTGTCCAATATGATAGTGATGATGTCGAATACGCATTCGAAGAGCCCCTAGAAACCCAAGGAGGAGTCGGCCAAGTCAGAAGTTCCGTGAAGGTTACCGCGGCCGTAAAAGGTCAAACGACGGTCTGCTTCGCGTCCTAGCCGATTCGCATAGGCGGCGGAGTGCCAATAGGCTCCACTTCACAGGTGTCACCACTTAGGATGATGCAACCTTTGCCCCGGCCAGCTGGGGAAACATAAGGTTATGTTCCACCTCCTCCTAATCTGGGATATGTAAGGAGGGATGAGGTAGAAGCTATGATCAGGGCCGCGAACCAGAAGCCTAATCTGGAAGAGGCCTATCAGGGGCCTTTCCCACCACATATCTCACAAGCACCTTATCCTAGAGGATACAAGGCCATTACATTCTCTACTTTTTCAGGGGAGGAGGTCAAAAATGCAACAACCTATCTGATTAGGTTCCGAGTACAGTGTGGCCAGTACCAGAATGACGACAACCTGAAGTGCAATATCTTCGCTACTTCCTTGTCGGGGTCGGCCTTCACCTGGTTCACTAAGTTGCAACCAGGATCAGTCTTAAGTTGGCCAGCGATGGAGAAGCTGTTCAAGGAGACTTTCAAAACTATTGAGCCGGAGGTAGATCTGGCCTCACTCACTCAAATGGCCCAGCAGCCAGTCGAATATGCAGTCGTATACCTTCAGCACTTCCAGATCCAAAAAGGGAAGTTGAATGTGATTCTCCTGGAGAAAGAGTTGGTGAAGTTGGTGATCAAAGGCTTAGAGCCTCGCTAACATAAGAAGCAGCACAGGAGGAAGTTCAGTTACATGGGGGAACTGATCACGGAAGTCAGAAGCTTTGAGCATTTGCTCAGAGAAATGGAGGCCATAAGGAATTCCTCCAAAAGAACGTACTTTTCGGGGAAACGGAGGACGGTTGCAGCTGTGAACCATTACTAAGGCGCTCATATGATCCTTATTATAGGAGCGAGGAATCCGGCCTGACAGAGGCTGAGGAGTCAGAAGATGACGAGGTAGCAGCGCTAAAGCTCACAGGGAAGAAGGCATCAACGCTGAAACAAATGAAGTTGAGCAAGGAGCCAGTGAAACTCAAGTCAGTGATGTTCACCAAACCTGAATTTGTGAGCTACACCTACGATGCGAATAAAGGTCATAAGATCTTGGATGAGATGATCGCTGCCAAGATAGTGAAGACCGACTTTGGAAGCTCCACAGACCAGAATAGTTAAGGGGAAAGAAATATTGTAAGCTCCACAATTTGTGGAATCGCAACACAACCGACTGTGTTAGGCTGAAAGATCATATTTAGATCTGGTTGAATAATGGGAGCTTACAGGCTGAAGCGCCAGCAACAGCAGCGGTGCTAGTAGATTTGGATACTTTCCCAGAGGCTGGAGTCAACATGGTTGGCGTAGTTTGGGGGACAAAGGATCAATGGAGGCTGAGCCCAGCTCGTGCCAATAGGGCTTAGGAAAGGTGACAGAGCAGTCCACGAAGCGTAGATCAAGGCCGACCCCACCAATCGTGCTTTGTTCATGGTGCAAGGAGGAATGTGATACCCCGGCGTGGCACGAATAGGAAGAACAGACCGTTCGATTAGGTTCTTTACCACCAATAAAGTTACCAGCATATTCTAGAAGCTTCCAGCCAGGTAGCCCAAGAATGCTCGCTAGGTCAGGGTCTTCTTCTCCAAAGGAATCCAATCTGTTCAAGAAATTGAAAGTGGCGAGAGAAGAAGAGAGAGAAAGCGAACAATCAAACTCTGTGACCAGACCGTATATTCCTTTGGCACCGACGTCCATTATCAAGGAAGGAAAATGGTATACCCAGAGAAAGGGCAAGGCAGTGGAAATGAGCACTTCAAATAAGAGGAAACTCCACCAGAGGTTTGGAGAGGCTAGGCGAACCTTGGAGGCGTTGAATCAGGGGTTGATCAAACCATGACAGCTGGTGAGATCCTCGAAAGAGTACCAAAAAGCTAGTTTGCTCGTGAGATCCTCACCGGCGATTAGAAAGGCCGCAGCGGGCTTCAAGACCCAGCGCTGGTAGAAGGGATAAATAGGAGAAATCCCGAGTTCCTGCGAGGCAAGAATCGCTTCTAGCTCGTAAAATCAGTGTGCGGTGAAGGATCTCTCATGAGGGAAAAGATAAGCAACCTTCGATCTTTGACAGGCTGGGGGGCAAAGGACTATAAGCCCGCGACTGCAGAATGGAGGCCTAGAAAGGTCCGAAGCATAGTGGTTACGAAACCTGAAGAACACTTATCAGTGAAGCAGGGGCCGCTGGAGAAGGAGTATCATTCGCAGCGGATCCGCGGGGACAGGCCCAAGAAGAAGGATTGTTTGTGGCTTACGTAGAGAGCAAGTTCACGGAGGAGGTCGACTTGAGTTCCCCAGCGGCATAATCAGAAGAGGCGGACATGCCGGACGTTACATGTAACATAGTGTATATCCTGTCGTCAAGATATGCCTTCCCGATGGCAGCTCAAGAATGCCAGGCGGAAGCAGGCAAATCATTTGGCAAATCGTCGCTTGAGATCACTTCAGCAGCATCGTTTCTCACGAAGAAACTGATGCCGGGGGATGTAGAAGCAGTAGAGGCTGCAGAACTGGTGAGACAACCCAGGACATGGGTTTCAACAAGCCAACGCCAACGATGGCTCAACACATGAGGCCATTATATATAACCATCGATATGAGTGGTACCAAAGTTGGCAAGATCATGGTGGATACCGGAGCCGCAGTCAACATTTTGACCACCAGAACCATGCAGGTGCTAGGAATCAAGAAAGAGAAGATCCAATCCACATCCCTGATTTTGAAGAACTTTGTAGAGACTGAGACCAAAACATTGGGTCTGATTTTCCTACAGATCAAGGTGGGTCTAGCAGAAGGGGTTTACACCTTTTTCGTCACAGACTGTCAAGCAGTATACAACGTAATTCTAGGCCGCGACTGGATCCATCGGAGCTATTGTGTCCCATCCAGCCTTCATCAGGAGCTGATCCTTTGGGATAGAGTCGTGGACAAGGTGGTAGTAGTCAAAGCGGATCTGCGACCTTTCTCAATCTCTGCAGTCTACGTGAACGCTAGGTATTATTTAGAACCTATTTCTCTGCTGCAGGTTCGTGGGATTGACAACGAGGTCCGCCTCACAGGGGTGACGGCCTCAGAAGTGGCACAATGGGGGCTAGCGGTCGCGAAGGGCGACCTCGAAAGGCTCGGACATGCGGTACCAAACATAAGTACTTATTGATGGATCACAACCTATCGAAGGAAGAGGTACATGCCTAGTATTCTTTATATGATAGACTATCTTCATATATGATAGACTATCTTTATATGAGGATCTCTCAAATCATGAAGAGGAAGAGGAGCCCATTCGGCTGGCCCCAACATCATTGGACGACGCTCCCCCAAAAGTCAGGGACCCTACAGAAAAGGTGAACTTAGGAACTGAAGCCAAGCCAATGGAAGTGGCAATCAGCGCGAACTTAGAACCAGAAGAAAAACAGGGACTCATCAACTTACTACATGAGTATAGAGATTGTTTCGCTGAGAAATACGAAGATATTTCAAGTTTATCTCCTAACTTGGTCTGCCATAAGCTGCCGACTATCGCAGATCAAAATCCTGTGAGACAGGAATCTAGGCCGATGAATTCAGAAACTCAGGTTTTGGTCAATGAAGAAGTTGAGAAGATGCATAAATCAGGACTCGTCACGGTTACCAAGTACAATTAGTGGCTATCTAATGTCGTTCCAGTTCAAAAAAAGAATGGCAAAATAAGGGTGTGCGTCGACTATGGCAACTTCAACAATGCCACTCCCAAAGACGTTTACCCCTTGCCGGTTGCGGATATGTTGGTAGATGCAGTAGCCCGTCATGAGCGTTTGTCCTTTATGGACGAAACCGCCGGTTATCACCAGATTCCAGTGGCAGAAGAGGATAGACACAAAACTGCATTCAGATGCCCTGGTTTCGCGGGAGTTTTCGAATACATAGTTATGCCTTTTGGTTTGAAAAATGCAGCGGCCATGTACCAGCAAGCAATGAACATAATCTTCCATGATATCCTTGGAAAGATTTTAGAGGTTTATATTGATGACGTGGTTGTCAAGTCAAAGCAGCGGGGAAACCACATAGCGGATTTGCGAAAGGTTTTCGAGCACCTAAGGATCCACAAGTTGAAGAAGAACCCAACGAAATGTGTTCGGAGTTCAAGCAGGCAACTTCCTAGGGTTTATTATGCATCAAAGGGGCATCGAAGTATCTGAGGATAAAGCTAAAGCGGTGATCAATGCTCACTACTAGAATTATGCCATCAAACATCACCACTATTAAATTGGTCGGAATTGCACGCGATGTAAAAAATACATCTTAACATCGGTTTATGAAATATCGATTTCTATTGTGATTATAAACATTGGTTGTTAAATTAACCGATGTGTAAAGTCTTGTTCAAAAATTTTGAAAAAACACGGAGGGACTAACTTAAAAAGTTTAAGAGGCGCGGGGACCAAATTTTCATTCCCCCCCCCCCCCCCCCCCCCCCCCGACACTTTGGTATTTTTTCAGACAAAAAAAACTCTCTAACCCTAGCTAATAACGACTCCCACTTTGACGTCGTAGCTCCTTCACCTTGGTCGACCTCATTCTCCCCGACCTCGTTCTACGACCTGAGCTCGTTCTCCGACCCGACCTCATCCTTCAACGACCTGAGCCACCTTGAGCTCCTTCATTGACCTAGAACCGCCTCGAGCTCCTTCAATGACCTGACCACGAACTCATTCTCCCACCTGAGCTCGTCATTGTCCGACCTGAGCCGGCTCGAGGTAGTTCTCTGACTGCCACCAGCGTAGGTCCGCTCTCTCTCTTCTCTTCACCACCAATGCTGGTTTACTGGCCGGTTTTGATCTAAAGTTTGGGTCTTTTTTGTTTAATTCTTGTGTATTTGATTTGGGTTTGTTTTTGAATGGCTTAAAGCTCTGATCTTTTGAGTTGTTCATGTCGATTCTATTTTATTTTTGAAAGTTTTAGTTCTTAGTTTGGTCTTATGAATTTGGGTTTTCTGTTGAAACTATGGTGCTCAGATTGCTTGGTTTGGTCTCATGAATTTGGGTTTTCTGTTGAAACTATGGTGCTTAGATTCGTTAATTTGGTCTCATGAATTTGGGTTCTATTGGAACTATGGTGCTTAGATTAATCTCAGTTAATCAGTTTAATAAAGGGCTTTGCTTTTGCGAGATCGACATCATGAAATGTCTTTGATTGTTCAAGTTTTGCGGTTTCTTTGTATTTGTTTCATTATCCAAGCTACTGTCCTTATCTGTGTTATATATTCTGCTAGCTGACTTGAGATGTAAATGGTTTATAAGGTTTGATTAACTTTGTTTTTGTCCTTTGTTTTTGTTGTTAGTGGGGAGTTTGAAGGCTAGGACCTATTAATTTGGAATCAAAGAAGTAAATGCCGTGAAACAGGAACTGTGTTGTTTGGTGGTGTTGCTCCGCGCCATACCGTAATTGTATTCACTCGGTGAGACTACACCTTCTTTGTTGTATAGTATGTTTAAGGTGTAGAAATTGATGTAAATATTGAAACTGGGATACCCATTTAGCTCCTGCATCTCATTTTCCATTTATATGCTCCCCAATATTGTTAACAGCACTGTAACTATATTTTTTTTCTTTTGGTGTTTATGAAAAGTTTCTTTTGTTACGAATCAAACAAAAACTTCTCTCAAGTGAAATGGTTCCTTTTAAATAAATAACCTGTTACGTATCTTTTTTCCCCCACAGCTTTCTTTGATCACATAGAGCAATGGAATGATGTTTGCTTTGTTTCTTGTTTATCTTTCAATTTCTTACTGATCATTGCTATTTTGTGGGTTTAATTCTGCAGAAGAAACTATTTGGTTGTTGAAGCAATCTTTTATTTGGTGATTTTATAGTAGGTAGAGTTGTGAGAATGTATGTTGCTCCACCGTATTTTGAGACTGCTGCTGCTTCCTTCTATATTTAATATGACATGATGGGCCAGTGCTATCTGAGTGAGATTTAAGTACTACATGATTTTGTGGTTTTACAATTGCCAAGAAACATGGTCTTTTCTTGGGGAAGCAAACTTTCTCCTTTTTATCAACCAAATGGAGGATCACGTAATCATTTGCATGATAACTTTGTTTTGACTCAAATTGCCACTCGTCTAAGGTGTAAAATGACGAACGAGTGTTGAAGAAACTGACTGCAACTAATTAAGTAATACTTAACATTCTCAAGTATTCATCAAGATGTCATTATTTTATCTGCAGTAATACTTAATGCACGTACTTAATTTATTAGAAGGCATGATTAAAAATTCATGCAGATTGTTCAGCTTGTATTGATTTTTGAGTTCTTGTGATAGCATTTGACAGGTACGAGGAGCATGGGGCTTCTTATGTACAAAGAAAGTGCCCTTGATTTGTTGTCTTGGGAACAATTGCAAATAGAAAAGGTTTGAGCATGTGGGCTTCTTACTTTCAGAGTTTTTATACATATATACAAATTATAAACGTAAAATTACTTTTCTACTTTCAGGTCTCGATTGTGCTCCATCAAATGGACATTTTCCAAAATTGTCAAAGCTTTGAGCCTGTATCCAGTTAGAGACGGATAGTGCTTTGATTTTTATTAACCAACTCTGATATACCGTAGCATATATTAGCTTATTGATTAGGGATTAAAGAGATACAGAGCTGAGCTAAATACTTTGGAGAGCTGAGAATTGATTAGGTAGAGTTGTGAGAATGGATGTTGGGGTAACCTGGCCTTAAAGAGATACAGAGCTGAGCTAAATACTTTGGGAAAGGCAGAAGATGCCACTGATCATTGCCTTTTGCCAACTGTACTAAGTTTGCCAGGTACAAACCAATATTTCATTTCCCTTCTGACATGGACATGCTGTTGTTAATCTTACATGAGCTCCATTTGGATTCTTTGACATGTCTTTTAGTTTTCAAATGTTCATTAAGAAGGATAGAATAAGATAACATGATTGCCACATGTTGATGCCCTAAGATAACGTTTTTACATTTTTTTGTGATGATCTTTTCGATTCTGAAATGGGAAAAGACCAGTGGAATCTGAACAAACCTTATAACGCTTTTCCTAAAAAGAAATGAAATAATAGTTATGGTAGTGGCATGAAATACGGTGCTCTAGTATTATTACGGTTCCATTTTGCCCACATAGCAAGCAATCTGCTTGAGACTGCTGCTGCTTCCTTCTATATTTAATATGACATGATGGGCCAGTGCTATCTGTAAAAACATGTATTATGGGTCAGTTTCTGGTTATACTTATTATACCTCAAGGAATGTGATGAATGGCATCATAGTGCCTCTTATTTACGTTACCTATATAAAGGTCACAGATTAGATCAGAAGCAGTGAGAATGTTTGGATCTAATAATTGAATATGTGGCTTTGCAAATATAGGAAGTATGGTTCTAAACCAAGTGTGGCTCATTCAAAGTTGGTCTTTAGCAGTATGGGATGTAAAAGAGTTTATGGGCCTCATCAATAAAGTAGGAATGGTCAAAATGCTGTGATAATACTATGGTGTTACTGAATCTTCTATTTGGCCATAGGCTAATACGCTAAACTATATATGGGATTTCAATATTCATATACTTATATTTGCAAGCAAGAGCTGCATATATAGCTATTCTCTTTATGGCTTTGTGTTACTAGTTCTGAAACAACATGTTGGCAATATTACTATGAATGTTCCAGACTTCTTTCTTTTCTACATCAGCAGCAATTGAGCAATTTGACTTCCATTTGTATACTTGTTTTCCGTAAGGCAGATTAAATTTATATATGTGTGGATTGAGACAATTACTAGTCATTTGGAAATTTATATATGTGTGAACAATTATGCAGGCATATGATAAAAGGGAAAAGTAAAGAAGCTTTCGTTGCATAGATATCAAGTACGTAAACAAGGTATACTAGGTAATGTTTTATTTATTTATTTTATTTTATTTTAATACCAAGTACTAATTTGTCATACCCTAATATCACTGAACTTCTCTTTTCATAGTTGCAGTCTGAAATACATGTCAGTATGTGGTTTTGCAAGATCAAATTATTTCATACTTAAATCAGCCAAATAGGCCCTGTAACTTTGCTATATCCAGAATTTATAGAGGATGGTGGGTTGCCCTATATCATAGTCTAAAGTGTTATTATGACTTAATAGGTCATATAAATAGCAAGGAGAGGTAATTGCAACAGCAGTAGAACAAGTTCACCTCTTCCTCCTCAGAAACCATAGGTAATACTAGCATCTCTATAAGAAGGCAAAGTTAAATTAAGACTACTTCCGGCAAGCATTGTATATGTGGTTGATTGAGTTACAATATTTAATTTAGCGTGATAATGTCTTTCGAATTTAATAGCGTGAATAAATAGGGCGTACCTAAACAACCGGCGGAATTGAGTGTGGCTATTATGTTATGCAATGCATGAAGGATATTATTAATGATGACACACTTTCCTTTTCTAGGAATTAACAGAAACTTTGGTTTAAATATTAGAGCATTTCATTATGACTTACATTGATATATGTGTGTGTGTATATTTGTAGTGGGCGGTAAAGACTCGGAAAGGATATACCTAACAACAACTTGATGAGGTGCGCATTGAGGTGGCCGACTACTTACAGACCTTGTTGTAGATTATGACTAGGATGAGGATTTTAGCTAGCTTTTGGTTCACTTTTTTTGTAGTAGATGAAGTGAATGCAGCAATTATGAACAAAAATGCAATATATAGTAATTGTTAGGCTAGCCTTGTAGTAGGTTAATTGAGATTTTATTTTGCCTATTTTGTGAACTGTCAATGATGATGATTTTGGACAAAATACCCCAATATTGAAATCACTTTTGTCAACTGTGAATATTGCATTGTATAGCAGCAACTATATATTTTGTGGACATCAATCCTCTTATTTCAAACTGATGTCTATGTATAAAGTTTAAATCAGTTATAGCTATAAGAACTGATGTCCACTAAGAGAAATACATCAGTTCTAAAATCAAAATCGATGTCCCATTAACCATAAGAAATAGAATTATTATGTTGGAATCGATGTGCCATAAGCTACTGCACATCGTCTTTTAGATAAAGATCGATGTCCAATATAAGTATTGCCATCGATGAGACAAAAAAATCGATGTTATGAAAATCTATGGACATCATTTTTTTTAGTGATTCGATATATTACATATCATTAGACATCATTCTTTTACTGGAATCGATGTAGTATAAGATGATTAACATCGTTTTTGCCCTAGAATCTGATGTTAATGTAAGTAAATAAATCGGTTCATATAATATTAAACAGTGTATATTGAATGAGGAATCGTAGGATATGAGCCAAATTACACGTCTAAATCATGAACAACAAGAAATGTTAATGGGAACTGATGTGTGAAACAGTATCAGTCATCGTTTTTAAACAAATAACGATGTTAAAATGCATAGTTGGGCTGTAGAATCTATATTTCTATAAGCATTAAAGGCAAAAAGATGAGGATTTAACAATATATAAACATACAAATTTGTCATCATTTAAATGTATTTACATCGATTTATAATGAAGAACCAATGTAAATGATGATACTAGACATCGGCTAAAAACCGATGTCTGGATTTTTCGGACCTTTCTCATCACCCACTAAAACATCGGTCGAAATTCTTTTTCTCATCGGTTTTTGGTTGATGTCTGAGGGCATAATTCTAGTAGTGGCTTCGCCTCCGAGGACAAAGAAGAAGCTGTAAAGGCTGTTAGGAAAGATCAATTTCTTGCAGCGGTTTATTTCCAACTCCACCGGCAATATTCAGCCTTTCTCCTCCCTCCTAAAGCTGTAGGGACAAATAAAATTTGTGTGGGAGACAAAACCACAAGAGGCCTTTGAAGCATAAAGGCCTATCTAGCAAACCCACCGGTTCTGGTTCCTCCGAAGCCAGGTTACCAACTTAAGCTCTACATTTCAGTGGCAGAAGCTGCAATCGGCAGCTTATTAGCATAAGATGATGAAGAGGGTGTGGAACACGCCATTTTCTACATAAGCAGAACGCTAACAGACTGTGAAACTAGGTACTTACTGATGGAAAAGCTCTGTTTAACGCTATACTTTTCTACCTGTAAACTACGACACTACATGTTGTCGTTCACTACATGCATAATTTCTCAGACCGATCTGGTCAAGTACATATTGTCGCGGCCTATTATTAGGGGCCGGATTGGCAAGTGGGTATTGGCTCTTTAAGAGTTCTCTTTATAGTATGTTCCCCAAAAAGCAGTGAAGGGCCAAGCCATCGCGGATTTTCTAGCACATCATCCAATGCTGGATGCTAGCGAGATCCGCGAACTAGAAGTCACTACGATTTCTCAGGAAGACCTATATGGAACGCCCAACCGGGAGGTTCACGAGAATTCATTGGCAGCTGCTATGCTACAGCCTTGGGTATTGTACTTCGTGAACATATACCTTGGCCGGAGCAGGCATTGCACTGGAAAACCCATTCGGGATCATTTTTCATACTCTTTTCAGTTGGAGTATTAATGCACCAATAACCAAGCGGAATATGAGGCCTTATTTATTGGCCTAGAAGTGCTCTTAGAGATGAGAGTCAGGGAAGTGCAAATACTTAGGGACTCCTTGCTGGTGATCAATCAGTTAAAAGAGAAGTTCAAATGCTCTAGTTTCTCACTGGCTCCATATTGCAAGAATATGGAGTTGCATCCGTGATCGTTGTTAGGCCTAGAAAATACATTCGACTATATTGTCAAGGTCCGTGTGAACAACCAGGGGGAGGGAGGGGTTGTATTTCTAGTGTTCATATTCTCGCAAAGCCCATTCATGAAGGCCTGGTTTAGAGGGCCATCATCGTTTCTTCGCTACGACTAGCAATACTGGGGGGGGGGGGGGGGGGGGGGGGGCAACACTGCACCAAAGCTGAGCGCCACATTAGCAACACTCCCAAAATTTTGTTTCAACGGCGCTTCCCAGTGATCGCAAAGAGTAGGTCTGTTTTTAGCTGGGTAATTTGAGCCATTGAGCCAGTGAGGAAAACAACTTCGCGGGAAAATTGGGCTTACATTTGGGGCCTTACAAGACATAATCATCGACATCAGGATGAGAAAATAATATTGTATTCATAAAGTGGCTTTGCGGCCAAAAGCAGTACATTCATTAAAAGGCCAAAAGTGGCTAGAATACAAACAAGAATCTCCGAATATCTTCAGAATCTTTCTTCAAAGGGAAGCAGCTAAGGAACCCAGTGCTGGGTTGAGGCGCACCATTATCTCAGAAGAGGGCAGAGTTCAAAGGAACTGAATATCGGCATGATTCTCTGCACCCTCTTCAACCTTAGCAACCACCACTATGAGGACGTGAAGTATGGGAACAACCATTTTGTAGCTTGTCCATCCGTTCCACAGCTCTATCTCTCTCTAGCCCTCCATTTCTGGCAGGAAGAGAAAGATTCAGAGGAGGAGGCCACCAAAGTCTAAAGTCTTGAAATTTGGCCATAAAGCCTAAAGTCTAAAGTCTAGAGGTTGAGAATGGTCTCGTGATGTGAGAGTTTGTGATGATGAAGAACGAGAAGTAAACATTGAAAGGCCATTGTTGAAGACTTGAAGCTCAGAAAAAGGTTTGGTGTGAGAGTTCCCATCCCCAGAACGCACCTATTTATAGGAGCAGCGCATATAAATCTCCACCCTTGGATGGATAGTCGAAGATAAGAGCCAAATTAAGTGTCGGTAAACCTTGATTAAGTGGCTCTAAAAATCAGAAAAAGCATCCCCGTCCTTGGACGGACAGTAGTGGAGTCAACTCGTATGTCAGCAAATCTTTGATTAAGACTGCCCTAAATCACTGAAAAGAAGGGAATATTAGTGCGTGGGGAACATAACGGTTTTCGATGAGGTAACTATTTACGTTTTCAATATTATCTTCCCTTGATCGTTTTTTGTTCAACAGTTACTTAGTGTGAAGTTAAGACTCATCAAGAAGATAAAACCAAGAATGTGAAGTTGGGACAGCAAATGGATCTAAAGGAAAATGAGTGGTTAAAAAACTAAAGATACTATCTTTGCTACGAGATATATATATATATATATATATATATTTTGTACTACAATAGGGCCTAAGGGATCAACTACTATAATTTAGAAGAGGCCTAAAGTGGCCGCCCCGCAAAATCAAGCCTTACATAGAGCATCTCAGCGTGGAGGCTTGCGGTGTGGACTTCGTTTTCAATCAATGAGGGCCGTTCTGCGGATTGGGCCAAGCGGAGGGTCAATTGTTCGGAAGCAGCCAAGGGAGCGTCCAGTTGGGCTTCCTCCTCTCTGAGCTTATTGTTCATATGGGCTAGGCGGGCTTGAAGGTGTTGGATCTAGGCTTCTAAGTTCAACATCTGGAGCCTTATTTCCCTCATACGAGCTGCCCGATCATTCAAATGGCTGCGAAGAGTCTCTGCCTGATTGGCAAGATCATTCTGGGATGTATGAGCTGCGCGGGCTTGAACCTCCACGGCAGAATGGCGAGCACGGGCCACGTCAAAATCCATCAACAGCTTCTCTATAACGTCGAGCTGAACTGGGTTGATCGACACACTCTCGGCGGAGGAACACAATGACCTCTTGGATCCTTGAGAGTTTTTCAGGCACCAGCTGTCGCTGTCCCAGATTACTTCGAATCTCTGCCCTCGCTAGTTCAGCAGTAGTAGGAGGAGTTTCCTCAAGAGCTCGAGTAAGCCTTTAAAGCCTAGTAGGAGGAGGAGGTGGCAGAGGATTTGCAGCACGATCATAGACTACCAGTGCTAGAGGGTCGATGGGTTCCTCAATTCTTTCATCTTCGCCCATAGCTCCGGCGACAACCTCCTGAACTTGGTTCGGCATCCCTGCCACTAGAGGTTCCGGGAATCCAGTGCGAGTTTCACCGTTGGAAGGTTGGGGGCAAGCAACTCCAAGAACAGAACCGTCGGAGTTAACGGTCGCCGTTGCCATTTCCGGGATCAAGGGACCAACGCCACTGATTACCTCACCTGAATCTGGGATGTTCATCCCGCCGACGAGATCTTCAGCATCAAAGACCACCTCCTCAATATGAACGGAGTCCTGATCAGTTTTAGAAATCCCAAAGGTTTTTGGGGTGGGCTTGGATTTGAAGGAAAATGAAAGTATTGGCCAACGGTGGCTTACCTCTCCAGCTGTCTGTTCGAGATCTGGCACAGAGTCATTTGGAGGAAGAGTTCCTGTCTCATTCACTTCTTCGGCCTTTAGTACAGTAGGAATCTTTGTCTCCACCAACTCCTCATAAGCGGCAGAAGCCTTATAGTGGCTTTCCACGCTGTTATGTTCCGGAGAGTCATCATCAAAGATCGTTATCGGAGGGTTAGGACCTTGCGGTTGTTCTCTAGATGTGCGAGCAGGAAGAGGCATCGCTGGGCTAATCAGCACTGGAACAAGCGAGAGCGTCAGGTTCTCTGCAGCGGCAGGAAGAGGCACTGCTGAACTAGTTGCTATTGGAACAAGCGCTGGCGCTGAGCCTAATGCAGCAGCTGAAGATCCAGCCTCGTTCACGCGAGAAGGGTCAGTGGTCCTCTGACGAACCTATCAAAGGAATAAAGCATAATAAAGACGCTGCTCAAATCCTACAATTCAACAAAAATAAGATAGGGCCGGGGCTTACCAATCGCATTGATAGAGGCTCATCATCCTCAAAGCTCTCTTCAATAAACTAGGCTCAGTCACATTTGCGAGCAAGCGCAGCAATGGCTTATACAAGAAAGGAATAACAACTCAAAAAGTGAGAAGGGAATGCCAAATATGCAAGGTCGGAATTGGTCTTGACCAGATTACCTCAGCAAGGACTTCATCATCACAGGACTCTTCGGCAGGTGTCTCCTTTACTATAGCTTTTTGTTTCCTAACCTGAGTAGAGGCTGCCCTGCTCCGAGTGGTACCCAAGAAAATGCACTCAACAATAAAAGACAGAGAATCAAAAACAAGGAAAAGAAATGGTGAGGAAAGTTGAAAACTTACTGTTGCCCCATGCTCACGGATCTGTATCCCTGGAAGTGATGATTGAGGAGGTGGAGCAGGTTGCGAGGGTTGGGCTGCAGGAGTGCGGGCGCTTGTAAGGTCTACTCGGTCCTCTGGGCTAGGACTACTTATGTGATGAAAAATCTGACCAAAGAGTTCATCATGTGGCGGGTCCTAGCAGTTCACTGACCCTTCCTTCCACCAATCCGTGTAATCATCGCCAACATCATTGACGGGGTACAGCACCCTAACCCGGTCAGGGATCGCTATCAAAGTGAACTGACTCTGGAAAGGAGGGGACCCATGCTGGCCTGATCTCTGCCAAGAAGTGTAGTAGTTGGCAGACTCAAGCAAAGGCCAAGGTACCATCTGGGCCAGTCCAAGTTGGTGAGCAAAATGGTTAGGGGCATAGAGCTTGTAGCATATGCGATCGTTGATAACGCGGATGTTCCAACAAGAGATGGCGCGATAAAAGGCCTCTAGTGCTCTCTCGTTGTAACCCCTTCCAGTGGGCAAGAAGCCATCCTCAAGGGGAGAAGGATATCGCTACCTACTCCTGTGCTAACACTGGTGGTGGCGCTGGCCCTAGTCCTGCTAGTTCAGCTGGGTTTAGAGCGACACCCATCTGGATTATAGGTACCGGTGCTGCTTTTGTCCCTGTGCTTGGACTAAGCCTTGCGCTCTGGGAGTGTTCACTTTGGGTTGGTCGTGTATTTGCCCCCAGCGCCTTCTTCAGCTCGTCAAATTTTGACAATAGTGTCGCCACTTGATTTTGAGCTTCCGCTTTTTCCTTTCGTTCTTTCTCTTGCTTTCTATTTGCATTGTGCAAATCCGCCAAAGCTATTTCTAACATGGCGACCAGATCCCAGCCTTGACGACTCGTGCCGGATTGGTCTTCCACGCCAGATTGTGTCGGGGGTACCCCGGGGGTGTTGATATTTTGACCGTCATCGTTGACCGGTATGGTAAATAATCCACGGGTGACATTTGCTAGATTGGCATGGTTGGGGTGAGGGTTGACGGGCCGACTTGCTTGCTCTTCAACGCCATCGCCACTTATGCTAGCCATGGTAGGTTATGGGGAATGACTTTTAGTTCAAAAGATTCCCATAGACGGTACCAATGTTAATGCTCAGAATACCGCCATATGATGTCGGTTTTCGATAACGAGGACGAGGGTCCAATCTTCCGATATGTTGTGAGTTTGTGAAATCCCGCCAATCTGTCAAGAGAAATACAACGGCGTCAACAGGGGAGACCGCGGTTGGCGATCTTCGCTCTTCCGATGCTAAAGTTAGACTATGTATTTGTATTGACAAATATGGCGGTAGATAGATATTAAAATGCGTAATGAATAAAGAGAGAGAAGTGGACATTTTATAGGTGGAATATTGAGATATCTCAATCTTGTTTTCGATGTGGGACTGATGAGTATCAGTTTCGCTGTGTTCTGATCCTTTCTGTAGAGACGACTTCGGGTGACACGTGTTAGCACGTGGAAGCATATTTCGGCCTGGAGCTAGTTTGTCGGTACAGGTTGTCTTGCTGTGTTTCCGAGGATCACACAGCTGAAGCCATTATGACAAGGTATGTCAGTGGTATAGGTGCTGATTATGGTCGGCAGGTATATCAAGTATGTAAAGAGGAGTAATTTGTTAGGATTTAAACTGTTGATGCCCTAAAAGTACAGGGAGTGATCAGTAACTTCCTAAAAAAAAAAAATGATATTTCAAGTAATTGAATTCGTATATGTCAACTTCATCGTATGAAAAACAATACTTGAATGACCTAATTGAACAAATAGAAAAAAGCGATCAGATCATCTGGATCTCCATTAATTTTTAATTTTTAATTGCCATTTCAAAGACACCATAAGATAATGCAGAGCCAGCAAGATGCTGTACTATGCACAAATGTTGAGCTATAAACTGAACATGTGCTTCCATACTGGACAAAACTTCAAAATGATTGAATATTAAAAAAAGAGAAATTCCAATTGTGAATTTAGAGTAATGTTAGCTGTACCACCTTTTCATGTACACTTACATTAATCGTTAACTGAGAGCAAAAGTTTGATTAGAAAATGTGCTTTCTGCCATCTGGAAAATGGTAGAATTGCATAATGCCCTGTATGCGTTTGGAACTGATACAGAAGCTTGAGTCTTGACACAGGCATTCTGAAACAATCGTTATAAACTTTTGTAAAGACCTTGAGATACAATCAAATCGAAATTAAGATGAATCACATACAGCTTACATTACATTGATCTATTTGAGAAACAATCGCGTATACATCATAGACTCCATATACAAGATGGGACAGATTATAAAAGATAGAAATGAATCTTTAATTCTTCAATGATAACCAATGGGCGCCGGTGCTTCTCTCAATTCTTTTCCCTGAAATTGAATATCCTGCATGCGGAAAACAGACAGCTTTAGTGCTCATTATAGGGGCCTCAAAACTTCAAGTGAAAGCAAAGCTCATCTTGGTAACAAAATTTTAAAACCAGTACTAACGAGCATGTAAATGTAAAATTACTCACAGATGCAAAATGGTTGACATCCCGATGGTGAGCTTCATCAACGCGAATCACAGTAATAACATCACGAAGTGTTGCATCTTTAGGTAGCCTCCAGTAGTCAATGGCTATTGCAGGAGCCGGCACATTTTCAATTTTGCCATTTTCGATAGCCTTCAAATAGTCTGTGTAAGAGATTACAGCTTCCTCCTCCAGATACCCAGTAACCCTATGAGCCACTTTTGGGGAAAGCAAATAGAGCACAAAGAAGGCATTGAAGAAGACCCCCTGCGCAGCCAGAACCAACAGCCTCTCGTGCCACACGGGCTTCACAAGTTCCACTACTGTCATAAGGTGCATCCTCTCATTCTCTGCTTCTTCAAGTAAAGCTTTGATCCAACCACCACTGTGCTCAAACTTGCGGAGAGATCTTAAGTGTAGCACCATTCCTCCCACCATGCCAGGGACACCTGCGATAGTTTCCAACATCATTGCGTGGCATCCATGCCGCTCCTGCAATATGCATTTCATCACTTGAGAAATCATATTACAAAAAAGAATATAGGCTTCAACCATTAATTTTTACATAGTGTGACCAAAGGTCTACTGTAACAACTATATTTCCTTAAACAGAAAAAAGGCCTAGATAAGCAGCATGTAGGTACACAAGTCAAAACTAACATAGCCTGACATGCCTTTCACAATTACAAGTGTCTATCTGAAAGAAGATGGATGACAGAAAACCAAAAAGAATGCTGAAAGCTAGCTCATTTCTGAGGTTATCTGAAACCAAAAAGCTAATTAGCTACCATCCTCAATAACAGGTTTCAAAACTCGCTTCCTGTCCCAATTAACCAATTTCAGTGAAAACTTTGCATATCTATGTTAAACAGCGACAAGCGTGGCCCGTGGCCCACTATTGTATCAATACTGTCTTAACTTAACCACCCAATAGGTGTTGGGTTTTAATCACAAAATGTCTCGGTACAATTGGGTAAGAGCCACCCACTTATAAGTTATATTTTAGGTTAGCACGTGAAATTAATTAATCAAATTCCCACTTTGGAAATTGGGACAATCCGATCGGAATTTTTCCGATGGCAATATAAGGAACCCAAATTCGGGCCCATGATAATTGGAGACGTAATTGGAGAGGGACCCGCTCTGATACCATATTAAACAGCGACAAGCATGGCCTGTGACCCACCATTGTACCGATACTGTCCCAACTTAAACACCCGATAAATATTGAGTTTTAATCACAAAAGATCTCGGTACAATTGGGTAAGAGCCACCCACTTATAAGTTATATTTTATTTGTCACTTTTCCATTGTGAGATATTTCCTCTCCAACAATCTAAACCCAGAAACATTTGCATTTGTGAGGTACAACAGAAATCCCCTAATTAGTGCTTTAAGTCTGGTAATTGATGACTTGAAGAAATAGACCAAAAAATCTGTAATTCGGATCAACTATGTGTATCAAGTTCACCATATTATGACACTTTATACCAAGTCTTTTTTATATTAATTGCAACCATATCATCGTCTGTCTTCCTCTTCTAGTCAGCTAATCATAAACTATAAAAATACTGAATCGACAAGCCTCAGACAAATCCATAAAAAGCAGCAAGTGTAACTCACCTTGAAGTAGAGATCAGATAGAACTCGAAGAAACTTGACAGTCCTGAACGCAATTTTGTCCCCAAAAGTCTTGGGCACATGATGCTTGCTCAGATCTATGGAGGTGTCCGCTTGATAACTCTCCCATGGCTACATTCGCAAAACACAAATTTTAAATTTCAAAATTCCCTCTTAAAATTATTGACCATAAACACAATTAACAACATTAACCCCTGAGCTATTACCCTGAAGCAATTCCATGGCCACTCAGTTCCATCCTCCCTAGTAATCTTGGGCGTCGTAATCCCCCAGTAATTCGAAACCACCATACTATCATCCACTTTCTTCACTCCACTCTCCTTCTGGTCTTCCTTCTCCGACGTTTGAGCAGAAGCGGACCCCGTGCTCATCATCCTCCTCCACTGAAACGCCCCAAGAACGCCATCGTTTTGCGGCTTCAGGAACTCCGCTGTCTCAACATTCCGAGCAACAGCCGCAGTGGAAATGTGCCGGTTCCAGCTCCCGCCACTGCGCAGACCTCCGATCACGGACCTCAAAACAACCCGGTTCATCGCACAGTATTCTAATTCAACTGAAAATCTGGGATTGTTGGTTTTTTCTTTCGCTAACAGTGATTGCTTTGTAGCTTGATGTGAGATCAATGAAGGCTCTTACAGCATTTTATATGGTGAAGTTTGGAACTTAGAATCAAACAACCGGGAAATAGCTGGTTGAGGAAGTTGACTTGACTAATCTAACCTGTTGTCCAGATCCCGTGAATGTTGGATTTATGGGAGAGCTGCATGGTCGCTGACGCTAGTGCGGTCAAACGGGTGGTGCGACCAAATTTCTTGCGACCCACGTCGGAGTCTGTAAAACTGACACGTGTACACATTACGAGTTTCAAGGAAGTTGCTGACTGGTGGCTGTGAGAAGCAAAGTTCTATTAAAGTTTGCCCTTTCACATTGGTCAGAATAATCTGGCTACGGAATATGTCCAAGAAAATAGCTTCGTTTGTCTGGAAGATCTAAGAAGCTTGAAATAGTTGATAATTTCATATCATTTTCTAGAAGTTTGGACGTCTTCTGCTCATTTTGTCCCGGTAGTTGACGGGATCGGCACTTTCGGTAAGCATGTACTTGTTATAAAAGGATTGTAACGCCTGCATTGATCCTTACTAGAACACCTATCCTTTAAATCATTGTCCCATCACACAATATGAGATTGAGGGTGCATCTAGGAGAAGAACAATCGATAATGGCACTGAACTTTGTTAGTTTCTTGTTTTTTTTTTTTTTCTTTCATGATTTTGGTTTACTGCATATATGTATCTAATTGTATAGCTTGTGTTTCAATTTATCATAAATCAATCCTTGAATTTGAAATAGTTATGTGTTGATTCATACATGTTTGCATATATTTGGTCACTGCAGGACTTTCACCGCAATGATTATCTATTCTTTATTTTTCGGTGCAGTGATTATCTATCATTCTATATGTTGGTATTTGGTGCGGTGAAATTCTAACATTCTCTAGAAGTTCATAGAGATACTCATGGGTTACTAACGACATGGAGGTGTCTACTGGGCTACATAACAGGTAGCTCACCTGGTTGAGAAATCTAATGGATAGGGAGTGGCAGAAAAATGAGAAGAGTGTTGAAGGAAAATCAGCTTTGTGTGCCTAATCAAACTAGGAGTAGTTCCATGATTATAATAGGAGAGAATGTTATAGAATTCTTAGTCCTATTTGGAATAGTTTTCCTTGTATCATTAGAATATGTACTTTTTAATCCCTATATATAGGACTCATATTCTCAATAATAAAACACAATTCTCTCATCAATGTCTCTCAATTATATTATTCTTAAACACGTTATCAGCAGGAGCCCTAACCACAAGAATAAAATCCAAACCAGAAAATCTGCTGCCACCTTCAAGCCTCATTGCCGCAACTCCTAGCCCATGCTAGCCTCACCTGCACGCCTGCCCCTACACACGCAACCCTGCAACACCGCCGCACATCTACTGCCCCTACAGCACTGACACACACCAACTGCATCCTTCTCCGTTCCTGTGCATGTCCATCTGTTTAAAAGCCCCGAAATGTCTAGTTCGGAACCTCAAATCAAAATCTTTCTTCATCAAAGTTGTTCATCTCTGTCTCTTCCATCTAACCTCCGAATTTCAGCCTTATTGCAGTTGTTTTGAGACCTGTACACCAATCGAAGTGAAAGTTGTTTAGAAGAGAATCTGCTCCGAATTTCAACAAGTAAGTTTTAAATTAAAGTTCATGCTTTCTGCAATTTAAATTTCTCCTTCTTTTTCCTCGGGGACTTACAAGCTCCCTTCTTCTACATCCCACCTTTTTTATAACGTGGGTTCGATTCTTGAGAAAGTAGAATCGTGGGGATTCACGCTATTAATGAACTAAGAGCGTTCGCAAGACTTCGGACTAAGAGCGTCCGTAAGCATCGATTTATGACCATATAAAACATCATTGTTTCAGTCTAATCTAATTATTCTTGGAAATCGACTTCTTGGTAGCATAGCTCGAAAATCTTATTATTTATTAGTTTTCGTGGAAGCATTGACTCTGAAACTAACTTATTCTTGTTTCATCTTTCAGGATGTCAAGCACGAACAAACTTGATTTTGTTCCATTGGATTATGTAGGCAAAAGGTACTTATATGAGTCGTTGATGTTGAGATCCACCTTATTGCACGTGATTTATTGCATACAATCTAAGAGCTTTGTCTTACAACAACAGCTCCAGCCTCTCAAACTGAGATCGATAATTCCAGGGCACTCGCCTTTATGAAACGTCACATGGATAGTGACCTCCAGTTTGAGTTCATAAATGAGGATAGCGCTATAAAGCTTTGGCAAGCGCTTCGCGAATGATATGACAATGTTCGTGACTTCATCCTTCCGAATATAGAAGCAGAATGGAAAGATCTTCCCTTCTCTGAA
This sequence comes from Rosa persica, assembly GCA_025331145.1. Lineage (NCBI taxonomy): Eukaryota > Viridiplantae > Streptophyta > Magnoliopsida > Rosales > Rosaceae > Rosa > Rosa persica. The sequence goes on from WFKR01000004.1 coordinate 8,742,829, forward strand.
TTTGACACAGTCATGCAATTTTATTCAGAAGCTCTCCGCATCAGAGCAATGATGCGTCTTTGTGCAAAGACGATCACAGAAGACGTCATGATATCAAGAACATCGTCATATGGCTAGGGAAAGTCGCCATCGACGTCATGATCCATACGAGCGAAATGCTCATGAAGGTAATTGCTCAAGGCGAAAATCACATGACCGTAAGAGGCGTGATTTTGAGGAACGAAGGTTAGAAACCATGGAGCCAACGTTGGCCATGGTCATCACTTTCCAACGCCACCGGTCCTAGGGACCATGCACATTGCGCCAATGCGCCTCAATCAAGGGAGAATCCTCTTTATGGTGTTTATTTCTGATATGGAATGTCTGATCAATTGACCTGAATTTGCAATGTACCTAAGAAGGTAGCCGCATCATGGTGATTAAGACATCGAGTTTAAGAAGACTTTAAATCTGGTGATGAAGACAAAATGCGGCAGAGTTTTATTTAGAATAGTCTTTTATTTTTCCAAGAAATATGTAATTGCCATTATGCCTTAATCAATAAAATGATTTATTGTATTAATTATCTTTCTCACTAGGCGTACTCAAGAGTAATTGTAATGTCTAGGAAATGTTTGAATTGAGAGAACGGTTTTAAAAGTGAGCAATACTCTACCAAAATCTCGCCTTACCTTACCTGGTCACAACCAAATTGGAATTACCAAAAGGATTGAGTGATTACAATTTGTCTAAAGTTTAATTTGTCATTTGGATTAGATTTTGGTCAAAAAACTTTGATGTAACCATTGGCTATTATTAATAAAGTATCGATTTATTTTAACTCATGTTTTGGACATATTTTTTGAACTTTATTACTTCAAAGATATAAGAGCCAATGGTTTTGATGTGGAAACACATTGTGAGAATGGACAAGAGTTCCTTTGCATCACCTCTAATGACTACAGACATAAAAGAGTCTTAGAGAAACTTATTTGTCGATTTAGTGGGTTGTATGCAACCACTATTTGAATAATTGAATCCAATCATGTTATGAGAGATGATTTATGGGATTCCGACACATATAGGCTTTGGCATGACCATTTGGGACATCCAGGTCGTGATATAATGATTCGTATATTAAAGACTTCACATGGACATCCATTTTTCATAACAAAAAGAAGAAGAATTAGATTTTGGACCCCGAAGGAGCTCCTGTGCCTCAAGGCACCGTTCACCCCCAAAACCGGCCATCCTTGGCCGGTGCAGCCGTCCCTCTGCAGCTCAAAGGTGGCCTTGACTCCACTCATGCTCCTTTTTCTCCAAATCCTACTTCTAAAAGTCACTTGTGACTTCGTGGCTCAAACAAAATCCTCATCGGTTGTTTCTAAAACTCATCATTCATTCTGCAAAGCCTGCTCTTTAGCAAAATTAGGATCGAGACCATCCTATATAAAAGACACTGAAAAAAATATACCATTCTTACAAACAATCCAAGGTGATATTTATGGACCTGTTCAACCACCTTGTGGATCATTTAGATATTTTATGGTGTTGGTTGATGCATTGACACGCTGGTCACATGTTATGCTATTGTCCACAAGGAATGCTGCATTTGCTAAACTCCTAGCTCAAATTATTAAATTAAGGGCTCACCATCCTGATCATCCTATTAAATATATCAGATTAGACAATGCTGGGAAGTTTACATCAAAACTTTTGATGATTATTGCATGTTCATTAGGATTGATGTTGAACATCATGTTCCTCATGTTCACACCCAAAATGGTCTCTTAGAACCTGCCATTAAAAGACTACAAATGGTCGCCAGAGCATTGGTAATGCGCACCAATCTCCCTATTTCTGCTTGGGGCTATGCAGTATTGCATGCAGCTATTCTTATTCGTTTGAGGTCTACCACCACCCAATCTTTTTTTGCATCCCAGATGGTGACTGGATATGAACTTGATGTCTCACACTTACGCATATTTAGGTGTGCAATTTATGTGTCAATTGCGCCACCACAGTGCACCAAAATGGGTCCTCAACGATGATTAGGCATTTATGTTCTCCAATGATTATCTGCTACTTAGAATCCTTGACATGTGATCTCTTCACCGCTAGATTTGCGGATTGTCACTTTGATTAGACAATCTTCCCATCGTTAGGGGGAGATAAGAACATAAATGTTCCACATGAACGACAGGAATGGTCGTGGTCTGTCATCACTCTGTCTCATCTTGATCCCCGAACTGCACAGTCTAAAATTGAAGTGCAGAGAATTCTTAATGTTCAGAACGTAGCAGAATCGATGCTTGATGCATTTTCTGATATCGCTAAAGTGATGAGATCACGCATACCTAAACCCAAACGTGCCTGTAAGGATTGATGTCCCTAAAACTATAGGACATAACGCCACCTCAAGAGTACATGAGCATGGCGCTGACGTCCCCTCTCTTAATAATCCATTAATCATTGATGTAATTAATACATCTCATGAGGATATTCTGGATTACGGTTATGTTCAAGAGACATCATTGGGGGACGCTCCAATGTCAGAACCGATTCTAGAGAACAAAGAGATCTCCATGAATTACACTAGTGTATATAAGATGATGAATAGAAATTCTATGGCTATTGATGATGCATTTGCATATCATGTTGCAAAAGAAATTATAGAATATGATGATATCGAACCTCGCTCTGTCGAAGAATGTCAATGAAGAGCAGATTGGCCTAAATGGAAAGATGCGATCCAAGCTGAATTGGATTCACTAGCAAAGAGACAGGTTTTTGGGCCTATAACGTAGACACCCCTAGATATAAAACCTGTTGGCCATAAATGGGTCTTTGTTAGAAAGCGTAATGAGACAAATGAGGTGGTTAGATATAAAGCTCGCCTCGTGGTACAAGGTTTCTCACAATGTCCTGGAATCGACTACGAGGAGAGATATTCTCCAATAATGGGCATTATAACGTTCCGATACCTTGTCAGTTTGGTAATTTCCGAAAAACTTGACATGCAGCTTATGGATGTGGTTACAACATATCTCTATGGGGATCTAGATTCAGAGATATATATACAATATATGAAGGTTTCAGATGGACTTCAATTACCCAAATCAAGTGACTCTAAACCACGGAGCGCCTTTTCAATAAGATTAAAATGCTCACTATATGGATTAAAACAATCCGAACGGATGTGGTATAACCGTCTAAGTGACTACTTGATTGGGAAGAGATATATTAACAATGAAATATTCCCATGCGTGTTCATTAAAAGAACAAGTTCCAGATTTACAATCATAGTAATTTATGTCGATGACATGAATCTAATTGGAACTCTAGATGAATTAAAGGAAACTTCTAAATATTTGAAATCCGAATTTGAGATGAAAGATCTTAGGAAAACACGATTTTGTCTCGGTTTAGAACTCGAGCACCATAGTGATGGGATTTTGATCCATCAGTCTACATATACTCAAAAAATTCTAAGGCACTTTAATGAAGATAAAGCAAAGGCTGTGAGTACTCCCATGATTGGTCAAAGTCTTGAGCCCGAAAAAGATTCGTTTTGTCCAAAGGATGAGGACGAAGAATAATTAGAGGCTGAAGTGCTCTATTTAAGTGCAATAGGCGCATTATTGTACTTAGCTCAATGCACAAGACCGGACATCTTATTCGCAGTGAACTTGTTAGCTCGACCTAGTTCTGCACCAACACGCCGCCATTTGATTGGTGTAAAGACAATCTTTCTATACCTAAGAGGTACGATTGATATGGGCTTATTTTATCCTTACAGAGAGAAGAGGAATGACGGAATATTGGGACCGGACCCCAAGAGGCAAATTGCCGCCGTCCATAGTATGACCGCTGGCCATGCTACCACCGCCATCCAAGGTGGCTGGTGTCCCCCACCTTCCCTCCATCAAAATGACAATGATGTTTTGATGGGTTTTGCTAATGCAGGGTACCTCTCTGACCCTCATAAATGTCACTCCCAAACAGATTATGTCTTTACCATGGGAAGTATAGCGATATCTTGGAGGTCTACAAAACAGACCCTTGTTGCTACTTCCTCAAATCATGTAGAGATTATTGCTCTACATGAAGTCGTGTGTGAATGCATATGGCTACGATCTATAATTAGACATATACGAGGAAGTTGTGGTTTGAAGTCTACCACGGATGAACCTACACGCATTTATGACTATAATGAAGCTTGTATTGAGCAAATAAAATTAGGTTTCATCAAGGGCGACAACACCAAGCATATATCGCCTAAATTCTTTTATAATCAGCAATAGCAATCGCTTCTAAAGATTAAAGTAAATCAAATCCGATCAGAGGATAATTTAGTAGACTTATTCACTAAGTCGTTACCTAAATCCACATTCGAGAAACATGTGAAGAGCATCGGATTGATAAAGTTATTTGAACTCCCATGATTGTAGCAATCGGGGGGAGATATCGACATCAGGGGGAGTTATTATATCTACATGTTCGATCTCGAAGAGTAAAGGACGTGTCCTTCTCAAGCTTGTTTTTATCCCACAGGGTTTTTCACTCAAGCAAGGTTTTTAACGAGGCAACGGATGAAGCGTCACCACCAAGTTTGAGTGACACAAGGGGGAGTATTGAAGGAAAATCAGCTTTGTGTGTCTAATCAAACTAGGAGTGTTCTAAAATTCCTAGTTCTATTCAGAATAGTATTCCTTGTATCATTAGAACATATACTTTGTAATCCCTATATATAGGGCTCCTATTCTTAATAATAAAACATAATTCTCTCATCAATCTCTCTCAATTTTATTATTCTTAAACAAAGAGGAAGATTGTGAGTAGCGTCATGTATTATAGTGCCTTCAATTCTCCATGGGCATGGTAAACATTGGCTTCTTCACACTTTATGTGATGTTAACGACTGCTGCTAGGCCGGTATAAAGGAGGATCGTGGTGGTTGCCATCAGGGTTGATCCCATGGTATTGTTCTGGACGATTTGGACTGGCAGGATGTTTATCTTCTCAATGTCCTGAGCATGCAAACAGACAGATAACTCAATATCAAATAACTGACAAAATTAATATGTTTGTTTGAAGTTTGGGATAATTGAGCTAAGGTGTAAAATATTTAAGAGCTTGAAGCACCATAATTAACTTTAAACCCTAAAACATTAATGAGTGTTTCCAAAGAATTCTAACATTTATATTGTTCAAATGGTCAAATCCACGGAAAGAAAATACTTAAAATTATAACTAAGAACATTACTGTGTATACCAACCTGAAGCGGATATATAGTGGGCTACCTGTGATGTAACCCAACCCAAAATAAGTGTGTTGGACATGAAGCTGGACTTGAGGAAGCCTATTTATGGTAGTAGACAGAGATAACTAGTGTCATTATTCCATCGGTTATGGTACAACGCACTTATATTGATCCGACAGGATTTTTAAACATTTTTACACAATCCTTGATAGTATATGTATCATTTGAAAATTTTTTCTATTTAAGAAGTTATCATGGGCAATATCATAGTGTCCACTTGCAGTTGTTCTGCACTTCTTTTTTCATGTGTAGGAAGTGGGTACATGTTAATAACAACTCCTTATTGTAAGAATTTTAATTTAATTAACTAAAAGGCTCTAAGAATTACTATATACAGTGACATTTAAGAGTCCAACAAGACAAGTTTCACAACGGAATTTAACGTGAAAATCGGATTCTAGCATACATTAGAGAAAAGTAACACATGACAGCACGTACATATTTCATTCTTTTTCAAAATGCAATAAAGTAGCTCACCTTTTGAATTCATTAAATAACGTATACAATTTATTAAAATTAATGATATTTTGAGTAACCAAGAAAATAAACTTTCCAAATAAATAAGATTGGTCCATGAGAGAAATATCAATATACCGTGGAGATTTTTTCTTTCTAAAAACTTATATCTTTATCAAACCCAACTTAGACAGCTTTGATTGTGAGTCCATTGTTTTCTTACAACCCATACATATTGGATTTAAATACGTGAACCTCTATTGACCATTCAGTTTTCATACGACAAATAAAAGCCATTTATTTTTCAAAACTGCATTTTGTTAATCTTCTCCATTAGGTTGAAGATTTTCTTAGGATTTCTTAATCGAATTGTACATCAATCTTCTCACATCAAATATTCTCTCTTTATTGGATACGTTTTTGTTTCATGAGAGAGTTATGAAACCTTTTTGCACATCTGAAGGATATGGTGTAGAAGAAGTCGATCATATTACGAAAGAGTCTGACTGTGATTCTGCATCATTGAAACAACGATTTACCAAAGGTAAAATATTACGAACCAATAAATTGTCAATCGTGATTTTTTATTTGACGTGATTGTTAATCATGATTTTGCTTGAAGTTAGCAATATTTTTGTTTAAAAGACATTTTCAACATAGTTTCCTCTATTAGAGATTATGGTTTCTTTTCGTTTTATAGTCATTGTTTGTTTGAAGTTTTTAGTTGTTTCTAACTTTTAGATCTAGGATCATATCTTAAATAAGTCCAAGCTCTTTCGAGTTTAGGTTGTCATCATAGATTTCAATGGGTGCCTAGATTTGGGTAGTGGGTCTGTCGTAATATGACCTTGTTTTTTGCTGACTTAAGGCCATGCGTTTCATTACTAATCTGTGTTGATGTGATCGAGAGATCCTGTGATAGCTCACCTAATAGTTTTCTTTCGAGTGGCTATGCTTACTCATAGTTTATTGATGTTTGTTGTTGGTTGTAGTAGGTGTTTTGATTGTGGTCAATTTGTAATTGCACTGTTAACCTTAGAAACTGAAGGCTCTAATTAACGTTTAAAGAGAATAGAGAGAGAGAGAGAGAGATAACGCCGACAAGTATAGTGGTTCGTCTCCCACTTTGGGGGAGACTACGTCGACTTAAAGCTTTACTATGTGTCGGGCCTTGAGGCTTAACAAGATTACAAGAGTTGTAATGGGGTCATGAGTAAGTAGGAAGGAGTCCCCTTTTATAGGGAAGGGAGGCTCCTTCTTTCACTTGTTTTCCAATGTGGGATACAAAAACAACTATTCTAGTCTAGAAAGCATGTTGTGAAGGCAGCTTGGCAAGGTTGGGAACTTTGCTTCCCAATAAGCTCTTGAGCACTTCCGACCATCATGGCGTAGCTTGTACGTCGGGCTACGGGATGTATATCGTCGTTGGGTCCCACCATGGCTCGTGGACCCCCCCACGAGGGTGTTGTTTATGTTTGGTGACATAGATACTAGCCTTGCTAGTAGAGGTATCTACAAGTCCCCCAGTGAGAGGAGCTTCTTGGTTAGGGAGTTATAAACACGATGTTATCAAGCATAAACAATGTCCGAGAGGCGCATAGCCCCTACAAGTCCCCGAACTCCGTAAGCAAGAAGGGACTCATTAACCTGCATAATAAAGACAAGAAAAATACGCATATGTAGAATGCTTGTTGTATTAGGTAACATACGTGAGTTGCATTGATATGCATTGGCATATCCGAATGTATGAGGTGCACGATACATGTTGATGTATATATGTGCATGGCGCCGAGTATGATCGGTTTATGACATATGAGCTCGAGAATGCACATGATCGTGTAAGCATAGTAAGAATGAACATATAAAGTGAATATGATACATAAAATGCGTGGTGTGCGTAAGAAAACGAATGAGGTTGAGTTGATGAGGTTACGTCCGTCAGGCGTAAGTTGCACGAATGCGGTGAATGCGAGAGTTTGTAACTCAAATGTGAACGTTTATGTTAGTTTGGTTTCCGCTCATATTAATGGAATGCGAAACTAATTCGATTTGTGGCAAATGACAAATGGTAGAAGAATTCAATGTTCCATTAATGTGCATTATGCAGAGGAGACGCGAGTGTAAAGCTCGGGAATGCCGGAAAGGCAAGCGCGTGGAAACTTGGGGATGCCGTGAGGCATTAACGGGTAACTCGAAGGTGATGCCTTGAGGTATGAGAGTAATCGTTGCTAATTATGCTGGGTCGTATGTACAAGTCCCTGAAGTCCCCAGTCAAGGAGGGTTTTCTTGCAAGGTTGATACCAAAGCGTAGCTTTGTGCCACATATCGAGCATAATGAGTGCGAGTGCGTCGTCCATCTAGAATTTTATTGGAGCGAACGCTTTTGCCCTTTCGGGTAGGCCCCTACTAGGCCCTCCGAGGAGTCCCCAACTCCTGGTTATAGACCTTCGAATGGTCGAAAAATTGTTTGATGAGGGGAGCTACGTTTGAGCAATGGGTGTTAGGTGGCGAACCTAATCTTTCATACCCAAGCATCGGGGGTTAACTGCCGGATCAATGGCTGCCATAGGCTGTGTTAACTGATCCCTTTACTCTTTCTCGGAAGAAAAAAAATCTTGATTGCAATGCTGTGCAGCGGTCATTGTCACTGTAAGGCATTGCCTTACCGCTTGGCAGCTGGTCGTGGACCATAGATTCATGGAGTCTAGACCCGTTTAGGTCTTTTTTTCGTAGGGAGAGTTTGACAAAGTATGGTGCCCGGAGGCTAGACAATATGTTTACATATAGTGTACATGTAAATCTTGCTAATTGTATGAAGGACAATAAATGAGTATAGCAAGTAATATATGCAAATCTCATGACCATCTAACGTGCATAATTTAGATAGTTGCAAGTGTAATGGGTGTCCATATAAAAAATTTTGGAGTAGCTCCCGGTGAATAGTATGAAGAATTGTGAACTTTGGGCTTAACTAAAGCATGTTGGATATGTTCGAGCGAGTTGGGTTGTGTTCGAGCAAGTTGGGTGTAATTGAGTGGGTAGGCGCTATGCGAGCATACGGGGCTTGGCCCAAGCAAGTCATGGCTATGCTCGATACCCAAGCGAGTCGTAATCCAAGCAAGTCGTAATCTGAACAAGTTTAACTAAGTCATAAGTGTCACAACGTTTCAAGCATGACATAGTTTGTTTAAGTGAGTGTCACATGTTTATTTAATTAGATTGAATTTAAATAGAAACACGGTATAGGTAGCATGTACTTGTAGTAAAGTTACTAATAATATTTTGCAAATTTGTATACATGGTTAAGGGTCATGGAGACATATTAAGGCATTGCAATAGTATGTAAGCATAGTAGGTGTGCTACTAAAATTGATACATATTTGTAGCATGCTTTAAAAGTAGTAAAAACATATAAAGGCATAGCAGTAGCTCTAGTTGCAAGTGCGTAAAAGATAAGATATAGTTACTTATCTTATGCCGATTTGGAGCAAGTTGAAGTTGGAATTAAAATCAATGTAAGTAGCCAAATCATGTTAGAGTTGTTCCAAGCAAGACGCTCCATTGCTTTGGCTGATAAAGTGTTCCAATAATGTACGTCAACTCGTAGTTGCGGTTGAATGCTCGATAAAAATAATTGAATTTCCTTGAAACAAAATTGATGATTAATATTTGGATTTGTAAAATCAACTTTGATGAGATAGACAACTTTTGCGTATGTGTAGTATTTAAGCAAAGTATACAAAGCCATCTAGTTGGTCAACTACAAACAATCTGTTTTGAATTTCAGAGTCACAGAGGAGCATACAGAACCTATTACGTATAATAGTCATCGAAACATGGCAGCTATGCTATAGGCATAGATAATATGATGTATTCATGGTATGCAAAATGTGTGTCATATGACATAAATGAGATGTGCAGTGAGATCAATAAAGTGAGCTATTTAAGAATCGACAAGTTTGTGCATAAACATCATATCAAGTTCTTGCAGCTTGATAAATAAATTAAAAAAAAAAAAAACAATAGATATGTTTTGTGCGTTTCAATGAGTTAATCACTTTGTCTACTTTTGAATACAGTGCAAAATGAGTTAATCACTTTGCATGGCCAAGTAGCTGCCGACATATAATTAAATATGGACTAGGATGATTACATGTTGTATGAAAGCTGCATTGAGCTATAACACGTGAGTGACGATACTTGTGCAATATGTGCATGGAAGACAAGGATATGCAAGAAATATAACTTTAGCCATGTCTCTTTTGACTTGATCATGGGCCAGCGGTAGGCACGTGTCGTGCATATGAAATAAAAGAAGACTCGGAAGACTTATCTTGTTGGTATCTTTGCTGCAAGTGGAGTCGATGATAACCCAGCGTTCGGAGCAAGGGCTGCAAGCCTGCAAGTGATTTCTCTTTGGTCTTATAAATATAGAATGACCAGCAGAAGTGAGCGTTAGGAGGTTGTGCGGTCAGTTGGGTGTCCAAATCAAATTTGGATTGTGGATGCTTTGCGCCGGTAAAGCTCAATGGAAGCTGCTCAACGGAGAAACTCAATAGAAGCTGCTCAGCGGTGAAGCTTCTCAGCGGAGGAAGTTTGCATTTGATGGTGCTTAGTGGGAGAAGTTCTCCTCTGATGGAGCTTAGCGGCGAAAACTTGCCACTGAGAAAGCTTAGCGGAAGAAGTTTCCACTGATGAAGTTTCCGCTGATGAAGTTTAGCGGAAGAAGTTTCTGCTGATGAAGCTTAGCGGAAGAAGTTTCCGCTGATGAAGCTTAGCGGAAGAAGTTTAGCGGAGAAGTTCTCCTCTGATGGTGATTTGTAGATCTACTGCAGGTTTGATGGTTTGTTGTTGACTGTATACAGGTTCGAAGGGTGAGCTAGAGTGGTCTGACTGCCTGAAGCGGTGCCGCTGATGGATGGCTATTATGGCTTTGGTGGATAGCTAGAGGAGCATCGATGGATGCTAGCGGTGCTGGGGTGCCGCTGATGCTACTTTGTTGAAGGAACTTGGCGGTGCAACAAAAGGAAGCAAAGTTGCAGTTTTTATTGGCGGATGCAACTCCGACAAGTTTAGTTGGCGGATGAAACTCCGACAAGTTCAGTAACCCGTCAAGTTCAGTTGGCGGATGCATCATGGGATGGTGGTGAGTTAAGGAGTTTGAACTTTGGCGGAGCCCTGTACGACTGCGTAGATGTGGGAACGCGACCTGGCGGTGCTTTTGGTCGGCAGAGGTTCATTAACAAGGTTAATGGTGGTCTGGAGGTTGATGCTTGGCGGACTAATTTGAGGCTTGGCGACTTTGTGGGAGGTTTAAGACTTGGCAATCAGTCAAAGCTTTTGGCAGTGCCTCAAAAGGCTCATTAACAAGGCTTGGCGACTTTGTCGGAGGTTTAAGACTTGGCAGTCCGTCGAAGCTTTTGGCAGTGCGTCAGTCCTAGCGGTTTGGTGAAGAGAGAGAGACTGTTGGTGGATAGCGGATGTCACTTATCGGATGGCGGAGCTTTGCGTAGCAGTTGTCGGAGGTTTGCTTAGCGGTAGCCGGTTGGCAAAGCTTCACTTAGCGGCTCCTAGTACTCTCTAGTGGAGGCTTGGCTCTTTGAAACAAATCAAGATAGACCACAAAGTTGATCGAAACTTAACGGGCCGCCAAGTTGTGTTGCCGGGGCTCCAGGCTGGATTGATGCTGCCGCCAGGTTGGCTTGACGCTAACGCTCGACATTCAGTCCTTGGTTCTCGGCATTGCAGTGACGTTTGAGTTTGGTGTCAAGAAGATTGAAGCTGAAGCTGATAATGGTTGACTCTTGACGGAGCGTCAAGGATATTGAAGGTTGGCGGTGCAGGACTTGGCGTTGTTGCTGTAGGCGAATGATGCAACGAAGACGAGGCTCCGTCAAAGTCCCAAGTTCCATCATATGAGTGGGTGTCCAGAGTAACCTTTTGGGTGCCTAAAGTAAATTTGCACCCATTTTTCTTTTTTCTTTGTGTTGCCGCCAAGTACATTTTGTGCTTGTTTTACCGCTAAGTAAAGTTGCCAAAGAAAAAATGTTGGCGTTGACTGGTCTTGAGTTGGTGTTGACCATCAATGAATTGTCGTTGACTGGCCTTGAGGTGACGTTGACTGGAGGTGGAATTTGTAGTAGACGAGCCAACAACAGAGAATAGTTTGACGCCAACATTTATGGGTGTCCAGAGAAAATATGGTGGTGGTCCTTGTGTTGGCTGTGTGACAAGTAGTAGGGCTCCATCAAATTTTGAGTGTTGGAGCTCGTTAAATTTGCTCCATCAAATTTTTATTTTTTTTTTACCGTCAAGAAGTGCACAAGTTGTTACCAAGAAGTGAGTGGGCACAAGTTGCCAGGAAGAAGATTGATCAAAGTTGACCCTTGCACTAGGAGTTAATGATCATCTAAGATTGAGTGATGATTAAAGAAAAATGAGTGCTTAATGAGCGACAGATTAGATAACTCGAAGAAGAGAAAAAATTCTTTGAGCTCCGTTAAGCTGACTTAATGGATGGTAAGTGACGAAGCCATTGTATCGACTTCCCACAGACGACGCCAATGTTAACGTTAGAAACCGAAGGCTCTAATTAACGCTTAAAGAGAAGAGAGAGAGAGATATATATATATATATATATATATATATATATATATATATATATATAAAGCCGACAGGTATAGTGGTTCGTCTCCCACTTTAGGGGAGACTACGTCCACTTAAAGTTTTACTATGTGTCGGGCCTTGAGGCTCAACAAGATTACAAGAGTTGTAATGGGGTCATGAGTAAGTGGGAAGGAGTCCCCTTTCATAGGGAAGGGAAGCTCATTCCTTCACTTGTTTTCCAATGTTGGATACAAAAACAACTATTATAGTCTAGAAAACATGTTGTGAATGCAACTTTGCAAGGTTGGGAACTTGGCTTCCCGACAAGCTCTTGAGCACTTCCGACCATCATGGCGTAGCTTGGACGTCAGGCTACGGGATGCATATCGTCATTGGGTCCCACCATGGCTCGTGGGCCATGTTGGATGTGTGACAAGAAGTAGGGCTCCATCAAATTTTGAGTGTTGGAGCTCGTTAAGTTTGCTCCATCAATTTTTTTTTTTTTTTTACCGTCAAGAAGTGCAGAAGTTGCTACCAAGAAGTGAGTGGGCACAAGTTGCCGCTAAGAAGTTTGATCAAAAATCAAAATTGGGCACAAGTTTTCGGGAAGAAGATTGATCAAAGTTGACCCTTGCACTAGGAGTTAATGATCATCTAAGATTGAGTGATTATTAAAGAAAAATGAATGCTTAATGAGCGACAGATTAGATAACTCAAAGAAGAGAAAAAATTCTTTGAGCTCCGTTAAGCTGATTTAACGCATGGTAAGTGACGAAGCCATTGTATCGGCTTCCCACAGACGACGCCAATGTTAACCTTAGAAACCGAAGGATCTAATTAACGCTTAAAGAGAAGAGAGAGAGAGAGAGAGAGATAAAGCCGACATGTATAGTGGTTCGTCTCCCACTTTAGGGGAGATTACGTCCACTTAAAGTTTTACTATGTGTCAGGCCTTAAGGCTCAACAAGATTACAAGAGTTGTAATGGGGTCATGAGTAAGTGGGAAAGAGTCCCTTTTTATAGGGAAGGGAAGCTCATTCCTTTACTTGTTTTCCAATGTGGGATACAAAAACAACTATTCTAGTCTAGAAAGCATGTTGTGAATGCAACTTGGGAAGGTTGGGAACTTGGCTTCCCGACAAGCTCTTGAGCACTTCCGACCATCATGGCGTAACTTGGACGTCGGGCTACGGGATGCATATCGTCGTTGGGTCCCACCATGGCTCGTGCCCCCCCGGCCCCCCCCCCCCCCCCCCCCCCCCCCCCCCCCCACGAGGGTGTTGTTTATGCTTGGTGACATAGATACTAGCCCTGCTAGTAGAGGTATCTACATGCACTTTATTGAAATGAAATTTCTTTCAATTAAAATAACAAATCCGCGTGATGCTGAACAAAAGAGTTTTTTTATATTTAGTAAATGTTAACCAAAAATGTTATTATTTTACAAATTACATTTTGCAGAATTGTGAAAAGAGCCTTATTCATAAAAACTCAAACTATCATATTTCATTTGTCCATAAGCAATATCCACTTTTATTTCGATACACAGTCAAATAATAGATTCTAGCATATTTACACATTTCATAAAATTAAATTTTTGAGCAGGAGCGGGTGTTTTGACCAAGCTTGTCTATTTCCTTTTTTACAGTTTAAAAAAAAAATGCCTGTGAGCTGTGAATTATTGGTAAGTTATAATCCAATATTGTAAAAGTCATAAGCACTATTCTCACTAATATATATAAGGGTAGATAGGCTAAGGGTTTATAAAATATATATATATATATAAAGGTTTTCAAAAATTTTCAATATGGGACAAAAGGGTCATAGCAAAGAAAATTTTAGGGCAAATCATAATTAGATTTTCTTTATTGGTGAACATCGTGTTATGTTTATTCAAACAAGAGATCCATATTATATTATTTGTGGATATAGTCTTCAAACCCTTTAGCCATATCACGTTGTTAGACTTAGACTTTGTTGGAATTGTTTCCCTATAAATATTTTGTAATAAAGCATTTTTGCCTGAAGCAACTTTGTTAGAAACATGCATAGATTTTTAAAATTTGTAGAAATGCTTTTAGGAAGCAATACCTTATGTTCTTAAAACATCACAAAAAAAAAAAAATACACTTTCATGACACAAAATGTTATTGTACCTTCTTTTGCCAAACTTTATAAAAAAAAAAAAAAATAAAAAAAAAACACTTAACATAGTTTATAAGCAGTTACACATTTAAAGCTCCAAATCAAAGCCTTAGTTCTAGTTGGTGACTCGTTTTGGGCATTGTAGATTGGAGTTATTTTGTGTTGTATACAAAGAAGAAAATATAAAACAAAATAAGTGGTTATGTTTGTTTCAGATTCATTTTTATAACAAAAGCATATATCGCTATAGCTGTTAATTGCTTTTCCTCATCCCTGATTTTGACATGACCATCGTAACTCTTATTGTCAAGAAGTTACCATTTTTAATTAATGATGCATGTATTCTACTATTCTTCTTTTGAATTACAATCAACTTGTATACATATTGTTATAGTTAAAGAATAAAGAAATTGCCTTTTATAACATAAACTACTATTTGGACAGAGCCATTGAATTTTCCCAAGTGGAAAGGAAAATAAATAAAGTATAATAGGAAGAATCATAATGGGAAAAAATTTAGCTGCTGTTTTACCTTTAGAATCAGCCCATTGTTTTGTCGCCCATTTTATTTCTGCGACTGGGCCGCTGTTTCTCCCAAAACAGCCTTCATCTTCTCTTATAAAAAGGACGTGGACACTGATCAGTTTTCATCCCCAGCATTGTAATCACTGATAACTTGTTCCCATAGAGAGAATATTGAAGGTTTCTAAGGCCTCTTTAAGGTTATGATGAGGAGGAAGAAGATGATCTTAGGGCAAGAATTCCTGAAATGGCTATAAACTACTCATCGAATCGATGATTTACCAGAGGTATACTCTTTCTGCGAGTTCATTGATTCGGTCACAGTTTAATTATATTTCTATTTCATGGTGTGATAGTGATTGTGTCTCTATATTGTGACGTGTCACAATTCATTACTGTGTCTCTATCTCTTATTTTTCAGTCATAGTTCATTGAATCGCTTTTACACATAAATTTATACCTCATTAAAAACTAATTAACCCTTCTTCAATCTATAATTGTCTTGGTGGATGCCCAGTTTGTTCTTCGATTTGGTTGATTCACTGATATGCCCTGACTTTGAAGGCACATCGTCTTCCATCTCGCTCTCATCATGACACTTCTTCCTCTTGTCCAAACCTAATCCTGAGTAACTTGGTCCCGAAATCTCCAAATACCTCAATTTATCACAGCCGTGACTGCCACCGGAGTTCTGACGAAGTGCAGCTCGCTTTCGAAACACAGTGGACTGTGCATCACCCATTGTTGAGAGTGAGAATTAATGGCTGCTTTCACTGACAAAGTTGACACCATTATCGAATGGACTAGTGTTTAGGAGAGAAGAGAAGCATGACTTGGGGTTGAGATTTGAATTAAGAAGAGTGAATGTTCTTGACGGAGAACAAGAAACGGAGGAATCCATTCGTTATAAGTGAAATTTCTCTGGACATTCTTTCTTTGCTGTACAAGTTTTAGTTTGATCTCAAAATTTGATATTTAAACATTTCATACTTACTAAACCTATAATTCTATTTCTTAGATGCTTAAAATAGGAATTCTGTTCAAGGTTCAATTTTTCTTTGTTAATTGTGGTTTATTGACTATTTATTCTGTCCAATGTTCCTTTTTAGGTTAAGAAATGAAACAAATTTAAATTACCTAATATTGTGGAATCATTAATTATTATTACTTTTATTTTTTCAAATTTTAAAATTTGAATTTGTGCATTATTAATTATATGTAAACATTCCAAAAATTATGAATCAATATAAAATAAATACAACTAAACAATATAAAATTTAGAACATCAAGTCAACCTAATCACGAGGTATAATTAAAGAAGTTGAAATCAACTCAACCAAAAAGTTTACAAGCATAAATATTTTACCTCTTATAGAGTTTTATTTTCATCTCGCAAAAAGAAAACATGTTACTTCTATTATAAACCTAACCAAAAGGTAGAAAGTGAAAAACATTAAATCAACCTAAGCACAAGGTACGTAAATTATGGAACTATAAATCAACATAAACAAACAATATAAAAATTAGAATGTTTAATCTCGTATAGAGGTATAATTATTTTTACCTCATAAAAAATAATTTATTTATTTATATATCACTAGAATTCTTCTTATGATGCGTGTCATATATTGCATAACAAATACATATATGACTCACTTAAATTTATACAACTAACACATGTATTTGAATGACCATATATGTCTAAAATAAAGGTACAATTTTAACCACGTACTATATATACATCATCTGCAAATACATAAACAAAAGTTGTATACACACAACAACAAATCATCAATCCATTGATAAGATAGAACTAGTCATGTAAGAGAGTAAATATAAATTGAAGACAAATTAAGTCAACAATTTTAATGGTTACCCGCTATTCGACGAAAATCTCTGCGTGGGGGGATGGTGCACCCTATCGTCAGTACCTTTTTACATAGCCTGGGGTCTGTTCGGTGCTTCATCAAATGCTTTATTGCATGTCTTTTTGTTGCTTTTCATACTGTTTGTGTTTCTCAATTCAATGTAGTTCTACATCTATCGGTTGTAATATTTTTATTTAATAAAGACTTGTTAGCTATTTCAAAAAAAAAAATTAATAATTCCAGTACATATATACCTATATTCCTATATTATAGAATATAAAATGAAAAAACATATCTAACATTTATCTCTATCCAATTCCAGATATGAAATAATAATATTTACTTCAATTGTGGGGAAAAGAAAGATCATAATAAAGAGGAGACATGATAGATAGGAGATGGGAGGAAGAAGGAAATACGTATAAAGCTCTCAAGGAAAAAAATAATGTCTTATTATTTATTTTAGAACCAAAGTCTTTTCCACAAAAATAAAATAAAATAAAAATCTTAGCCGCGAGAGTGCAGCCAAAGCATCAGAGAACTAACTGATCGAGATCAGAGATCTCGTCAGGTGGCGAGCAACGGCGGCGTTTGCCTAGTTGTCGTTGTTTTGCTACTGGATGGGATTTGTGCCTGCTCCTGTCTTGTGGGATTGATGGGTTTTGAGTCAGCTGGGAATTGTCGAAGATCGGGCTCTGGTTCGAAGCTCCGCAAAGGCAAGGTCTTATGGCATCAGTGCAAGGGACGACATCAGGTGGCATGATTGGGGTTGGTTTGTTCCAATTCTCTCCAGCACCGGCGGCAGCGATGGTGGCCTCGTGGGACTAGTCAGAGGCTCGACACGCAGGTTACTCAGATTGGTTTCGGTTCGGAACTGCTGCACAGGCTCTGCGGCTATTTTTGGGCGGCAGTGTCGAGGTGGTGTGGTGGCGTCTACTTATGCTGGTGTAGCGGTAGGTGGAGGTGCCACGACGGCGGCGCATGTGGCGGCTTTGGCTCAGGGAAGTGGAGGCTAATATTGGATTGGGCCAGACCCACTGGGCTTGGATCGTTTTTTTTTTGTTTTTTTTTTACCCTAATTTATTTTTTGCTTTCAATAATTCCCTTTGTGGGAAATAGTGGGTTTCGGCCCTATCTAGGAATTTTATTATGTTAGTTTTTTTATTGTTCTTAGTTAGGAGACAAATTTCGGTCATTTTTAGCTCAATCAGGTTTTTCTTGTCTATGTTAGTGGGAGCTCCTCTAGAAGTCTTTGTAGTCAACTTACCATAATGGCGTGCTCGGCGTTTGGAGTTAGGTAGAATAAATTTCCTACGAGGCGAGATGATTTTGTTAGCATAGACTACTCTGAGTTATCAATGTCAAAATAGAGTAGTTTTCTTTATACTATTCTTTGCCCATGAATTAGGGCCATATTAACTTATGAGCTCTTTATCTCAAAAAAAAAAAAAGGAAGAATAATGTCTTGAATATATATAAATGTCTCTTTTGAATTCAATCATGACATAATAATATAAATTAAAGTAGACCTATTAAATTTGCTGATTTTACATTAAAAAGATTGCAATAATCCAGGATTACAATTAATTTATTGATTTTTACTAGTTATTGAACAAAAGATATTAAATAAGGGCATATTCCAAATAAAAAATTGAAGTGTTGAGCCAGTAAAACAAAAAGGGAAATAAGTCCAATGTGACAGATGACTCATTGGACCGCAACTAACATTCATGTCCTTTTCCATCTTTGAAGATCCAAGAGTCACCATTTCCAAAGAAACACTTACCTATATCCTCCATTTTTCCGCAATCTTTGTTCTTTAGGATCATTAATTTGGTTCCTACCATTATAGAATTTTAGTTCTAGGTTCTCCTCCATTTTTCTGCAATTTTTGTTCTTTAGGATCATTAATTTGGTTCCTACCATTATAGAATTTTAGTTCTAGGTTCTCCTATGATAGAATTATTGAATCTGGGCATTTATTTTTGTTTAGTTTTAGAAATCTATAATATTTTTTACTTACTAGTTCTTCTCGACTTTGTTACCCAAACACTCAGGCCGACTCAATTCTCATTTTTCAAGAAAACCTATCTTCTTGCGCTTTTGAATTTCTTTCACATTAGTTTCAGTTCAAATGGACCCCTCTTTTGAACTCCTACAATCGGTTTGGACATGCTAAGTTCTTATCTTAGATGATTATCGATTTGTGGATGATCGTGCCGCAACGAAGTCTATAGTATACCAAAACAAATTGTAATTGAAACATTGAATTCTCCAACAACAATATCAAATCACATTTGAATCTTGATCAAATAAAATTCAATGGAGTTTCTACAATTGCGGGTGAGGGATTGGGTTACTGGTTAGATCACATAATAGGCCATGGCTGAAGCCGAAGCTTTGCCTTTGATAGACAACTCAATGAACAAAAGAAAGAGGCGGTTTGCACGGTTCTGGTTACTTGTATTTTTATTTTTAAAATAGAAGTTAACAGAGTTAAGCTTCTGTTAGTTAGAAAATGGGTGGCAAAATGTAACAAGTTAGATGTTTCTGTGAATTTTATGAAAGGGAGTTTGATCGAAAACAATAAAAGGTTCGACTACAACTAGACCCACCCTTTCACGATTGTGTCTTTCTTATCTTTTAATCATTACTTATTTTGTCACTTGGAGTCTTGGGTTTGGGACAGAATTTTATTCTCCTACTAGGCAAAATGTGTAATACCCCAGAAATTTATTATTAATTTCTTAAAAATTCATTGAATTAACGAAGTGTCCTTTTGTACAAATTCTCGAGTTGTTAGTGAAGTGGAAGAATTTCAGACAATTATTCGCTCGGATTGCTTCGATTTAAGGGTTGACTTTTTATACATTATGATTCTTTGAAAACATCCTCCACAGAAATCGTAGAGCGCGTCAATGCAAAAATCAGAGTTCGTATGAAGAAGTTATGATGAACGGAAAATTTTTTCAATTTTGGATAAATAGAAAAATTTGGAAAATTTTTCAGAAAACCCTAAATTTCCAAAAAAGGAAACGTGATACGATTTTCTCTCTCGAGCCTCCACTGATCCATTTTCTTCTTCCAGCCTTATCTTCGCCGTCCGTCCGCCATCGGTCTCATTCGAACAGACTCTTCATCCTCTTCAAGTCTGTGGTGGTGGTGCATGGCGCGTTTGAAAGCCCAAGAGACGTACATAAATCCCTCCAAGTGGCTTGAACCAATAAGCAGCGACTTTATGCTAGTTGTGAAAGTTGTTGTATATGTTGAGATGAACATTTTGGCATAGCTTTCATGACCTAATTTGGGAGTTGCCGACAGCGCGTGGAGCCTATGCTTAGGCACTGCCTGTGCCGCGTCCAGCCAATTTTTAGGGTTCTATTTTCATGGTTGTCATCTACTCGTCGATATAAGCATGTTGATATATTATGGGGTCATGTTGTGATCATTTGAAGCATGCTAGATTTACGTTGCTTCAGTTTTCTCGGTTTACGATCCGTAAGGATTCGACCGTTTGATAGTCGTATAATTTTGATAAATTGATCCTAGGAGTATTCTAGAGACATTGGGAGATCTCAAAAGAAGTTTTGTCTCGATTAACGAAATCTTCGGTTTTTGGTTCAAATACTCGGTTCGAACCGTAACCGCTTTCGTTTTAAATCTGTGCTAAGTTGAGACATTATTTTACTTAGGTGATTGACGGAGTGTGTTCTGTACTTTATTTCGGCCGCAAAAGAATACACAACTGGATTTAGAAGAGAGTAAATCTCAAGAGATTCATTTATGAATGGAGTTACTTTATTTTTGAACTTAATTGTTAAATATTGAAATCGCTTTCGAAAATAAATATTTGTTTTAAATTATATGATCTTGATCGTCTACAGTTCATGGGTAAGTAAAAATAAGGTTTTATATTATAAAAATGATTTTTCACGGGTTTTGTATTCTTGAACTATAGTTGGTATTAGTAGCATTTCTGAGCGGATGACTACTTATATATATATTTACGTGAAATATATATATATATATATATATATATATATTGATGCAGTTGTGAATTGAGGTGGAATTAATATGTGTTGTGATGTGATTTTCTAAGGAAATTAATGAGTTGGGATTAAAATAATTATATTATTGTCTTTTCTTAATTGAGAGTTTATGTATCAGTTTATGTTGGTGGTTTAAGATGTGAAAACAATATTTTGAATGTTGATTTCTATATTGTTTTCGGAGATTGAAGTTGAGATTCGAAATCAATATTTTGTTGCAATCAATTATATAGTTCTAAAGAGCACGTGAGATTGTGTAACATTTTGAGTCTTTAGTGACTTTTTAATTTAGGTTATCGGAACCACGCCCTTGGCTGCGGTATGGCTACAATTCAGTTAGAGCTCTAGTCTGTCTGCAATTGCATGTCATGGGGGATAACAGGTAGGTTACTTGCGACTCATGAGTACATGTTTTTAAAAGAGAGTTTGTGGTGTATTCTTTCTTTTAATTGTCTGAAGAGGGACTTAATTTCATATTTAAACAATAATATGATTTTGTCACTATAGTGATGTATGTTATCCTTAAGAGGTAAGGATGTCGAATTTGAAAATGAATCATTTTTGTGATCGTTTTAGCTAAGTTAAAGGGGTGATTTCATTGCTTCAACATGAGTCGTTTGATTTCCTTATTTATTTCCCTTTTTCATTTCTATTGTTTGAATTTAATGTAATATCCTGAACTAAACTATACGCAGGTATTACTATGATTTCTATTGTTTGATTTTAATGTAATCTCTTAAACTAAATTAAACTATATGTAGGAGTTGCTATGATTTGAATTGTGTGATTCTAGGGGATCTCTTGAACTAATTTTCTATGCATGGATTACTAATTTTACCTTGTGTGATTGTAAGTTCGGTTGTGCTTTGTAGAGTTAAATGTTGTTGCTTTAATTTACCTCATGAGTATACCAAACTGTCACGCCCCGAATTTTAAAATAACAATTCAAAATTCGAAACATGACTATACTACAACAACAAAATAATCATCCTGAAAATTTTTCTTTTCTTAACATACTCACCACACAAAATAGAATCAAACCGAATTTAGTCTCGGTTAATTAATACAACTCAAATCCAAATGTAATGTAAAGCTCTAAATGAGCATACACACACATCACGACTAAATAAATAACATGACTGCTGTAACACCTAAGCAGCCCGGTCACCTCCCTGGTTATCCTGACCTGCAGGAATATCCGCTACACCATTGAATAGTGTACCGGGATTGCAACAACACAAAACCCGGTAAGCTTATGAAAGCTTGTATGAGTAAAAGAATGAACTGTTGCTTAATTTAATCTCATTTATTTCCACACACAGCAACACTCAATTATTTCCACATATGCAAACAATAACAATCTCAATCAAACACCAATTCAATATATCAAGACAACCCAACTCACAACTTTCCCCACAACTCTCATCATCGTATTTATAAAAATACGGTATTTGACAGACTAGAGCTCTAACTGAATCGTAGCCCGTCACCTGGCCTAGGTTATGGCATCCGACATATTTATCAATTATTGTATTTCATCAATATGCATACCTATATACATATTTAGAACGTCCAATAATTTCACATACTCAACCAATCGTATCCCATCATCCACACTAGGATTAGAGCGTCCGATTACCCACACCGGTCATTATGTTAACCCTAAACCCATAAATGAACCCAACATATAACATCACATACTGAAATCAACCCAACCAAGATACATCATATTATTATGGAATTACACAATCGTAATAAAATCAACTCATCAATTCCACTCAATCATATCATCAATCAAACAATCCACTCATCAATATATATTTTCCACGTAAATATATATATACGTAATCATCCACTCAGGAATGACCACTAATACCATCTATAGTTCACACAAGAAAATTATGAAATTCATTTGTATAGTTAAAATTCATTTTACTTACCTATGGACCGTGGTAATTCAAGTCCATGAAATTTTAAAACAAATATTTAATCCGCAAATATTTTTCACACAATTACCAAAAATAAATAAATTAAAATGCTCGGTTCGTAATATGAACCACGTGAGTTTTACTCACCTCGAAACTCCCGCTGCGTCTTCAATATAATTATAAATTATAATTTATAATTAACGCCGAATAGCCCACGAAATTAAAATCCGTCAATCACCTAATCAAATGTGATTCGAATTTAGCCAACAAATTCAACTCATAATTTAACCACTAATTAACGGTCAGATTCTAATTTACATTAAAATCCGACGAGCGGTTTCTCACGAATCGCTCCCCTAATTACCGTTTTTCACATATACGAAGATCCAACGGTCGGATCTTCGCCCATGACCACACAAAGCCTCTGGGACAGTCATATGATCATCATAACAAATTTACAAGTTCATCCAACGGTCATAATTTCACAGATCAAAAATCTAACAACCGAAATCGATCGAAATCACAAAATTCATAACTAATTCATACGATAACCGAAAAATACGTATAATACGCCGAAATGATCGTATCGAAACATAGAATCATAAAATGGACAGAAACCAAATTTTAGACCTCCGGAGGTGGCCGGAAAAGGCCGCCGGAGTTAGGGATAGAGCCGCCACCGACCACCACCAATGGTGTCGGGGTTGAGCTTTTCCCCTTCGTTTCATCATTCTGAGCAACTTTCATAACTAGCACAAGACCTAAAAATGATCGGAAGGCATCGAAATTACCGATTTACAGTCGGCGGCCGGAAAAAATGCAGAAACCGGTGAGCTTGAAAACCGACGTGAAAACTGCAACCTCAGGCCCCGATCCCTTCTGGAAACTTGTTCAGAACTTCCTTGCGAACTCAACAAGCTTGGAATTACAAGAAACGATCGTGTATAGCTCGAGATATCTTGATCGAAAGTTTCGGTATTTCGATCCGTTCGGGTCGAGCTCCGACGAACGTGAAAACGTTCGACCCAGTTCCGGTCCTTCTTGGTACTTGTAGAGGAAGTTGAGGCGAGCTCAATGAGACAAGAATCAAGTGAAATGATGAAGTGTAGCTCGAGATATCGAGATCGAACCGAAAATAGACGTTTTCGGTTCGGGCTTCGCCGCCGCCGCCACAGGCTGCGCCGCCGTGTGAGACTGCCTCCGGGAGCTAGAGCAGCTCGAGACGAACGCCTGGGACTTGGTTTGAGGTCGAGAGGTGGTCTGTGGAGGGAGAACAATTAAGGAGAAGTTTTCCTCCTCTTTCGGCCGATTGTGTCTGTAAGAGAGAGAGAGAGAGAAACCTGTTTTCCAGAAACGGAAGAAGAAGAAGAAGAAGAAAGAAAAGGAAAAAAAAGAAACCGGTAGGGAAAAAAAATTAGGGTTTCTAAAATTTTTCTATATATATATGTTTTGGAAAACTTCGAAATTCGATAACTAATTCTGAAAAAATCCGATCTTCGTGTTCCGTACGTGCACGGACTCGTATCGACGAGCTCTACAACTTTCATGAAGGAAGTTTCTCCAAATTTCGTACGTAGAAAAAGTCGATTTCTCAACCCGAGTATTTCGAGCTTTTCGTTAAAATAAACGTTTCGAAACTTCGATAATTGTAAAAATGAATGATTATCGAACATAAATCGTGAAATCGTATAATAATCATTCGATACAATTACTCGGATTTAAAATGGAAATTGCGGGTATTACAATCTACCCCCCTTAAAGGAATTTCGTCCCGAAATTCAAGTACCCAATTCCCCAAAAAGCTGTGGATACCTCGTCCTCATGTCAGATTCTAACTCCCATGATGCATCACCCTCGTCATGATGACTCCACAACACCTTCACGAGATCAACCTCTTTCCTACGAAGTTTCTTTGTAGACCTATCCAAGATACGAACAGGTTCAACCACAAACGTCACATCCGGGTTCACTTCAATCGTACCGTGGTCAATCACGTGAGACTCATCTCGAACATACTTCCTGAGCAGAGACACATGGAAAACGTTGTGCACACCCGACATCCTAACTGGTAAAGCAAGACGATATGCTAAGTTACCAACCCTTTCTAGAATCTCAAAGGGTCCAACATACCTCGGTGCGAGTTTTCCTTTCTTGCCAAATCTCACCACACCTTTCATAGGTGAGACTTTCAAGAACACAAGATCACCTGTCTCAAACTCCAATGGTCTCCTCTTCAAGTCAGCATAACTCTTCTGTCTACTCTGAGCGGTTCGGATTCTGTCCCGAATAGTAGTGACCTTCTCTGTAGTCTCCTGTACAATCTCAGGTCTGATGAGCCCTTTATCCCCTGCTTCCGCCCAACAGATAGGAGTCCTACATGGCCTACCATAAAGAGCCTCATATGAAGCCATACCGATACTAGAGTGATAGCTGTTGTTGTAGGCAAACTCTACCAATGGCAGATGATCCGCCCAACTACCCTTAAAATCCAGAACACAAGCTCTGAGCATGTCCTCCATCACCTGATTCACTCTCTCGGTCTGTCCATCTGTTTGTGGGTGAAATGCAGTGCTCATAGCAAGAGACGTACCAAATGCCTTGTGGAACCTACGCCAGAATTCTGATGTGAAACGAGCATCACGATCCGATACAATCGTCACAGGCACTCCATGAAGCCTCACTATCTCGTTCACATATAACTTACACAATGCATCACCTGAGTACGTTTTTGCCACCGGAAGGAAGTGTGCTGATTTAGTCAACCGGTCAACAATCACCCAAATCGAGTCATAACTTTGCCTGGATCTGGGCAATCCAGTCACAAAGTCCATAGAGATATCTTCCCATTTCCATTCAGGAATCGATAAGGGGTTCAGCATTCCTGCTGGTCTCTGATGCTTTGCCTTCACCTGTTGACAGGTAAGACACTTCGACACGTGTTCCGCCACATCCCTCTTCATACCATACCACCAAAACTGCCTTCTTAGATCCATATACATTTTAGTACCTCCTGGATGTATAGTATATCGAGACCTATGTGCTTCCCGCATGATCTCCTCCTTGAGGTTATCAACACTCGGTACATACAATCTCCCTCGAAATCTCAACCCTCCATCAGCCCCAATCATCCACTCAGAAGGACCCTCCACATCCGGGTCAACAGTCATCTCAGCAATCCTCGCCTGAGCAAACTCATCAAGTGTCTGACCCTGAATGATCCTGGAGATCAAGGTGGGCTGTAAGGTGATACTACCGAGAAAGATTCCCTGTCCTGCTCCTGCGGGCATAAGGTCGAACTCAGATGCAGCTTCTAACATGCGCCACTCCTGCACCATAATCGATGCCATGATTACCCGCGGTTTCCTACTCAAAGCATCCGCCACCACATTCGCCTTTCCGGGATGGTACTGCAAGGTGAAATCATAGTCCTTAATGAGCTCCATCCATCTCATCTGCCTCATGTTCAATTCCTTCTGGGAGAATAGATACTTCAAACTCTTGTGATCAGAAAAGAGTTCAAATTTCTCACCATAAAGATAGTGCCTCCAAATCTTCAAGGCAAACACCACAGCTGCTAGCTCTAGATCATGAGTAGGGTAATTCCGCTCATGTACCTTCAACTGTCTAGAACCATAAGCAACAACACTACCATTCTGCATCAACACACACCCCAAACCCTGATGAGATGCGTCGCTGTAAATGACTAATCCACCACCACTAGTAGGAATAGTCAACACCGGAGCTGTAGTCAATCTAGTCTTCAGCTCTACGAAAGCCTTCTCACACTTATCCGACCATACGAACTGAGTGTCTTTCCTGGTCATTTTGGTCAAAGCCGAAGCAATACCAGAAAACCCTTCAATGAAGTGCCTGTAATAACCGGCCAATCCAAGGAAGCTACGGATTTCTGTAACCGTAGTAGGGCGACTCCAACTCATCACTGCTTCAACCTTCGAAGGATCCACAGAAACTCCATCATTCGAGACCACATGACCAAGGAACTTGACTTCACTTTGCCAGAAGTCGCACTTCTCGAACTTGGCAAATAGTTTCTGCTCTCTCAATGTCTGCAGCACTATCCGCAGATGTCTCTCATGCTCCGCTGACGACCTTGAATAAATCAAGATGTCATCAACGAACACTACCACGAACTGATCCTAGTAAGGACTGAACGTACGGTTCATCAAGTCGATAAATGCTGCGGGGGTATTCGTGAGACCAAAAGGCATGACAAGAAACTCAAAATGTCCATACCTGGTCCTGAACGCCGTCTTTGGAATATCTTCCTCCTTCACCCTCAACTGGTGATATCCAGACCTCAAGTCAATCTTCGAGAATACAGTAGCTTCTCTAAGCTGATCGAACAAGTCATCAATCCTAGGTAAAGGGTACCTATTCTTGATGGTCACCTTGTTCAACTGTCGATAATCCACACATAGACGAAGTGAACTATCTTTCTTCTTCACAAACAACACTGGTGCGCCCCAAGGAGACACACTTGCCTGAATGAACCCTTGTGCAAGTAAGCCCTCAATCTGAACCTTCAACTCCTGAAGTTCAGCTGGAGCCATTCGATAAGGTGCTTTTGACACAGGTGAAGTACCTGGTATCACATCGATGGAGAAGTCCATTACCCTTTTCGGAGGTAACCCAGGGATCTCCTGAAATACATCTTCATACTCTGAAACTACAGGAATCCCTGTAATCTTTGAAGTACTACTCCCTGATTCAATATGGGCCAAAATCCCTATCATCATGGTGATGTCAGACTTCAGACAACGGTAATGAAACACCGGTTGTCCCGGAACATGGAAGGACACAATCATCCTAAAGCAATCAATAACAGCATGGTTCGGGCTCAACCAATCCATACCCAAAATCACATCATACGTGTGATCCGGAATCACAATCAAAGATGCAGAGAACTCTCTGCCACCAATCCCAATAAGGCAATCATCACAAAGCATGCTAAGCTCAAGAGACACACCGAGAGGTGATGTAACACACAATGATCTAGTCAGAGGCATAACAATCAAACCCAAAACATCCACAACCGAACTAGATATGAAAGAGTGTGAGGCTCCCGTATCAAACAGTACTCTAGCAAGAAAGTGATAAACAGATAAGGTACCTTCCACTCCCGTGCCTGCCTGACCGATGGCAAAGACCCTAGCATGAGCAGGTGGTAACTGCCTCTGCTGGTTACCCTGCACTCTACCCTGAATCCGAGGACACTCCATAGCCTGATGCCCTGCCTGTCCACAACTGTAGCATAACCTACCCCGTGGCTTCGTGCACGCACGAGAGATGTGGCCCGGCTTCGCCACAGTTAAAGCACTTCACTGGAGCTGCTGGTGCTATCTGCCTGATAGGCATAGCCTGAACAGGAGGAGCTACTGCTGCCCTAGCTGGAGCCTAATGCTGAAACTGAGTCCTCTGTCTCTTCCAGAACCTACCCCTGAAGTCTCTAGCTCTACTGCTCCCTGCTATGGCCTTCCCCTTGCCCTGGAAGTCTCTCTCAGCAGACTCATTCTCTCTACGAATCAGGTTCTGCTGCTCAATGATCTGTGCCTTAGCCAAGATCTCTCTCTTGGTCTTCAGCTCCAAGATAGCTACATCACGCTCGATCGAAGGACTCAACCCTCTCTGAAACTTCTTGGCCAAATCCTCATCCTCCATCTGCCTCACATACTTGTACAATCTGGAGAACTCCGCATCATACTCAATTACGGTCATCTTCCCCTGTACAAGTGCAAGGAACTCTCGCTCCAACCTCTCCTTCACTGCTGGTGGAAAGTACTTCTCCTTGAACAGCCTCTCAAAGCCGTCCCATGTCAAGGTAGACACCTCAATGCTCCTCTGAGTGACGTTCCACCACACCCTAGCCTCATCCTTCAGCATGAAAGCGGCTAGCTTCCTCTTATCGGTCTCAGTGCAATCAAGCAGATCGAAATAAGTCTGCAAATCCTCTATCCAACGATCCGCCACCATATAATCTGTGCCTCCTCCAAACTTGGTTGCTCCCAAGCGAGTAATTTCCCTTGCTAGCATCAGCAAGCGAGCAGGATTATCAACCACAGCTACAGGAGGAATAGGCTGATCCTCATATGGTGTATCTTCCTCCGACTCGAATACTTCTTCGACTGGAGGGGCCCTACCCCTTCCTCGGCCTTTACCCCTGCCACGAGGTCTACCTCTACCCCGACCTCTGGCCTCGTTTCCCTCAATCTCCATTACCTAATAAGCATGATATACTTGATTAATACACGCATAACACTTAAACAAAGCATAAGTCAAATGCAAGTCCATATTAACCAAGTACTGATCATACATAACGATACATAAATTTCCTAACAGTACTAACGTTCCTAGCCAACCTAACGCACTCACATACCCAATGACATTGTCAATACCGAAGAGCACACGATGGGGATCCGCTGCAGACGGGCCATCACTCGGAAGTATTGACATATCACCAAATATGTACCTTACGCTCTGATACCAAACTGTCACGCCCCGAATTTTAAAATAATAATTCAAAATTCGAAACATGACTATACTACAACAACAAAATAATCATCCTGAAAATTTTTCTTTTCTTAACATACTCACCACACAAAATAGAATCAAACCGAATTTAGTCTCGGTTAATTAATACAACTCAAATCCAAATGTAATGTAAAGCTCTAAATGAGCATACACACACATCACGACTAAATAAATAACATGACTGCTGTAACACCTAAGCAGCCCGGTCACCTCTCTGGTTATCCTGACCTGCAGGAATATCCGCTACACCATTGAATAGTGTACCGGGATTGCAACAACACAAAACCCGGTAAGCTTATGAAAGCTTGTATGAGTAAAAGAATGAACTGTTGCTTAATTTAATCTCATTTATTTCCACACACAGCAACACTCAATTATTTCCACATATGCAAACAATAACAATCTCAATCAAACACCAATTCAATATATCAAGACAACCCAACTCACAACTTTCCCCACAACTCTCATCATCGTATTTATAAAAATACGGTATTTGACAGACTAGAGCTCTAACTGAATCGTAGCCCGTCACCTGGCCTAGGTTATGGCATCCGACATATTTATCAATTATTGTATTTCATCAATATGCATACCTATATACATATTTAGAACGTCCAATAATTTCACATACTCAACCAATCGTATCCCATCATCCACACTAGGATTAGAGCGTCCGATTACCCACACCGGTCATTATGTTAACCCTAAACCCATAAATGAACCCAACATATAACATCACATACTGAAATCAACCCAACCAAGATACATCATATTATTATGGAATTACACAATCGTAATAAAATCAACTCATCAATTCCACTCAATCATATCATCAATCAAACAATCCACTCATCAATATATATTTTCCACGTAAATATATATATACGTAATCATCCACTCAGGAATGACCACTAATACCATCTATAGTTCACACAAGAAAATTATGAAATTCATTTGTATAGTTAAAATTCATTTTACTTACCTATGGACCGTGGTAATTCAAGTCCATGAAATTTTAAAACAAATATTTAATCCGCAAATATTTTTCACACAATTACCAAAAATAAATAAATTAAAATGCTCGGTTCGTAATATGAACCACGTGAGTTTTACTCACCTCGAAACTCCCGCTGCGTCTTCAATATAATTATAAATTATAATTTATAATTAACGCCGAATAGCCCACGAAATTAAAATCCGTCAATCACCTAATCAAATGTGATTCGAATTTAGCCAACAAATTCAACTCATAATTTAACCACTAATTAACGGTCAGATTCTAATTTACATTAAAATCCGACGAGCGGTTTCTCACGAATCGCTCCCCTAATTACCGTTTTTCACATATACGAAGATCCAACGGTCGGATCTTCGCCCATGAACACACAAAGCCTCTGGGACAGTCATATGATCATCATAACAAATTTTCAAGTTCATCCAACGGTCATAATTTCACAGATCAAAACATAGAATCATAAAATGGACAGAAACCAAATTTTAGACCTCCGGAGGTGGCCGGAAAAGGCCGCCGGAGTTAGGGACAGAGCCGCCACCGACCACCACCAATGGTGTCGGGGCCGAGCTTGTCCCCTTCGTTTCATCATTCTGAGCAACTTTCATAACTAGCACAAGACCTAAAAATGATCGGAAAGGCATCGAAATTACCGATTTACAGTCGGCGGCCGGAAAAAATGCAGAAACCGGTGAGCTTGAAAACCGACGTGAAAACTGCAACCTCAGGCCCCGATCCCTTCTGGAAACTTGTTCAGAACTTCCTTGCGAACTCAACAAGCTTGGAATTACAAGAAACGATCGTGTATAGCTCGAGATATCTTGATCGAAAGTTTCGGTATTTCGATCCGTTCGGGTCGAGCTCCGACGAACGTGAAAACGTTCGACCCAGTTCCGGTCCTTCTTGGTGCTTGTATAGGAAGTTGAGGCGAGCTCAATGAGACAAGAATCAAGTGAAATGATGGAGTGTAGCTCGAGATATCGAGATCGAAAGTTTCGGTATTTCGATCCGTTCGGGTCGAGCTCCGACGAACGTGAAAACGTTCGACCCAGTTCCGGCCCTTCTTGGTGCTTGTAGAGGAAGTTGAGGCGAGCTCAATGAGACAAGAATCAAGTGAAATGATGGAGTGTAGCTCGAGATATCGAGATCGAACCGAAAATGGACGTTTTCGGTTCGGGCTTCGCCGCCGCAGCCACAGGCTGCGCCGCCGTGTGAGACTGCCTCCGGGAGCTAGAGCAGCTCGAGACGAACCCCTGGGACTTGGTTTGAGGTCGAGAGGTGGTCTGTGGAGGGAGAACAATTAAGGAGAAGTTTTCCTCCTCTTTCGGCCGATTGTGTCTGTAAGAGAGAGAGAGAGAGAGAAACCTGTTTTCCAGAAACGGAAGAAGAAGAAGAAGAAGAAAGAAAAGGAAAAAAAAGAAACCGGTAGGGAAAAAAATTTAGGGTTTCTAAAATTTTTCTATATATACATGTTTCGGAAAACTTCGAAATTCGATAACTAATTCAGAAAAAATCCGATCTTCGTGTTCCATACGTGCACGGACTCGTATCGACGAGCTCTACAACTTTCATGAAGGAAGTTTCTCCAAATTTCGTACGTAGAAAAAGTCGATTTCTCAACCCGAGTATTTCGAGCTTTTCGTTAAAATAAACGTTTCGAAACTTCGATAATTGTAAAAATGAATGATTATCGAACATAAATCGTGAAATCGTATAATAATCATTCGATACAATCACTCGGATTTAAAATGGAAATTGCGGGTATTACAAAATTATAAGCATGCGTTGTTTGAGTCATTTCATTTGAGTTCATTCATACGAGCTTAAAAGGTTTACTGGGTTTGTTATTGCAATTCGGTGCACTATTTCATAGTGTAGGGGTTTTTCCTGTGGGTCAGGGTAACCAGGATTGAGGCCGCAGCTTGTTGTCGCAGCAGTATTAGGTTTAAAACCTATTTTGTTTATTTTATTTACTGCGGTTTGTAGTATGCTCCTGGTGAGCGTTTACATTTACTTTGATGCTTTCGAGTGTATGCAAACATGTGGTGATGTAATATTTAACTCTAGAGAACGAGTCGGTATTGACATTTGTGGGGTCGGTTGTTTTATTGCTTAGATTAAATTGAAAAAGTTTCTATATTTTATTGGGCATTTGATTGAGTTATCGTATTTTGGATTTTGAATTTCTTCATCCAAAATTTGGGGCCTGACAAAAAGGAACTCAAGGCCTCAGTAAAGCTAATGTCATTTTTTCTATTTTACACTCTCATTTCGGATTGTTCGCGATATCCCAAAGATTTCATAACCCTAAAGATTAATCTGCTGGGGGCCTGGACAGCCAACAAGGCATTGCCGTCCTTCCCCTACGCACGTTTATAATTTAGCAAAATAACATAAATAACCAACTCAGCGTTCAAACACAGGACGTGGGGGTTCCACATCTTGAATGTTCCATGTTAGGACCCAGTGAATCCACTGAACCACTTGTTGTGGTTATTTAAAGCTAATGTCCTAGTAAGTATTTAAGTTCCAATCAAAAACCATAAATAAAAGCACGCATATAAAATAGAAAAAAGGTTTCTAGAAAAGTAAAATATAATTAGGGTAGGTTGGGTTGGACTTATAGAGTGGGGCCCTTATGAACTCAAACGGGCCGGACTGGAGGGTGAGACGGGGTTTCATTTACATGACCCATACCCTACCCTATTACAGAAAGGGCTGGGTTGACCTGCTTTAAGGTCAGACTGGATGATACGGTGCATGAAGAAGACTCATACATGAACTTGAGGGAGCGTTTGGTCATGAAGAATCAATTCAAGAAGCCTGAGACCTTGTCTAGGAATGATCAACTCTGATTTGTTGCCACTGGTCACAAAGATCTGATATTGGTTGCAATGCAAGCAAAGCTTGTGCAACTGGTAGCAAATTTCGTGCTACTGGTCGCATCACTCGCATGTGACCTGATAGCTATGTCATTTTCTCTATTTCTTTTTCTTTTTCCTAGTCAATTTTGGATTTGTTTAAGGAAAACTGAAATCGGTAAAGAATTGAGTCGTGCTTTCATTGATAATAGGAGCCTCTTTATATGGAGGATTACATGACGTAGAATCAGAGTTCTACAAGGAAACATAATATTACAATTGATTGGATATCTCCAAGATTCTCCGATATTTTCTCTAATTTTAACCTTATTACCACTAGGTCAAGTAACTTATAGTTTTGGCCAGACACATATTCTGGATTTACTTGAACACTCCCCTTGTGTCGCCCAAACGTGGTGCTTCTCTCGTTGCCGCATTAAAAATCTAACCGAGTAACAAAAACCCAGTGGGACTAAAATAACCTCGGTCGAAAGAAAAAAAGAGTACAATACACCCTTCATGTTTCGAAACCATACATGTAGACATCTCTCACTGATGTCTGCATCTCACCCTAATGACTATGGTCATGGGAGCTCGGATAACTTCCGCAAACTATGCTACCAACATGTTTATCGAAAGTGGAATTTAGGCAATGACTTAGTGAGCAAGTCTGCCACACTGTCCTCAGATCAAACCTAGTTCACTTTGATCTTGAGGAGAGTCTGTTATTGCTGATTATCCTTGGTGTTGTCGCTTTTGATGTAGCCTTGCATCATTTGTTCAAAACAAGCAACATTATCCTAAATGCTAGTAGGCTCATCTGTGGTAGACTTCAAACCATAATTTTTTTAACATGCGTAATTATGGATCCAATTCGTATACATTCATGAACCACATCGTGGAGAGCAATAATTTGTTTGAAGATATAGCAACTAGGGTCTATTCTGTAGACCTCCAAAATATCATGATCTTTACCCATGGTGAGCACTTAACCAGTTTGGGAATGACCTTTGTGTGGGTTAGAGAGATACCAAGTATCCGCAAAACCTTCCAAAACACATGTTGTTTTGGGATGGGGATAGAAAATGCAGGCCAATGTTGGCTGCATTTCTGGTGTGTGATAGGCCCTAATCCATCATCTCTCTGTAGGAATAAAGCATGCCCATATCAGTCGTACATCTCTAGTATCGAAAGATATTTTTTTTTTACACCAATTTAATGGCGTCGCGTTGGAGCAGAGCTATATCTAGCTAATAAGTTTACTGCAAATGAGATGTCTGGTCTTGTGCATAGACCTAAGTACAATAATGCGCCTATTGTACTCAAGTAAGGCATTTCTACCCCTAGCACATCTTCATAATCATCCTTCAGATGAAGAGGATCATTTTTATGATCAAGACTACGGATGATCATGGGGGTGCTTGAAGGCTTGACCTTGTCAATATGCCTAAGAATCTATCAACACAATGCTCAAGTTCCAAACCGAGACCTAATCGTGTTCTCCCAAAATTCTTCATCTCAAACTCGGATTTCAAGTGTTCAGTGGTTTCCTTAACTCTTTAAGGGTTTCTAATAAAGATCATGTCTAACATGAACCGCAATAGAATCCGAATCTTGCTATGGGAACGCGTGACTATATCCCTTCTCAATCAAGTAATCACTTTAGTGAGCGTTTCAACCTTATTGCAAACGCGCTCCGTGGTCTAGAGCCACTTAACTTGGGTAAATGAAGTCCATCATGAACCTTCATGTATATTTTGTATCTAGATCCCCATAGAGATATGTAGTGACCACATTTGTAAGCTGCATATTCAGTTATTTGGAAACTACCAAACTGACAGGGTAGTGGAATGCAATGACATCTATTACAAGAGAATATGTCTCATCATATTCGATTCCAGGGCGTTTTCTGAGAAACCTTGCCCCATAAAGCAAGATTACTACCTCTTTTTCTTAACATGCTTTCTAACGAGGACCTATTAGTCAACAGGTTTTATGTTAGGAGGTGTTGGTATCACTGGCTCGAAAACCTTCCTCTTTGTTAGAGAATCCAACTTAACCTAGATCGCATCTTTTCATTTAGGCCAAATTTCTCTACGTTGGTATTCATTCATCAACGGAGTGTGGTTCAATATCATCGGATTTAACAAATTCAGGCACAATGAAATGCACAACTACATAATCAATTACAATGGAGTTTCTATCTCACGTCTCATGTACACAAGTGTAATTTTCATAGAGCTCTATATTCTCAGGAATAAGTTTTGACTTTGAGGCATCGCCCAATGATAACCATAACCTGGAAGATTCTCATGAGATGGATTTTGAGTGTCGATGATCCAATGATTGGATTGTGCCAAAGTATCATTCGAACCCACGGGCCTCCCATGCATCCTAGCTGGGGCCATGGCCTGTAACGCCAGAGTGCCACTCTCTTTGGCGTTGGCGCTATGCCGACCTCCTTGTAGGGTGGCGCTATGTCCTCTCATAGGGACATATTTCCTTGCAGGCATATTTGCAGCAGATATGTGTGATCTCGTCACTTTAAAAGGGATCGAGATGAGACATAGTGGGGATAGACCACGATAATTTTTGTCATTCCTACTGAACATTTATGTTCTTATCTCCCCGTAACGACTGGAAGACTGTCTCATCAAAGTGACATCCGCAAATCTAAAGATAAGGAGATCGCTTTGCAGGGGCATTAAGTGGCGGACGATTGTTGGAATCTCAAATCCAACGTAATTGCCTATTCGTCTGTAAGGAAGTATCATAATGTGTTGTGGCGGCCCAATTGGCACATAAATGGCTCACTCAAATGTGCGTAAGTACAAAATACTTATACACAGTCACTACCTGTAATGCAGAGATATATTGAGTGGCAGTAGGTCGTAGATGAATTAGCATAGCTACATGTGATATTGCATCACCCCAAGCGGATATAAGGAGATTGGTGCGCATTACCAATATCCGGACTACCATCGTAGTCATTTTCGCAAGACCATTTGGGTGTGTTCATGGGAATATGATATCCAACATCAGTCCCAATGCAATAACCATCGAAAGTCTTTGATGTAAACTCTCTAGCATAGTCAAATCCAATTGACTGAATAAGATGATCTGAGGAATGAGCCCGTTGTCATATAATATGTGCTAGGAGTGTGGCATAAGCACATTTACAGATGAATAATGGCACAACACGTGACTAGCGTGTTTGCGTGTTAACCAACATCATGAGATATTTAAATGTCCACAAGTTGGTTAAATCAATCCACAGAATCTCCATGGATTCTATATAATAACAGAATGAGTATTTTCATATACTTTGCATAGGACGGTCTCAGTCCTAATTTCCTTAAGGCACGAGCTTGGTAAAACGAGCGAGAGGCTTTAGAAGCAACCAATACGAGTTTTGGTTGGGCCTGAGTGTCTGAAACGCTATTTGAAGC
Source organism: Rosa persica (assembly GCA_025331145.1). Classification (NCBI taxonomy): domain Eukaryota; kingdom Viridiplantae; phylum Streptophyta; class Magnoliopsida; order Rosales; family Rosaceae; genus Rosa; species Rosa persica. Next base: position 8,779,577 of record WFKR01000004.1, read on the forward strand.
AAAGTTGGTGATTTCAGCATCACTTAGGGCGTCATCCCTAGCCTGGTGGTGGACGGCTGTGGCGCCAGAGGCAGCGGCTAGCGGTTACACTTAGTCCAGAAATCAACCTTTGGTTCATGCTTCATTTCGCTCGAGCGAATTAATGTTTGTGTGAAGTCTTTTGTAGACTGATCATCATATCATGACTAGGATGACCTATCATGTCTTGACAAAGCCAATATGTGTCTAAATCAAAGAGATTTTCTCTCATAAATTTATTGGATTTAATAACTCGAATAGTGACATAGAGTTTACTAGAGAGACACATACACTTCTTAAGATGCGCCTTTGTTCGTAATCTTTAGAGGCATCGCAAAGGAACTCATTTCCGTTCTCTACATGTGTTTTTGCATGGAATCCATTAGAGAGTTCTTGTGACAGTAATCAAGGTGCCATTTGGCAAGGGGAACTTAGGCTATTCCATGTCCTTAAATTAATACTGATGGCCCAATCATCGTAGTCACAAAGTAATATGCTCATAATCTAAATTTAGTCATAATGAAAAGAACTCGAAGTTTTATTCATAAGCCAACAGAGTTACATCATTGTCTCTTTGACCAAAGAAAATCTAATCCAAAATGCTAGCTAATGCAAAACAATGGTACTCGTAACTTCTTTCGATAATTCCAAAATAAATGTGACCAGGTGAGTAGAGAGATGTCAGTGGAGCAAGACTCGCTTAAGTACCACTAATCTCAGAACCTTCCTAGACAACACACTTACTTTGGGTGAGCCTATTTTGAAGAGAGACTAAACCATTTGCATCTACTACAAAAATATATAGCAATTGCCTATTACATCTCTTGGAAAAATAAAGACTTAAACAGAATTAGGTATCTATTGATCCCAGCCAGATTTGTAGTCTTCAACCCTTCACTCTAGATCATCTTCTTGATCTTCTTGTTCCATATAGTGAGCTTTTCTTGCTTCACAATATGCTTTGTAGGTAGTGACAATTTCTTCAGGAGCTCTACAAATGTGTGCCCAATGACTGGATACTCCACATCGAGAACATACATCTCTTTGCTCAGACTCCATTGATAGAGGAGCTTTGAAAGCGTCATTTAGATTGCTCTTAGTGTTGGTTGCGTTACCAACATGGCCAGAGGCATTGCCCCCCTCTCTCTTTTTATGTTGACCTTTTCGGTTCCGTGTTTGCCTATTTTGGAGGTTACCTTCTTAAGTTTAGGGTTTTTCTCTTGGCACCCTCTCTTAGGGGCGCGACTATAATTGAATTCTGGAATATGCTCTATTTCCACAGATCTCAAATTATAGTTCTTCACAAGGATGTTGTCATGCTTTTCAGCGACATTCATAGCTCCTATAAGCTCATGAAACCTTGTGATCCATCTTGCAGTAGCATCGATTCGATAGTTCTTTGCAACCATCAAAGCAGAGATGGGAAAGGTAGAGAGAGTCATCTCAATCAACATCGCATCTGTAATATATTTTCCATAGAATTCAATTAAGGATTTAATGCGAAGTGCTTCCGAGTTAGAATCAATAACTGACTTGAAATCACATAAGCGGAGGCTATGCCATCTCACTTCTAAGTCAGGAAGCAGGGAGCCACGGATGTTGCCAAATTTTTCATCGAGTGAAACCCACAACCTTCTGGGGTCTTCTTCATTCATATACTCATACTGGAGCGAATCATCCATATGACGAGTCATTAGGATGATGGCTTTCACCTTATTTACCTCTAAGGCTGCTCTATTTGCTTCTAAACCTTGAGTTTGCTTAACAATTAGCACGTCCTGGCTAGGCTTGAGAATCGTTTCCAAGATTCCATCGGCCTTGAGATGCTAGCAAACATCACGAACCCACTTATGATATCCAGAGCCAGTTGTTCCCAATGGAGCGAAGTCCAGTTTGTTCAGGTTACTCATCCTGAAAGAGAACAAGAAATTAGGGTTAGTTTCGGAGCATAAAAGGCTACCACGAAAATATATAAAAATTTCTAGGCGTAGTCGCTACCAAGAAATTATGAATTTCCGAGCGTAATCGGTTTCAAGAAATTAGGGATTTCTGAGCGTAGTTGCTTCCAAGAAATCTGATTCTAAAAGGAATTTGATTAGATCGAAACAATAACGCAAGTGGTTGATCATAAATTTTCTTGTCACACCCCGATTTTTAAAATAAAATTCAAAATCCGAAACATAAAAATTATCACAACTCAAATTTAGTCTCGGTAATTATCATAAAAATCATCCTGAATATTTCTTTTTTTCTTAACAACCTCACTACACAATTTAATTCCAAAACCGAATTTAGTCTCGGTTAATTATTACAACTGACTCAGAAATTAAATTGTAAAGCTCTAAATGAGCATAACAAACCTCACAACTTAAATGAAAACATATAAATACTGCAACTCAATATGTATATGTATATACATATTTAGAACGTCCGATACTTGTACTAAATCCATCCTCATTACCCGACAAGGGTTGTGGCATCCAACTCACTCAACTAATCGTATCCCATCATCCACCTAGGATTGGAGCGTCCGATTTCCCCTTACAGGTCACTAAGTTGACTCTAAATCCATAAATGAGCACAACAATATATTTTCACATAATGAAATCGACTCATCCAAGATACATAATATTATTATGAAATTTAAGCATTTGAAATATAATCCAAATCATCATTCCAACTCAATCACATCATTACACATCACCCATATATATTCCACGTAAATATATATATATATATATATATATGAAATCATCTACTCAGGGATGATCACTAATACCATCTATAGTTCACACAAGAAAATCGTGAAATTCATTTGTATAATTAAAATTCATTTTACTACCTATGGACCGTAGTTAATCAAGTCCATGTGATTTAAAAAAAAAAATTAATCCATAAATAATTTTCACACAATTATGACAAAATAAATTACTTTTACAATTACAACAAATAAATTAATTAAAAGTACTCGGTTCGTAATATGAACTACGTGAGTTTTACTCACCTCGAAACTCCCGCTGCGTCTTCAATTAAAATACAATCCACACCGAAACAGCTCACCCAAGTACAACTCGTCAATCACCTAATCAAATGTGACTTAAATTTAGCTAATAATTTCATAACATACTTAAACTACCATTCAACGGTCGGATTCTAAATTAAAAGATAATCCAAAGGACTGATTCTCACGAATCGCCTTCTTAATCACTATTTTACAATTATACAAAGATCCAACAGTCGGATCTTCACCCATGACCACCCAAAGCCACTGGGACAGTCATATGATCATCATATCAAAACTACATGTCCATCGGACGGGTCCTAACTTTACAAATCACAAATCTAACCATCGAAATTGATCGGAATCTAAAAATTCATAACTAAATCATACGATATCCGAAAATGCATATAATATGCCAAAATGATCGTATTGAAATGTAAAATCTTAAAATGTACAGAAACTATATTTTTGACCCCCGGAGGTGGCTAGAAAGGGCTGCCGGAGTTAGTAGCAGAGTAGCCGCCAACCACCACCAATGGTGTCGGGCCCGAGCTTTTTCCCTTCGTTTCATCATTTTGAGCAATTTTCATAACTAGCATAAGATCAGAAAATAAAGGGAAGATGTCGAAATTTACCAAACACAGTCGGGGTGGCCGAAAAATACCCAGAAACCGGCGAGCTCCTAGGTCGACGTTAAAACTTCAACTTCATGCCTCTATCTCTTCTGGAAACATGTTCAGAAACTCATGGCGAACTCACCAAGCCAAGAATCATAGGAAGAGGTGGTCTGTAACACAAGATATGCGGATCGAAGGGTTATTTTTCAATCTAAATAAGTCGAACTCCGACGAACTTGAAAACGTTATACCCAGGTCTGGTCCTTCTTGGTGCTTGTTCAGCAACTTGGTACGAGTCTAATGAGCCAAGAATCAAGAGGAATGATGATCTGTAGCTTGACATATCGAGATCGAACCAAAATCGAGCTTTAACGGTTCGAGGCTCACCGCCGCCGCTGCCGGCGTGTCGCGGCGCAAGACTGCCTCTAGCAATTGCGCAAGGTCGAGGCGAAACCAATGGAAGTGGTCTAAGGTCGTGAGGTGGATGATGGCGTGAGAGAGAGCATGGTGAAGCTGTGCTCTGTTTTGGTTGCTTCGGCCGCGCGAGAGAGAGAGAGGACGAAGATGAACACTATTTTCATTAAGCTGTATTGGTTTATAATATGTGTTCATGTTAAACTAGTTTGACATTAAGCTTGTTATCAATATACTTAATGTTAATTATGTGACAAAGTCCATATTTGATCTAACAATCTCCCCCTTGAACTGACACATATTAACTTTGATAACATGCACCAGAAAATGCCTGAAACTACTCAACTTACTGTAGTGCACGCCAGACAACAAAATCAAACCAGAAATCCATTCCAACATAGTCGGATCACAGTTACTTATGCAGAGCAAGAAACGATATACATTTTAACAAAAATGCAGAGTTTTAAAACCACAACCATAAGCTTCTGCAACCCACATATGTCAAACTAGAAGTGATACAATATATGTTAATGTGTATCAACAAGTAAACATATATTAGGTCCTACTGTATGTTTCTAAAATCAGAAACTCAAGCAACTGAACACTGATGGCTTAGAATTTTTGCTTGAACTGTAACATCATGCTATACATGATTTAAGCAATCTAATAGCAAGTATAACTTTAAGTACAAAACCGACAATTTTTCAGAACATTCAAAAAAGCTGCAGCAATAACCAAAAATCTGAAAATACCTCAACAAATTTTACTTATAATAGTAAACTGCAATTACAAATAAGTTGTGATAAACAATGTCAAAAGATCACAACTAAAAACACAAGAACTCAAAAGCTTCAAAATTTTAAATGCTCCAACTGGACTAACTCTTACTGAACCTAAACATCTAAGCTAGCTAGAACTCCAATGCTTGCTGTATGCTTCTGGAATGCAGCAACTGACAAGGCTTTGGTGAAGGGGTCTGCTAGCTGTGAATTCGTATCAATGCTTGAAACAGCTATCTCACCATGCTTTACCCTTTCTCTAACACTGTAATACTTCAAATATTTATGCTTGGAACTATTTTATCTTTTACTGTTCTTGATGAAGAAAACAGCTACTTCATTGTCACAATAGATCACAAGTGTGCCAGTCACAATGTGACTTAACACTTGGTTTGCATGAGAAAATTCCTAATCCAAAGACCTTCACACATAGTCTCATATACTGCAATAAATTCAGCTTGCATAGTGGAAGTTGAAACAAGTGTTTGTTTCATGGTTTTCCAAGCTACTGCACCTCCTGCAAGCATGAATACATAACTACAAGTTGACTTATTGGAGTCTGGATAATTTCTTGCAAAATTAGAATCTGAAAATCCAACAAGTTTCAGATCCTCCACTTGCCTATAAACTAGCATATAATTCTTTGTTTTCTACAGGTATCTCAACACTTTCTTCCCAGCTACCCAACGTTCATGGCTTGGATTAGACTGAAATCTTGACAAAATCCCTACTGCAAAAGACAAGTATGGCCTAGTGCAGACTTGTGCATACAAAAGACAAGGCTTTGACTCCATATTTTCTTTTTCAACATCACTCTTGGGACTCTGCTTCTTGGTTAACTTATCACCCTTGGACATGGGCACTTCTCCAGCTGCACACTTTTCCAACACCAAATCTCTTCAAAACTTTGGTAATATAATTCTGTTGAGACAAACCAAGTAGTCTCTGTGCCCTATCTCTTTTAATTTTGATGCCTAGTACATAGGATGCTTCTCCTAAGTCTTTCATGTCAAAATTCTTTGACAGAAAGCTCTTGGTGTGCATTTTCAAATTACTGCTAGCCAAGAGTATATCATCCACATATAGAACTAAGAAAATAAAATTATTCCAAACTGTCTTCAAATACACACACTCATCAATTAGATTTTCTGTAAATCCAAAAGTTGAAATCACATAATCAAATTTCTTGTACCACTGCCTAGAAGCTTGTTTTAGGCCATAAATAGATTTTCTTAACTTACACACAAAGTCCTCACTTCCAACTTGCACAAAACCTTTTGGTTCCCTCATATAAATCACTTCATCTAGTTCACCATTCAAAAAAGCTGTTTTAACATCCATCTGGTGCAGCTCCATATCAAAATGAGCCACTAAAGCCATGATTATCCTAAATGAGTCTTTTGTAGAAACTGGAGAAAAAGTCTCAGTGAAGTCGATGCCCTCCTTCTATGTAAAACCCTTGGCAACTAACCTTGCGTTATGTCTCTCTACATTGCCATTTGCATCTCTTTTGGTTTTGAAAACCCACTTACAACCTATAGGCTTCTGATTGGGGTCAGGTTCAACTAATTCCCAAACTGCATTTTGGCTCATGGACTCAATTTATGCTTCCATTACTATCTGTCATTGATGAGATTCACTAGTTTCAATGGCCTGGTTAAAAGTAGTTGGATCATTGTCTTCTGCACAGTCCATTTCAATTTCTGCTTCTTGCAGATAAATAATGTAGTCACTCTCTTCCCCCTTCCATAAGTTAGTTTTCTTTCTCTCTGTGATCTCCTAGGCTAAGGATTTTTAGGATTAGGTTGAGCTACTTGAGGATTTTGAGGTTCTTCATCAAGAATTGGTTCAGGTACTTGATCAGTTACTTGACCAGGTACAAATACTTGATCAGTTACATCTTGTTCTAAAGGCAACGCTACACTTATATTCTCATCTGACACAGTTTCCTCAAAATTTGGGGTTAAATCCTCAAAAATTGTATTGTGAACTTTTTCACTTAGAAACTTTACCTGATGTGTTTCAAAAATTCTAGGTGAATGATGAGCAGAATATAACTTATAGCCTTTAGATTTTTCTGGATAACCTATAAAATAGCAACTAAGTGTCTTAGGATCAATTTTATTCAAGCTTGGATTATAAATCCTAGCTTCTGCATGACATCCCCAAACATGGCAGTGATGAAGACTAGGTTTCCTGCCACACCAAAGCTCAAAAGCAGTCTTTTCTATAGCTTTGCTAGGTGTCCTGTTGCAAATATAATTTTCAGTTTTTAAAACCTCGCCCCACAGTAATTTTGGCAAGCCAATTGTACACATCATGCATCTAACCATGTTCAAAAGAATCCTATTCTTTCTCTCTACAACACCATTCTATTGTGGATTATCTGGTGTTGTGTATTGAGCTTTAATTCCATTGTTTTGCAAAAACAAGGCAAATGGACCCTTTTGTTGGCCGGATTCAGTGTACTTTCCATAGAACTCTCCCCCTCTATCTGACCTTATTGTTTTGATTTTCTTTTCTAGTTGATTTTCTACCTCCGACTTAAAGATTTGAAAGGCTTTCAATGCTTATGCCTTTTCTGAGAGTAGATAAATATAACTGTATCTAGAAAAGTCATCAATGAATGTGATAAAATACACATTCCCACATATAGTTTGATGTCTAAATGGGCCACATATATCAGTGTGTATGAGTTCTAACAAATTTTGGCTTTTGTATGCAGTTTTCTTTCTTGTATTGGTTATTTTTCCCTTAAAACATTCCAAACAATCTGTTAGATCAGAAAAATCAAGTTCATTAGGATTTTGTTTTTCACCAATATTTTCAATCTCTTTTTTGAAACATGGCCGAGTCTTTTATGCCTTAAAAATGCAGACTTTTCATTTAGTTTGATTCTTTTAACACCTGTTAAAGTGCAAGTACTGTTTGTGTTATCTTCAACAAATAAAATTTCTTGTTCAGCCATTGAACAATTTAACTGTAAATAATTATTCATAATAACACCATAACCAATTTGAACATAATTCTTAGAAATAAGAATTCCATTACTATCAATGACAAGTCTACAACCAGATTTTACTAAAAGAGAAACTAAAACCAAATTCCTTCTCATGGAAGGTACATAAAAAACATTGTCTAAAACTAACAATTTTCCTAATCCTAGATCGATCTTTGACTGTCACTCTCATGCCATTGCCCACACACAATTTCACTTCATCACTTTTTGGCATTCTCCTCCTTATGAATCCCTGCAAAGAATTGGTAATATGAATAGGTGAGCCTGAATCTATCCACCAAGATTGTGGTTCAACATTTATAAGATTAATTTCTATGGAAAAGACTGAATTAGAAAATATCTTACCCTTTCTTGCTAACCAATTCCTATAGCCAGTGCAGTCATTTTTCATGTGTCCTACTCTTTTGCAAAAGTAGCACTTGAACCTAAATGGCCTATTTTCCTTGGCCACTGCAGCTGTTGACCTTTTAGTTATGGCTTTGGTAGGCTTAAGCTTGTTTTGGGGCTTTTTCTTCTTAGGCTTCTCTATGAGATTTATGGCTGTAGCAGGTTCGTTTTCTTCCTTGATCCTAGCTTCCCCATCCACACAGATAGATATGAGTTCATCTAGAGTCCAGTTTCCCTTTTGAAAATTGTAACTGGTTCTAAGGTGACTAAAACTATTAGGCAGGGAATGTAGTGCATAATGCACTACCTGCTCATTCCTAACCCCCATCCTGAGCTCCCTGAGTCTGCCATTTATATTGATCATCTTCATAATATGCTCTCTAACTCCCCGTGAACCCATGTACTTCAAGTCATGAAATTCCTTTGTTAGCCTAGCTGCCTCAGCTTTTTCACTTTCTTTATACTTAGTAGTTATAAGCTCCAAAAAATCTAATGCCATCTCAGACTCTTCTATACTTCCCCTGACAGTCTTAGACATAGAGGCACAAATGAGATTCTAGCCATTCTATTGGATCTATGCCACTTCTTGTAAAGGTTAGTTTCTTTCTTGGTGCTCTTTTCATTCAACTCTGCAGGTTTATCCTCAGTAAAGCAATAGTCTATGTTCTCATGCATTCCCATATAATTTTCTATAGAGTCTAGCCAAGCATTATAGTTGGCTCCAGTTAACATCAAGACACTGTTCAAGTTCATGTAGGAGTTACCTAAGGAGCAAAACAAAATTCATGTGAGTTCTCTATTTGTAAAGAAAATAACTTTTACATTTTTGTGTTTTATTTAGCATTAAGCAACCAAAACAAGAACAGTTCAAAAACCAAGTTCATACAGAAAACTTGATCAAGCCATACTTGCATTCATGCCAGTCCATACATAAAACAATATTAAGCATCACTTTTGAGCAGCAGCATAATATTCTGAAGTTCTTTATCAATATGCCATGCTTAATCAAAATATGTTATCCAAAGAAATTTATCCACATCTTTAGACAGAAGAAAAAAATTCCAAGTATCTAGATATATTTCCATTAAGCATGCATACTGCTATCTTGCATTCTAAGATCATACTCGACCACTTCTTTGGAAGATAAACAAGAGCAGAGTTTTAAAACACAAGACACAACTTTAGTTTTGTTATACCATATGCTTTCTGCCAACATCATTGAAGGATGCTTTGTGCATCATAATCACATACGCCAACAGAAAACCACAAAAAATATGAGCTTTCAACTTTATATTCTAACCAGATCATCATCCTTGTAAAAAAAATTAGCTCTTGCATCTGTCAATTTCTACAATATGTAAAGTTTTTGGGAAATTCTTATTCTTCATACACTGTCACACAATCACATATATAATACCATATAAGTAATCAATTTAACATGCATATCGTAACACACCTTCAAGCACAGACAATTGTTTCGATTCCAAGAAACCACAGAACAATCAAGAAATTGCAAATTTCATCCAGTCACCATCTACTCTAGCCTAACGCATGTCGGGAATGCAACTAGGGTTCTTGAGCACAATCAGAAACTTAAAATCATGCTTTGAATCGAAACTAATTTTCATAGAAAAACCTGATTTTGCTTTTTCCCCAATTTGCTGCTAGAAACTCACAGCGGAAGCATGAATTCGATATCCATATGTAGCAATTGACTCTCTTGGCTTCTTGATTCACAACAATCTGGGTTTTGAATCCCCTCTCGAGATGGAAATATCTCGCGCTCTTCCGAATCCAGCTCCAAACCTTCATCTTGATCAAAACTAACTGTTGTGATACAACGGTCACCTGAGGTTTTGGTCAGGTTTGGGTCTAGAGCATGCGCCTGTTGTGACTGGGCCTAGAGTTGTTAACAGGCTGAAAGCCTGTTAACCCAAAGCAAAGAAATTTTTTATTTTTTTTGCAAAACCCTAAAATGATTTTTATGTCAAGCAAAATTAAATTCATATTTGTGACCCTATGCTCAGATACCAATTGTAAAACCATACAAGATCATGCTCACAATATATGCATACAAGCTTGACAATAATCAACCAAGAGATCAAGGCTTACGTTCAGCTATCACCGGCATGGATTCCATCTTCTGCAACTGCAATACAAGATTATTGAATATGGCCTTCTGTTGCTTACCAATTCGCATCTCAATGGACAGAACAATATGCAAAATGTGGTAGCAGTCAGGGACCAATTCATCTGTGTATATAGGAGACTAAAATCTCAAGAAGCTTCCCATTAAAGCATTCCATATCGGATTAGGTTTCTTAGTTAGATTCTCAATGTATCACATCTTTGTAGTCTTCCTTGTAGACTAAGTAATGGATTACTTTCCTTAATGAATTGATACACTATTTTCATTAAGCTAGCTGTATTGGTTTATAATTTGTGTCCATGTTAAACTAGTTTTGACATTAAGCTTGTTATCAATATACTTAATGTTAATTATGTAACAAAGTCCATATTTGATCTAACATGGTGGACGTGTTCGGGTAGTTATTGGGGTTGGTAAAAGATCTGGGGAGGGGGAAAAATTGGAGTCGGTGAAGAGGGGCTTGTGGAATTGAAGTGTAGGTTATGGGTGCTGATATGTGATCGGTCATATAGAGGTCGGTTTGGGTCAGGTTCTGATTCTGATTCTGGGTTATCGAGAGAGGAGAACTAAAGAGGACTTAGGTATATGTATGGAGAAGACTTTTTACGTATGCAAAGGATGCATGGGATAAAATCTTCAAAAATGCATATTTGTCATGCCCCGAATTTTAGAATAAAAATTTAAAATCCGAAACATGAATTACAACAACTTAAAATAACCATCCTGAAAATTTCTTTTCCTTAACAACTTCACCACACAATGGAATTTCAAAAACCGAATTTAGTCTCGGTTAATTATTACAACTCACTCACAAAATAAAATGTAAAACTCTAAATGATCATAACAATTCTCACCACTCAAATGAAAAGCAAATAAATACTGCAACTCCTAAACTGCACGGTCACCTTCCTAGTTATCCTGGCCTGCAGGAATATCCGCTACACCATTTGAATAGTGTACTGGGATTGCAACAACACAAAACGCGGTAAGCTTTTGAATACTCGTATGATTAAAAAGAAAGAACGGTTATTTAATTAAATCATAATTAATTTCACCCAAGTCAACACTCCACAATTTCCAAACAATCACCAAAACACAACCAACACAAAACCCTAAATTCCCATCTTTCTTCTCAAAACCCCAAAACCGTATTTATATAAATGCGGTATTGACAGACTAGATCTATAATTGAATCGTAGCCCATCACCTGGCCTAAGTTATGGCATCCGACATATTTATCTTTATCGTATTTCATCAATATGTATACGTTTATACATATTTAGAGCGTCCGATTATTGTACATATTCAACCAATCGTATCCCATCATCCACCTATGATTAGAGCATCCAACATACATAATATTATTATGAAATTTAAGCATTTGAAATATAATCCAAATCATCATTCCAACTCAATCATATCATCACTCAATAACACACCAATCAATATATATATTCCACGTAAAATATATATATATATATACGTAATCATCCACTCAGGAATGACCATTAATACCATCTATAGTTTACACAAGAAAATCGTGAAATTCATTTGTATAATTAAAATTCATTTTACTTACTTATGGACCGTAATTGATCAAGTCCTTATGATTTTAGAATCAAATATTTAATCCATAAATATTTTTCAAAAAATTACAAAAATAAATAATTTAAAGTACTCGGTTCGTAATATGAACCACATGAGTTTTACTCATCTCTAAACTCCTGCTGCGTCTTCACTTAAATATAAATCACAATAATCCAAATGCTCGTCAACTCAAGCCGCCAAGTACCTAACCAAGTATGGTCTTTACCTAGCAAACGAAGCGCGAAATAAACTTAAATGATGATCCAACGGTCGAATTCTAAAATAAAGATCATCCAACGGTTGGATCGAATTTAAACGATGATCCAACGGTTAGATCCTCACGGATCGCCCTTGGAAACATCCTATCAAAATTATACGAAAATTCGACGGACGGATCTTCACTAATCGCTCCCAAATCACTGTTTTACAATTATACAAAGATCCAACGGTCGGATCTTCACCCGTGACCATACAAAGTCATCGGGACAGCCATATGAACATCAAAGTAAAATTTGAAGTAAAACCGATGGTCTGATCTCCGTAAATCGTAAACCGAAGGTAAACTATAAAACCGTAAATAGTAACATTAAAACTTAAATTGACTATTTATCAATTTTTTCTAACATGACCGTGTTATATATCAAAACGCTCATATGGATGCATAGATCATCGTCTAGATAATATAAACTCAAAATTTGGTTTGACCCGCCGCCACACACGGCGGTCAGACGGCGGTCAACGTCCGGTCAATCACCTCAGATTCAAAAGTCGTCAATTACAAACTTGTTCAAAATGAAATTATGAAAAAGTTTAATACCTAAATTTTTCCGAGATAAGGTCTAGATCGTCCTTGATCGGGCTTTGAAGTTGGATTAATCTTGGCCCTCTAATCAGTTTCCATATTGAATTAGGGACGTCGAAACCTTCAACTCTTGATCTACCACTCTACACCCAAAATCGTGATGCAAGCCACATATGGAGATGATCAGGAGGAAGAGCACGTCACGAAAATGATGACGATTGGCCCGTGCATCGTCGGAAAATTGGATTTCCGGCGGGGTCAGGTTGGAGCTTCGGAAAGAGGCTTCGATCCAAGCCTAGGAGCAGCGGCGGGCCGAGGCGAGGTGGGGAGCGGCAGGGGGCAGCCGGGTCCCGCGGCGGCATGGTCGGAATGGCTGAATTCCAGCCGGTTCAGGTCAAAGTCGGGTCGACCGGAGTAAAGGCTGCACTCGCACGAGAGAGAGGGGGAGGACTTATGTGCAAAAAACTGATTTTTTTGTCCTTAATGAAAAAATCAGATTTTTCTTACTTTTTTATAGAAAAATTCCAATTTTCAAATATTCATAACTCATTCATACGAGCTCTGAATATTACGTTCTACATATGCACGAACTCCTATCGACGAGCTATATAACTTTTATGAAGAAAGTTTTCCAAAATTTCGAACGTATAAAAAGTGTATTTTCACGACCCCCTAAATAACGTTCGTTTTCGAAAATAAAATCATTCGAAACCAACTTTCTCAAACCACGACATTCCAATTAATCTCAAACATCATAATTCAATTAATATAAAAATTATTGAATTACATAAATTTATTATATGAAAATTTGGATCTTCAGAATATTTGAGTTTCGCTAGCTAGATTTATGAAATAGTGGATTAACTGAAGCAAATTAACTAACATATAACAGGGAGTTGAGTGACCGAGTGTATTATAATAATTATTCGTTACATCCACATTAACGTATGTAATGAACCCTATAGTTGTAATAAGTAATCTCCATCTTCCGTGGGGGTGTGAAGCATTTACTTGGGAGTTAGTACGTACATTTTGCAAGCATGAGACTCGAGATCGGCAGAGAGTGTTTCACTGACTGATGATCCAGTTGAATGCTGCACAATTAATCCAGACAAACCGGTTATTATGAGATAGAAATATGTAAGAGCTTGAGGCAACATTAGGTTCCTCTCTACTAATCCTTGGGTTGTTTTTTTCTTCACCAAAAAAAAAAAATTCATTGGGTTGTTTTATATCTAATTATGTCTGACCTCCCATAAATCTCTTGGTTCCACAACGGTTGTTGGTTCAAGGCCTATGTCGAACCAATGAGCAGTGACCCTAGCTTTTGAAGGACCTCTGTTCCACAGTACGAATGCTACCCTGTTATCACTAAGAGGGCCAGCCCATACCTATACGAAATTGAATTTAAAACCACAGTATAGTTTCATTAACAAATTTACATGTACATGCGTTTGCAACTTAATTTCAAAGATAAAGAACTCTTCATCTTTTAGGTCATTAGAATATTCGCCAAAAAGAAAAAAAAAACAGTGAAATCGGAAAACTCTTTGGTCAATCATGTCACTTGAACTACATTTTACAGCATAATTTTTGACTTAGGTTGGTTTTTGGCGTGGAAATTTGTCAGGTGAATTGTTGATGGAGTGCAAATTTGTAACGTAATGTTGTTAAATATAGACCTAAAAGATAAATTCTTCTTGTCATTGCGTTACAAATTTAGACGTGTATGCAGACGTCAGACATTGTTCAATAGAAATAGAATCAATTACTTACCTGCAAATCCGTACCACTTGTAACCTGTTTCCCTTGTGCTCCAAGTTTGTCTGTTCATAGATTATTTTTAACACTCAGGATCCAAATACATAGAAACATTGTCATTTTTGTGTTAAATATCCTTTCAGAAATCTTTCATTACTACTGTTTCCTCATACGTTGATTAACTGCAATAACTTCCTTGTTGCTTAATAGATTGAGACTCGCATCATCCATAGATCGAATATCACATCCAATTAACAGAGGAGCCTGTTCAGCGCAACATGTTTATACATAATAGATGCATAAGACCAAATTAAGGGGAAAAAATAAAAGAACTTGTAAGTAGCTAATCTGGTATGTGTTTGTCGTGCTACCTTAGCTAATGCCCAGATGCTGAAATGTGCACGATATTCCTCCTCGGTCATACCTCAATTTCCAACTTCAAGCATATCAGGATCTGGCATAAGGTAGTGCATGTCATTAATCATTTATTTTATTCTGTTTTTTCCTATATTTATTACACAAAAAATGATCATCAACTATTCAACGTGTTGGTAATGATACCCACTAGTAATTTAATTGTTTAAGATCCCGTTGTTTAGAAATGCATCACTAAAAAATGGCTAAATGTTAAACCTAAACCTTATATATATTTAAACTTTGGAGATTATTACCGGTCCAGCGTATGATGCCCATTTGTCGTTTTGATCCGCACGAGATGTCATACTAGCATAGATTCACATTATGGTTTCAACATATGATATTAATACAGTTAATTGACAAAATAATATAGAAAACAATTAAACTCAAGTAAAAGAAATGAAATGAACACTTGTAGGTCTAATGCTTATGCACCTATACAAGCAAGGTGTCAAGTTCATATCGAGGAAGTATCCATATATGTTAGATTAAAAACCTCATTTCTTTTAGTTATCGATGAATCGATCGATCTTATTGATCTTGTACAATTCTAGCTAGTATTAGGAATGCTATAATTATAATTATGGACTCTCATTCATTTACTGCATTAATCCATCAGTACATGAATATAGATCAATTTTATTTATAACAAAATATAAATACTATTACATGCAGTAAGCATCAGCGAAAACTGATAATATGCACTTGTATATCATTGAATGGAGCATGTTTACATTTATGTATTAATACATTATAGTTATACTTTAGTGTGCTTACATTTATGTATTAATACATTATAGTTATACTTTAGTGTGCTTGAAATATATAAGTAAATTGCTCTCACCTTTTCCAGTTATCTTCAATGTCACTTGTTGTTCTCCAACTATTTCCAACACTCGCTGCCCAAGTTGCAGGGTCTTCCCGTCCCCTAGAGATCAACAATAAAGAATATGATGTGAGAAGTCCATGTATGTAACAAGCAGTTTTCGTCTGATTATAAGCAGTGTTTCACTTTTGGTATATGCAACATCATCATCATTTTTGTGTAGAATGAAAGTTTGTTATCGATCTCACCATTCACATAGGGAAAAGAAGATGGGCCTTGTGGAGTTTAGTAAAGCTTTACTCATTACTGGATACCTATTTCCCAATAATACGATCACAGACATTAGTACAAGTAATTATTAATTTAAGTAAGATAATCAATTAGTACTTAATCAAAAGGCAAAAAATACCTTTCTTTAGGACTTGAACCCGTACTGTGACAATTATCATACTTCAAGTAGTCAATTCCCTATTTATAAAGATAATTTGTCATATTAGTGAAATTGAACATATAAAAAGTATTATCTAATTATATTAATTCTTCCCCAAAATTTGAGAAAATACGTACCCAGGAAGCGAAAGTTTGTGCATCTTGTTCCTCAGGACCTAGTGATCCGGGCATTTGTTTACTGCATGTCAGAGTTCTGTGGATTAAAAACGAAGAAGAAATAATTAGAGATCAACAACAATACTGATTGTTAGCTCTAGAAGATCTGGTAATAAATTAGTTACTGGGACATATCTATAGTTACCATGCACAAATTTGAGAATGCAGACATTCACATCTCTTAGCTTGTTACGAGCTGAAATGTAATTAAATGATTCGAAAGCAGTAGAAAAGTGGGTAAATTAAATGGGTAACTAGGCATCATAAAAATTTGACTTGCCACCACAAAAGACATTTGGTGTCAATGTGAGCAAGGTGTGACGACCACTTCTATTTGGGACCGTCTTTTGCCATCGCATGGGTTTGATTGCAAGGCATGCTGCTACAGACTCTTGACGACGACACTGGAATGTCCGGCATGCACTTAATTAAAACTACCCCAAAGAAATGTAATTAATAGAGACCAAAAGATCTACCCAGCATCAGAGTAAATCCCAAGCTTCAGCCCTTTACTGTGGACATAATCTGCTAAAGCCTTGATTCCAGATGGAAATGCTGAAGATTTAGGAACGAAATTTCCCTGCCAAATTGTCCTCAGAAGTGAGTGATATATATATCTATATATATATATATATATGTACATGAATCTAGATTTAAGGAGACGTCTGAGATTGAAAAAAGTGCAAAAATCTATCCTCCATGCACCGTGTGATATAAGGATCAAAGCGGCGAATTCATGTAGATCAACATTCTAGTTACAACGGAGTAGGGGAGACAAGAAGTGAGGGAAATTTTATGTTGCGTTTATTTAAGCTAAATTGGGTTAGAAAAGAGTCGGAGAAACAAGAAGCGAGGGAAAGATGGAAACTGAGTAAACATGATCACTCCTATTAAGATGTTTACTGCATCGGGAATTGGAGTAGAAACACAGCTATTTTGATCATTGAATGGTATGAGGATGTTTTTGGAAGAAAAGATTATGTTTTAAATAAATGAAAGCATGTTGTTAGACAATCTCTATCTCTACTATTATAAAGCGCGGCCATCATTTTGGTGTCAAAGACCTCATCAACATATGATTTGACTAATATACCCTTGCATAAAAGAAATATAAGAAAATCAAGAAATAATTAAATTTAAATGGTTTTATTGGAAGTAGATCAGATACACAGTTATCCATTATCATTCAAAAAAAAAAAAAACAGTAATCCCATGAGAGACTTAACCACGTTAAAGTCAGTTTCTATCAATTATCCAATAAGAGACTTAACCATGTTAAAGTCAGTTTCCATGCTTGGGAAGTTCCATGAGAGACTTTAACCACGTTCAAATAAGTTTTCATCCTATATATAAATTTCATGAGAGACTTTAACCACGTTTAAATTTTGTCTTTTATATAAATTTCAACCAAAAAGGAAAAAAATTAGTGTGGATTTCACTCCTCAAGAATTTTGGTATAATAAATTAATTCGCCAAAGAGATGGAATCACTACCTACCCCTCCTACATCAATGAAAAGAGAAAAAGAAAAACAGTCATTCCAGATTCTCTTGGATCCATACTAATATGATTCTTTTTTTATGATAGTCTCTGATAGAGAGAATGTAAATTAATGACTCTATTTTCATCCTATTCTTGGTCAGTTAACGGTCCTTTAGTCATCTGATCGTCAACATACATCAACGTCGTTTCAGTATGTACCTGTAATTAATTGTTTGTACTGTGAACAAATCATTTTGTTGAATTTGTGTACGTAGATCCTTATAAATAAAGAAAATCAAAATATAATGGTTTATCATTGAACCATATTTCAGGAGAGGATGCAGAGATGTTTGTATTAAGTTGTAGCGGTGAAGTACCTCCGAATCTCGATCAAGTTCAGCCCAACAATCATCTAAACAATGTGAAGAGAAAAATTAGTGAAACATTGAAGCTCTGTACTCGAAATTACGAGGTGATGGAAAAGATTTAAGGCTGCAAGGACCATACCTAAATTTATATATTCGTAGCCAAGTGCAGCAAGTCCTGTTGATACCATCGAGTCCACTGTAAAAAGTTTGAAATTATGTAAAAATTTCTTTGGAGAAAATTCGAGTAGCATATGTAAGTTCCCCAAAATAAGTAGTTACCAGTTTCCCTAATCAATTTTTCTTCAATGTTACAGTTGAAGTGATTCCAACTATTCCATCTGCTCACCAATCATCAAAACATACATACAGCAACTTATTTCTCAAAACAAAATAGAACACTGTATTGATGTGAAATTAAATAGTGCTCAAGTTTATTGGTCAAACAAATTGAAAAAAAAAATATTCATTGAACTGAAAAAGAAACACTTTTGTATGAAACTATCTGTAAATTAAATTGACGTATGATACCTCCAGCTCACATTGTAAGCATAACTTAGGCAAACTATAGGTACCAAACTCATATTTTGGCCGTAATGAAGTATAACATATATCAGAAATACTAAACTGAAAGTTTGAAAAAAAGAAGGAAAAAAATCTTCAAAAAAGAAGGAAAAAAATCTTCCCAACTTACCCCATAGGTGGTGTTATCCCTAGTCCATTGTCCAAGAGGTTCCTCCTAATATGATCCTGTCCAGTACTGGATCTTATTATCTGCATAACCAGCAACTGCGCAGTTGGTATTGAACACAAAAGAAATGCAGATCTCCACCAAAGCTGCCCGCAACTGCCGAGAACATAACCAAGGAGCTGCTGCCATAACCATATCAGGAATGAATAGCTAGCTCTATGCTGGAAGCCAGCTCCGGGCTAAAGATTAGTAATGAAGGAATATATAACTCAATGAACAAGGTATATATACAGTATATTCTAAAGTTAATCATTATATTTTACTGCATAGTTAATTGCAATTATTTTGGACTAATCATAATCCACATGCATGCATTTGTAGCTAGCTAAACCGGCCTTGATTTCTCTCTCTCACATGCGTGTATACAACCATAAAGATACAAAATAGTGGTAAAGTTAATTTGCATTTCCAGATTTAAACGGATCATGATCAGCTACTCCATTTTCAGAGGACCATTGTTATCTTGATGACTTGTTGGTAATATGGAATCATTTGCTTGGAACTTTTCATATAAGATTTTATTGGTATCTGTCGGGGGGGCCACATTGTCTTGCAGATACATATACGTGATCGACATGGTACGTTGTATATACATATATGATTTGTCTTTGAGTTTATGGCAGCTAGTACTATTTTCTATACATATTTCAGACTTTGGCTAGCGGTTATGTAGCTAATTAGTTGTTTAAATGGTTGGGTATGTTGCAGTTAATTTGAAGAGCGAGAAAACCAACAAAGAAAAGTAAAACTGTTTCTTTGGTTTGTTTGCTGAGGCGTAGGCGTAGGAAACTAGGAATGTATAGAAAAATTCTATGATATATTAATGTACTGATACATCAAATAAATTAGATTTGATATAAAGGTAGATTGACTTTATGCATAAGTAGACAAGCTTGACTTGATCTCAAATTAGTATATCTTTGTATTGAACTAATCCAGTTGATGTATCGCTACATTAATATATTATAGACTTCTAATTTCATCAAAAATATCTATGCACTTTCAGTTTTGATCCAATAAATCCAATCTATTAGTTTTCCGTTATGTGAGTCATTAACTTGCTGACATGGCTCATGTGAGGCTTCTATTTTATGACGTGATGATGAAGTGACATGTTTAGCCAGCTTAGGAGTTAGTCCCACTGTTAAAATCCATCACATGACAAACTACTACATTAACCTCACAGTGTTATAAGTTATTCTCAGTTTTTATATTTATACTATATTCCTTAGAATTTCAAACAAAAATATTTATTTGTGATATTCGTTAACCTTAGTTTTTATATTTATATTATATCCCTTGAAAAAAAACCAAAGTACTTGGAATATTTTATCATTAAATTTTTTATTTTGTTTTGTTTATAAGTACTTTGATGAAGATGAATGAATACTTGAATTTTAGTTGAGCGGAAAACAAACCGAAGTTAATTAATATTATATCTATTGCTAAAAAAAATTATCTCTCATAAAATAAAAAATGATTAAAGAATTTTTGTTAAAAAATTAATAGATATAGTTCAACCAAGAGAAATTCGATCAAGGGAGATGGTATAAGTATACATAAAAGCTTAGGCTCAGTACCATTTGGTCTAATGGCATAAGTCTCTCATTTGTAACTGAGAGGTCGTGAATTCGACTCACAATAGACTAGTTGTATATGAGTTGTTTTACTTGATCCGAAAAAAAGAAGTTAAAAAACTAAGTATAAATTTATAACAATGCAAGGTTGTGACTTGTATTTAAAAGGTCTTGGGTTTGAGCAACAGTTAGGTCATTTGAAAATATTATTTTTGTTACATTTCTAATTGTATGGCTCACTCATTCAATCACAAGTTGACACGTCATCCAAAAACAAAGCCCACAAAGTCCATGTAAACGCATAAGCTAACTAGGTATGTCACTTCATTCCCACATCATAAAATATGGGCCCCACATGAGCCATGTCTGCAAGTTAACGGCCTCACTTAACGGAAAACTAATAGACTGGACTTATTAGATCAAAATTGAAAGTGCAAGATGTTTCTGATGAAATTAAAAGAGCAGAGATTGAAGTGATTTTACCCCTAAAGTTCATGTTAGTGACCAGTATTTAGCTCTTTTATGGGGAGTGAAATTTGCACTCTCCAAATTGTAAACCACACTCTCTTTGATTTTTATAATACACTTATAATCAATGATATTCCTCTATTCCAGAAATACCCTCATTGATCTCTCTCTCTCTCTAGTTAACTCTCTCTTTTTCCTCTATCTTCTCTCCCTCTCGTCTGGTTAAAAACTCAATTCTCCCAAAGAAGGCTAATTTCTTCTTTCAATTATAAGTGAAAAATTCCTCAACCCAACAAACCTATGATGCTGATCTGACCAACTAAATCAATCATCCACAACAGTCTCATGGGCACCTCTAAGATGAATATGGGAAAATCTAGCTATTTGTATATTCTTCCTTCAAAGAACCCAGATTCACAAACACCCAAATTTGTATCCCAGATTTAAATCAAGCTATTCAGTGTGTGTGTGTGAGAGAGAGAGAGGGAGGGAGGGAGGGAGATTGACTGACTGCATCTTGAATCTGCATAATGGATTGAATTACACCAACCTCTTCCAAAGCTCCAAATTAGAAAGTTCAATAATTGCCAACTGGGTTTGGATTTATGCGACTAACTATGTGTATGTGATCAAGAAGCAATGAAAAGTATTTGAGGAAAAATTAAGATGGAGTTAAAAGCAATGAGACAATCACATGCGGTTATATGTGTAGTGCACGCTGATTAGCGACGCCGCCCCGACCTCCTCTTCCAACCACCAGATCAAGATCCCTGTCATTGGTGCAAGCAACGTCGGCATGGCGATCGCCCAGAGACAATCGTCACCTAGCACCTCGTTGACGAGCTCATCCTTGTCGATGTCGTCCCTGACAAGCTGTTTGGCACTCGGATCACAGAGGGACAGAGAGAGGTGGAGATGAGGGCAATTTGGGAACAGAAAACACATCATCCATCAAAAACTATTATAAAAATCTAAGGGAGTGTGGTTTACAATTTGGGGAGTGCAAATTTCACTCCCCTTTAAATATTGCTCTTATCTTTTTTTTCTCTTGGAAGAGCACCGTTAGGGTTTTTTCTAAGCGTTGCCTTCCTACACCTATCAACGGGCTTTGGTCTTCACGAAGGAGTTTTCCATGGACAACTCCAGCACTTAGTCTCCTCACTGGGTGCCATCCTCGGGTTGCCAGTTCCTCTTATCTATTAGTGTCCATTCTTTTTAGTGTGTCGCTGATATTTCACCAGCGGTTGTTTAGTCTAGCGTTGCAATGAGGGATCAAGATCCACCCTCAGCAGAGCATGGATTTTTCGAAATGGGTTTCAAGCATTGGTCTCTAATCTCTGGTTTTCTACATTGGTTGGCTAAATAATAATACATGTAGATGGCATAAGCTTACTGTTAGTAAAGAAATATGTGGCCTAATATGATTTTTTTTGTCAACTAAAGTTCATTCAAGAAAACTAAAGGATACAAGACAAAACTAGCTAGGAAAAAGGAAATTAACTGACATTAACTAAGGTATAGCTGAAGCCATATTAGAAAGCAAAATATATTGCAAGGAGGGATGCGGTTGCGAAACCCACATAGGTGGGCACACCTTCTTGTATGCCAAGGCAGTGATGTGGTTCGCAGCAGCATTGGCCTTTCTGCTAGTCCAAGACCAGCTGAGGTTGTTAAAGAAGTAGCCATAGTACGGATATCAGGGATGATTGTGCTAGAGACCAATGAGAATGATGAGATGAGTGTCAAAGGGCGTTGATTAGATCCTTAGAATCTGAAGCGATCATGATAGCTGTGAGAGCGAGATCCTGAGCATAGAGAAGAACCTCTCTACAGGCCAATGCTTCCGCAAGCAGTGGAGAAAAGGTACAAACATACTTGGCCACACCATGGAAGGGTAAACCAGAGGGTCTCAAAAGGGAGCAACAATCCCACCATTTAGTGATTTCACCAGTCATGAAGCCCACGCGATGTTGCGGGTCTCTTTCCTTTCTGAATTTTATACATAATAAAGTAGCAATTATAAGGTTCAGGAACCTTTTGTGGCTGAAAAGCAGGTGAATGCAATATGCTCAATAGTTTCTGGTTGTGAGTCACAGATAGGACAAATAGGGGATACCGTAAGATGACGATTAGAGTTGGTAGCTAACGCGCGCATTAGAAACGGCTGTCCATATGAAATGCTTCACCTTGGGAGTAGCACGGATACCCCAAATGCATTTCCAAACTGTAGAATCTATTTGGAATGAGGTGTAAGGATGCTTGAAAGAAGAAGGTTACTAGCAAGATGACGAAGGTGATATCCGGACCAAAATAGAGAGAATTGGGATAGGTGATCTCCTCCCAGAAACATCCACATGTGCCATACAAACTCCACAGATTCATATACACAGATTCTAACTCAGTTGAGGTCTCAGAAAGATAATACATTTGCTTTAGAAGGGAAAGCTTGAACCCGACATCCATTCCACCCAGGGGCGGAACTACGTGGAAGGCTGTATGGGCTGTAGCCTAGACAACATTTGGGGTCAAAAACCTCTAAGTATGTGTATGTGTGCGTGTGTGTGTGTGTGTGTGTATATATGTTGTTGAAATGAGAGGAGGAATATTATTGACACTTGAGACCAAGCCCAGAGTCTCAGACCCTAAGCACAGTTATCAACACAACAGACAGCAGTTCGGCCACTGTCTTCTGCACGACAGTCTGCACTTTGTTTCCTGCAAACGGCAGCTGCTGCATCTTTTGTCTTCCTCAAGAAAGTGGTGGTCCTGTTCCACATGTTTGAAGCATAAATGCATCAAATATGGGAAAAGGAGCATGGGAGAAAAGGAATTATCAATTTCCATCGCCTTTATCTTTTTTTAAGCTTTCCATTCCATCAAATATACTCTTCTATTCTCTCACCATTATAGGAAAAAAAATGCCTCTCCTACTGGTCTCCATTCTAAGTGGAGAAACCTGCTCCACACCCTACAGGGACCTGAGGAAGATGGTGAAATCGATGATTTATCACCGAACCAAGCCTGTAGGGGAAGATGAGTTTGAAGCTCATAGCAAGGTTAGTGACTTTTCTTGAAAGAATTATACGTGTACAATATTTGCAATTGGTAATTAGGAACTAGAATCAATATGAATTAGGAGGGGAAATATAAATTTTGCTGAATTTTGAAGGCCAATACAATTATACAATTATCAGGTACCCAACCGGCAGGCCACCACCTCAATTCCATGTCTTTGAGCTCCCCAAGTTGATGATACCATACGGCAAACCACACCAATTCTATCACCGAGAAACTGGTGAAAAAAATACCATACCTTGTTGCCGCCATGTCCACCAGCTTGAGAGCCCAAATCCACCACAGCTGCCGCTTTTGTCTAGCAATCCATCGTAGAGTAGAAGTCAGTATCATACTATCCATGTTGTACTGCTGCCATGATCTGGCCTCTAGCTCTTTCCTCCACGCCAATCGCCCAATGTCTGTCTTCCATGCCAACACCACCGCCTGATAGAAGCTAAGAGTCATTCTCAACCTAAAACAGTGAAATGACTCACAGAGCAAGACCGCTGTGATCCCAAGATCCCGTGCGGCAACACCCACCTCTCGTCGATCAGGCAGAGAACCACAGTCAACGCGGGGGCGCCGGCAGACAAGCTAAAGAATTCCCTTTACTCTCTCCAACCCTAGTTCTCTCCTATTTTGTCGGAGCTCTCTCAATATCCCCTACGAACAAGGTGTATTTTAATTTGGGGTGTCAAGTATTCTAGTACAAGAGTTTTCGAAATATTACAAATTCGGGAAAACTATAATAATGAATTAAACTCAAGATCCCTAACTTCATGCGATGTTGTCAGACAACTTGCCAAATATTAAAGACGAACATTATTCAACGTCATCGCGTGTTAAGAAAATGATGTAAAAGTTAAAATGTGTGCCAAGAAGACAAACTTCGTCCAATCGACATCACCTTAATAATGATATGTATATATATATATACAGTCCTTCTTGGCTAAGGACCTCCTTAGTTTTTCTTAGGTACGGATTTCCGGTTTTAACCCACTTTCCGATCACATTTTCACATCTTAACCGTTCAGTTTTTAGGTTCTAATGTATAGATCACCTCTGAAAATTTTCAGCCAATTTGGTGATCGTTAAGGTATCCAAAACTGTAATTTACCATTATAAATAAGAACGGTTCCGGTTTGACAGATTCGGTCCGTTCGTGTAAATTGCAGTTTTGGATGTCTTAACGATCACCAAATTGGCTGAAATTTTACAGGGGGGATCTATACATTAGGCTCTAAAAACTGAATGGTTAAGATGTGAAAATATAATCGGAAAGTGGGTGAAAACACCAAATCCGCACCTAAGAAAAACTAAGGACATCCTTACCTGAGAAAAATCCTATATATATATATATATATAAAGAGAGAGAGAGAGAGAGAGAGAGAGAGAGAGAGAGAGAGAGAGAGAGAGAGAGAGAGAGAGATTTAAATAATATACATAAAAAAAAAAACAGAAAACAAAAATAACCCAATTGATAGAAGTAATTTTTTTTTTATAAAATAAATAAAAAAGTATCTAGGCCCCTGAGTCTTACTGCCCGAGTAGCTTTTACATTATGTAAATAAAATTGTAACACGTATTATTATAATGTTAAAGTTGCAGTAGTAGTTGCCTTAATGGTGTTTTCTGCTGTTCATTTTCAGTTTTTTTTTTTTTTTATTTCAATTTTGATTCTTCGGGATCTGGGAATTCTAGGATTCTTTGTAACCTGGCCCTAATGAGTTTAGAAGCGTTTCTGTGACACCGATGTGATGAATTTGCTTGGTCCGCTCTTTCTTTGTTATATTCCTCTACTGGTTCAACGTTTTCTCATGAATTAATCGAATCAAATCATCATTTCCTCATTTCAATTTCTCAATTTTACACACCCCAATTTTGCTATAATCCCTAATTTTTTTTTTCAATTTCGTAATTTATTGAATTAATTCTCCCTAAAAGTCCTCAGTTCACTACCAATCCAGCTCCGACTGCGACGAATGACAAGAAGAGGAAGAAGATGCAGTCCAATTGCAAATATGCCAGGGGATCGCGGATGAAGAAGTAAAAGCATGTGTAGGAGCTGACAATGGAGGTTAAACGGCCCCAGATCTCGAACAACCAAATTCAACAGAGCATCGACACCAAGGAAAAATAAGGCTACAAGGAGGTGGAGGCTTGGAACCAATGTTCTAAAAAATACCCAGCCCCCAAGTCCAAACGCTTAGACAACGACCGATGAGTCAAACGGTTACAGCTATCGCCTAACGCCCTAATCTATAATCGAATAGGTGACCCCTTGCCCAACACCTCGGCGGCTATCTAAACCGTTGATTAGAATAGTGGATATGAGTATTGAAATTGAAAAGAAACTTTCTTTACCGATATATTAGAAAAACAACATCTTAGGTTATGGCAGGGTGGTCGAGCCTCCAAATATGGAACCCCCACACCCGAGTTCGAGTCCCCTCTCCTACACCTTCTGGCCAGCTTGTGGTGGAATTTTTCACATAGATGTGCAGTGGATTAGTCTGGCTTCTGCTGAGATACCATGCATGGGTATGTGTATCGCTAGTTTACTAACGCTGACCCCCCCAAATAAAAAAAAAATGCCGGTCTAATCACCTCCTAATCCTATCACATCCCTTGACCACCTAGCCGCGATAAACATTTGAACACATTTCTTTGATGTATGTCTACACCTCTATTATCTATAATTTTAGATTCATAACTTTATTCCCTATGAAAATGACTCATTAATAGTCTAATAATCAAAGTTTTTTGGACGTATTAATTAATCACATATCATAGGTTATTATTTCCAGATCACCATAAAGCATCACTCTCATGTCAGCTGTCTAACTCCCACCAATCCACCATTTCAATTTCGGAAAACAAAATCTCATCAACGAAACATTACTCACAATAGAAAGACAAATATTTCGAGCAATGGCTGTTTCGCTAATAACCCCCGGACAAGTGGTCGAAATGGCAACTGGCAACGAGTGAAAACGAAAATGCACCAAAAATAAACCAAATCCCACTTTCAAAAATCTTTGAATGATTGTTGCCACGGAAAAGTACGACCCAAAATTACCAAACCATCACAACTCATCGTTGTCCGAGAAAGTTTTGATTTTTGGTTTTTTTTTTTTTGTTTTTTTTTTCCATGAGGGAAGGAGTGACATGGTATTGGGTATCATGTCTGGGTTGCCGTTATGTTCGCCACTTTTGGCTTCTCGACCTTAAACAACAACTACTAGACCAAATCCCTCCTTCTCTTTCTCTCTCTCTCTATCTCTGGTTTTTGAAAGACTTGTCCTTTTAATCTCTTCTCACTTTCTCTCTCCTCCCTTTATTTATCATCTCTTTGGTCCGAAAGCTTGGGTGGCTTTTCTGGTGGCCCAATATAGAAGTTAGAGCCATATCTCCGGCGACCTAAATCGTATTTGCCGCGACCCAGATCGAATCCGGACCCGAATTGCAGATATTCCAACCCCCTTGACAATTGACCATGTCGGTGGAGGCTTAAGAGGTTTTGTCATTTGTCAATGCCACGAAATGGGGGGAGGGGTTGGAATGTAAGGTGGGGTTTGCGTGCGGATTTGTAAGGATTTTTCATTGTTAGTTAGATTCATGGGGATTTGTTTCAATGAACACAAGCATGATTCTCTTCTTATGAATTCCTGTAAAGAATTGGTAATATGTAATAGGTGAGCCTGAATCTCTCCACCAAGATTGTGGTTCAACATTTATAAGATTAATTTCTATGGAAAAGACTGAATTAGAAAATATCTTACCCTTTTTTGCTAACCAATTCCTATAGCCAGTGCAGTCCTTTTTCATGTGTCCTACTCTTTTGCAAAAGTATCACTTGAACTAAATGACCTATTTTCCTTGGCCACTGCAGCTGTTGAACTCTTAGTTATGGCTTTGGTAGGCTAAAGCTTGTTCTGGGGCTTTTTCTTCTTAGGCTTCTCTATGAGATTTATGGCTGTAGCAGGTTCCTTTTCTTCCTTGATCCTAGCTTCCTCATCCACACAGATAGATATGAGTTCATCTAGAGTTCAGTTTCCCTTTTGAAAATTGTAACTGGTTCTAAGGTGACTAAACCTATTAGGCAGGGAATGCAGTGCTTAATGCACTACCTGCTCATCCCTAACCCCCATCATGAGCTCCCTGAGTCTACCATTTATATTGATCATCTTCATAATATGCTCTCTAACTCCCCCTGAACCCATCTACTTCAAGTCATGAAATTCCTTTGTTAGCCTAGCTGCCTCAGCTTTTTCACTTTCTTTAAACTTAGCATTTATAAGCTCCAAAAAATCTAATGCCATCTCAGGCTCTTCTATACTTCCCCTGACAGTCTTAGACATAGAGGTACGAATGAGATTCTAGCCATTCTATTGGATCTATGCCACTTCTTGTAAAGGTCAGTTTCTTTCTTGGTGCTCTTTTCATTCAACTCTGCAGGTTTATCCTCAGTAAAGCAATAGTCTATGTTCTCATGCATTCCCATATAATTTTCTACAGAGTCTAGCCAAGCTTTATAGTTGGCTCCAGTTAACATCAAGACATTGTTCAAGTTCATGTAGGAGTTCCCTAAGTAGCAAAACAAAATTCATGTGAGTTCTCTATTTGTAAAGAAACTAACTTTTAAATTTTTGTGTTTTTAATTTAGCTTTAAGCAACCAAAACAAGATCAGTTCAAAAACAAAGTTCATACAGAACAATCAACAAAATTGTAAATTTCATCCGGTCACCATCTACTCTAGCCTAACGCATGCCGGGAATGCAACTAGGGTTCTTGAGCATAATCAGAAACTTAAAATCATGCTTTAAATCGAAACTAATTTTCAAAGAAAAACCTGATTTTGCTTTTTCCCCAATTTGCTGCTAAAAACTCAAAGCGGAAGCATGAATTCGATATCCATATGCAGCAATCGACTCTCTTGGCTTCTTGATTCACAGCAATCGGGGTTTTGAATCCCCTCTCGAGATGGAAACATCTCACGCTCTTCCAAATCCTGTTCAAAACCTTCATCTTGATCAAAACTAACTGTTGTGATGCAACGGTCACCTGAGGTTTTGGTCAGGTTTGGGTCTGGAGCATGCGCCTGCTGTGACTGGGCCTAGAGTTGTTAACAGGCTGAAAGCCTGTTAACCCAAAGCAAAGAATTTTTTTTTTTTTTTTTTTTGCAAAACCCTAAAACGATTTTTATGTCAAGCAAAATTAAATTCATATTTGTGAGCCTATGCTCTGATACCAATTGTAAAACCATACAAGATCATGCTCACAATATATGCATACAAGCTTGACAATAATCAACCCAGAGATCAAGGCTTACGTTCAGCTATCACCGGCATGGATTCCATCTTCTGCAACTGCAATGCACAATTACTGAATATGACCTTCTTTTGCTTACCAACTCGCTTCTCAATGGACAGAACAATATGCAAAACGTGGTAGCAATCAAGGACCAATTCATCTGTATATATAGGAGACTTAAACCTCAAGAAGCTTCCCATTAAAGCATTCCATATCGGATTAGGTTTCTTAGTTAGATTCTCAATGTATCACATCTTTGTAGTCTTCCTTGTAGACTAAGTAATGGAGTACTTTCCTTAATGAATTGATACACTACTTTCATTAAGCTACCTGTATTGGTTTATAATTTGTATCCATGTTAAACTAGTTTTGACATTAAGCTTGTTATCAATATACTTAATGTTAATTATGTACAAAGTCCATATTTGATCTAACATGGTGGACATGTTCGGGTAGTTGTTGGGGTTGGTAAAGGATCTGGGGAGGGGGGGAAATTGGAGTCGGTGAAGAGGGGCTTGTGGAATTGAAGTGTAGGTTGTGGGCACTGATATGTGATCGGTCATTTAGTGGTCGGTTTGGGTCAGGTTCTGATTCTGATTCTGGGTTGTCGAGAGAGGAGAACTAAATAGGACTTAGGTATACGTATGGCGAAGACTTTTTACGTATGCAAAGGATGCATGGGATAAAATCTTCAAAAATGCATATTTGTCATGCCCCGAATTTTAGAATAAAAATTCAAAATCCGAAACATGAATTACTACAACTTAAAATAACCATCCTGAAAATTTCTTTTCCTTAACAACTTCACCACACAATTTAATTTTAAAAACCGAATTTAGTCTCGGTTAATTATTACAACACACTCGCAAAATAAAATGTAAAACTCTAAATGAGCATCACAATTCTCACCACTCAAATGAAAAACAAATAAATATTGCAACTCCTAAACTGCACGGTCACCTCCCTGGTGATCATGACCTGCAGGAATATCTGCTACACCATTTGAATAGTGTACCGGGATTGCAACAACACAAAACCCGGTAAGATTTTGAAAGCTCGTATGAGTAAAAAGAAAGAACAGTTGTTTAATTAAATCATAATTAATTTCACCCAAGTCAACACTCCACAATTTCCAAACAATCACCAAAACACAACCAGCACAAAACCCTAAATTCCCATCTTTCTCCTCAAAACCCCGAAATCGAATTTATACAAATACTGTATTGACAGACTAGAGCTCTGACTGAATCGTAGCCCGTCACCTGGCCTAGGTTATGGCATCCGACATATTTATATTTATCGTATTTCATCAATATGTATACCTTTATACATATTTAGAGCGTCCGATAATTGTACATACTCAACTAATCGTATCCCATCATCCACCTAGGATTAGAGCGTCCGATTCCCCCATACCAGTCACTACGTTGACCCTCAATCGTATCCCATCATCCACCTAGATAGGGGGGAGGACTTATGTGTAAAAATCTGATTTTTTTCGTCCTTAATGAAAAAATCAGATTTTGCTTACTATTTATAGAAAAATTCCAATTTTCAAATATTCATACGAGCTCTGAATATTACGTTCCATATATGCACGAACTCGTATCGACGAGCTCTACAACTTTCATGAAGAAAGTTTTCCCAAATTTAGAACATATAAAAAGTCGATTTTCACGGACCCTAAATAACGTTCGTTTTCGAAAATAAAATCATTCAAAACCATCTTTCTCAAACTACGACATTCCAATTAATCTCAAACATCATAATTCAATTAATATAACAATTATTGAATTATATAAATTTATTATATGAAAATTTGGGTCTTCAGAATATTTGAGTTTTGCTAGCTAGCTTTATGAAATAGTGGATTAACTGAAGCAAATTAACTAACATATAACAAGGAGTTGAGTGACTGAGTGTATTATAATAACTATTAGTTACATCCACATTAATGTATGTAATGAACCCTATTTATAAAGATAATTTGTCATATTAGTGAAATTGAACATATAAAAAGTATTATCTAATTATATTAATTCTTCCCCAAAATTTGAGAAAATACGTACCCAGGAAGCGAAAGTTTGTGCATCTTGTTCCTCATGGCCTAGTGATCCGGGCATCTGTTTACTGCATGTCAGAGTTCTGTGGATTAAAAACGAAGAAGAAATTAATTAGAGATGAACAACAATACTGATTGTTAGCTCTACAAGATCTGGTAATTAATTAGTTACTGGGACATATCTATAGTTACCATGCACAAATTTGAGAATGCAGACATTCACATCTCTTAGCTTGTTACGAGCTGAAATGTAATTAAATGATTCGAAAGCCGTAGAAAAGTGGGTAAATTAAATGGCTAACTAGGCATCACAAAAATTTGACTTGCCACCACAAAAGACATTTGGTGTCAATGTGAGCAAGGTGTGACGACCACTTCTATTTGGGACCGTATTTTGCCATCGCATGGGTTTGATTGCAAGGCATGCTGCTACAGACTCTTGACGACGACACTGGAATGTCCGGCATGCAACTAATTAAAACTAGCCCAAAGAAATGTAATTAATAGAGACCAAAAGATCTACCCAGCATCAGAGTAAATCCCAAGCTTCAGCCCTTTACTGTGGACATAATCTGCTAAAGCCTTGATTCCAGATGGAAATGCTGAAGGTTTAGGAACGAAATTTTCCTGCCAAATTGTCCTCAGAAGTGAGTGATATATATATATATATATATATATATATATATGTGTACATGAATCTAGATTTAAGGAGACGTCTGCGATTGAAAAAAGTGCAAAAATCTATCCTCCATGCACCGTGTGATATAAGGATCAAAGCGGCGAATTCATGTAGATCAACATTCTAGTTACAACGGAGTAGGGGAGACAAGAAGTGAGGGAAATTTTATGTTGCGTTTATTTAAGCTAAATTGGGTTAGAAAGGAGTCGGAGAAACAAGAAGCGAGGGAAAGATGGAAACTGAGTAAACATGATCACTCCTATTAAGATGTTTACTGCATCGGGAATTGGAGTAGAAACACAGCTATTTTGATCATTGAATGGTATGAGGATGTTTTTGGAAGAAAAGATTATGTTTTAAATAAATGAAAGCATGTTGTTAGACAATCTCTATCTCTACTATTATAAAGCGCGGCCATCATTTTGGTGTCAAAGACCTCATCAACATATGATTTGACTAATATACCCTTGCATAAAAGAAATATAAGAAAATCAAGAAATAATTAAATTTAAATGGTTTTATTGGAAGTATATCAGATACACAGTTATCCATTATCATTCAACAAAAAAAAAACAGTAATCCCATGAGAGACTTAACCACGTTAAAGTTAGTTTCTATCAATTATCCAGTAAGAGACTTAACCATGTTAAAGTCAGTTTCCATGCTTGAGAAGTTCCATGAGAGACTTTAACCACGTTCAAACTCATGTTTGCCCATGTTTATATCAACAAAGAACAGACGAAGAAGAATTATTAAACGATGAGCCATTTATTTTGGAGTTTCTTTTTCAATTCTTTGAATACTAATTGAATCTCTTCTTCAACTTTTCTATGCAGTAACAATTTATACAAATGGTGATTGTCGAGGTGTCTGTAAGAGAAATGCATTTTGATATGCTTCATAGAAAGAGTTCGAGGTATTAAATCATTTCCAACTTCATCGTTCTTTTTTTTTTTTTTACTAATAACACGTGCATCGCACGGATATGAAGCTAGTAAGAAAGAATTTGAGGAGTGAAATCCACACTCCCCATTTTACAATCTTCCTTTTTTTTAACTCAAATTTTGTCTTTTATATAAATTTCAACCAAAAAAAAAATTAGTGTGGATTTCACTCCTCAAGAATTTTGGTATAAAAAATTAATTCGCCAAAGAGTTGGAATCACTACCTACCCCTCCTACATCAATGAAAAGAGAAAAAGAAAAACAGTCACTCCAGATTCTCTTGGGTCCATACTAATATGATTCTTTTTTTATGATAGTCTCTGATAGAGAGAATGTAAATTAATGACTCTATTTTCATCCTATTCTTGGTTAGTTAACGGTCCTGTAGTCATCTGATCGTCAATATACATCAACGTCGTTTCAGTATGTACCTGTAATTAATTGTTTGTACTGTGAACAAATCATTTTGTTGAATTTGTGTACATAGATCCTTATAAATAAATAAAATCAAAATATAATGGTTTATCATTGAACCATATTTCAGGAGAGGATGCAGAGATGTTTGTATTAAGTTTAATCGGTGAAGTACCTCCGAATCTCGATCAAGTTCAGCCCAGCAATCATCTAAACAATGTGAAGAGAAAAATTAGTGAAACATTGAAGCTCTGTACTCGAAATGACGAGGTGATGGAAAAGATTTAAGGCTGCAAGGACAATACCTAAATTTATATATTCGTAGCCAAGTGCAGCAAGTCCTGTTGATACCATCGAGTCCGCTGTAAAAAGTTTGAAATTATGTAAAAATTTCTTTGGAGAAAATTCGAGTAACATATGTAAGTTCCCTCTACAAACATTCAAAATAAGTAGTTACCAGTTTCCCTAATCAATTTTTCTTCAATGTTACAGTTGAAGTGATTCCAACTATTCCATCTGCTCACCAATCATCAAAACATACATACATCAACTTATTTCTCAAAACAAAATAGAACACTGTATTCATGTGAAATTAAATAGTGCTCAAGTTTATTGGTCAAAAAATTGAAAAAAAAAATTCATTGAACTGAAAAAGAAACACTTTTATATGAAACTACACGTAAATTAAATTGACGTACGGTACCTCCAGCTCACTTTGTAAGCATAACTTAGGCAAACTATAGGTACCAAACTCATATTTTGGCCGTAATGAAGTATAACATATATCAGAAATACTAAACAGAAAGTTTGAAAAAAAGAAGGAAAAAAATCTTCAAAAAAGAAGGAAAAAAATCTTCCCAACTTACCCCATAGGTGGTGTTATCCCTAGTCCATTGTCCAAGAGGTTCCTCCTAATATGATCATGTCCAGTACTGGATCTTATTATCTCCCCACCATAATCCACATGCATGCATTTGTAGCTAGCTAAACCGGCCTTGATTTCTCTCTCTCACATGCGTGTATACAACCATAAAGATACAAAATAGTGGTAAAGTTAATTTGCATTTCCAGATTGAAAGGGATCATGATCAGCTACTCTATTTTCAGAGGACCATTGTTATCTTGATGAGTTGTTGGCAATATGGAATCATTTGCTTGGAAGTTTTCATATAAGATTTTATTGGTATCTGTCGGGGGGGGCCACATTGTCTTGCAGATACATATATGTGATCGACATGGTACGTTGTATATACATATATGATTTGTCTTTGAGTTTTTGGCAGCTAGTACTATTTTCTATACATATTTCCGACTTTGGCCAACGGTTATGTAGCTAATTAGCTGTTTAATGGTTGGGTACGTTGCAGTTAATTTGAAGAGCGAGAAAACCAACAAAGAAAAGTAAAACCGTTTCTTTGGTTTGTTTGCTGAGGCGTAGGCGTAGGAAACTAGGAAAGTATAGAAAAATTCTATGATATATTAATGTGTTGATACATCAAATAAATTAGATTTGATATAAAGGTAGATTGACTTTATGCATAAGTAGACTAGCTTGACTTGATCTCAAATTAGTATATCTTTGTATTGAACTAATCCAATTGATGTATCGCTATATTAATATATTATAGACTTCTAATTTCATCAAAAATATCTATGTACTTTCAATTTTGATCCAATAAAGCCAATCTATTAGTTTTCAGTTATGTGAGTCATTAACTTGCTGACATGGCTCATGTGAGGCTTCTATTTTATGACGTGATGATGAAGTGACATGTTTAGCCAGCTTAGGAGTTAGTCCCACTGTTAAAATCCATCACGCAACAAACCACTACATTAACCTCACAGTGTCATAAATTATTCTCAGTTTTTATATTTATACTATATTCCTTAGAATTTCAAACAAAAATATTTATTTGTGATATTCGTTAACCTTAGTTTTTATATTTATATTATATCCCTTGAAAAAAAACTGAAGTACTTGGAATATTTTATCATTAAACTTTTTATTTTGTTTTGTTTCTAAGTACTTTGATGAAGATGAATGAATACTTGAATTTTAATTGAGCGGAAAACAAACCGAAGTTAATTAATATTATATCTATTGCTAAAAAAAAATTATCTCTCATAAAATAAAAAATGATTAATGAATTTTTGTTAAAAACTTAATAGATATAGTTCAACCAAGAGAAATTCGATCAAGGGAGATGGTATAAGTATACATAAAAACTTAGGGTCAGTACCATTTGGTCCAATGGCATAAGTCTCTCATTTGTAAGTGAGAGGTCGTGAATTCGACTCACAATAGACTAGTTGTATATGAGTTGTTTTACTTGATCCGAAAAAAAAAGTTAAAAAACTAAGGGTAAATTTATAACAATGCAAGGTTGTGACTTGTATTCAAAAGGTCTTGGGTTTGAGCAATAGTTAGGTCATTTGAAAATATTATTTTTGTTAGATTTCTAATTGTATGACCCACTCATTCAATCACAAGTTGACACGTCATCCAAAAAAAAACCCACAAAGTCCATGTAAACGCATAAGCTAACTAGGTATGTCACTTCATTCCCACATCATAAAATATTGGTCCCACATGAGCCATGTCAGCAAGTCAACGGACTTACTTAACGGAAAAATAATAGATTGGACCTATTAGATCAAAATTGAAATTGCAAGATGTTTCTGATGAAATTA
Source organism: Rosa persica (assembly GCA_025331145.1). Taxonomy (NCBI): domain Eukaryota; kingdom Viridiplantae; phylum Streptophyta; class Magnoliopsida; order Rosales; family Rosaceae; genus Rosa; species Rosa persica. The sequence continues at coordinate 8,815,763 of WFKR01000004.1, forward strand.
AAAGAGTAGAGATTGAAGTGATTTTACCCCTAAAGTTCATGTTAGTGACCAATATTTAGCTCTTTTACGGGGAGTGAAATTTGCACTCCCCAAATTGTAAACCACACTCCCTTTGATTTTTATAATACATTTATAATCAATGATATTCCTCTATTCCAGAAATACCTTCGTTGATCTCTCTCTCTCTCTCTCTCTAGTCAACTCTTTCTTTTTCCTCTATCTTCTCTCGCTCTCGTCTGGTTAAAAACTCAATTCTCCCAAAGAAGGCTAATTTCTTCTTTCAATTATAAGTGAAAAATTCCTCAACCCAACAAACCTACGATGTTGATCTGACCAACTAAATCAATCACCCACAACAGTCTCATGGGCACCTCTAAGATGAATATGGTAAAATCTAGCTATTTGTGTATTCTTCCTTCAAAGAAACCAGATTCACAAACACCCAAATTTGTATCCCAGATTTAAATCAAGCTATTTAGTGTGTGTGTGTGAGAGAGAGAGAGAGAGGGAGAGAGAGAGATTGACTGACTGCATCTTGAATCTGCATAATAGACTGAATTACACCAACCTCTTCCAAAGCTCCAAATCAGAAAGTTCAGTAATTGCCAACTGGGTTTGGATTTATGCGACTAACTATGTCTATGTGATCAAGAAGCAATGAAAAGTATTTGAGGAATAATTAAGATGGAGTTAAAAGCAATGGGACAATCACATGTGGTAATATATGTAGTGCAAGCTCATCAGCGACGCAGCCCCGGCCTCCTCCTCCAACCACCAGATCAAGATCCCTGTCATTGGTGCAAGCAACGTCGGCATGGCCATCGCCCAGAGACAATCGCCACCTAGCACCTCGTCGAAGAGCTCCTTGTTGACGTCGTCCCTAACAAGCTGTTAGGCACTCGGATCACAGAGGGACAGAGAGAGGTGGAGATGAGGGAAATTTGGGAACAGAAAACACATCATCCATCAAAAACTATTATAAAAATAAAAAAGAGTGTGGTTTACAATTTGGGGAGTGCAAATTTCACTCCCCTTTAAATATTGCTCTTATCTCTTTTTTCTTTTGGAAGAGCCACCGCTAGGGTTTTTTCTGAGCGTTGGCTTCCTACACCTATCAACGGGCTTTGGTCTTCACGAGGGAGTTTTCCATGGACGACTCTAGCACTTTGTCTCCTCACTGGGTGCCATCCTCGGGTTGTCAGTTCCTCTTATCTATTAGTGTGCATTCTTTTAGTGTGTCGCTGATATTTCACCTGCAGTTGTTTAGTCTAGCGTTGTGATGAGGGATCAAGATCCACCCTCAGCAGAGCATGGATTTTTTGAAATGGGTTTCAAGCATTGGTCTCTAATCTCTGGTTTTCTAGGTTGGTTGGCTAAATAATAATACATGTAAATGGCGTAAGCTTGATGTTAGTAAAGAAATATGTGGCCTAATATGATTTTTTTTGTCAACTAAAGTTCATTCAAGAAAACTAAAGGATACAAGAGAGAATAACAATACAAGACAAAACTAGCTAGGAAAAAGGAAATTAACTGAAATTAACTAAGGTATAGCTGAAGCCATATTAGAAAGCAAAATATATTGCAAGGAGGGACGCGGTTGCGAAACCCACATAGGTGGGCACACCTTCTTGTATGCCAAGGCAATGATGTGGTCCGCAGCAGCATTGGCGTTTCTGCTGGTCCAAGACCAGCTAAGGTTGTTAAAGAAGCAGCCATAGTACAGATATCAAGGATGAAAGTGCTAGAGACCAATGAGAATTATGAGATGAATGTGAAAGGGCGTTGATTAGATCCTTAGAATCTGAAGCGATCATGATAGCTGTGAGAGAGAGATCCTGAGCATAGAGAAGAACCTCTCTACAGACCAATGCTTCTGCAAGCAGTAGAGAAAAGGTACAAATATACTTGGCCACACCATGGAAGGGTAAACCAGAGGGTCTCAAAAGGGAGCAACAATCCTACCATTTAGTGATTTCACCAGTCACGAAGCCCAAGTGATGTTGCGGGTCTCTTTCCTTTCTGAATTTTATACATAATAAAGTAGCAATTATAAGGTTCAGGAACCTTTTGTGGCTGAAAAGCAGGTGAATGCAATATGCTCAATAGTTTCTGGTTGTGAGTCACAGATAGGACAAATGGGGGATGCCACAAGATGACGATTAGAGTTGGTAGCTGACGCGCGCATTAGAAATGGCTGTCCATATGAAATGCTTCACTTTGGGAGTAGCACAGATACCCCAAATGCATTTCCAAACTGTAGAATCTATTTGGAATGAGGTGTGAGGTTGCTTGAAAGAAGAAGGTTACTAGCAAGATGATGAAGGTGATACTCGGACCAAAATAGAGAGAATTGGGACAGGTGATCTCCTCCCAGAAACATCCACATGTGCCACAGAAACTCCACATATTCATATACACAGATTCTAACTCAGTTGAGGTCTTAGAAAGATAATACATTTGCTTTAGAAGGGAAAGCTTGAACCCCACATCCATTCCACCCAGGGGCGGAACTACGTGGAAGGCTGTATGGGCTGTAGCCTAGACAACATTTGGGGTCAAAAACCTCAAAGTATGTGTGTGTGTGTGTGTGTATACATATATATATATATATATATATGTTGTTGAAATGAGAGGAGGAATATTATTGAAACTTGAGACCAAGCCCAGAGTCTCACACCCTAAGCATAGTTTTGAACACAGCAGATAGCAGTTCGGCCACTGTCTTCTGCACAGCAGTCTGCACTTCGTTTCCTATAAACGGCAGCTGTTGCACTTTTTGTCTTCCTCAAGAAAGTGGTGGTCCTGTTCCACATGTTTGAAGCATATTGTGTACTAGACTAATGCATCAAATATGGGAAGAGGAGCTTGGGAGAAAAGGAATTATCAATTTCCATCGCCTTTATCCTTCTTTAAGCTTTCCATTCCAACAAATATACTCTTCTAATTCTCTCACCATTATAGGGGAAAAAATGCCGCTCCCACCGAACTCCATTCTAAGTGGAGAAACCTGCTCAACACCCTATAGGGACCTGAGGAAGATGGTGAAATCGGTGATTCATCACCGAATCAAGCCTGTAGGGGAAGATGAGTTTGAAGCTCATAGCAAGGTTGGTGACTTTTCTTGACAGGAGTATATATGTACAATATTTGGAATTGGTAATTGGGAACTATAATCAATATGAATACGGAGGGGAAATATAAATTTTCCCGAATTTTGAAGGCCAATACAATTATACAATTATGTAGTGATTATCTGCGAGTGAAGCAAGAATAGAACAACTGGGGGTGAAAACCTATTGAAAGATTCTTAATTTGGACCGAACAATCAAACATGATTCTACCGGAAAAAAAAATTTGTGCACTTCTAACTAGCCTAGACAACTCTCGGATCCTGGTTCCGCCACTGATTCCACCTAAACTAGGACATCCTCTTATCTTTCAAGCCGCTATCAATCGACCTACATGCATCGGCCCGATGCTAATCCAACTTTCCTACCCCATTTCCGGTTTGTGAACACCAGCGGAAGACCAAGCACAGTAATCCTTTCGACATCAATGGACCTCATTAATGTCATCCACATCGTCGTAATCCGCCGCCACCACTGTTGAGGATTGATAATACCATAGCACTTTAGACATGACCCTCATTCCTTCTCCTCTGATAATTAGAATTGGCAAAAGAAACACCCAAAGCTAGCTCGAATAGAGATCTGCCCTGACTGGGATCAGAACTTACTAATAGCCACCACGAACCGATCCAGATCAACAAGGGTAGTATTCGATGAGAAGAGTCGCGCCACCAAAAAACAATATCATTGTTGTCAATGTCATCGGTGTCATCGTCAACAAGGCCTACCACCACACCATCATCCCAATGGCCAGCGTTGCTACCAGCTGCTTCAAGACATCATCAATAGTAGCCATGGTTTGGATCTTACAAAACAGAAAAGGAAAAAAAAGATTGGCAGGACTGCAGGAGACAAAGAAAAAGGGAGTACACCAGAATGGAAGAAAAGATTTTTGATGATGTTACTCCGATTTAGACACAGCAGCTAGAATAACAGCCAAAACGTCTCTCATTTTTGATGTAGCCAAAAAAATTCTGGGTTATGGTTTTTAGTTTACCTTGGTTGTGCATTTTGGCTCTTGCTCAACTTACATACCTTCTATCCTTGAGTGGTCAGGCTGCAAAACTACCCTAGAGTGATTGATTCCTCGTGCAATCTTTAAAACTTTTTCCAGGTTTTGGTCAGATACTATTATGGAAACTAGTAAGTCTACTCGTATCTGTTTCCTCATGAATTCATGAGCATGATCATGTTTTAAAAATAAAATTCGCTTTTGAATATCAATGCTATATTGGGGCATTCTTTCTTATTTGATAACATGCTGTTGTGCGTAAATATGGAGGATACTTCCAAAGAAAGAATTAGCTTGCATGAGTTGCTTCAAGATCATGTCACCACATATGATCCATGCACTACTATAAAATACGAAAATGGGCAGTGTGTGATCAAAAAGGTAGCAGCAGAGAGGAAAACCATTTACTTCTACAAATGTCATGTGTTGTATAAACGAAACAAAACAAATTCACTGCATAAGACTTTGAATGATTTGAACTTCTACATTACAGTCATGGACATTATCTGACGAGCAAGAGTTGGATCCTGGTTCAATAGCTCCCTCAAGTTGCTCTCCACCTCTCCAATCTGTTTCTCAATGTATTCCTTTGAGGTCTGTGGAAAGCACAGAAAATCAATTTACTTCCATCAAAGTACAGACAAGAAAAACAGCTTTATTGTCTTTCAAAATTTAGCAGTGTTGAATGTAACCAAGAAACAATCTACAACGTGACACAATCTTAAACTTCTTTTTTTGTGAAAAGCAAGTAGTTAATTTAAATCCTACATAAATGCAACCATAGAACAAGTAACAAGCTAGAGCAGTACAAAATCCTTAACCAAAAAGAATTCAACGAGAAGAATGAATCCCACAACCCCCACTTTCTTCCTCCAATATTTTGTAATTCGTTGTTTCCACCTTAACTACACAGCACCCCACAAAAATTCCGCTAGTTTTCTCTTCAACTTGCTTTCTCTCCCTCCACAAGCATTTACATGAACACAAAACCATGGTTTGGGATTCAACACATCATAACTCATGAACATGATATTAACTTGTGCATCACATTTATTGCTTGATTAGGTAAAGAGACTTACAGAAGGTTGGGCAGGAATTTTGAACAAGAGGAGATGTATGAAATACTATATTAGGAATTTACATATAGCATTGCACATAAACATGTTGACAAGGATTCATATTTAACTGGAAAGCTAACAAAAATGGGAAAACTTGCTTGAGCAGAGACAGTACATCACATAACTTCAAATGAGCATTCTACAGGAAGTCTCTGATGTGCACAAAGACAAAGCCTTAGTTGCGAAAAAGCAGTTAAATGACCTCCACCTTTCTGAAAACAAAATATGATTTTCACAACATGACCACGCTTTTAACCATTGACAAATGTCTTGAAGGCACATACTTTTGATAAAATTTATCATTTTATCCTAATTCCTGGTTCACCCCTCCTACTCACTATTATTAAAGTAACATTTCAAGATGGTCAAAGCTTCATACAAAATCATTTTAAGATTCTTATTAAGCAATATCACACCTTACATGTTCAAGTGAAACCAAATTTAACAGCATAAAAGTAAACAAAAAGTTGACATTCAGGACTAAGAGACATATTAATGAGTTGGCAATCATAGAATACTAGAATATACAATCCTTCTGTTCAACTGAAGAGAATCAGAACTTTAAATCAATTACATTTGCCCATTTCAGTGGAAAATGAGAAACAATATGATAACCCTTTCAATCGAATCAATATTGTTGCCTGGCATTGCAGTAAGAGATAGCACAAATTGCTCAAGTGGTTTACAGAATGCAGAGACAACTGTTCAAGAAAGAGATTCAGAATGCAAAAAAAGTTTGTAAATGAGGGCAACAGGTGAATTAGCATGCGTTTTTCAAGTCCATGTACATATGGCCGCCTATTTCTGACATCATGAATAAGCAAATTTGATCCAGGATTGACATCTACACTAGCTAGTGGCATCTCCCAAAAGGTACATTAAACATCGAAAGGTGTACAAGAAAAGAGAGGAATACCTGTAGTGAGGCAATTGCGCTCTCACTATCCTTGAGCTTCTGTTCCTGTTCATTCACCAACACTGACTTTGGCTCTAAAACAAACCTGGCCACCATAAATAACAGAGTTTATCACACCATTTCATCTATGTATAACATGAGGTACCTCATTAATCAACATTTCCCTCAAATCCATTTAATTTAAAATGAAGAGCAATTCAGAACTCACGTTCTTCCTGCAAAACAGATTAAATCCCAACAAAACCATCAAATTCAAATTCAAACCCTCCAAAAAAAATGGTTAACTTTCTTAGGGAAAGATTAATACTTGAGACTCTTTGTTGATTAAAACAACAAAACTGAAGTACCTATGGATTTGTAAGTATTGGCGTCATCAGGCAAAGGGCGAATTTCCTCTAGGGTTAGAAAAGCACGCTTCTTTTCTCCTTCTTTGTTTCGCATCTGGTTCTGCACCTGAAACCCATTTCAATTCTCCACATATAAGTTTACGTTTTCACCATATTTGTTGTATTCGTATTGAACTGGGTAAAAAATAAAAATAAGAACCTGCTTGAGTTTGGCGGTGAGCTCGATCATGCGACCTTGAATCTCCATGAACGCCTGAGAGTGATTGTGGTAAATAGCTAGCAAGTAAAAGAAATTGGAAAATCGAGAGAGAAAGATAAAGGAGGGGCTTACAGCTCTGTTGGCTTCGTCGGCCATTTTCAATCGAGTAGTTGCAGACTCTGCTGTGTTGAAGGATGTTTAATCTGAAAAATTAGAGTCGTCAGTAGCGAGTAACTCCACTTGACTACTTATTGGGACGAGTTGGCCCGTTCCATCCCTTCCCAAAACTCTCAAAGCAGCTGCCGGATAACCGTAACAAAAACACGTGACACGATTTCCCTACGTAAAAATTATTTGTGTTATAGTACATCGCACTGTATTTGTGCTCAGAAGCGAACAAATTACACGTAATGATCTGTTTATAAAAGTTAATGACTATTGGCAAAAGAAATGCCGAGAAATATAGAAGGTATAACTTTCGCTACTAATTATAGTACAAGAGCTTTTTTTTTTTTTAGAATAAGAATCTTTTATTGAAAATAACCAAATATTACATATGAGAATAACCGGTAGTAGATATGGACTCCCCACTTTCCTCCCTAAAAACCTAACTAGTTATGGGTCTGTTATCAAGAATGACTTCCATGAGCCAAAAGAACCCAACCCCTAACCAACAATATCGCCCAATCTCACAGGCTACAGACAATCCCGAGAATATCGATAACAGCTCATAGACAACCATCAGAAAAATCAACGCCCTCTTCCACACCGTGTCCCAAGGAAGCCAGACTACGTGCAAGAATCGCTTGTCAGCACAATAACCATAAGATAAAACCGAAAATAAAACAACTCGTCCTTAGGAAAGACACCACCTCCATGGCACATCAATTTAACCCAACCCTCGCTCACCAGAGGAGGGACCAACTATTGACCAAAAGAACCTAGCCAACAACCTAACTGAAAACAAGACTCCAACAAAAAAAAAAAAAAGACGCTGCCACAGTATTCCTCTTCCTTGTCATCAGGTGCCCAACCGGCAGGCCGCCACCTCAATTCCATGTCTTCGAGCTCCACAAGTTGATGATACCATGCGGCAAACCACACCAATTCTATCACCGAGAAACTGGTGAAAAAAATACCATACCTTGTTGCCGCCATGCCCACCAGCTTGAGAGCCCAAATCCACCACAGCTGCCGCCTTTGTCTAGCAACCCATCGTAGAGTAGAAGTCAGTATGATACGATCCATGGCGTACCGCTGCCATGATCTGGCCTCTAGCTCTTTCCTCCACGCTGATCGCCCAATGTGTGTCTTCCATGCCAACACCACCATATGATAGAAGCGAAGAGTCATACTCAACCTAAAACATTGAAACGACTCACAGAGCAAGACCCCTGTGATCCCAAGATCCCGTGCGGCAACACCCACCTCTCGTCGATGAGGCAGAGAGCCACTGTCGACGCAGGGGCGCCGGCGGACAGGCTAAAGAATTCCCTTTACTCTCTCCAACCCTAGTTCTCTCCTATTTTGTCGGAGCTCTCTCAATATCCCCTACGAACAAGGTGTATTTTAATTTGGGGTGTTAAGTATTCTAGTACAAGAGTTTTCGAAATATTACAAATTCGGGAAAACTATAATAATGAATTAAACTCAAGATCTCTAACTTCATGCGATGTTGTCACACAACTTGCCAAATATAAAAGATGAACATTATTCAACGTCATCGCGTGTTAAGAAAATGATGTAAAAGTTAAAATGTGTGCCAAGAAGACAAATTTCGTCTAATCGACATCACCTTAATAATGATATATATATATATATATATATATAGAGAGAGAGAGAGAGAGAGAGAGAGAGAGAGATTTAAATAATATACATAAAAAAAAACAGAAAACAAAAACAACCCAATTGATAGAGGTAATGTTTTTTTTTATAAAATAAATGAAAAACTGCCTAGGCCTCTAAGTCTGACTGCCCAAGTACCTTTTACATTATGTAAATAAAATTGTAACAGGTATTATTATAATGTTAAAGTTGCAGTAGTAGTTGCCTTAATGGTGTTTGCTGTTGTTCATTTTCAGTTTTTTTTTTTTTTGAAATTTATTTCAATTTTGATTTTTGGGGATCTGGGAATTCTAGGATTCTTTGTAACCTGGCCCTAATGAGTTTAGAAGCGTTTCTGTGACACCGATGTGATGAATTTGCTTGGTCCGCTCTTTCTTTGTTATATTTCTCTACTGGTTCAACGTTTTCTCATGAACTAATCGAATCAAATCATCATTTCCTCATTTCAATTTCTCAACTACTGGACCAAATCCCTCCTTCTCTTTCTCTCTCTCTATCTCTGCTTTTTGAAAGACTTGTCCTTTTAATCTCTTCTCACTTTCTCTCTCCTCCCTTTATTTATCATCTCTTTGCTCCGAAAGCTTGGGTGCCTTTTCTGGTGGCCCAATATAGAAGTTAGAGCCATTTCTCCGGTGACCTACATCGTATTTGCCCCGACCCAGAGTGATTGTGGTAAATAGCTAGCAAGTAAAAGAAATTGGAAAATCGAGAGAGAAAGATAAAGGACGGGCTTACAGCTCTGTTGGCTTCGTCGGCCATTTTCAATCGAGTAGTTGCAGACTCTGCTGTGTTGAAGGATGTTTAATCTGAAAAGTTAGAGTCGTCAGTAGCGAGTAACTCCACTTGACTACTTATTGGGACGAGTTGGCCCGTTCCATCCCTTCCCAAAACTCTCAAAGCAGCTGCCGGATAACCGTAACAAAAACACGTGACACGATTTCCCTACGTAAGAATTATTTGTGTTATACTACATCACACTGTATTTGTGTTTAGAATTGAACAAATTACACGTAATGATCTGTTTATAAAAGTTAATGACTATTGGTAAAAGAAATGTCGAGAAAGATAGAAGGTATAACTTTCGCTATTAATTATAGTACAAGAGTTTTTGTTTTTTTTTTTTAGAATAAGGATCATTTATTGAAAATAACCAAAGATTACATATGGGAATAACCGGTAGTGGATATGGACTCCCCACTCTCCTTCTAAAAACCTACCTAGTTATGGGTCCGTTATCAAGAATGACTTCCATGAGTCAAAAGAGCTCAACCCCTAACCAATAATATCACTCAATCTCACAAGCTACAGATAATCCTGAGAATATCGATAACACCTCATAGACAACCGCCAGAAAAACCAACGCCCTCTTCCACACCGTGTCCTAAGGAAGCCAGACCACGCGTAAGAATCGTTTGTCAACACAATGACCATAAGATAAAACCGAAAATAAAACAACTCGTCCCTAGGAAAGACACCACCTCCATGGCACATCAATTTGACCCAACCCTCGCTCAACAGAGGAGGGACCTACTATTGACCAAAAGAACCTAGCCAAAACCTAACTTAAAACAAGACTCTAACAAAAAAAAAAAAAAAGACGCTGCCACAGTATTCCACTTCCTTGTCATCAGGTACCCAACTGGCAGGCCACCACCTTAATTCCATGTCTTCGAGCTCCCCAAGTTGATGATACCATTCGGCAAACCACACCAATTCTATCACCGAGAAACTGGTGAAAAAAAATAACATACCTTGTTGCCGCATGTCCACCAGCTTGAGAGCCCAAATCCACCACAGCTGCCGCCTTTGTCTAGCAATCCATCATAGAGTAGAAGTCAGTATCATACGATCCATGGCGTACCGCGGCCATGATCTGGCCTCTAGCTCTTTCCTCCACGCCGATCGCCCAATGTGTGTCTTCCATGCCAACACCACCATCTGATAGAAGCGAAGAGTCATACTCAACCTAAAACATTGAAACGACTCACAGAGCAAGACCCCTGTGATCCCAAGATCCCGTGCGGCAACACCCACCTCTCGTCGATGAGGCAGAGAGCCACTGTCGACGCAGGGGCGCCGGCGGACAGGCTAAAGAATTCCCTTTACTCTCTCCAACCCTAGTTCTCTCCTATTTTGTCGGAGCTCTCTCAATATCCCCTACGAACAAGGTGTATTTTAATTTGGGGTGTTAAGTATTCTAGTACAAGAGTTTTCGAAATATTACAAATTCGGAAAAACTATAATAATCAATTAAACTCAAGATCTCTAACTTCATGCGATGTTGTCACACAACTTGCCAAATATAAAAGACGAACATTATTCAACGTCATCGTGTGTTAAGAAAATGATGTAAAAGTTAAAATGTGTGCCAAGAAGACAAACTTTGTCTAATCGACATCACCTTAATAATGATATATATATATAGAGAGAGAGAGAGAGAGATTTAAATAATGTACATAAAAAAAAAAAAAAAAACAAAAACAACCCCGTTGATAGAAGTAATGTTTTTTTTTTATAAAATAAATAAAAAACTGTATAGGCCCCTAAGTCAACCTTACTGCCCAAGTACCTTTTACATTATGTAAATAAAATTGTAACAGGTATTCTTATAATGTTGAAGTTGCAGTAGTAGTTGCCTTAATGGTGTTTTATGTTGTTCATTTTCAGTTTTTTTTTTTTTTTTGAAATTTATTTCAATTTTGGTTTTTGGGGATCTGGGAATTCTAGGATTCTTTGTAACCTGGCCCTAATGAGTTTAGAAGCGTTTCTGTGACACCGATGTGATGAATTTGCTTGGTCCGCTCTTTCTTTGTTATATTCCTCTACTGGTTTAACATTTTCTCATGAACTAATCAAATCAAATCATCATTTCCTCATTTCAATTTCTCAATTTTACACACCCCAATTTTGCTGTAATCCCTAATTTTTTTTTTTCAATTTCGTAATTTATTGAATTAATTCTCCCTAAAAGTCCTCAGTTCACTACCAATGCAGCTCCGACTGCAACGGATGACAAGAAGAGGAAGAAGATGCAGTCCAATTGCAAATATGCCAGGGGATTGCGGATGAAGAAGTAAAAGCATGTGTAGGAGCTGACAATGGAGATCAAATGGCTCCAGATCTCGAACAACCAAATTCAACAGAGCATCGACGCCAAGGACAAATAAGGCTACAACGAGGTGGAGGCTTGGAACCAATGTTCTAAAAAATACCCAGCCCCAAGTCCAAACGCTTAGACAATGACCGATGAGTCAAACTCTTACAGCTATCGCCTAACACCCTAATCTATAATCGAATCGGTGAGCCCGTGCCCAACACCTCGGCGGCTATCTAAACCGTTTATTAGAATAATGGGTATGAGTATTGAAATTGAAAAGAAACTTTCTTTACTGATATATTAGAAAAACAACATCTTAGGTTATGGCGGGGTGGTCGAGCCTCCAAGTGTGGAACTCCCACACCCAAGTTCGAATCCCCTCTCGTACACCTTCTAGCCAGCTTGTGGTGGAATTTTTCCCATAGATGTGCAGTGGATTAGTCTGACTTCTGCTGGGATACCATGCATGGGTATGTGTGTCGCTAGTTTACTAACGCTGACCCCCCCAAATAAAAAAAAAAAACAAATATGCCGGTCTAATCACCTCCTAATCCTATCACATCCCTTGACCACCTAGCCGCGATAAACATTTGAACACATTTCTTTGATGTATGTCTACACCTCTATTATCTATAATTTTAGATTCATAACTTTACTCCTTATGAAAATGACTCATTAATAGTCTAATAATCAAAGTTTTTTGGACGTATTAATTAATCACATATCATAGGTTATTATTGCCAGATCACCATATTTCTTATCGAAAATATAAAGTTTTAAACAAACATCACTCTCATGTCAGCTGTCTAACTCCCACCAATCCACCATTTCAATTTCGGAAAACAAAATCTCATCAAAGAAACATTACTCACAATAGAAAGACAAATATTTCGAGCAATGGCTGTTCGCTAATACCCCCCGGAACAAGTGGTCGAAATGGCAACTGGCAACGAGTGAAAATGAAAATGCACCAAAAATAAACCAAATCCCATTTTCAAAAATCTTTGAATGATTGATGCCACAGAAAAGTACAACCCAAAATTACCAAACCATCACAACTCATCGTCGTCCGAGAAAGTTTTGATTTTTGGTTTTTTTTTTTTTGTGTTTTTGTTTTTTCGGGAGGGAAGGAGTGACATGATATTGGGTATCATGTCTGGGTTGCCGTTATGTTCGCCACTTTTGGCTTCTCGACCTTAAACAACAACTACTGGACCAAATCCCTCCTTCTCTTTCTCTCTCTCTATCTCTGGTTTTTGAAAGACTTGTCCTTTTAATCTCTTCTCACTTTCTCCCTCCTCCCTTTATTTATCATCTCTTTGCTCCAAAAGCTTGGGTGCCTTTTCTGGTGGCCCAATATAGAAGTTAGAGCCATTTCTCCGGCGACCTAAATCGTATTTGCCGCGACCCAGATCGAATCCGGACCCGAATTGCAGATATTCCAACCCCCTTGACAAGTGACCATGTCGGTGGAGGCTTAAGAGGTTTTGTCATTTGTCAATGCCACGAAATGGGGGGAGGGTTTGGAATGTAAGGTGGGGTTTGCGTGAGGATTTGTAAGGATTTGTCATTGTTAGTTAGATTCATGGGGATTTGTTTCAATGAACACAAGCATGATTCTCTTCCTTATGAATTCCTGTAAAGAATTGGTAATATGTAATAGGTGAGCCTGAATCTCTCCACCAAGATTGTGGTTCAACATTTATAAGATTAATTTCTATGGAAAAAACTGAATTAGAAAATATCTTACCCTTTTTTGCTAACCAATTCCTATAGCCAGTGCAGTCCTTTTTCATGTGTCCTACTCTTTTGCAAAAGTATCACTTGAACTAAATGACCTATTTTCCTTGGCCACTGCAGCTGTTGAACTCTTAGTTATGGCTTTGGTAGGCTAAAACTTGTTCTGGGGCTTTTTCTTCTTAGGCTTCTCTATGAGATTTATGGCTGTAGCAGGTTCCTTTTCTTCCTTGATCGTAGCTTCCTCATCCACACAGATAGATATGAGTTCATCTAGAGTTCAGTTTCCCTTTTGAAAATTGTAACTGGTTCTAAGGTGACTAAAACTATTAGGCAGGGAATGCAGTGCATAATGCACTACCTGCTCATCCCTAACCCCCATCATGAGCTCCCTGAGTCTGCCATTTATATTGATCATCTTCATAATATGCTCTCTAACTCCCCCTGAACCCATATACTTCAAGTCATGAAATTCCTTTGTTAGCCAAGCTGCCTCAACTTTTTCACTTTCTTTAAACTTAGCAGTTATAAGCTCCAAAAAATCTAATGTCATCTCAGGCTCTTCTATACCTCCCCTGACAGTCTTAGACATAGAGGTATGAATGAGATTCTAGCCATTCTATTGGATCTATGCCACTTCTTGTAAAGGTCAGTTTCTTTCTTGGTGCTCTTTTCATTCAACTCTGCAGGTTTATCCTCAGTAAAGCAATAGTCTATGCTCTCATGCATTCCCATATAATTTTCTACATAGTCTGGCCAAGCTTTATAGCTGGCTCCAGTTAACATCAAGACACTATTCACAGTTCATGTAGGAGTTACCTAAGGAGCAAAACAAAATTCATGCGAGTTTTCTATTTGTAAAGAAAATAACTTTTAAATTTTTGTGTTTTATTTAGCTTTAAGCAAACAAAACAAGAACAGTTCAAAAACCAAGTTCATACAGAAAACTTGATCAATCCATACTTGCATTCATGTCAGTCTATACATAAAACAATATTAAGCATCCCTTTTGAGCAGCAGCATAATATTATGAAGTTCTTTATCAATATGCCATGCTTAATAAAAATACGTTATCCAAAGAAATTTATCCACATCTTTAGACAGAAGAAAAAAATTCCAAGTATCTAGATATATTTCCATTAAGCATGCATACTGGTATCTTGCATTCTAAGACCATACTCGACCACTTCTTTGGAAGATAAACAAGAGCAGAGTTTTAAAACGCAAGACACAACTTTAGTTTTGTTATACCATATGCTTTCTGCCAACATCAATGAAGGATGCTTTGTGCATCATAATCACTTACGCCAATAGAAAACCACAAAACATATGAGCTTTCAACTTTATATTCTAACCAGATCATCATCCTTGTAAGAAAAATTAGCTCTTGCATCCGTCAATTTCTACAATGTGTAAAGTTTTTGGGAGATTCTTATTCTTCATACATTGTCACACAATCACATATATAATACCATATAAGCAATCAATTTAACATGCATACCATAACACACCTTCAAGCACAGACAATTGTTTCGATTCCAAGAAACCACAGAACAATCAAGAATTTGTAAATTTCATCCGATCACCATCTACTCTAGCCTAACGTATGCCGGGAATGCAACTAGGGTTCTTGAGCATAATCAGAAACTTAAAATCATGCTTTGAATCGAAACTAATTTTCACAGAAAAACCTGATTTTGCTTTTTCCCCAATTCGCTGCTAAAAAATCACAGCAGAAGCATGAATTGGATATCCATATGCAACAATCGACTCTCTTGGCTTCTTGATTCATAGCAATCGAGGTTTTGAATCCCCTCTCGAGATGGAAACATCTCGCGCTCTTACAAATCCAGTTCCAAACCTTCATCTTGATTAAAACTAACCGTTGTGATACAACGATCACCTGAGGTTTTGGTCAGGTATGTGTTTGGAGCATGCGCCTGCTGTGACTGGGCCTAGAGTTGTTAAAGGCTGAAAGCCTGTTAACCCTAAACAAAGAATATTTTTTTTTTTTTTTTGCAAAACCCTAAAACGATTTTTATGTCAAGCAAAATTAAATTCATATTTGTGAGCCTATGCTCTGGTACCAAGTGCAAAACCATACAAGATCATGCTCATAATATATGCATACAAGCTTGACAATAATCAACCAAGAGATCAAGGTTTACGTTCAGCTATCACCGGCATGGATTCCATCTTCTGCATCTACAATACACGATTACTGAATATGACCTTATGTTGCTTACCGACTCGCTTCTCAATGGACAGAACAATATGCAAAACGTGGTAGCAATCAATGACCAATTCATCTGTATATATAGGAGACTTAAACCTCAATAAGCTTCCCATAAAAGCTTTCCATATCGGATTAGGTTTCTTACTTAGATTCTCAATGTATCATATCTTTGTAGTCTTCCTTGTAGACTAAGTAATGGATTACTTTCCTTAATGAATTGATACACTATTTTCATTAAGCTAGTTGTATTGGTTTATAATTTGTATCCATGTTAAACTAGTTTTGACATTAAGCTTGTTATCAATATACTTAATGTTAATAATGTACAAAGTCCATATTTGATCTAACATGGTGGACGTGTGCGGGTAGTTGTTGGGGTTGGTAAAGGATCTAGGGAGGGGGGAAAATTGGAGTCGGTGAAGAGGGGCTTGTGGAATTGAAGTGTAGGTTGTGGGTGCTGATATGTGATCGGTCATTTAGGGGTCGGTTTAGGTCAGGTTCTGATTCTGATTCTGGATTTTCGAGAGAGGATAACTAAAGAGGACTTAGGTATATGTATGGAGAAGACTTTTTACGTATGCAAAGGATGCATGGGATAAAATCTTCAAAAATGCATATTTGTCACGCCCCGAATTTTAGAATAAAAATTCAAAATCCGAAACATGATTTACTACAACTTAAAATAACCATCCGGAAATTTTTTTTCCTTAACAACTTTACCACACAATTTAATTTCAAAAACCGAATTTAGTCTCGGTTAATTATTACAACTGACTCACAAAATAAAATGTAAAACTCTAAATGAGCATAACAATTCTCACCACTCAAATGAAAAGCAAATAAATACTGCAACTCCTAAACTGCACGGTCACCTCCCTGGTTATCCTGACCTGCAGGAATATCCGCTACACCATTTGAATAATGTACCGGGATTGCAACAACACAAAACCCGGTAACCTTTTGAAAGCTCGTATGAGTAAAAAGAAAGAACAGTTGTTTAATTAAATAATAATTAATTTCAGTCAAGTCAACACTCCACAATTTCCAAACAATCACCAAAACACAACCAACACAAAACCCTAAATTCCCATCTTTCTCCTCAAAACCCTGGAATCGTATTTATACAAATAAAGTATTGACAGACTAGAGCTCTAACTGAATCGTAGCCCGTCACCTGGCCTAGGTTATGGCATCCGACATATTTACCTTTATCGTATTTCATCAATATGTATACCTTTATACATATTTAGAGCGTCCGATAATTGTACATACTCAACCAATCGTATCCCATCATCCACCTAGGATTAAAAACAAATATTTAATCCATAAATATTATTCAAACAATTACAAAAATAAATAATTTAAAGTACTCGGTTCGTAATATGAACCACGTGAGTTTTACTCACCTCTAAACTCTCGCTGCATCTTCACTTAAACATAAATCACAATAATCCAAATGCTCGTCAACTCAAGCCGTCAAGTTCCTAATCAAGTATGGTATTTACTTAGCAAATGAAGCACGAAATAAACTTAAATGATGATCCAACGGTCGGATTTTAAAATAAAGACGATCCAACGATCAGATTCTAAAATAATGACTGATCCAATGATCGGATCGAAGTTAAACGATGATCAAACGGTTAGATCCTCATGGATTGCCCCCGGAAACATCCTATCAAAATTATACGAAAATCCGACGGACGGATCTTTACTAATCTGCTCCAGAATCACTGTTTTACAATTATACGAAGATCCAACGGTCGGATATTCTCCCGTGACCACACAAAGTCATCGGGGACAGTCATATGAACATCATTTTAAAATTGAAGTAAAATCGATGGTCTGATCTCCGTAAATCGTAAACCGAAGGTAAACTATAAAACCGTAAATAGTAACGTCAAAACTTAAATTGACTATTTATCAACTTTTCCTAACATGACCATGTTATATATAAAAACGCTCGTATGGATGCATAGATCATCGTCCAGATAATATAAACTCAAAATTTGGTCCGACTCACCGCCACACGCGGCGGTCAACGCCGGTCAACCACCTCATATGCAAAAGTCGTCAACTACAAACTTCTTCAAAATGAAATTGTGAACAACTTTAATACCTGACTTTTTCCGAGATAAAGCCTAGATCGTCCTAGATCGGGCTTTGAAATTGGATTAATCTCGGCCCTCTGATCAGTTTCCAGATTGAATCAGGGACGTCGAAACCTTCAACTCTTGATCTACCACTCTACACCCAAAATTGTGATGCAAGCCACATGTGGGGATGATCAGGAGGAATAGCACGTCACGAAAATGATGACGATCAGCCCATGCACCGCCGGAAAATTGGATTTCCGGCCGGGTCGGGTTGGAGCTTCGGAAAGAGGCTTCGATCCAAGCTTAAGAGCAGCGGCGGGCCGAGGCGAGGGCGGGGAGCGGTTGGGCGCAGCACGGGGAAGCGGAGAAGCACCGGGTCTGGCGGCGGCGTGGCCGAGAAGGCTGACTTCCAGCCGGGTCGGGTCGAAGCCAGCTTGGCCGGAGTGAAGGCTGCACTCGTGCGAGAGAGGGGGGGGAGGACTTCTGTGCAAAAATATGATTTTTTCGTCCTTAATGAAAAAATCAGATTTTTCTTACTATTTATAGAAAAATTCTAATTTTCAAATATTCATAACTTATTCATACGAGCTCCGAATATTACATTCCACATATGCACGAACTCGTATCGACGAGCTCTACAACTTTCATGAAGAAAGGTTTCCCAAATTTTGAACATTAAAAAGTCGATTTTCACGACCCCCTAAATAACGTTCACTTTCGAAAATAAAATCATTCGAAACCAACTTTCTCAAACCACGACATTCCAATTAATCTCAAACATCATAATTCAATTAATATAACAATTATTGAATTACATAAATTTATTATATGAAAATTTGGGTCTTCAGAATATTTGAGTTTTGCTAGCTTGCTTATGAAATAGTGGATTAACTGAAGCAAATTAACTAACATATAACAGGGAGTTGAGTGACCGAGTGTATTATAATAACTATTGGTTACATACACATTAATGTATGTAATGAACCCTATAGTTGTAATAACTAATCTCCATCTTCCGTGGGGGTGCGAAGCATTTATTTGGGAGTTAGTACGTACATTTTGCAAGCATGAGACTCGAGATCGGCAGAGAGTGTTTCACTGACTGATGATCCCGTTGAATGCTGCACAATTAATCCAGGCAAACTGGTTATTATGAGATAGAAATATGTAAGAGCTTGAGGCAACATTAGGTTCCTCTCTACTAATCTTTGGGTTGTTTTTTTTTTCACCAAAAAAAAAATATCTTTAGGTTGTTTTATATCTGATTATGTCTGACCTCCCATAAATCTCTTGGTTCCACAACGGTTGTTGGTTCAAGGCCTATGTCGGACCAATGAGCAGTGACCGTAGCTTTTGAAGGACCTCTGTTCCACAATACTAATGCTACCCTGTTATCACTAAGAGGGCCAGCCCATACCTATACAAAATTGAATTTAAAACCACGGTATTGTTTCATTAACAAATTTACATGTACATGCGTTTGCAACTTAATTTCAAAGATAAAGAACTCTTCATCTTTTAGGTCATTAGAATCTTCGTCAAAAAGAAAAAGAAAAAAAAGGAAAAACAGTCAAATCAGAAAACTCTTTGGTCAATCATGTCACTTGAACAACATTTTACAGCATAATTTATGACTTAGGTTGGTTTTTGGCGTGGGAATTTGTCAGGTGAATTGTTGATGGAGTGCATATTTGCAACGTAATGTTGTTAAATATAGACCTAAAAGAAGAATTCTCCAGTCATTGCGTTACAAATTTAGACGTGTATGCAGACGTCAGGCATTGTTCAATAGGAATAGAATCAATTACTTACCTGCAAATCCGTACCACTTGTAACCTGTTTCCCTTGTGCTCCAAGTTTGTCTGTTCATAGATTGTTTTTAACACTCAGGATCCAAATACATAGAAACGTTGTAATTTTTTTTTTAAATATCCTTTCAGAAACCTTTCATTACTACTGTTTCCTCATACCTTGATTAACTGCAATAACTTCCTTGTTGCTTAATAGATTGAGACTCGCATCATCCATAGATCGAATATCACATCCAATTAACAGAGGAGCCTGTTCAGCGCAACATGTTTATACATAATAGATGCATAAGTCTAAATTAAGGAGAAAAAATAAAAGAACTTGTAAGTAGCTAATCTGGTATGTGTTTGTCGTGCTACCTTAGCTAATGCCCAGATGCTGAAATGTGCACGATATTCTTCCTCGGTCATACCTCCATTTCCAACTTCAAGCATATCAGGATCTGGCATAAGATAGTCCATGTCGTTAATCATTTATTTTATTCTGTTTTCTCACTGTTCAACGTGTTGGTAATGATACCCACTAGTAATGTAATTGTTTAATATCCCGTTGTTTAGAAATGCATCACTAAAAAATGGCTAAATGTTAAACCTAAACCTTATATATATATATATATATATATATATATATCAGTCTTTCTTGGCTAAGGACCTCCTTAGTTTTTCTTAGGTACGGATTTCCGGTTTTAACCCACTTTCCGATCACATTTTCACATCTTAACCGTTCAGTTTTTAGGTCCTAATGTATAGATCACCTCTGAAAATTTTCAGCCAATTTGGTGATCGTTAAGGTATCTAAAACTGTAATTTACCATTATAAATACGAACGGTTCCGGTTCGACAGATTCGGTCCGTTCGTGTAAATTACAGTTTTGGATGTCTTAACGATCACCAAATTGGCTGAAATTTTGCAGGGGGGATCTATACATTAGGCTCTAAAAACTGAACGGTTAAGATGTGAAAATATGATCGGAAAGTGGGTGAAAACACCAAATCCGCACCTAAGAAAAACTAAGGACATCCTTACCTGAGAAAAATCATATATATATATATATATATATATTTAAACTTTGGAGATTATTACCGTTCCATCCTCCAGGTCCAGCGTATGATGCCCATTTGTCGTTTTGATCCGCACGAGATGTCATACTAGCATAGATTCACATTATGGTTTCCACATATGATATTAATACAGTTAATTGACAAAATAATATAGAAAACAATTAAACTCAAGTAAAAGAAATGAAATGAACACTTGTAGGTCTAATGCTTATGCACCTATACAAGCAAGGTGTCAAGTTCATATCGAGGAAGTATCCATATATGTTGGATTAAAAACCTCATTTCTTTTAGTTATCGATGAATCGATCGATCTTATTGATCTTGTACACTTCTAGCTAGTATTAGGAATGCTATAATTATAACTATGGACTCTCATTCATTCACTGCATTAATCCATCAGTACATGAATATAGATCAATTTTATTTATAACAAAATATAAATACTATTACATGCAGTAAGCATCAGCGAAAACTGATAATATGCACTTGTATGTCATTGAATGGAGCATGTTTACATTTATGTATTAATACATTATAGTTATACTTTAGTGTGCTTGAAATATATAAGCAAATTGCTCTCACCTTTTCCAGTTATCTTCAATGTCACTTGTTGTTCTCCAACTATTTCCAACACTCGCTGCCCAAGTTGCAGGGTCTTCCCGTCCCCTAGAGATCAACAGTAAAGAATATGATGTGAGAAGTCCATGTATGTAACAAGCAGTTTTGGTCTGATTATAAGCAGTGTTTCACTTTTGGTATGTGCAACATCATCATCATTTTTGTGTAGAATGAAAGTTTATTATCGATCTCACCATTCACATAGGGAAAAGAAGATGGGCCTTGTGGAGTTTAGTAAAGCTTTACTCATTACTGGATACCTATTTCCCAATAATACGATCACAGACGTTAGTACAAGTAATTATTAATTTAAGTAAGATAATCAATTAGTACTCAATCAAAAGGCCAAAAATACCTTTCTTTAGGACTTGTACCCGTACTGTGACAATTATCATACTTCAAGTAGTCAATTCCCTATTTATAAAGATAATTTGTCATATTAGTGAAATTGAACATATAAAAAGTATTATCTAATTATATTAATTCTTCCCCAAAATTTGAGAAAATACGTACCCAGGAAGCGAAAGTTTGTGCATCTTGTTCCTCATGGCCTAGTGATCCGGGCATTTGTTTACTGCATGTCAGAGTTCTGTGGATTAAAAACGAAGAAGAAATTAATTAGAGATGAACAACAATACTGATTGTTAGCTCTAGAAGATCTGGTAATTAATTAGTTACTGGTACATATCTATAGTTACCATGCACAAATTTGAGAATGCAGACATTCACATCTCTTAGCTAGTTACGAGCTGAAATGTAATTAAATGATTCGAAAGCCGTAGAAAAGTGGGTAAATTAAATGGCTAACTAGGCATCACAAAAATTTGACTTGCCACCACAAAAGACATTTGGTGTCAATGTGAGCAAGGTGTGATGACCACTTCTATTTGGGACCGTATTTTGCCATCGCATGGGTTTGATTGCAAGGCATGCTGCTACAGACTCTTGAAGACGACACTGGAATGTCCGGCATGCAACTAATTAAAACTAGCCCAAAGAAATGTAATTAATAGAGACCAAAAGATCTACCCAGCATCAGAGTAAATCCCAAGCTTCAGCCCTTTGCTGTGGACATAATCTGCTAAAGCCTTGATTCCAGATGGAAATGCTGAAGATTTAGGAACGAAATTTCCCTGCCAAATTGTCCTCAGAAGTGAGTGATATATATATATATATATATATATATATATATATATATATATATGTACATGAATCTAGATTTAAGGAGACGTCTGCGATTGAAAAAAGTGCAAAAATCTATCCTCCATGCACCGTGTGATATAAGGATCAAAGCAGCTAATTCATGTAGATCAAGATTCTAGTTACAACGGAGTAGGGGAGACAAGAAGTGAGAGAAATTTTATGTTGCGTTTATTTAAGCTAAATTGGGTTAGAAAGGAGTCGGAGAAACAAGAAGCGAGGGAAAGATGGAAACTGAGTAAACATGATCACTCCTATGAAAATGTTTACTGCATCGAGAATTGGAGTAGAAACACAGCTATTTTGATCATTGAATGGTATGAAGATGTTTTTGGAAGAAAATATTATGTTTTAAATAAATGAAAGTGTGTTGTTAGACAATCTCTATCTCTACTATTATAAAGCGCGGCCATCATTTTGGTGTCAAAGACCTCATCAAAATATGATTTGATTAATATACCCTTGCATAAAAGAAATATAAGAAAATCAAGAAATAATTAAATTTAAATGGTTTTATTGGAAGTAGATCAGATACACAGTTATCCATTATCATTCAAAAAAAAAAAAAAAACAGTGATCCCATGAGAGACTTAACCACGTTAAAGTCAGTTTCTATCAATTATCCAATAAGAGACTTAACCATGTTAAAGTCAGTTTCCATGCTTGAGAAGTTCCATGAGAGACTTTAACCACGTTCAAATCAGTTTTCATGCTTCACACGTTCAGAGCAATAGTAATATATAAACTCATGTTTGCCCATGTTTATATCAACAAAGAGCAGAAGAAGAAGAATTATTAAACGATGAGCCATTTATTTTGGAGTTTCTTTTTCAATTCTTTGAATACTAATTGAATCTCTTCTTCAACTTTTCTATGCAGTAACAATTTATACAAATGGTGATTGTCGAGGTGTTTGTAAGAGAAATGCATTTTGATGTGCTTCATAGAAAGAGTTCGAGATATTAAGTCATTTCAACCTTCATCGTTCTTCATTTTTTTTTACTAATAACACCTGCATCGCACGGATATGAAGCTAGTAAGAAAGAATTTGAGGAGTGAAATCCACACTCCCCATTTTACAATCTTCCTTTTTTTTTTTAACTTAAATTTTGTCATTTATATAAATTTCAACCAAAAAAATAAAAAAATTAGTGTGGATTTCACTCCTCAAGAATTTTGGTATAAAAAATTAATTCGCCAAAGAGTTGGAATCACTACCTACCCCTCCTACATCAATGAAAAGAGAAAAAGAAAAACGGTCACTCCAGATTCTCTTGGGTCCATACTAATATGATTCTTTTTTATGATAGTCTCTGATAGAGAGAATGTAAATTAATGACTCTATTTTCATCCTATTCTTGGTTAGTTAACGGTCCTTTAGTCATCTGATCGTCAACATACATCAACGTCGTTTCAGTATGTACCTATAATTAATTGTTTGTACTGTGAACAAATCATTTTGTTGAATTTGTGTACGTAGATCCTTATAAATAAAGAAAATCAAAATATAATGGTTTATCATTGAACCATATTTCAGGAGAGGATGCAGAGATGTTTGTATTAAGTTGTAGCGGTGAAGTACCTCCGAATCTCGATCAAGTTCAGCCCAGCAATCATCTAAACAATGTGAAGAGAAAAATTAGTGAAACATCAAAGCTCTGTACTCGAAATTACGAGGTGAAGGAAAAGATTTAAGACTGCAAGGACCATACCTAAATTTATATATTCGTAGCCAAGTGCAGCAAGTCCTGTTGATACCATCGAGTCCGCTGTAAAAAGTTTGAAATTATGTAAAAATTTCTTTGGAGAAAATTCGAGTAACATATGTAAGTTCCCTCTACAAACATTCAAAATAAGTAGTTACCAGTTTCCCTAATCAATTTTTCTTCAATGTTACAGTTGAAGTGATTCCAACTATTCCATCTGCTCACCAATCATCAAAACATACATACATCAACTTATTTCTCAAAACAAAATAGAACACTGTATTCATGTGAAATTAAATAGTGCTCAAGTTTATTGGTCAAACAAATTGAAAAAAAAAATTCATTGAACTGAAAAAGAAACACTTTTGTATAAAACTACACGTAAATTAAATTGATGTATGGTACCTCCAGCTCACTTTGTAAGCATAACTTAGGCAAACTATAGGTACCAAACTCATATTTTGGCCGTAATGAAGTATAACATATATCAGAAATACTAAACTGAAAGTTTGAAAAAAAGAAGGAAAAAAATCTTCCCAACTTACCCCATAGGTGGTGTTATCCCTAGTCCATTGTCCAAGAGGTTCCTCCTAATATGATCCTGTCCAGTACTGGATCTTATTATCTGCCGACCAGCAACTGCGCAGTTGGTATTGGACACAAAAGAAATGCAGATCGTCACCAAAGCTGCCCGCAACTGCCGAGAACATAACCAAGGAGCTGCTGCCATGACCATATCAGGAATGAATAGCTAGCTCTATGCTGGAAGCCAGCTCCTGGCTAAGGATTAGTAATGAAGGAATATATAACTCAATGAACAAGGTATATATACAGTATATTCTAAAGTTAATCATTATATTTTGCTGCATAGTTAATTGCAATTATTTTGGACTTATCATAATCCACATGCATGCATTTGTAGCTGGCTAAACCGGCCTTGATTTCTCTCTCTCACATGCGTGTATACAACCATAAAGATACAAAATAGTGGTAAAGTTAATTTGCATTTCCAGATTTAAACAGATCATGATCAGCTACTCCATTTTCAGAGGACCATTGTTATCTTGATGAGTTGTTGGTAATATGGAATCATTTGCTTGGAAGTTTTCATATAAGATTTTATTGGTATCTGTCGGGGGGGGCCACATTGTCTTGCAGATACATATACGTGATCGACATGGTACGTTGTATATACATATATGATTTGTCTTTGAGTTTATGGCAGCTAGTACTATTTTCTATACATATTTCCGACTTTGGCCAACGGTTATGTAGCTAATTAGCTGTTTAATGGTTGGGTATGTTGCAGTTAATTTGAAGAGCGAGAAAACCAACAAAGAAAAGTAAAACTGTTTCTTTGGTTTGTTTGCTGAGGCGTAGGCGTAGGAAACTAGGAATGTATAGAAAAATTCTATGACATATTAATGTACTGATACATCAAATAAATTAGATTTGATATAAAGGTAGATTGACTTTATGCATAAGTAGACTAGCTTGACTTGATCTCAAATTAGTATATCTTTGTATTGAACTAATCCAATTGATGTATCGCTACATTAATATATTATAGACTTCTAATTTCATCAAAAATATCTATGTACTTTCAATTTTGATCAAATAAAGCCAATCTATTAGTTTTCCGTTATGTGTGTCATTAACTTGCTGACATGGCTCATGTGAGGCTTCTATTTTATGACGTGATGATGAAGTGACATGTTTAGCCAGCTTAGGAGTTAGTCCCACTGTTAAAATCCATCACGTAACAAACCACTACATTAACCTCACAGTGTTATAAATTATTCTCAGTTTTTATATTTATACTATATTCCTTAGAATTTCAAACAAAAATATTTATTTGTGATATTCGTTAACCTTAGTTTTTATATTTATATTATATCCCTTGAAAAAAAACTGAAGTACTTGGAATATTTTATCATTAAATTTTTTATTTTGTTTTGTTTCTAAGTACTTTGATGAAGATGAATGAATACTTGAATTTTAATTGAGCGGAAAACAAACCGCAGTTAATTAATATTATATCTATTGCTAAAAACAATTATCTCTCATAAAATAAAAATTGATTAATGAATATTTGTTAAAAAATTAATAGATATAGTTCAACCAAGAGAAATTCGATCAAGGGAGATGGTATAAGTATACATAAAAACTTAGGCTCAGTACCATTTGGTCTAATGGCATAAGTCTCTCATTTGTAAGTGAGAGGTCGTGAATTCGACTCACAATAGGCTAGTTGTATATGAGTTGTTTTACATGATCCGAGGAAAAAAAAAGTTCAAAAACTGAGGATAAATTTATAACAATGCAAGGTTAGCATGGTAGTTTGTCGTGACTTGTATTCAAAAGGTCTTGGGTTTGAGCAATAGTTAGGTCATTTGAAAATATTATTTTTGTTACATTTCTAATTGTATGACCCACTCATTCAATCACAAGTTGACACGTCATCCAAAAAAAAGCCCACAAAGTCCATGCAAACACATAAGCTAAGTGGTATGTCACTTCATTCCCACATCATAAAATATGGGCCCCACATGAGCCATGTCAGCAAGTTAACGGACTCACTTAACGGAAAACTAATAGACTTGACCTATTAGATCCAAATTGAAAGTGCAAGATGTTTCTGATGAAATTAAAAGAGCAGAGATTGAAATGATTTTACCCCTAAGGTTCATGTTAGTGGCCAGTATTTAGCTCTTTTATGGAGAGTGAAATTTGCACTCCCCAAATTGTAAACCACACTCCCTTTGATTTTTATAATACACTTATAATCAATGATATTCCTCTATTCCCGAAATACCCTCGTTGATCTCTCTCTCTCTCTAGTCAACTCTCTCTTTTTCCTCTATCTTCTCTCCCTCTCGTCTAGTTAAAAACTCAATTCTCCCAAAGAAGTCTAATTTCTTCTTTCAATTATAAGTGAAAAATTCCTCAACCCAACAAACCTACGATGCAGATCTGACCAACTAAATCAATCACCCACAACAGTCTCATGGGCATCTCTAAGATGAATATGGGAAAATCTAGCTATTTGTATATTCTTCCTTCAAAGAAACCACATTCACAAACACCCAAATTTGTATCCCAGATTTAAATCAAGCTATTCAGTGTGTGTGTGTGAGAGAGAGAGAGAGAGGGAGGGAGAGAGATTGATTGACTGCATCTTGAATCTGTATAATTGACTGAATTACACCAACCTCCTCCAAAGCTCCAAATCAGAAAGTTCAATAATTGCCAACTGGGTTTGGATTTATGCGACTAACTATGTCTATGTGATCAAGAAGCAATGAAAAGTATTTGAGGAATAATTAAGACGGAGTTAAAAGCAATGAGACAATCACATGCGGTTATATGTGTAGTGCACGCTCATCAACGACGCCGCCCCGGCCTCCTCCTCCAACCACCAGATCAAGATCACAGAGGGACAAAGAGAGGTGGAGATGAGGGCAATTTCGGAACAGAAAACACATCATCCATGAAAAACTATTATAAAAATCAAAGGGAGTGTGGTTTACAATTTCGGGAGTGCAAATTTCACTGCCCTTTAAATATTGCTCTTATCTCTTTTTTCTTTTGGAAGAGCCACCGCTAGGGTTTGTTCTTAGCGTTGGCTTCCTACACCTATCAACGGGCTTTCGTCTTCACGAGGGAGTTTTCCAAGGACGACTCCAGCACTTAGTCTCCTCACTGGGTGCCATCCTCGAGTTGCCAGTTCCTCTTATCTATTAGTGTGCATTCTTTTAGTGTGTCGCTGATATTTCACCTGCAGTTGTTTAGTCTAGCGTTGCGATGAGGGATCAAGATCCACCCTCAGCAGAGCATGGATTTTTTGAAATGGGTTTCAAGCATTGGTCTCTAATCTCTGGTTTTCTAGGTTGGTTGGCTAAATAATAATACATGTAAATGGCGTAAGCTTGCTGTTAGTAAAGAAATATGTGGCCTAATATGATTTTTTTTGTCAACTAAAGTTCATTCAAGAAAACTAAAGGATACAAGAGAGAATAGCAATACAAGACAAAACTAGCTAGGAAAAAGGAAATTAACTGAAATTAACTAAGGTATAGCTGAAGCCATATTAGAAAGCAAAATATATTGCAAGGAGGGACGCGGTTGCGAAACCCACGTAGGTGGGCACACCTTCTTGTATGCCAAGGCAGTGATGTGGTCCGCAATAGCATTGGCCTTTCTGCTGGTCTAAGTCCAGCTGAGGTTGTTAAAGAAGCAGCCATACTACGGATATCAGAGATGATAGTGCTAGAGACCAATGAGAATGATGAGATTAGTGTGAAAGGGCGTTGATTAGATCCTTAGAATCTGAAACGATCATGATAGCTGTGAGAGAGAGATCCTGAGCATAGAGAAGAACCTCTACAGGCCAATGCTTCCGCAAGCAGTGGAGAAAAGGTACAACTATACTTGGCCACACCATGGAAGGGTAAACCAGAGGGTCTCAAAAGGGAGCAACAATCCTACCATTTAGTGATTTCACCAGTCACGAAGCCCAAATGATGTTGCGGGTCTCTTTGCTTTCTGAATTTTATACATAATAAAGTAGCAATTATAAGGTTCAGGAACCTTTTGTGGCTGAAAAGCAGGTGAATGCAATATGCTCAATAGTTTCTGGTTGTGAGTCACAGATAGGACAAATGGGGGATGCCGCAAGATGACGATTAGAGTTAGTAGCTAACGCGCGCATTAGAAACAGCTGTCCATATGAAATACTTCACCTTGGGAGTAGCACGGATACCCCAAATGCATTTCCAAACTGTAGAATCTATTTGGAATGAGGTGTGAGGATGCCTGAAAGAAGAATGTTACTAGCAAGATGACAAAGGTGATATCCGGACCAAAATAGAGAGAATTGGGACAGGTAATCAACTCCCAGAAACATCCACATGTGCCACACAAACTCCACAGATTCATATACACAGATTCTAACTCAGTTGAGGTCTCAGAAAGATAATACATTTGCCTTAGAAGGGAAAGCTTGAACCCGACATCCTTCCAACCAAGGGCGGAACTACATGGAAGGCTGTATGGGCTGTAGCCTAAACAACTTTTGGGGTCAAAAACCTCTAAGTATGTGTGTGTGTATATATATATGTTGTTGAAATGAGAGGAGGAATATTATGGAGACTTGAGACCAAGCCCAGAGTCTCAGACCCTAAGCACAGTTATCAACACAGCAGACAGCAGTTCGGCCACTCTCTTCTGCACGGCAGTCTGCACTTCGTTTCCTGCAAACGGCAGCTGCTGCACTTTTTGTCTTCCTCAAAGTGGTGGTCCTGTTCCACATGTTTGAAGCATATTGTGTACTAGACTAATGCATCAAATATGGGAAGAGGAGCTTGGGAGAAAAGGAATTATCAATTTCCATCGCCTTTATCTTTCTTTAAGCTTTCCATTCCATCAAATATACTCTTCTATTCTCTCACCATTATAGGAAAAAGAAAAAATGCCGCCCCCACCGGTCTCCATTCTAAGTGGAGAAACCTGCTCCACACCCTACAAGGACCTGAGGAAGATGGTGAAATCGATGATTCATCACCGAACCAAGCCTGTAGGGGAAGATGAGTTTGAAGCTCATAGCAAGGTTAGTGACTTTTCTTGAAAGGAGTATATATGTACAATAATTGGAATTGGTAATTAGGAACTAGAATCAATATGAATTAGGAGAGGAAATATAAATTTTCCCTAATTTTGAAGGCCAATACAATTATACAATTATGTAGTGATTGTCTGCGAGTGAACCAAGAATAGAACAACTGGGGGTGAAAACCTATTGAAAGATTCTTAATTTGGACCGAACAATCAAACATGATTCTACCGAGAAAAAAAATTTGTGTACTTCTAACTAGCCTAGACAACTCTCGGATCCTAGTTCCGCCACTGATTCCACCTAAACTAGGACATCCTCTTATCTTTCAAGCCGCTATCAATCGACCTACATGCATCAACCCGATGCTAATCCAACTTTCCTCCCCCATTTCCGGTTTGTGAACACCAGCGGAAGACCAGGCACGGTAATCCTTTCGACATCAATGGACCTCATTGATGTCATCCACATCATCGTAATCCGCCGCCACCACTGTTGAGGATCGATAATACCATACCACTTTAGAAATGACCCTCATTCCTTCTCCTCTGATAATTAGAATTGGCAAAAGAAACACCCAAAGCTAGCTCGAATAGAGATCTGGCCTGAGTAGGATCAGAACTTACTGATAGCCACCACGAACAGATCCAGATCAACAAGGGTAGTATTCGATGAGAAAAGTCGTGCCACCAAAAAACAATATCATTGTTGTCAATGTCATCGGTGTCATCTTCAAGAAGGCCTACCACCACACCATCATCCCAATGGCCAGCGTTGCTACCAGCTGCTTCAAGACATCATCAATAGTAGCCATGGTTTGGATCTTACAAAACAGAAAAGGAAAAAAAAGATTAGCAGGACTGCAGGAGACAAAGAAAAAGGGAGTACACCAGAATGGAAGAAAAGATTTTTGATGATGTCTACTCCGATTTAGACACAGCAACTAGGACAACAGCCAAAACGTCTCTCATTTTTGATGTAGCCAAAAAAATTCTAGGTTATGGTTTTTTAGTTTAGCTTGTTTGTGCAATTTGGCTCTTGCTCAACTTACGTACCTTCTATCCTTGAGTGGTCAGGCTGCAAAACCACCCTAGAGTGATAGATTCCTCGTGCAATCACTAAAACTTTTTCCAAGTTTTGGTCAGATGCTATTATGGAAACTAGTAAGTCTACTCGTATCTGTTTCCTCATGAATTCATAAGCATGATCATGTTTTAAAAATAAAATTCGCATTAGAATATCAATGCTATATTGGGGCATTCTTTCTTATTTGATAACATGCTGTTGTGCGTAAATATGGAGGATACTTCCAAAGAAAGAATTAGCTTGCATGAGTTGCTTCAAGATCATGTCACCACATGTGATCCATGCACTACAATAAAATACGAAAATGGGCAGTGTGTGATCAAAAAGGTACCAGCAGAGAGGAAAACCATTTACTTCTACAAATGTCATGTGTTGTATAAACGAAACAAAACAAATTCACTGCATAAGACTTTGAATGATTTGAACTTCTACATTACAGTCATGGACATTATCTGACGAGCAAGAGTTGGATCCTGGTTCAATAGCTCCCTCAAGTTGCTCTCCACCACTCCGATCTGTTTCTCAATGTATTCCTTTGAGGTCTGTGGAAAGCACAGAAAATCAATTTACTTCCATCAAAGTACAGACAAGAAAAACAGCTTTATTGTCTTTCAAAATTTAGCAGTGTTGAATGTAACCAAGAAACAATCTACAACGTGACACAATCTTAAACTTCTTTATTTGTGAAAAGCAAGTAGTTAATTTAAATCCTACATAAATGCAATCATAGAACAAGTAACAAGCTAAAGCAGTACAAAATCCTTAACCAAAAAGAATCCCACAACCCCCACTGTCTTCCTCCAATATTTTGTAATTCGTTGTTTCCACCTTAACTACACAGCACCCCACAAAAATTCCGCTAGTTTTCTCTTCAACTTGCTTTCTCTCCCTCCACAAGCATTTACATGAACACAAAACCACGGTTTGGGATTCAACACATCATAACTCATGAACATGATATCAACTTGTGCATCACATTTATTGCTTGATTAGGTAAAGAGACTTACAGAAGGTTGGGCGGGAATTTTCAACAAGAGGAGATGTATGAAATACTATATTAGGAATTTACATATAGCATTGCACACATACATGTTGACATGGATTCATATTTAACTGGAAAGCTAACAAAAATGGGAAAACTTGCTTGAGCAGAGACAGTACATCACATAACTTCAAATGAGCATTCTACAGGAAGTCTCTAATGTGCACAAACACAAAGCCTTAGTTGCGAAAAAGCAGTTAAATAACCTCCACCTTTCGGAAAACAAAATATGATTTTCACAACATGACCACGCTTTTAACCATTGACAAAATGTCTTGAAGGCACATACTCTCGATAAAATTTATCATTTTATCCTAATTCCTGGTTCACCCCTCCTACTCACTATTATTAAAGTAACATTTCAAGATGGTCAAAGCTTCATACAAAATCATTTAAGATTCTTATTAAGCAATATCACAACTTACATGTTCAAGTGAAACCAAATTTAACAGCACAAAAGTAAACAAAAAACAAAAAGATGACATTCAGGACTAAGAGAGATTTTAATGAGTTGGCAATCATAGAATACTAGAATATACAATCCTTCTGTTCAACTGAAAGAATCAGAACTTTAAATCAATTACATTTGCCCATTTCAGTGGAAAATGAGAAACAATATGATAACCCTTTCAATCGAATCAATATTGTTGCCTGGCATTGCAGTAAGAGATAGCACAAAATGCTCAAGTGGTTTACAGAATGCAGAGACAACCGTTCAAGAAAGAGATTCAGAATGCAGAAAAAATTTGTAAATGAGGGCAACAGGTGAATTAGCATGCGTTTTTCAAGTCCATGTACATATGGCCGCCTATTTCTGACATCATGAATAAGCAAATTTGATCCAGGATTGACATCTACACCAGCTAGTGGCATCTCCCAAAAGGTACATTAAACATCGAAAGATGTACAAGAAAGGAGAGGAATACCTGTAGTGAGGCAATTGCGCTCTCACTATCCTTGAGCTTATGTTCCTGTTCATTCACCAACACTGACTTTGGCTCTAAAACAAACCTGGCCACCATAAATAACAGAGTTTATCACACCATTTCATCTATGTATAACATGAGGTACCTCATTAATCAACATTTCCTGAAATCCATTTAATTTAAAATGAAGAGCAATCCAGAACTCATGTTCTTCCTGCAAAACAGATTAAATCCCAACAAACCCATCAAATTCAAATTCAAACCCTCCAAAAAAAGGGTTAACTTTCTTAGGGAAAGATTAAAACTTGAGACTCTTTGTTGATTAAAACAACAAAACTGAAGTACCTATGGATTTGTAAGTATTGGCGTCATCAGGCAAAGGGCGAATTTCCTCTAGGGTTAGAAAAGCACGCTTCTTTTCTCCTTCTTTGTTTCGCATCTGGTTCTGCACCTGAAACCCATTTCAATTCTCCACATATAAGTTTACGTTTTCACCATATTTGTTGTATTCGTATTGAACTGGGTAAAAAATAAAAATAAGAACCTGCTTGAGTTTGGCGGTGAGCTCGATCATGCGACCTTGAATCTCCATGAACGCCTGAGAGTGATTGTGGTAAATAGCTAGCAAGTAAAAGAAATTGGAAAATCGAGAGAGAAAGATAAAGGAGGGGCTTACAGCTCTGTTGGCTTCGTCGGCCATTTTCAATCGAGTAGTTGCAGACTCTGCTGTGTTGAAGGATGTTTAATCTGAAAAATTAGAGTCGTCAGTAGCGAGTAACTCCACTTGACTACTTATTGGGACGAGTTGGCCCGTTCCATCCCTTCCCAAAACTCTCAAAGCAGCTGCCGGATAACCGTAACAAAAACACGTGACACGATTTCCCTACGTAAAAATTATTTGTGTTATAGTACATCACACTGTATTTGTGTTTAGAAGCGAACAAATTACACGTAATGATCTGTTTATAAAAGTTGATGACTATTGGCAAGAGAAATTACATATGGGAATAACCGGTAGTGGATGTAGACTCCCCACTCTCCTTCTAAAAACCTAACTAGCTATGGGTTCGTTATCAAGAATGACTTCCATGAGTCAAAAGAGCTCAACCCCTAACCAACAATATCGCTCAATCTCACAGGCTATAGATAATCCCGAGAATATCAATAACACCTCATAGACAACCGTCAGAAAAACCAACGCCCTCTTCCACACCGTGTCCCAAGGAAGCCAGACCACGTGCAAGAATCGCTTGTCAACACAATGACCATAAGATAAAACCGAAAATAAAACAACTCGTCCCTAGGAAAGACACCACCTCCATGGCACATCAATTTGACCCAACCCTCGCTCAATAGAGGAGGGACCAACTATTGACCAAAAGAACCTAGCCAACAACCTAACTGAAAACAAGACTGTAACCAAAAAAAAAAAAAAAAAGACGCTGCAACAGTATTCCTCTTCCTTGTCATCAGGTACCCAACTGGCAGGCCACCACCTCAATTCCATGTCTTCGAGCTCCCCAAGTTGATGATACCATACGGCAAACCACAACAATTCTATCACCGAGGAACTGGTGAAAAAAATACCATACCTTGTTGCCGCATGTCCACTAGCTTGAGAGCCCAAATCCACCACAGCTGCCGCCTTTGTATAGCAATCCATCGTAGAGTAGAAGTCAGTATCATACGATCCATGGCGTACCGCTGCCATGATCTGGCCTCTAGCTCTTTCCTCCACGCCGATCGCCCAATGTCTGTCTTCCACTCCAACACCACCGCCTGATAGAAGCGAAGAGTCATACTCAACCTAAAACAGTGAAACGACTCACAGAGCAAGACCCCTGTGATCCCAAGATCTCGTGCGGCAACACCCACCTCTCGTCGATGAGGCAGAGAGCCACAGTCAACGCGGGGGCGCCGGCGAACAGGCTAAAGAATTCCCTTTACTCTCTCCTACCCTAGTTCTCTCCTATTTTGTCGGAGCTCTCTCAATATCCCCTACGAACAAGGTGTATTTTAATTTGGGGTGTTAAGTATTCTAGTACAAGAGTTTTCGAAATATTACAAATTCGGGAAAACTATAATAATGAATTAAACTCAAGATCTCTAACTTCATGCGATGTTGTCACACAACTTGCCAAATATAAAAGATGAACATTATTCAACGTCATCGCGTGTTAAGAAAATTATGTAAAAGTTAAAATGTGTGCCAAGAAGACAAACTTCGTCTAATCGACATCACCTTAATAATGATATATATATATATATAGAGAGAGAGAGAGAGAGATTTAAATAATATACATAAAAAAAAAACAGAAAACAAAAACAACCCAATTGATAGAGGTAATGTTTTTTTTTATAAAATAAATGAAAAACTGTCTAGGCCTCTAAGTCTTACTGCCCGAGTACCTTTTACATTATGTAAATAAAATTGTAACAGGTATTATTATAATGTTAAAGTTGCAGTAGTAGTTGCCTTAATGGTGTTTGCTGTTGTTCATTTTCAGTTTTTTTTTTTTTTGAAATTTATTTCAATTTTGATTTTTGGGGATCTGGGAATTCTAGGATTCTTTGTAACCTGGCCCTAATGAGTTTAGAAGCGTTTGTGTGACACCGATGTGATGAATTTTCTTGGTCCGCTCTTTCTTTGTTATATTCCTCTACTGGTTCAACGTTTTCTCATGAACTAATCGAATCAAATCATCATTTCCTCATTTCAATTTCTCAACTACTGGACCAAATCCCTCCTTCTCTTTCTCTCTCTCTATCTCTGGTTTTTGAAAGACTTGTCCTTTTAATCTCTTCTCACTTTCTCTCTCCTCCCTTTATTTATCATCTCTTTGCTCCGAAAGCTTGGGTGCCTTTTCTGGTGGCCCAATATAGAAGTTAGAGCCATTTCTCCGGTGACCTACATCGTATTTGCCCCGACCCAGATCGAATCCGGACCCGAATTACAGATATTCCAACCCCCTTGACAAGTGACCATGTCGGTGGAGGCTTAAGAGGTTTTATCATTTGTCAATGCCATGAAATGGGAGGAGGGGTTGGAATGTAAGGTGGGGTTTGCGTGCGGATTTGTAAGGATTTGGCATTGTTAGTTAGATTCATGGGGATTTGTTTCAGTGAACACAAGAAGGATTCTCCTCCTTATGAATCCCTGAAAGGAATTGGTAATATGAATAGGTGTGCCTGTATCTATCCACCAAGATTGCGGTTCAACATTTATAAGATTAATTTCTATGGAAAAGACTGAATTAGAAAATATCTTACCCTGACATCTCAGGCTCTTCTGTACTTCCCCTGACAGTCTTAGACATAGAGGTACGAATGAGATTCTAGCCATTCTATTGGATCTATGCCACTTCTTGTAAAGGACAGTTTCTTTCTTGGTGCTCTTTTCATTCAACTCTGCAAGTTTATCCTCAGTAAAGCAATAGTCTATGCTCTCATGCATTCCCATATAATTTTCTACAGAGTCTAGCCAGGCTTTATAGTTGGCTTCAGTTAACATCAAGACACTATTCAAGTTCTTGTAGGAGTTACCTAAGGAGCAAAACAAAATTAATGTGAGTTCTTTATTTGTAAAGAAAATAACTTTTAAATTTTTATGTTTTATTTAGCTTTAAGCAACCAAAACAAGAACAGTTCAAAAACCAAGTTTAAATTTTTTGTTATACCATATGCTTTCTGCCAACATCAATGAAGGATGCTTTGTGCATCATAATCACTTACACCAACAGAAAACCACAAAACATATGAGCTTTCAACTTTACATTCTAACCAGATCATCATCCTTGTAAGAAAAATTGGCTCTTGCATCCGTCAATTTCTACAATGTGTAAAGTTTTTGGGAGATTCTTATTCTTCATACATTGTCACACAATCACATATATAAGACCATATAAGCAATCAATTTAACATGCATATCATAACACACCTTCAAGCACAGACAATTGTTTCGATTCCAAGAAACCACAGAATAATCAAGAAATTGTAAATTTCATCCGGTCACCATCTACTCTAGCCTAACGTATGCCGGGAATGCAACTAGGGTTCTTGAGCATAATCAGAAACTTAAAATCATGCTTTGAATCGAAACTAATTTTCACAGAAAAACCTGATTTTGCTTTTTCCCCAATTCACTGCTAAAAAATCACAGCGGAAGCATGAATTCGATATCCATATGCAACAATCGACTCTCTTGGCTTCTTGATTCACAGCAATCGAGGTTTTGAATCCCCTCTCGAGATGGAAACATCTCGCGCACTTCCCAATCCAGTTCCAAACCTTCATCTTGATTAAAACTAATAGTTGTGATACAATGGTCACCTGAGGTTTTGGTTAGGTTTGGGTCTGGAGCATGCGCCTGCTGTGATTGGGCCTAGAGTTGTTAACATGCTGAAAGCCTATTAACCAAAAACAAAGAAATTTTTTTTTTTTTTTTTTGCAAAACCCTAAAACGATTTTTATGTCAAGCAAAATTAAATTCATATTTGTGAGCCTATGCTCCGATACCAATTGTAAAACCAAACAAGATCATCCTCACAATATATGCATACAAGCTTGAAATAATCAACCAAGAGATCAAGGCTTACGTTCAGTTATCACCGGCATGGATTCCATCTTCTGCAACTGCAATACACGAGTACTGAATATGGCCTTCTGTTGCTTACCAACTCGCTTCTCAATGGACAGTACAATATGCAAAACATGGTAGCAATCAAGGACCAATTCATCTGTATATATAGGAGACTTAAACCTCAAGAAGCTTCCCATTAAAGCATTCCATATCGGATTATGTTTAGTTAGATTCTCAATGTATCACATCTTTGTAGTCTTCCTTGTAGACTAAGTAATGGATTACTTTCCTTAATGAATTGACACACTACTTTCATTAAGCTAGCTGTATTGGTTTATAATTTGTGTCCATGTTAAACTAGTTTTGACATTAAGCTTGTTATCAATATACTTAATGTTAATTATGTACAAAGTCCATATTTGATCTAATATGGTGGAAGTGTTCGGGTAGTTGTTGGGGTAGGTAAAGGATCTGGGTAGGGGGGAAACTTGGAGTCGGTGAAGAGGGGCTTGTGGAATTGAAGTGTAGGTTGTGGGTGCTGATATGTGATCGGTCATTTAGGGATCAGTTTAGGTCAGGTTCTGATTCTGATTCTGGGTTATCGAGAGAGGATAACTAAAGAGGACTTAGGTATATGTATGGAGAAGACTTTTACGTATGCAAAGGATGCATGAGATAAAATCTTCAAAAATGCATATTTGTCACGCCTCGAATTTTCGAATAAAAATTCAAACTCCGAAACATGAATTACTACAACTTAAAATAACCATCCTGAAAATTTCTTTTCCTTAACAACTTCACCACACAATTTAATTTCAAAAACCGAATTTAGTCTCGGTTAATTATTACAACTCACTCACAAAATAAAATGTAAAACTCTAAATGAGCATAATAATTTTCACCACTCAAATGAAAAGCAAATAAATACTGCAACTCCTAAACTGCACAGTCACCTCCCTGCTTATCTGACCTGCAGGAATATCCGCTACACCATTTGAATAGTGTACCGGGATTGCAACAACACAAAACCCGGTAAGCTTTTAAAAGCTCGTATGAGTAAAAAGAAAGAACGGTTGTTTAATTAAATCATAATTAATTTCACCCAAGTCAACACTCCACAATTTCCAAACAATCACCAAAACACAACCAACACAAAACCCTAAATTCCCATCTTTCTCCTCAAAACCCCGAAATCGTATTTATATAAATACGGTATTGACAGACTAGAGCTCTAACAGAATCGTAGCCCGTCACCTGGCCTAGGTTATGGCATCCGACATATTTATTTTATCGTATTTCATCAATATGTATACCTTTATACATATTTAGAGCGTCCGATAATTGTACATACTCAACCAATCGTATCTCATCATACACCTAGGATTAGAGCGTCCGATTTTCCCATACCGGTCACTACGTTGACTCTAAATCCATAATGAGTACAATAATATGTTTTCACACAATGCAATCAACTCATCCAACATACATAATATTATTATGAAATTTAAGCATTTGAAATATAATCCAAATCATCATTCCAACTCAATCATATCATCACTCAATAACACACCAATCAATATATAAATTCCACATAAAATATATATATACGTAATCATCCACTCAGGAATGACCACTAATATCATCTATAGTTCACACAAGAAAATCGTGAAATTCATTTGTATAATTAAAATTCATTTTACTTACCTATGGACCGTAGTTGATCAAGTCCATATGATTTTAAAAACAAATATTTAATCCATAAATATTTTTCAAAAAATTACAAAAATAAATAATTTAAAATACTCGGTTCGTAATCTGAACCACGTGAGTTTTACTCATCTCTAAACTCTCGCTGCGTCTTCACTTAAATATAAATCACAATAATCGAAATGCTCGTCAACTCAAGCCGTCAAGTACATAATCAAGTATGGTCTAACTTAGCAAACGAAGCACGAAATAAACTTAAATGATGATCCACCGGTCAGATTTTAAAATAAAGACGATCTAACGGTCGGATTCTAAAACAAAGATGATCCAACGGTTAGATACTCACGGATCGCCCTTGGGAACATCCTATCAAAATTATACGAAAATCCGACGGACGGATCTTCACTAATCGCCTCCAGAATCACTGTTTTACAATTATACGAAGATCCAACGGTCGGATCTTCTCCCGTGACCACACAAAGTCATCGGGACAGTCATATGAGCATCATAATAAAATTTAAAGTAAAACCGATGGTCTGATCTCCGTAAATCGTGAACCGAAGGTACACTGTAAAACCGTAAATAATAACGTCAAAACTTAAATTGAGTATTTATCAACTTTTTCTAACATGACCATGTTATATATCAAAACGATAGTATGGATGCATAGATCATCGTCCAGATAATATAAACTCAAAATTTAGTCCGACGCGCCGCCACACGCGGCGGTTAACGCCGATCAACCACCTCAAATGCAAAAGTCGTCAACTACAAACTTCTTCAAAATGAAATTGTGAACAACTTTAATACTTGACTTTTTCGGAGATAAGGTCTAGATCATCCTAGATCGAAGTTTGAAGTTGGATTAATCTCGGTCCTCTGATCAGTTACTAGATTGAATCAAGGACGTCGAAACATTCAACTCTTGATCTACCACTCTACACCCAAAATCGTGATGCAAGCCACATATGGGGATGATCAGGAGGAAGAGCATGTGACGAAAATGATGACGATCAGCCCGTGCACCGCCGGAATATTGGATTTCCGGCCGGGTCGGGTTGGAACTTTGAAAAGAGGTTTCGATCCAAGCCTAAGAGCAGCGGTGGGCCGAGGCGAGGGCGGGAAGCGGCTGGACGCAGCATGGCGAAACCGAGGTCCGGCGGCGGCGTGGCCGGGAAGGTTGACTTCCAGCCGGGTCGGGTGGAAGTTGGGTTGGCCGGAGTGAAGGCTGCACTCGCGCGAGAGAGAGAGGGGGAAGGACTTATGTGCAAAAATCTGATTTTTTGGTCCTTAATCAAAAAATCAGATTTTTCTTACTATTTATAGAAAAATTCCAATTTTCAAATATTCATAACTTATTCATACGAGCTCCGAATATTACGTTCCACATATGCACGAACTCGTATCGACAATTTTCACGACCCCCTAAATAAGGTTCACTTTCGAAAATACAATCATTCGAAACCAACTTTCTCAAACCACGACATTCCAATTAATCTCAAACATCATAATTCAATTAATATAACAATTATTGAATTACATAAATTTATTATATGAAAATTTGGGTCTTCAGAATATTTGAGTTTTGCTAGCTTGCTTATGAAATAGTGGATTAACTGAAGCAAATTAACTAACATATAACAGTGTCACGCCCCGAATTTCGAATAATAAATTCAAATCCGAAACATGAATACAACTAAACAAATCACGTCCTGAATTTTTTTTATAAGCCAACATCTCATAAACATAACACAAACCTCGTAGCAAACTATCTCTCGAGTCAATTATTACAATACTAACATAAATAAAATGTTCTGCTCACAAGAGTCTACAAAACACACCAAAATAGACCAAGTGCTGGTCTCGACCCTACTGTCCTACGCAGCTCGCTCTCCACCCTGATTATACTGACCTGCAGGATTATCTGCTACACCGTTTGAATAGTGTACCGGAATTGCAACAACACAAAACCCGGTAAGCTTTCTGAAAGCTCGTATGAGTAAATATGAAATGAACAGTTGATTTATTAAATCACAATTCTTTTAACTCAAGTAAACAATCAACAATCTCAACAACTACAAAGAAACGTCAAACTGACACACAGGAAACAACATGGAACACATTTCCGCAATCACCACATCACAACTCTCGCCACTTGGCACCTAATCACAACTATCGCCACTTTGGCCCCACGTTAGAGCTCTAACTGCCTCGTTACCTCTGACACCTTGGCCCAGGGTCAAGTAACGGCACCTCCAGGTTACTCAGTAACCCGCGAACTTTGGACAATTTCATGTCCTCAGAACAATATATCCCCGTTATTATTTAACGGTCGAACTTTGGACCTCCCTGTCCTCAGAACACATACACTCCGATTATCATTAACCAAAGATCCTTGGACCATTCGATCCTCAGAATCCTACGTTTCTCTACCTTCTATTCAACTCACAAAATCAACATGCTTATCACCAACATTTATCAAATATTAACAACATAATAAAATCATATTATCAACATTTATCAACAACATATTATCACAATTCCACACCTCAATGTCACACCATTCAATATATAATCACGTAAATATATATATATATATATATATATATACGTAACCATCCACATAGGAATGATCACTAATACCAACTATAGTTCACACGATGCAAAATCAAGAAATTCATTTTTAATATACTTTAAAACTCATTTCTTAAAACCATTTTCTCACACATAACAAATAAATTGGGCAATTAAGGAAATTCGGTTCGTAAATAAACCAAGTGAGATTCACTCACCTCTAAACACCCGCTGCGTCTTCTTATAGCCCAAAATACGATTCACAATCATCCGCTAACAAATCCGTCAAACACCTAATCAAAACGATAATTAACTTAGCGTATAATTTCGAAAACACACTTATATGAAGATCCAACGGTCGGATCTTCACCCGTGACCACACAAGGTCATCAGGACAGTCCTACGATCATTATATCAAAACTAGAATTCTATCGGACGGTCCAAACTTCATAGATCTTAAATCGAGCGATCGAAATCAATCGAAATAGTAAAATTCATAACTAATTCATACGATATCCAAAATTCACATGCTATATATCAAAATGATCTTATCGACATGTAGAATCTAAAAATAAGCAGAAACTACTCATGGTACCCCCGGAGTTTAGGGCAGAGCCGCCGCCGACCTCCGCCAATAGTGTCGGGGCTGGGCTTATCCTCTTCGTTTCATCATTTTGAACAACTTTCATAACTAGCACGAAGTGACAAAACAAGTGGAAGTGGTCGAAAATACCTAAAAACAGTCCGGTTCGCCGGAAAACCGAAATTTTCCGATAGTTGCTCCGTTCGACGTCAAAAACTTCACCTTTGGTCTGGGTCTTTTTTCTGCGTGTTCTACTCCTATTAAGATGTGAGGGAAATTTTATGTTGCGTTTATTTAAGCTAAATTGGGTTAGAAAGGAGTCGGAGAAACAAGAAGCGAGGGAAAGATGGAAACGGAGTAAACATGATCACTCCTATTAAGATGTTTACTGCATCGGGAATTGGAGTAGAAACACAGCTATTTTGATCATTGAATGGTATGAGGATGTTTTTGGAAGAAAAATTATGTTTTAAATAAATGAAAGTGTGTTGTTAGACAATCTTTATCTCTACTATTATAAAGCACGGCCATCACTTTGGTGTAAAAGACCTCATCAAAATATGATTTGACTAATATACCCTTGCATAAAAGAAATATAAGAATATCAAGAAATAATTAAATTTAAATGGTTTTATTGGAAGTAGATCAGATACACAGTTATCCATTATCATTCAAAAAAAAACAGTAATCCCATGAGAGACTTAACCATGTTAAAGTCAGTTTCCATGCTTGAGAAGTTCCATGAGAGACTTTAACCACGTTCAAATCAGTTTTCATGCTTCACACGTTCAGAGCAATAGTAATATATAAACTCATGTTTGCCCATGTTTATATCAACAAAGAGCAGACGAAGAAGAATTATTAAACGATGAGCCATTTATTTTGGAGTTTCTTTTTCAATTCTTTGAATACTAATTGAATCTCTTCTTCAACTTTTCTATGCAGTAACAATTTATACAAATGGTGATTATCGAGGTGTTTGTAAGAGAAATGCATTTTGATGTGCTTCATAGAAAGAGTTCGAGGTATTTAGTCATTTCAAACTTCATCGTTCTTCATTTTTTTTTACTAATAACACGTGCATCGTACGGATATGAAACTAGTAAGAAAGAATTTGAGAAGTGAAATCCACACTCCCCATTTTACAATCTTCCTTTTTTTTTAACTTAAATTTTGCCTTTTATATAAATTTCAACCAAAAAAGAAAAAAATTAGTGTGGATTTCACTCCTCAAGAATTTTGGTATAAAAAATTAATTCGCCAAAGAGTTGGAATCACGACCTACCCCTCCTACATCAATGAAAAGAGAAAAAGAAAAACAGTCACTCCAGATTCTCTTGGGTCCACACTAATATGATTCTTTTTTTATGATACTCTCTGATAGAGAGAATGTAAATTAATGGCTCTATGTTCATCCTATTCTTGGTTAGTTAACGGTCCTTTAGTCATCTGATCATCAACATACATCAACGTCGTTTCAGTATGTACCTGTAATTAATTGTTTGTACTGTGAACAAATCATTTTGTTGAATTTGTGTACGTAGATCCTTATAAATAAAGAAAATCAAAATATAATGGTTTATCATTGAACCATATTTCAGGAGAGGATGCAGAGATGTTTGTATTAAGCTGTAGCGGTGAAGTACCTCCGAATCTCGATCAAGTTCAGCCCAGCAATCATCTAAACAATGTGAAGAGAAAAATTAATGAAACATTGAAGCTCTATACTCGAAATTACGAGGTGATGGAAAAGATTTAAGGCTGCAAGGACCATACCTAAATTTATATATTCGTAGCCAAGTGCAGCAAGTCATGTTGATACCATCGAGTCCGCTGTAAAAAGTTTGAAATTACTTAAAAATTTCTTTGGAGAAAATTCGAGTAGCATATGTAAGTTCCCTCTAGAAACATTCAAAATAAGTAGTTACCAGTTTCCCTAATCAATTTTTCTTCAATGTGACAGTTGAAGTGATTCCAACTATTCCATCTGCTCACCAATCATCAAAACATACAGCAACGTATTTCTCAAAACAAAATAGAACACTGTATTCATGTGAAATTAAATAGTGCTCAAGTTTATTGGTCAAACAAATTGAAAAAAAAGAACTCATTGAACTGAAAAAGAAACACTTTTGTATGAAACTACAT
This sequence comes from Rosa persica, assembly GCA_025331145.1. Taxonomy (NCBI): domain Eukaryota; kingdom Viridiplantae; phylum Streptophyta; class Magnoliopsida; order Rosales; family Rosaceae; genus Rosa; species Rosa persica. Next base: position 8,860,144 of record WFKR01000004.1, read on the forward strand.
GTAAATTAAATTGACGTACGGTACCTCCAGCTCACTTTGTAAGCATAACTTAGGCAAACTATAGGTACCAAACTCATATTTTGGCCGTGATGTAGTATAACATATATCAGAAATACTAAACTGAAAGTTTGAAAAAGAGAAGGAAAAAAGTCTTCAAAAAAGAAGGAAAAAAATCTTCCCAACTTACCCTAGAGGTGGTGTTATCCCTAGTCCATTGTCCAAGAGGTTCCTCCTAATATGATCCTGTCCAGTACTGGATCTTATTATCTGCCGACCAGCAACTGTGCAGTTGGTATTGAACACAAACGAAATGCAGATTGCCACCAAAGCTGCCCGCAACTGCCTAGAAATTCAACCAAACCGAAGTTAATTAATATTATATCTATTGCTAAAAAAAATTATCTCTCATAAAATAAAAAATGATTAATGAATTTTTGTTAAAAATTAATAGATATAGTTCAACCAAGAGAAATTCGATCAAGGGAGATGGTATAAGTATACATAAAAACTTAGGTTCAGTACCATTTGGTCTAATGGCATAAGTCTCTCATTTGTAAGTGAGAGGTCGTGAATTCGACTCACAATAGACTAGTTGTATATGAGTTATTTTACTTGATCCGAAAAAAAAAAGTTAAAAAACTAAGGATAAATTTATAACAATGCAAGGTTAACATGATAGTTTGTCGTGACTTGTATTCAAAAGGTCTTGGGTTTGAGCAATAGTTAGGTCATTTGAAAATATTATTTTTGTTAGATTTCTAATTATATGACCCACTCATTCAATCATAAGTTGACACGTCATCCAAAAAAAAGCCACAAAGTCCATGTAAACGCATAAGCTAACTAGGTATGTCACTTCATTCCCACATCATAAAATATGGGCCCCACATGAGCCATGTTAGCAAGTTAACAGACTCACTTAGCGGAAAACTAATAGACTGGACCTATTAGATCAAAATTGAAAGTGCAAGATGTTTCTGATGAAATTAAAAGAGCAAAGATTGAAGTGATTTTACCCCTAAAGTTCATGTTAGTGACCAGTATTTAGCTCTTTTATGGGGAGTGAAATTTTCACTCCCCAAATTGTAAACCACACTCCCTTTGATTTTTAAAATACACTTATAATCAATGATATTCCTCTATTCCAGAAATACCCTCGTTGATCTCTCTCTCTCTCTAGTTAACTCTCTCTTTTTCCTCTATCTTCTCTCCCTCTCGTCTGGTTAAAAACTCAATTCTCCCAAAGAAGGCTAATTTCTTCTTTCAATTATAAGTGAAAAATTCCTCAACCCAACAAACCTACGATGCTGATCTGACCAACTAAATCCATCACCACAACAGTCTCATGGGCACCTCTAAGATGAATATGGGAAAATCTAGCTATTAGTATATTCTTCCTTCAAAGAAACTAGATTCACAAACACCCAAATTTGTATCCCAGATTTAATTCAAGCTATTCAGTGTGTGTGTGTGTGTGTGTGTGTGAGGGAGAGAGAGAGAGATTGACTGACTGCATCTTGAATCTGCATAATGGACTGAATTACACGAACCTCCTCCAAAGCTCCAAATCAGAAAGTTCAATAATTGCCAACTGGGTTTGGATTTATGCTACTAACTATGTCTATGTGATCAAGAAGCAATGAAAAGTATTTGAGGAATAATTAAGATGGAGTTAAAAGCAATGAGACAATCACATGCGGTTATATGTGTAGTGCACGCTCATCAGCGGCGCCGCCCCGGCCTCCTCTTCCAACCACCAGATCAAGATCCCTGTCATCGGTGTAGGCAAAGTCGGCATGGCCATCTCCCAGAGACAATCGTCACCTAGCACTTCGTCGACGAGCTCATCCTTGTCGACGTCGTCCCTGACAAGCTGTTCGGCACTCGAATCACAGAGGGACAGAGAGAGGTGGAGATGAGGGCAATTTGGGAACAGAAAACACATCATCCATCAAAAACTATTATAAAAATCAAAGGGAGTGTGGTTTATAATTTGGGGAGTGCAAATTTCACACCCCTTTAAATATTGCTCTTATCTCTTTTTTCTTTTGGAAGAGCCACCGCTCGGGTTGCCAGTTCCTCTTATCTATTAGTGTGCATTCTTTTAGTGTGTCACTGATATTTCACCTACAGTTGTTTAGTCTAGCGTTGCAATGAGGGATCAAGATCCACCCTCAGCAGAGCATGGATTTTTCAAAATGGGTTTCAAGCATTGGTCTCTAATCTCTGGTTTTCTAGGTTGGTTGGCTAAATAATAATACATGTAAATGGCGTAAGCTTGCTGTTAGTAAAGAAATATGTAGCCTAATATGATTTTTTTTGTCAACTAAATTTCATTCAAGAAAACTAAAGGATACAAGAGAGAATAGCAATACAAGACAAAACTAGCTAGGAAAAAGGAAATTAACTGAAATTAACTAAGGTATAGCTGAAGCCATATTAGAAAGCAAAATATATTGCAAGGAGGGAGGCGGTTGCGAAACCCACGTAGGTGGGCACACCTTCTTGTATGCCAAGGCAGTGATGTGGTCCGCAGCAGCATTGGCCTTTCTGCTGGTCTAAGACCAGCTGAGGTTGTTAAAGAAGCAGCCATAGTACGGATATCAGAGATGATAGGGCTAGAGACCAATGAGAATGATGAGATGAGTGTGAAAGGGCGTTGATTAGATCCTTAGAATCTGAAGCGATCATGATAGCTGTGAAAGAGAGATCCTGAGCATAGAGAAGAACCTTTCTACAGGCCAATGCTTCCGCAAGCAGTGGAGAAAAGGTACAAACATACTTGGCCACACCATGGAAGAGTAAACCAGAGGGTCTCAAAAGGGAGCAACAATCCCACCATTTAGTGATTTCACCAGTCACGAAGCTCACGCGATGTTGCGGGTCTCTTTCCTTTCTGAATTTTATACATAATAAAGTAGCAATTATAAGGTTCAGGAACCTTTTGTGGCTGAAAAGCAGGTGAATGCAATATGCTCAATAGTTTCTGGTTGTGAGTCACAGATAGGACAAATGGGGGATGCCGCAATGACGATTAGAGCTGGTAGCTAACGCGCGCATTAGAAATGACTGTCCATATGAAATGCTTCACCTTGCGAGTAGTATGGATACCCCAAATGCATTTCCAAACTGTAGAATCTATTTGGAATGAGGTGTGAGGATGCCTGAAAGAAGAAGGTTACTAGCAATATGACGAAGGTGATATCCAGACCAAATTAGAGAGAATTGGGACAGGTGATCTCCTCCCAGAAACATCCACATGTGCCACACAAACTCCACAGATTCATATACACAGATTCCAACTTAGTTGAGGTCTCAGAAAGATAGTACATTTGCTTTAAAAGGGAAAGCTTGAACCCCACATCCATTCCACCGAGGGGCGGAACTACATGGAAGGCTGTATGGGTTGTAGCCTAGACAACATTTGTGGTCAAAAACCTCTAAGTATGTGTGTGTGTGTGTGTATACATATATATGTATATATATGTTGTTGAAATGAGAGGAGGAATATTATTGAAACTTGAGACCAAGCCCAGAGTCTCACACCCTAAGCATAGTTTTGAACACAGCAGATAGCAGTTCGGCCACTGTCTTCTGCACAGCAGTCTGCACTTCGTTTCCTGTAAACGGCAGCTGTTGCACTTTTTGTCTTCCTCAAAGTGGTGGTCCTGTTCCACATGTTTGAAGCATATTGTGTACTAGACTAATGCATCAAATATGGGAAGAGGAGCTTGGGAGAAAAGGAATTATCAATTTCCATCGCCTTTATCTTTCTTTAAGCTTTCCATTCCATCAAATATACTCTTCTATTCTCTCACCATTATAGGAAAAAAAAAATGCCGCCCCCACCGGTCTCCATTCTAAGTGGAGAAACCTGCTCCACACCCTACAGGGACCTTAGGAAGATAGTGAAATCGGTGATTCATCACCGAACCAAGCCTGTAGGGGAAGATGAGTTTGAAGCTCATAGCAAGGTTAGTGACTTTTCTTGAAAGGAGTATATATGTACAATATTTGGAATTGGTAATTAGGAACTAGAATCAATAAGAATTCGGAGGGGAAATATAAATTTTCCCGAATTTTGAAGGCCAATACAATTATACAATTATGTAGTGATTATCTGCGAGTGAAGCAAGAATAGAACAACTGAGGTTGAAAACCTATTGAAAGATTCTTAATTTGGACCAAACAATCAAACATGATTTTACCGAAAAAAAAAAAAATTGTGTACTTCTAACTAGCCTAGACAACTCTCGGATCCTGGTTCCGCCACTGATTCCACCTAAACTAGGACATCCTCTTATCTTTCAAGCCGCTATCAATCGACCTACATGCATCGGCCCGATGCTAATCCAACTTTCCTACCCCATTTCCGGTTAGTGAACACCAGCGGAAGACCAGGCACAGTAATCCTTTCGACATCAATGGACCTCATTGATGTCATCCACATCGTCGTAATCCGCCGCCACCACTGTTGAGGATCGATAATACCATACCACTTTAGAAATGACCCTCATTCCTTCTCCTCTGATAATTAGAATTGGCAAAAGAAACACCCAAAGCTAGCTCGAATAGAGATCTGCCCTGAGTGGGATCAGAACTTACTGATAGCCACCACGAACCGATCCAGATCAACAAGGGTAGTATTCGATGAGAAGAGTCGCGCCACCAAAAAACAATATCATTGTTGTCAATGTCATCGGTGTCATCGTCAACAAGGCCTACCATCACACCATCATCCCAATGGCCAGCGTTGCTACCAGCTGCTTCAAGACATCATCAATAGTAGCCATGGTTTGGATCTGACAAAACAGAAAAGGAAAAAAAGGATTGGCAGGACTGCAGGAGACAAAGAAAAAGGGAGTACACCAGAATGGAAGAAAAGATTTTTGATGATGTCTACTCCGATTTAGACACAGCAACCAGGATAACGGCCAAGACGTCTCTCATTTTTGATGTAGCCAAAAAAATTCTAGGTTATGGTTTTTAGGTTAGCTTGGTTGTGCATTTTGGCTCTTGCTCAAATTACATACCTTCTATCCTTGAGTGGTCAGGCTGCAAAACCACCCTAGAGTGATAGATTCCTCGTGCAATCTTTAAAACTTTTTCCAAGTTTTGGTCAGATACTATTATGGAAACTAGTAAGTCTACTCGTATCTGTTTCCTCATGAATTCATAAGCATGATCATGTTTTAAAAATAAAATTCGCATTAGAATATCAATGCTATATTGGGGCATTCTTTCTTATTCGATAACATGCTGTTGTGCGTAAATATGGAGGATACTTCCAAAGAAAGAATTAGCTTGCATGAGTTGCTTCAAGATCATGTCACCACATATGATCCATGCACTACTATAAAATACGAAAATGGACAGTGTGTGATCAAAAAGGAAGCAGCAGAGAGGAAAATCATTTACTTCTACAAATGTCATGTGTTGTATAAACGAAACAAAACAAATTCACTGCATAAGACTTTGAATGATTTGAACTTCTACATTGCAGTCATGGACAAAACCCTAAACCACATATGATCCATGCACTACTATAAAATACGAAAATGGACAGTGTGTGATCAAAAAGGAAGCAGCAGAGAGGAAAATCATTTACTTCTACAAATGTCATGTGTTGTATAAACGAAACAAAACAAATTCACTGCATAAGACTTTGAATGATTTGAACTTCTACATTGCAGTCATGGACATTATCTGACGAGCAAGAGTTGGATCCTGGTTCAATAGCTCCCTCAAGTTGCTCTCCGCCTCTCCCATCTGTTTCTCAATGTACTCCTTTGAGGTCTGTGGAAAGCACAGAAAATCAATTTACTTCCATCAAAGTACAGACAAGAAAAACAGCTTTATTGTCTTTCAAAATTTAGCAGTGTTGAATGTAACCAAGAAACAATCTACAACGTGACACAATCTTAAACTTCTTTTTTTGTGAAAAGCAAGTAGTTAATTTAAATCCTACATAAATGCAATCATAGAACAAGTAACAAGCTAGAGCAGTACAAAATCCTTAACCAAAAAGAATTCAACGAGAAGAATGAATCCCACAACCCCCACTTTCTTCCTCCAATATTTTGTAATTCGTTGTTTCCACCTTAACTACACAGCACCCCACAAAAATTCCGCTAGTTTTCTCTTCAACTTGCTTTCTCTCCCTCCACAAGCATTTACATGAACACAAAACCATGGTTTGGGATTCAACACATCATAACTCATGAACATGATATTAACTTGTGCATCACATTTATTGCTTGATTAGGTAAAGAGACTTACAGAAGGTTGGGCAGGAATTTTGAACAAGAGGAGATGTATGAAATACTATATTAGGAATTTACATATAGCATTGCACATAAACATGTTGACAAGGATTCATATTTAACTGGAAAGCTAACAAAAATGGGAAAACTTGCTTGAGCAGAGACAGTACATCACATAACTTCAAATGAGCATTCTACAGGAAGTCTCTGATGTGCACAAAGACAAAGCCTTAGTTGCGAAAAAGCAGTTAAATGACCTCCACCTTTCTGAAAACAAAATATGATTTTCACAACATGACCACGCTTTTAACCATTGACAAATGTCTTGAAGGCACATACTTTTGATAAAATTTATCATTTTATCCTAATTCCTGGTTCACCCCTCCTACTCACTATTATTAAAGTAACATTTCAAGATGGTCAAAGCTTCATACAAAATCATTTTAAGATTCTTATTAAGCAATATCACACCTTACATGTTCAAGTGAAACCAAATTTAACAGCATAAAAGTAAACAAAAAGTTGACATTCAGGACTAAGAGACATATTAATGAGTTGGCAATCATAGAATACTAGAATATACAATCCTTCTGTTCAACTGAAGAGAATCAGAACTTTAAATCAATTACATTTGCCCATTTCAGTGGAAAATGAGAAACAATATGATAACCCTTTCAATCGAATCAATATTGTTGCCTGGCATTGCAGTAAGAGATAGCACAAATTGCTCAAGTGGTTTACAGAATGCAGAGACAACTGTTCAAGAAAGAGATTCAGAATGCAAAAAAAGTTTGTAAATGAGGGCAACAGGTGAATTAGCATGCGTTTTTCAAGTCCATGTACATATGGCCGCCTATTTCTGACATCATGAATAAGCAAATTTGATCCAGGATTGACATCTACACTAGCTAGTGGCATCTCCCAAAAGGTACATTAAACATCGAAAGATGTACAAGAAAAGAGAGGAATACCTGTAGTGAGGCAATTGCGCTCTCACTATCCTTGAGCTTCTGTTCCTGTTCATTCACCAACACTGACTTTGGCTCTAAAACAAACCTGGCCACCATAAATAACAGAGTTTATCACACCATTTCATCTATGTATAACATAAGGAACCTCATTAATCAACATTTCCCTCAAATCCATTTAATTTAAAATGAAGAGCAATTCAGAACTCACGTTCTTCCTGCAAAACAGATTAAATCCCAACAAAACCATCAAATTCAAATTCAAACCCTCCAAAAAAAATGGTTAACTTTCTTAGGGAAAGATTAATACTTGAGACTCTTTGTTGATTAAAACAACAAAACTGAAGTACCTATGGATTTGTAAGTATTGGCGTCATCAGGCAAAGGGCGAATTTCCTCTAGGGTTAGAAAAGCACGCTTCTTTTCTCCTTCTTTGTTTCGCATCTGGTTCTGCACCTGAAACCCATTTCAATTCTCCACATATAAGTTTACGTTTTCACCATATTTGTTGTATTCGTATTGAACTGGGTAAAAAATAAAAATAAGAACCTGCTTGAGTTTGGCGGTGAGCTCGATCATGCGACCTTGAATCTCCATGAACGCCTGAGAGTGATTGTGGTAAATAGCTAGCAAGTAAAAGAAATTGGAAAATCGAGAGAGAAAGATAAAGGAGGGGCTTACAGCTCTGTTGGCTTCGTCGGCCATTTTCAATCGAGTAGTTGCAGACTCTGCTGTGTTGAAGGATGTTTAATCTGAAAAATTAGAGTCGTCAGTAGCGAGTAACTCCACTTGACTACTTATTGGGACGAGTTGGCCCGTTCCATCCCTTCCCAAAACTCTCAAAGCAGCTGCCGGATAACCGTAACAAAAACACGTGACACGATTTCCCTACGTAAAAATTATTTGTGTTATAGTACATCGCACTGTATTTGTGCTCAGAAGCGAACAAATTACACGTAATGATCTGTTTATAAAAGTTAATGACTATTGGCAAAAGAAATGCCGAGAAATATAGAAGGTATAACTTTCGCTACTAATTATAGTACAAGAGCTTTTTTTTTTTTTAGAATAAGAATCTTTTATTGAAAATAACCAAATATTACATATGAGAATAACCGGTAGTAGATATGGACTCCCCTCTTTCCTTCCCAAAAACCTAACTAGTTATGGGTCTGTTATCAAGAATGACTTCCATGAGCCAAAAGAACCCAACCCCTAACCAACAATATCGCCCAATCTCACAGGCTACAGACAATCCCGAGAATATCGATAACAGCTCATAGACAACCATCAGAAAAATCAACGCCCTCTTCCACACCGTGTCCCAAGGAAGCCAGACTACGTGCAAGAATCGCTTGGCAGCACAATAACCATAAGATAAAACCGAAAATAAAACAACTCGTCCTTAGGAAAGACACCACCTCCATGGCACATCAATTTAACCCAACCCTCGCTCACCAGAGGAGGGACCAACTATTGACCAAAAGAACCTAGCCAACAACCTAACTGAAAACAAGACTCCAACAAAAAAAAAAAAAAAAGACGCTGCCACAGTATTCCTCTTCCTTGTCATCAGGTGCCCAACCGGCAGGCCGCCACCTCAATTCCATGTCTTCGAGCTCCACAAGTTGATGATACCATGCGGCAAACCACACCAATTCTATCACCGAGAAACTGGTGAAAAAAATACCATACCTTGTTGCCGCCATGCCCACCAGCTTGAGAGCCCAAATCCACCACAGCTGCCGCCTTTGTCTAGCAACCCATCGTAGAGTAGAAGTCAGTATGATACGATCCATGGCGTACCGCTGCCATGATCTGGCCTCTAGCTCTTTCCTCCACGTCGATTGCCCAATGTCTGTCTTCCACACCAACACCACCTCCTGATAGAACCGAAGAGTCATACTCAACCAAAAATAGTGAAACGACTCACAGAGCAAGACCCCTGCGATCCCAAGATCCCGTGCGGCAACACTCGCCTCTCATCAATGAGGTAGAGAGCCACAATCGACTCGGGGGCGCCGCGGACAGGCTAAAGAATTCCCTTTACTCTCTCTAGCCCTAGTTCTCCTATTTTGTCGGAGCTCTCTCAATATCCCCTACCAACAAGGTGTATTTTAATTTGGGGTGTTAAGTATTCTAGTACAAGAGTTTTCGAAATATTACAAATTCGGGAAAACTATAATAATGAATTAAACTCAAGATCTCTAACTTCATGCGATGTTGTCACACAACTTGCCAAATATAAAAGACGAACATTATTCAACGTCATCGCGTGTTAAGAAAATGATGTAAAAGTTAAAATGTGTGCCAAGAAGACAAACTTCGTTTAATCGACATCACCTTAATAATGATATATATATATATATAGAGAGAGAGAGAGATTTAAATAATATACATAAAAAAAAACAGAAAAAAAAAAAACAACCCAACTGATAGAAGTAATGTTTTTTTTATAAAATAAATAAAAAATTGTCTAAGCCCCTGAGTCTTACTGCCCGACTACCTTTTACATTATGTAAATAAAATTGTAACAGGTATTATTATAATGTTAAAGTTGCATGAGTAGTTGCCTTAATGGTGTTTTCTGTTGTTCATTTTCGGTTTTTTTTTTTTTGAAATTTATTTCAATTTTGATTTTTGGGGATCTGGGAATTCTAGGATTCTTTGTAACCTGGCCCTAATGAGTTTAGAAGCGTTTCTGTGACACCGATGTGATGAATTTGCTTGGTCCGCTCTTTCTTTGTTATATTCCTCTACTGGTTCAACATTTTCTCATGAACTAATCGAATCAAATCATCATTTCCTCATTTCAATTTCTCAATTTTACACACCCCAATTTTTCTATAATCCCTAATTTTTTTTTCAATTTCGTAATTTATTGAATTAATTCTCCCTAAAAAGCCCTCAGTTCAATGCCAATCGAGCTCTGACTGCGACAGATGACAAGAAGAGGAAGAAGATGCAGTCCAATTGCAAATATGCCAGGGGATCGCGGATGAAAAAGTAAAAGCATGTGTAGGAGCTGACAATGGAGATCAAACGGCTCCAGATCTCGAACAACCAAATTCAACAGAGCATCTACGCCAAGGACAAATAAGGCTACAATGAGGTGGAGGCTTGGAACCAATGTTCTAAAAAATACCCAGCCCCCAAGTCCAAACGCTTAGACAACGACCGATGAGTCAAACGCTTACAGCTATCGCATAACGCCCTAATCTATAATCGAATCGGTGACCCCGTGCCCAACACCTAGGCGGCTACCTAAACCGTTTATTAGAATAGTGGAGATGAGTATTGAAATTGAAAAGAAACTTTCTTTACCAATATATTAGAAAAACAACATCTTAGGTTATGGCGGGGTGGTCGAGCCTCTAGGTGTGGAACCCCCACATCCGGGTTCGAATCCTCTCTCCTACACCTTGTGCCCAGCTTGTAGTGGAATTTTCTCCATAGACGCACGTGGATTAGTCTGGATTCAGTTGAGATACCCTGCATGAGTGTGTGTGTGTGTGTGTGTGTGTGTGTGTATGTTGATAACTTACTAACGCTGACTCCCCCCAATAAAAAAAAGAAATATGTCGGTCTAATCACCTCCTAATCCTATCACATCCCTTGACCACCTAGCCGCGATAAACATTTGAACACATTTCTTTGATGTATGTCTACACCTCTATTATCTATAATTTTAGATTCATAACTTTACTCCCTATGAAAATGACTCATTAATAGTCTAATAATCAAAGTTTTTTGGACGTATTAATTAATCACATATCATAGGTTATTATTGCCAGTTCACCATATTTCTTATCGAAAATATAAAGTTTTAAACAAACATCACTCTCATGTCAGCTGTCTAACTCCCACCGATCCACCATTTTAATTTCGGAAAACAAAATCTCATCAACGAAACATTACTCACAATAGAAAGACAAATATTTCAAGCAATGGCAGTTTCAGTAATACCCTCCGAAACAAGTGGTCGAAATGGCAACCGGCAATGAGTGAAAACGAAAACGCACCAAAAATAAACCAAATCCCACTTTTAAAAATCTTTGAATGATTGTTGCCACGGGAAAGTACAACCCAAAATTACCAAACCATCACAACTCATCGTCGTCCGAGAAAGTTTTGATTTTTGTTTTGTATTTTTGTTTTTTATTAGGTTTCTGTTTTTCCGGGAGGGAAGGAGTGACATGGTATTGGGTATCATGTCTGGTTTGCCGTTATGTTCGCCACTTTTGGCTTCTCGACCTTAAACAACAACTACTGGACCAAATCCCTCCTTCTCTCTCTCTCTCTCTCTCTCTCTCTCTCTCTGGTTTTTGAAAGACTTGTCCTTTTAATCTCTTCTCACTTTCTCTCTCCTCCCTTTATTTATCATCTCTTTGCTCCGAAAGCTTGGGTGGCTTTTCTGGTGGCCCAATATAGAAGTTAGAGCCGTTTCTCCGGCGACCCACATCGCATTTGCCCTGACCCAGATCGAATCCGGACCCGAATTGCAGATATTCCAACCCCCTTGACAAGTGACCATGTCGGTGGAGGCTTAAGAGGTTTTGTCATTTGTCAATGCCATGAAATGGGGGGAGGGGTTGGAATATAAGGTGGGGTTTGGGTGCGGATTTGTAAGGATTTGGCATTGTTAGTTAGATTCATGGGGATTTGTTTCAGTGAACACAAGAAGGAATCCAAGTTATCCAAGTTTACTCAGAAAGCCCAACAAGGTATATCATGTTTTTACCATTTCAACAATGAAAGTTAGGATCTTTTGGGAAGAATTGGGTTCTTGTGTGGTACATTTTGAAAGTCGAGTTTTCAAGTATGGTCATTTGTCATGTGTTTATATAACCAGGTGACTGGATTTGAAGCATTGTTGAGTAAATGTGGCAGACATAGGTTTTTGGTGAAGCATCAGTCATGGGATTTGAATGTTCGGTTTTTTTGTTTGGTATGCCATGTCACGGGTCAGGAGTGTTTGAAATAAAGGGATTGCTTGTACTTCTTAATTAAAGTTCAAAGTAGTGATATAGGTGAAGTTTGTATATGGTAGTTATTGAACATAAAGTGCGCAGTCTAATGTTGATCATTCTGTAAATGTCCTTTTTTGTTTTACAAATCACGTTGATTGATAAACGCCATTATAATTGTATGGTGTTTAGAAGCTACCAGGAAGAGATGTATTTCTTTGTTAGTCTAGTGACCTATGAGTTAATAAGGTGAACATTTATGGAAGTAAAGTGAAACTTGTAGTATATGTTTAATTAAATGAAGTAGGATTTTGTTTATGAGTGTTGGTGTAACACTTGCCTTTTCTTGTGAAAAAAAAAAAAAATATATATGAAGTAGGATATGAATCATCGGTATCTCAAGCTAACCCGGATAGAACACCATACGATACTCCTTTGGTTACAAAAAATATCAAAGACCTCCGCCAAAGTCCAGGATATATCAATGTCAACATCTTTACTCATGATGAGATGAGGTTGGCCACAAAAAATTTCAGGCCAGATCTGATTCTTGGTGAAGGTGGGTTTGGAATTGTATACAAAGGAGTCATTGATGACACTGTGAGGCCCGGTTACACGTCCACACAAGTTGCCATTAAGGAGCTTAACCCAGAAGGGTACCAAGGTGACAGGGAATGGCTGGTATTTGACTTATCTTTCACTCTTATTTTATTTATTTTCCGAAATCACGCTTTACAGTATTCTGTTGTACAACATGTTCTGCGTGCGGATAAAGAATATGAATTATTCTCCTTGAAAACAAAGTAGAGGGACGTTCTAGTAATGAATGAGGAAGATAAATTCATTCTGAACGGCTGACAGAATGGTGCGTAGTCTGAAGCTTGTGGTCAGTCCTTTCCAGATATAAATGTTGCCTCCTTGTGTGCAAGGCAAAGTTTCTTCTACTTCTTAATTTGTTACAAGTTCCATCAGAAATAGCGTAACTTTCTCTTTAGTTTCGGTGTCACATTCAAGCTTCCTTGTTACTAGAAGACAGTGGATCAAAATTTTCAAAATGAAGGACCTAGTCAATGAGAGCAATTGAATATGGTAACTTTGTTTTAAGAAATGATAACCCCTATTGCAAGTTAAAAACATTGATGAAATAAGTAGGACATATGATCTTTTTTTCCTTTGTTGCTTAAACAAAATTTTGTCTCTCAACAAGTTCCTAGTTTGCAAAATACAAATCTTTGAAACCATGACCAATAAGTCGGATTTGGCATAATATATCTTATGTCATTTGTTTGCAATTGATTATAATCCTCTAAGCATTTTTGTCTGATATTGTTTATCTTGCAGGCTGAAGTACACTACTTGGGACAGTTCAGTCATCCTAATCTTGTGAGGCTGATTGGGTACTGTTGTGAGGATGACCACCGCCAATTGGTCTATGAATACATGGCAAGTGGCAGCTTGGAAAAACATCTTTTCCGCAGTAAGTGTTTTTCATGAATGATTAAACTATAACCCTTGATTAGCGCATTGATTGTTGCTTGATAGTGACCAAAGTATCATCGTTTTGGTTATATTGTAAAGTATCACCATCATTTTTTTGGTAATACTTCAACACTTCTGACTTGGCCATGCTTATGTTGGTCACTTAAGAAAACTTATCTCCCCCTTGTGCTTAATTCCCTATGCTTCATGTATCGCCCATTAGTCTCTCCTTTATTTGTCTGGCTTTTTGGGTAACTTTCTTTTCCTTTTTCAGCAGCTTTCCAACTTCAATTTTCCTAGACCAGTCTGGATCCTTACTCATCCCCATTACTTGCTTATTAGTGATACTGCTTAATTTCGGCAGCTTTCTAACTCCAATTTCCTCAGACCAGTCTGGATCCTTATTTGCCCCCAGTACCTGCTTGTTAGTGATACTAAAACATCTTTCTTTTATATCTTGCCAATACTTTCTCTAGCCATAAAGCAGGTTTGATTAGGAATTCTGTTTTAAAGATGAGATACGTTACTCAAATATGCATGTGGATTTTGTTTTTACATGACTGCATTTAGAAGTAAAATTTGTTTCACTGTGGATTTTGTTTTTGTTCGACACATGACTGCATCTAAGAATGTAAAAATTGTTTCACTTCAAACTTCGATGCTAGTGCAAATAGATAGTTGACACTTTCATCTGCGCTTGTTTTCTTGGAAAAAGAGACTTTCATCAGTGATAAACAACCATTTGTTTTTGTTCTTCATTGTCTGATAAATCATTGACCATACTTTATTTGACAACCTGCTGCTGGGGTAAATATTAATTCCCCCCAAACTGTATGGTTCCACCAATTACGAAGTTACTTGATATGCAGATGCTCTATGGCAACAACTTCCAATATGTGTTCAAGTGGATACTTCCACTATGTCAAAACTAAAATTTCATGCATATTATGACTTATATTGAGAAGCATATTCATATTGGACATTATGCCTCTTGCTTAATAGCTTATTAATTCTGTTTTGGGTGGTAGGAGTGGGTTGTACGCTTACATGGACAAGAAGAATGAAGATTGCCTTAGATGCTGCAAAAGGACTTGCTTTTCTTCATGGTGCTGAAAGGCCAGTCATTTACCGTGACTTCAAGACATCAAACATTTTGTTGGATGCGGTTCGTTGTCTACTATAGCTATCTTATATCTGCATTCACAAGATTGAGCATTTCTTTGAGGCATACCCTTCAAAAGAATGTAAAAAATGGAAAAAAGAATTGATAGTGATTACCAAAGGCTTGAAACTGAAACCAGAGGATGAAGCAATCGAATGCTTTAATTCATTTTTGGCAAATCAAAGGATGGAAAATAAACATTCATGCTTTTATTAAATGAGTGATTTCTCCTGAAGAAGTCCTGTTGATTTTGTTGTTGAAAATTGCAATTATAAATTGCAGGATTTTAATGCGAAGCTTTCAGACTTTGGCCTTGCAAAGGAAGGACCAATGGGAGACCAAACCCATGTCTCAACACGAGTGATGGGAACATACGGATATGCTGCTCCTGAGTATGTAATGACTGGTGAGTTGTATCACAACTAAGTTGCTGAGTTATACTATTAATGATAATTATTCTTTCAAGTAAATGATATTATATCCATACTTAATATAGACCAACAACTGTTTATGTATATATGAGGAAAAAAATAAAGAACACAGAAATGAAGTTCATTGGTCTAGCATGTTTTTGCAGTTAACAATTAACACAAACGACTGGTATAAAGATAAATTGTGCATCTCGTATGACATGTTCTTGTGCTACACTGTTATATAATCGACTTATATTCCATCATGTACATTTGTTTACTTTTAAGAAAGGTCGAGAAGAAATAATATTCCAAATTGATATAGACCTCCCTCCATCATCTCCTCCCTTATTGTTTATTCTCCGTAGATATGGTTATTTTGACAAATGTTAGTTTTTTATATGAATGCTTATGCAGATGAAAAGTAGAAACCAGAGTAGTTCATGTCTCATTTTTAATTTGATCCAATCAGGGCATCTAACTGCTCGAAGCGATGTTTATGGATTTGGAGTAGTGCTACTTGAGATGCTCATTGGAAGGAGAGCAATGGATAAGAGCAGGCCCAGCCGAGAACATAATCTAGTTGAATGGGCTCGGCCACTCTTGAATCATAATAAGAAACTTTTGAGGATTGTAGACCCTCGACTGGAAGGGCAGTACTCACTTAAAACTGCACTGAAGGTGGCCCATCTAGCATACCAATGCCTTAGCCAGAACCCGAAAGGGAGACCCCTTATGAGCCAGGTTGTTGAAATCCTTGAGGGTCTTCAAGCACCAGAACAGCATGACCCTTTGCTTCAAAGTGGAGGTAAAGCTGTAACTCTTTATGAGGCTCCCAAGGGAACCTCTGGAACTCATGCTACGAGAGATGTAAATGGAAAAGATGGTGGAGGGGGAGGAGATGTAAGGCGAAGGAGCAACCGGGGAAATGAAAGGAGCCACAGTGAGCCTATGAGTGATCATGATCATCATAGCCCGTCCCCAAGTTTTGTGTCTCGGGAAAAGTAAACTATGCAAGAAGTTAAACCCTTTACCAGAAAATGGATGGAGGTTGGAACTGTACAAGATATATCAACCGGTCTATCCTTTAGGTGTTTTCAGTAAAATTCTTTCCCCTTTGGCAAAAATTGAAATGAATACGTTGTAATTCATTCTGTGACATTCTATGTTATGAGCTATCATGCACGTTATGATATTATACTTCAGCATAGCATTCGGAGAAAGCCGTTGATGGTTTTTGGTCTTTTACAGTGGCTAGACTTTCAAATACCGAAGCCTTTTATCTTGAAGTCTTCTTATAGAGAGAAACTTATGACCCCTTTGTTGGAGTTCACAAGAGAATCAGTCAAAGAACAGCCAATTTTCCTAGGATAGTTTTCTAGTGTGATTTTAGAAAGGCGAGGATTTTTTTTGGTTTGTGTCGAGAAATGCTTGTATTAAAAGTTGAACCGCAAGATCTATTCCCGTTTGTTTGACAGTTATGATTGCATGGATCTAAAGGATGCAGTTTCTCAATATTCCCAAGATTAAAAATGCTGACAAATATAGAAAACTCTTTGTTGGAATTTCAAACTTCATAATTTAGCAAAAGAAATTGAATATTTCTACGAGTAAAAGAAATTGAACATGTCCACAGGCAAGAGATTTCCTCACACAGTTCGATTAATAAAACCTAAACGTAAGTATACCGATAATGGAAACACACACACTGCAGAAAATGGAGAAGCTAGGTCTTACAAGATGGATAAATTACATACAAAAAGGGCAAAAAAAAACTCTAATTGAGAAAAGATGGTGAGTGACCAGACTTGGACCATCGTCTGGTTAAGATCGTACTAATTACTAAAACGTTCAACATTAACTCTCATGACTGATTTATTATTCGAGCACTAACCTGCACAAGCCGAAGTTCATGGATTAGTCAAGAATGTAAGTTGTAAACAACACATGAATGCTAAGGTACATGAAGTAGCCTTACCCCAGTTATGCTGGAACTTCATAGCTAATTGAGTGATAGATCTTCTCTCCGAAGTATTGACAAATTCCATATTTACAGCTTCCTGAACAGAAGACAAGAATTCTTGCCTTGCTTTTGCAGACAGGCCAAAGTAATTTGGTCCATGAGTGGTGCTCAAATCAGCAATCTAAATAAGACAAAATGGCAAAATGTGTTAACGCTTTTTCTGTACACATTTCTTTTCCTACATAGAAAATATAAAGTTCAAATGACTAGGGAAAAAGAAAACCAAGCCCCATTAGTTGATGCTTAGTTATTTCAAAAAAGACTTGGGACTCTTTCTTGAAATAACTGAATTTTCAGTCTGATTCCAAAGAAAAACTAAACAACACACTAGCAATCTACCTGAAGAAAGTAACATCAACCGTACTGTTAAAGCCAATAAATCCTTACGTTTGTAATACATCACTTTAATGCATTTGCGGAAATATTTGTTTTTCCCCTTGTGACATTCAGTGAAAAAGTTAGAGAGAAAACCACATTTCAATACATCCAGCCACCCAATTTATGTAAGAAAAGGATCTAGTGCATGATGGCATTCAATTTGTTCATAATAAAAGTTAACAACAAGTAAATCATGTATAGAAACACTTGCCTGCTGCAACCAAGGGATTATTGTGTTGATAAACCTTTGCTCTACGAGATATGATGCTAAAGTGCTGAGGACATCACCAGCAGTTTTAGGTGACAAGCATTCTAGAACTGGACCAGTTCTATCAAGTAGTTCAATCAGAACAAGTTCATCACCAGAACAAAGAGCTTCAACATATGCAGAATCCAAGTCCCCTTCACAGAGAAAACCCTTGACCTGTTTCCAGAGGTTATTCTTGCTTTCTAAAACATTTTTTCGAACTTTGGCACTAGAAGCTGAGGTAAACATAGCATCAGTCCTTGTTTGACTTGTCCTCTGTGTTCCCTGCCCAGAACTTTTCCGAATATCTTTTCCAGCAGGATTCCTGGTAAGCTTCACCTTAGTATTGCTCCATGTCTCTGTACCTTGTCTTGCAGAATTACTTGCTTGGGTCCTCACAAATGTGTTTTCCTCCCAAATATCAGAATGTTTCACGGACAACAGTGAAGGCTGCCTGTTGCGCATATCTATAGATGGCCTAGGAGTGCATGTAGAGAGTCTCGGAGAATGCACACTTTGATTTTGCTTCATGAGTTTGGAGGTTGCTAAATTGGAATGCTCCTCCCTATGTACTAGGTTCTGAGATAATCTATCTACAACATGTTCTAGGCCTACCACCCTTGTTTGTAACATAGACAAGCTACCCATTACACCGGATGTAAATGCCTGTAGAGAAGTAAAATACAAAAGCTAAGTATAATTGTTTACACCGTCTTAGATGTAGATGAAAAAAATATTATTTTAACTTGTAATTATTTTGTTTACACTGTGCCAGAATAACAATAAATTTCAAATACTTAAGAGTGCTAGATTGTAAGGTAGGAATTGTAAGAAGTGCTTGTAGGTTAGTAGGAAGCCAGCCAAAAACAAACCTTTTTCTACCTAAAATTGTATGTGCCATCGAGTCATATAATGTTAAATTGATTTTATCTTAATGATGGGCACTCAAAACTAAATGATTAGGTTCATGCTTCAAGGAGTTTAGACAAATAGTGAAGCAACTAACATAAACTAACTTATATGCATATCTGAGAATCTCGAGGTAAGTACCTGTAAAAGATCCATTAAGTTTGACTGCTTGTTTTCAATTTCCAAGAGTTGTTTTCTAATGCAGGACACTTCATTTGCCATTTGTGAACAACATCCATGTGGAGTATGAGAATCTGATTCTGTCACAGTTGAATCGAGACTTCTACGATCTCTTTCAGAGTACATTTTCTCACTACTTATACCTTCAACTGCAAACCGCTGATTTCTTCCCACTGGTTTCTGCGAACTACTCTCCTCAAGACTGTTACAAGAAACTGTCACAAACTTAGTCTCAATGTCATCAGTCACAATATTGGACTGAGAAGAACATTCTTGTTTTTCATCCATATGAACATATTCATATCCCATATCCTGTGTGCTTGTAACATCAGTGCTCATCCTTTCTAATGTCTTTGTAATAGTGCTACCCTCAGATTCCTCATTCTGATATTCTGGCATAGAAGCATTGTGGGCTTTAGGAACTGCAATTTCAATATGCCAATCATTTTCACTGGAACGTTGATGATTTTCCACATGATTTGGACGTGTTCTTCTGCCAGACAAAGGAATCCTGCTCTTAGTCACACCAATAACAGCTTTCCTGAGCGAGCGATCCTTCCTTCCAGATTCGCTGGCACTTGTGATATCACTGTAGTCACCACCAAAGAAATTTTCTGTACAAAACAAAAACTGATAAACAATTATGAGAAGTAACAAGATAAGTGCATTAAGTCGAGAAGTTTTCTGAAATAAAGAAGGAAAAGGATGTTCCATATCCTTTAAACATTCAAAGAAGACTTCAGAATAACATAAATGATGTAGTGGTACAGCAAGAAAAATATCATGATGAAAGATGATCTATTTTTCCATGTTGGACAAGAAGTAGTGCCAAAAGAAATATTAGTTCATAGAACATTGTCAAAATATACCACTTTCACATGATATACCTTTTGTCTTAAAACTACAACCTCATATGTTGAGAAGGTTATAATGTTGGAGCATGCATATGTTAAGGCATAAGCGCAACTAAGCTTCATCATTAAAACCAGGTAACATAAAATAAATCAGGCCATAAGTTAAGTTGGTATATTAGGTCCAAGACCTATCCACCTATGGTTGCAACACTTTCAGCTCATCCTGATATATGTCATCTTTCCTTTGAGAAATATATTTGATAACTTGAGCAGTCATGTACTAGCATATTTTAATTAATTCATTATGAAAGCTGCAAAAATGAAATCCAGTTAACACAGGATTCAATATGCACCACAAAAATGTCAACAAATGATGAGACCGCACACAGTTTTCCCCTGATTACTAGGGAGCATCTAGAAGCCGCAAGGAGATCAAACAAAGACTACTGAATTTTATGGTGATAAACTGAAGACATTGCATTGAAGTAAGAATCCAGAAAGTAAACCAATCAGAAACAAATATCAATACTGGGAACAGTCACTAAACCTTTAATAGAAGAGCCAGCTTCGGAAGGTTCAGGAGTGTCAGCTCCTAGAAGACTTTTCCAGCACTGCAGTGCCTGTAGGACAGTATCCCTAACTGGTTTCACCTACAATCAACAGAAGTATAAAACAAATACATTTTACTCATCTGCATGAAAGAAGATTCTCCAAATTTAGATGTTTAATCAATGCTAACCTTGTCAAAGCGACATGATTCAAGGGAACGAATGCAGGAAGCCTTAAAAGAGCCCAATACGGATCCACCACTTGAAGCTATCTCCCCTAAAGCTATGCATGCAGCTTTGCGTGTTGCCCAGTCATTACTCTTGAGAGATTCTTGAATACTTGCCATTGCACTGGAGAGAATGTTTTGTGTTGGTGCACCCCCTGCCTACAATAGAGAATCAAATTGTGCATAATAAAAAGGACATATACTACATACAAGGATTGGAAGTACATTCCAAAAAGATGCAGTAAAATAAAGACAAGCATATGAAGTGTAGGTGGATTTCAAACTGAGCTGTTCCGTAACTTGACAGCCCTATTTGGTAGAAGTTAATTTCCTTGTAAAGAATTCATTTCAGTACTTTAGGTGGATTCCCATGATTGAGAGAAAATGTCATGTAGCATGTTTTGCCAAATTCTGATCATTAATGTGACATGAGAGACCCAGGCATATTCTAGTATACAGAAGACAGCACACAAATAAATGCCACTGATGCATAACATCAGCCAACCTTAAATAAAAAGGAGCATGATCTCAAATTGTTTTCATTAGCAAACATTCTAAACAAACATAAAAGCCTCGAGTGACTATAGCTAACAAGAATTCAATTGATGCACACATAAATGTCACTAAAAGCTGTTCTCAATGCAGCATTTGGAAAACAGATCTGATCATCCAGAAGTATGAACATAGAGAACAACCAAATAACCAGTATAATTTTAATTCAAGAAGTCACCTGGATAATGCTCCTGTTCAACTCAATAACAGCTGGCTTAGCCATAAAATGTGGATTCTTGAGCAACTTTATCGTTCGATTCAACATTGGCTGCAGAATTGAAACCGAGGGATCATGAGTATTATCAATTACCCTTGCTAGGCACAATGCTGAACCTGACTGAACCTGCCTGTTTTGTTCACCCAGAGCTTCAAAAAGTGGCCTTACTAAGACAACAAAGACCCCATCACCATCACCATCACTCAATTTTGATGCCAGAACACCAACAGTCTCCACACATGCATCTCTCACAACAGAGTCCGGGTCTTTTAGTCGCTTAACAATACTCGCAACCATCTTACCAAGATGCATTCCAACATGCCCCTCATGATACCTCACTAATGTACCCATCAACCTAATGCATTCCTTTCTCACTGCGCTCTTCTGTTCCGAATCTGTATCCAAAATACACGACAGAAACGGAGCAATCCCATCTGGGTTCAAGCACTCCGCCATTTTCTCAAGCTCCTCGACGCCTATTTGGTAAGTATCCCGATCAGCAAGCTTGTTCAGCGCAATAACCACCTTTTGTTTGAGCTCGAAAACCACCTGTTGCACAGTGACTCTCCCAGTTCCTCTCCCCTTAACATGCGCATGCGTCTTCATCTTGATCATCGAATCCTAACCCAATAGCCCCAAATTCCACCTATTCCCTCCACAATCAAGAACCCCACTTCCTAACTCTAGGAATCAAATCACTAAAATCCTGCAACATTGAAAGCAAAACAAGATTTCAACAACCCAAACCAACATCATTCATTCCCACACCATAATGAACCTAACACAAGCTATGTTTTCATCCAATTCTTGAATAAAAGATTTGGGTAAGAAACCAAAACAGTCCAACTAAATAAAGATCAAAACTTTCTTTCTCTAACTCTACGAAAACCACACAAAGTTAAGTTTCTGAATTCATTAAACCCTAAATGCTATCAGAAACAGTTAACAAAGACTTAAACCCTAAATTTTGAAGCAAGCCCACTTACACATATTGACATTAAACTCCAGAGGGAACTTGCCCAGATGAAAAGGAAGCTTCGGCGTGTTGGAATCGGAGCGAAGTATGAAGCTTTCGTCTTGTTCTCCCCCCATTTTGGTTTTAAATTTCTGGGGTTTTACCACAATAAATGCAGAGATATAAAGAAGGGAAATTTGAATGCGGTTCAAGATTTACGAACTTTTATTAAAATATGATTAAATTTTGAAAGAGAAGGAATCTGAGAAAGCGTTCAACGGAGTTCGAGAAAATCAGAGCCTTTGGATATTTTTGGGGAGAGAGAGAGAGAGAGAGAGAGAGAATAATATTTGATTTAATGGCTTCAAATTTCGCGCCCTCCGCTGCGGTTCAAATTCGGAAGGGACAAACTGGGGAGCGTGTTTGGAAGGTCAGCTTTGGGTGAGGACCGCGGTTTCAAAAGGGCTTCACTGACACGCGGACCCCTCTATCAGCGTTCAACTCTGTTTTCAGTCTGATCAATAAAATTTTTAATCTATTCGCAATATCCCATTTTTTAATACGCGACGTTAAGACAAAAAGTATATATAAATTTTCAAATCAGGTGAATTAATTTTATTAGGTAATGTGGATTATGTGAAATTTATTTTTTTAAATTAAAATTGATTAGCAATAATTAAATAGGTACTCATATTATCGAATCACTCTAACCCAACAAATTCTCATGACTATTAAGTCACTAGTCATATAAGTCGATAACCTAACGGATACCCACGTGGTAATGCTATACCATGTACCGCCAAACTTGCCGATAATAAGCTGGTAGATATTTCCCCAAATTCCAGTGACACCCAAGTTGCAACTAAGTGTAAAATGACCAGAATATATCTCTGATGCGTGTATTTTACATGTTCTAATCATAGGACTTCCACATCAAGTAAGACCTTGTTACTATTTTCAGCTTATTCTCTATAATTAGCCCTCCACCTCACCAAAAAAAAAATATACAGAATATAATATGACTTATAAGTGGGTGGTTCTTACCCAATTATACCGAGACATTTTGTGATTAAAACCTAACACCTAACGGGTAGTTAAGTTGAAACAGTATCGGTACAATGGTGGGCAACGGGCCACGTTTGTCGCTGTTTAACATGGTATCAAAGCGGGTCGCTCTTCAATACGTCGTCATCATGGACCCGAATATGGGTTCATTCATTAATTGATTCACCAGTCAATTCTCCAAACATGGACCTAGTTTGGGTTCATCAAAATGGCAATCGGAAGTTTCTGATTAGATTATTGCCAAGTGTCTGATGTGAGCCTTAGATTGTTATGTGATTGGTCAAGTCTCTAATGTGGGACTTGTGACCCGATTTTCAATGTGAAGTTAGGTTTGTCAATTAATTCCACGTGCATACCTAGAGCTAGGTTGCACGTGAGGGGGCGTGTTAGAGAGGAAAGATCTCACATTGGGGAACAAAATATAATATGACTTATAAGTGGGTGACTCTTACCCAATTGTACCGAGGCTTTTTGATTAAAACTCAACACCTAACGGGTGGTTAAGTCGGGACAATATCGGTACAATGGTGGGTCACG
The DNA here is from genome assembly GCA_025331145.1 of Rosa persica. Taxonomy (NCBI): domain Eukaryota; kingdom Viridiplantae; phylum Streptophyta; class Magnoliopsida; order Rosales; family Rosaceae; genus Rosa; species Rosa persica. The sequence goes on from WFKR01000004.1 coordinate 8,884,085, forward strand.
GGCCACGCTTGTCGCTATTTAACAAGCGCTAGATGGTTTTTGGCCAATAGACACTATGCGCCTCTAACCGTACTCTCTTCATTGCAGGTGAAACGGACATTCAAACTCCGTTTCTTATATGCTAAAATTTGACTTTAAAATGGCTAATATTGATGAATGTACTTTTATATATTAGCTTAAGCACCCACAATCCCAACGTTTTTCTTCCTTTTCCTTTTGAATTATCTATTTCTTCCACTCCTTCCATGGCTATTTTTTCTTTTCCAATACATATGTGATACCCCGAAAAGTTGTTATTAATTTCTCAGAATTTCCTGGAATTAATAAAGTGATCGTTAGTATGATTTCGTGGTTAGAGATACAGCGAAATGATTTCGAACGATTAATTATTCAAAATACACGTTTTTAGGAGTTTATGAAGTTAGACTTTTTATACGTTAGGATTTTGTGAAAACTTTCTTCACGAAAGTTATAGAGCGCATTGATACGAGTTCGTGGATATGTGGAGCACGGAAAAATGAGTTCGTATGAGGAAGTTATGATCGATTGAAAAGTTGGGAGATTTCTATCAAATAGCAAAAATTTCGGGATTTTTCATAAAACCCCAAAATTTCCCTTTTTCCATTTTCTCCCCCAGAATTCTCTCTGTTATCTCTCCTTCGCGCGACCCGACCCGGTACGAACCCCAGTTCTCGACCCGACTCGATCTCCTCTGTCCGACGTCAACCGGCGACTCCACCACTGGTGTTAGACTCAGATTGAATTCTTCATTCGTCCTCTGGTGCTCTCAGTCGACAAAAACCGCCGGAACAAGCAAATCAGAGCACCCAAAGCCAACGCCTTTGGAAACCGATAGGATTTTCCGATTCCGACAACCACTCGGTCTGGTCTTTACATTTTTGGATTCGTTTCCTCCTCCTAATCATCCCCATATAGGTCTTGCATCATGATTTTACATGTGAAGTGAAAGATCAAGCGTTAAAGAGACGACTCTGGTTGAATCTGGAAATGTAATCAGACAGCCGAGATTAATCCAACTTCAAACTTGATCTAGGACAATCTAGACCGAATCTCTCTTAGCTCCAAGTATGAAGGTCGTTCATCTCTTCAATATGACCAAGTTTGTAGTTGACGACTTTTGCATTGGAGGTGGTTGGCCCGGCGTTGACTGCCACCGTTGACCACGCGCTCACGCGCCGCTTGTGGCGGCGCGTCCAGTATCATTTTGTGTTCTATTTTCAGTTTATTCATCTACGCATCGATACGGTCGTTTTGATATATTATAAGGTTATTTTGGAGAAAGTTGATGCATGCTAGAGTTTCGGGTTTACGCGTTATCTTCGGTTTGCAATCCGCGAGGATCCGACCTTTGGATCTTCATGTAATTTTGATAGGATGATTCCAAGGGCGATCGGTGAGAATCTGATCGTTGGATAGTCATTTAAGTATGTTTTATGAATCGTTTGCTAAGTTGCAATCATATTTGATTAGGTGATTGACTGATTTGTATTGGACGGACAGTTGTGATTGGATTTTGAGTTGTTAAGAAGACGCAGCTGAATTAAAGGTGAGTAAATCTCACGTGGTTCATTTACGAACCGAGTTACATTATTATTTGGTTTAATTGATAAATTGTGAAATCGTTTTCGTAAATGAAGATTTGTTTTCAAATTATATGAACTTGATCGACTAAGGTTCACACGTATAGTAAAATGAGTTTTCAAGTATAAAAACGAATTTCTCAGTTTTCGGTGTGTGCGAACTATAGTTGGTATTAGTAAGCATTCCTGAGTGGATGACTACGTGTGTGTATATATATATTTACGTGAAATATATATATATATATATATATATATATATATGAATGGTGTGCCATTGGGTGAAGTATAATAATTGTGGTTTTATTTGGATTATTATATTGAAGCATTTACTCTTTTCGAAAATGTGAATTGTTGATTTTATTGTGTGGTAAGAGTATTTGAAGTTTTGATTTGGTTTTAGATTATAAAACCGAGTATTGTAAAGAGTACCTTGTGTTGTGAAGTAACTCGGTTGTAGCGTGCGGTCATGGTGATAACTGAGTTACGGCATCATGAGTACATAGTCTATTGTATGCGTACGATCATGGTAGTAACTGAGTTACGGCATCATGAGTACGTAGTCTGTTGTATGCGTACGGTCATGGTGGTAACTGTGTTACTGCATCATGAGTACGTAGTTTTAGGAGAATGTTCCTGGAGTTCTTTCTTTAATTTATACATGAGATTTGAACTATGATTTCTATTTGGTGATTTTTAAATAATCTCCTGAACTAAACTATATGTAGGAGTTGCTATAATTTGAATTATGTGACTTTTGGTGATCTCCTGAACTAAATTTTCTATGCAGAGATTACTAATTTTTACCTACTGTGATTGTATGTTTGGTTGTGTTTTATGGAGTTAAATGTTGTTGTTTTAAATTATCTCACGAGCTGAGAAATTTTAAGCATGGGTGACATGAGTTATTTTAATTGAGTTTACTCATACGAGCTTCACAAGTTTACCGGATTGTTGTTTGCAATCATGGTGCACTATTCTATGGTGTAGAGGTTATTCCTGCAGATTAGGACCACCAGGGTTGAGATCGAGGTGAAGAGTGCAGCAGTGTTAGGTTCAAAATCTATTTTTGTTTGTGCACTGCTATTTTTGGTATGCTCCTAGCGAGCGTGTACATTTGTATATTGTACCTCGAGTTTTGTAAACACTTGTTGATGTAATTTTCAACTTAAGTGATCGAGTCTTTATTGACGTGTCGTTGTTGCTCAGATTTAATTGAAAAAGTTTCTATGTATTTCGAGCATTGAGCTAAGTTTCGCGTTTCGGATTCGAATATCTTTATTCGAAATTCGAGGCGTGACAACATATTAATTTCTCATTTCTTTGTTTCTTTCTTTGTCTCTCCAAATGTATGGCTTCTCCCCTTAGTTCATTTTTTATGTACTACTAATATGGCTAGGCTTCACTTTTCATCAACTGAAAACATAGAATTTTTTTTCTTCCCTTTTTCGTTGTGTAAATAGCGTTGTGTGATTCACTTATCGGCGTAGTAACTTTCTCTTCTCACCCGCTTTGGCTAGATCAAAATTTAATTGCTTTATTACCCAAAATGTCTGTGCTCAAACTCTACGGGTAGGTGGCGAGCCTTGCCATAAACAAGTCGAAATAGAGACATATCCAAATTAAGGGGTCTTATATGCGATATGGTATGCCCACAAAAGGTAGATCTTGGAAGGGGTTGCTGGCCTCACTGAAATTATTTCTATTTCTTTAACTCAGTCATGTATATCAAGTATTAGGTTCAATTTCCCTACATCTTACTGTTTTTTGCCCGATTATCTACCTTCACTTACTTAATGTAAGGATTATGCCCTCACATGAACAAAATCTGAGGTCCGCTATTGCTAGAGACAGTACATTTTTTTTGTTTGTAGTTGGAAAAGTTGATATTATTTTTAGAGATTTTGTTTTGAGGTTTTTACGTACGTACGTACTATCTTCAAGTATAGAAGAATTAAAGGGGTTGATGTAATACCCGCAATTTCCATTTTAATTTCGAGTTATTGTATCGAATGATTATTATGCGATTTCACAATTTATGTTCGATAATCATTCATTTTTACAATTATCGAAGTTTCGAAAAGTTTATTTTAACGAAAAGCTCGAAATACTCGGTTTGAGAAATCGACTTTTTCTACGTACGAAATTTGGAGAAACTTCCTTCATGAAAGTTGTAGAGCTCGTCGATACGAGTCCGTACACGTGCGGAACACGAAGATCGGATTTTTCCTGAATTATTTATCGAATTTCGAAGTTTTCCGAAACAAGTATATATAGAAAAATTTTTTGGGAACCCTAATTTTTCCCTACCGGTTCCTCTTTCTTCTTTTTTTTCTTCCTTCTTCTTCTTCTTCTTCCGTTTCTGGAAAAAACCAGTTTCTCTCTCTCTCTCTCACACAGCCGTACTCGGCCGAAAGAGGAGAAAATTTTCCCCTTAATTGTTCTCCCTCCACAGACCACCTCTCGACCTCAAACCAAGTCCCAGGCGTTCGTCTCGAGCTGCTCTAGCTCCCGGAGGCAGTCTCACACGGCGGCGCAGCCTGTGGCGGCGGCGGCGAAGCCCGAACCGAAAACGTCCATTTTCGGTTCGATCTCGATATCTCGAGCTACACTCCATCATTTCACTTGATTCTTGTCTCATTGAGCTCGCCTCAACTTCCTCTACAAGCATCAAGAATGACCGGAACTGGGTCGAACGTTTTCACGTTCGTCGGAGCTCGACCCGAACGGATCGAAATACCGAAACTTTCGATCAAGATATCTCGAGCTATACACGATCGTTTCTTGTGATTCCAAGCTTGTTGAGTTCGCAAGGAAGTTCTGAACAAGTTTCCAGAAGGGATCGGGGCCTGAGGTTGCAGTTTTCACGTCGGTTTTCAAGCTCATCGGTTTCTGCATTTTTTCCTGCCACCGACTGTAAATCGGTAATTTCGATGCCTTTCGATCATTTTTAGGTCTTGTGCTAGTTATGAAAGTTGCTCAGAATGATGAAACGAAGGGGACAAGCTCTGCCCCGACACCATTGGTGGTGGTCGGTGGCGGCTCTGTCCCTAACTCCGGCGGCCTTTTCCGGCCACCTCCGGAGGTCTAAAATTTGGTTTCTGTCCATTTTATGATTCTATGTTTCGATACGATCATTTCGATGTATTATACGCATTTTTCGGATATCGTATGAATTAGTTATGAATTTTATGATTTCGATCGATTTCGGTCGTTAGATTTTTGATCTGTGAAATTATGACCGTTGGATGGACTTGTAAAATTGTTATGATGATCATATGACTGTCCCAGAGGCTTTGTGTGGTCATGGCCGAAGATCCGACCGTTGGATCTTCGTATATGTGAAAAACGGTAATTAGGGGAGCGTTTCGTGAGAAACCGCTCGTCGGATTTTAATGTAAATTAGAATCTGACCTTTAATTAGTGGTTAAATTATGAGTTGAAATTGTTGGCTAAATTCGAATCACATTTGATTAGGTGATTGACGGATTTTAATTGCGTGAGCTATTCGGCGTTAATTATAAATTATAATTTATAATTATATTGAAGACGCAGCGGGAGTTTCGAGGTGAGTAAAACTCACGTGGTTCATATTACGAACCGAGCATTTTAATTTATTTATTTTTGGTAATTGTGTGAAAAATATTTCCGGATTAAATATTTGTTTTAAAATTTCATGGACTTGAATTACCACGGTCCATAGGTAAGTAAAATGAATTTTTAACTATACAAATGAATTTCATAATTTTCTTGTGTGAACTATAGATGGTATTAGTGGTCATCCCTGAGTGGATGATTACGTATATATATATTTACGTGGAAAATATATATTAATGTGTGGATTGTTTGATTTATGATATGATTGTGTTGAATTGATGAGTTGATTTTATTACAATTGTGTAATTCCATAATAATATGATGTATCTTGGTTGGGATGATTGATGAGTATGGGATATTATATGTTGAGTTCATTTATGGGTTTAGGGTCAACGTAATGACCTGAGTGAGTAATCAGATGCTCTAATCCTAGTGTGGATGATGGGATACGATTGGTTGAGTATGTGGAATTATTGGACGTTCTAAATATGTATATAGGTATACATATTGATGAAATACAATAATTGATAAATATGTCGGATGCCATAACCTAGGCCAGGTGACGGGCTACGATTCAGTTAGAGCTCTAGTCTGTCAAGTACCGTATTTTTATAAATACGATGGTGAGAGTTGTGGGAAAAGTTGTGAGTGGGGTTGTCATGATATATTGAGTTGATGTTGATTGAGATTGTTATTAATTGCATATGTGGAAATAATTGAGTGTTGCTGTGTGTGAAAATAAATGAGATTAAATTAAGCAACAGTTCATTCTTTTACTTATACAAGCTTTCATAAGCTTACCGGGTTTTGTGTTGTTGCAATCCCGGTACACTATTCAATGGTGTAGCGGATATTCCTGCAGGTCAGGATAATCAGGGAGGTGACCGGGCTGCTTAGGTGTTACAGCAGTCATGTTATTTATTTAGTCGTGATGTGTGTGTATGCTCATTTAGAGCTTTACATTACATTTGGATTTGAGTTGTAATAATTAACCGAGACTAAATTCGGTTTGATTCTATTTTGTGTGGTGAGTATGTTAAGAAAAGAAAAATTTTCAGGATGATTATTTTGTGTTGTAGTATATTCAGGTTTCGGATTTTGAATTGTTATTCTAAAATTCGGGGCGTGACAGTTGACTTGAGCTAAATTAACTAAAAACCGACACATACACGTATTGATATTGAAAAGTAAAATAATTATTTCAAAATGTAAGCAAATAGATTGTTTTGACAACCACGTACACTGGAAGCTTTTCTCTTTATTTCTATGTCAAGTGAATTCACTCTTTGTTCCACTTGAACAAATCAGTGAAATCTAGGGTTCACGGATTGAATCTATGTCCACCATCAGATCTACATGCATGTCCACCAATGTAACTACATGCATGTCTTACATGCATTAGGGGGTGCATTGTCCCTCTTTTGATCGTAAATATCAAGGTGATAGAAAATTGCCTGGCCATTGGAAGCTGCAAAAGAATAATGTACCTCCAAAAAATTTCACTTTGAAATTGATCTAATAGGACTCTTGAAAGTGAAGCAGATAGACTCCCATATCGTCATTCTTAGACTTGCAATGTATGGTAAGATCTATATCTGAACCCAGATCATTGATAATTTCAACATGTTTGGAACGCCCACCAGCCTCAGTCTTAGTGAGCAAGAGGATGAACAATACTATCAATAGCTGATTCATCTTGTTCGTTTGTGTTTTGTTTCGCAGGGATGATATTGTGCATACTAGAGGATAGTTGTCGATCAATTTAGGGGCCGTAACCACTTACCCAATTTCAGTTTAAAAATTGTCAACTTACTCCACTAAAAGTTTTTTAACCTCATTTACCCACTCTAATATCTACTGACAGTTTTACCCCTATTAATTAAATTGAAACTCATCGATCTCTCTCCTCTCAGACTCTTTCTCTCTCTGGTGTGCCGGTTTTCACCCGGAGAACAAAAAATCAAATCAATCAATTAGAGGTCGATGATCACCGTATGATTGGATCCAATCTTGTCCTGATCGTCGTCGTCGGCATTGGAATCAGAGCTGTAGGGGCCGGAATTGAACGGCGACAATGTCAGTTTATGATTGTGTTGTTGGTGGTTGATTCCAAGGAGGATCTTGTGCTTCTTCTTGCCTCGCTCGTTGTCGTCGTCTTCCGGCGGAGGTGGAGGAGGGGCGTTAGGGTTACCGCTGCGGCGAGTGGGGGGTGGGCGGGGGCAGCGACGCTAGGGTTGAGGAAATGGGCGTTTTGCTGCTGGAGGAAGTGCTTCTAGAGATTGAGAAGCGAAGTTCGACCCGTCTTCTTTTTAGGAGGGGCTTGATCGCCCCAATGCCAATCCGACTTCGATCCCAACCCGATTCGACTCCGCTCCCCTTACACAACCACACTTCAACCACTCTTGAATCGGCCTCACACTCCGGTGGGTGCCCAGAGCACTTTTTTTTTTTGGTATACTGTGAGATCCGAGAATGGGGAAGGAAAAAAAAAGTGGACATGTACAATTGAACATATAAATTCATCAATTCTGTCTGTAGTGTATTTATTTTGGTTTTGGGTGTTTATGCAATTTACTTGAGGGCAATAATATGATTACTAGACGTTAATAATATGATTATTGGGGGTAATAATATAATCATTAGGAGACAATAATATGATCATTGGGAGACAATAAAAAGAGTATTGGGAGGAAATAATATGATTATTGGGAGGTAATAATTGATTATTGGGGGGGGCAATAATATGGTTACTGAGTATTATTAAGGGGCAATAAATTCAGACACTAGAATCCCGTCACCAGTCCGAATTTCGATCACTAGTCGCCGGAGTCCGTCACCGGAGTCCGGCAAGGTCTTCGATGACTTCTCTCTCTAAATGTCAAAGAATGAGATGGCAAAATTGTCTCAAAAATAAATTAAAAGGAATAAAAAATACTTAATCAGATATTAGGGAAATGATATGTTAAAGTGTTTGTGTAAGTGGGGTTAATTAACCCAAAAATTGAGTAAATGATCATTTTCCCATCATTTTGTACAAGAAAGTGATGCAGTGCCTCATAAGTGTCAAACTATTTTAGTAAGAATTATATTAATGTCTATATATATTTACATGCACATTTTACTATATTACCAAATTTATATTTTTTCCTAGGTTGATATTCATGGCCCATTCATCGATATAGATTGTTGCTTCTTTATTTTGGTGTTGTTAATTAAAGATTATCATCCTAACATGCTATGAATATAACTACAGTATTTTTACATACAGTAAAATATCGATAAATGCATATTCTATAAATTAATAATCTCGATTAAATAATAAATTTCTCCAGTCCCGACTTGGGATTAGTGTATGTTACTAAATTAAGAATCTAGCTAAATCCATAAGATAAATAATTTTTCTAGACATTCATAAGGACCCATCAAATGTATAAAGCAATAATTGATGAAATAAATGAAAGAAATAGAGCGTTTCTATTGAGACATCCAAATCTGCTCAATTAACCTCACACTATTATGAAGTATTAAATAACATATATAATATACTATAAAATGACTACTAAAGACGATAATTATACAATATATATATTATATTGATTTTCCCTAGAATTTCCAATTCAATAATTTTAGATTGCATTCTTTATTTTCCTCATCTATTTTCATTTTCCAATTTCACTACATACTCTTTAAAGCAGTCATATATATTTAGTGAGAATTAAAACTAGGATTAAGATTATATGACATAAAAATGTATGATATAACAAAATAAATCATATTATGACCTAAATCTAAGTGTATCCATTATATTTTCAAAAAAAAAAAAAACTAGCAACTAAAAATAATAAACATATATTATTGATCATGAGGTACAGAAAATAGAGAAAAGAAATTAAACATTAAGAAAAAATGATTAATCCTCATTTTTTGGCATAGCTAAAAAAAAAAAAACACAACCACAGAATAGTTCATGTTACTTTTTTCTTGATTAGAAATTTACTTTTAAGACTCTATACCTTGTTTGAATTTTTTTTATTGAAAAAGATATTTATGTTGGCTGATTAAGGAATGAACATGTAATTAAGATTTATAGAGTAATTAAATTATTGAAATGACTATTTTTTATTTTAAAGATAATGGTTTGTTTGGAAATTATATTAGTGAGGTTATTTAAGGAATGTTAGTGAGGTTTATTGAGTAAATTTAGTATTTAAAAATTTAATAGGAGGTGTGAAAAACATAGGAAGTCAAGTGAGTAAATTTGGAGGTTCCAATAGAAAAACTCAAAGAAATATCACAAAATATATTAATGGTTGATGAAATACATAAAAGAAATAGTATATAATATTCAAAAACATATTAATTAACTTTTAGCAATTTCTATTTTCTCATTTTAATTATTTCCGAAAGTATCCTTTTATAGTCATTTGCTTTTTTCTTGTGTCTAACTGAATTGAACTTCATCCTTAATTTATTGCGATGCATGCATCAAATTTTTTATATTATTTTTATTTTGTAGCAAGTAGTTATTTGATGTTATCAGTGTTTGAAATGTCTTTTTCAAAAAATATTTGGTATAACATAATTGTCATTTGGATCTTGATTATCTCTGTTGGACAACATAATCAATTAGACTGTTATAGAGGTGACGTGATACTGGCGAGAGTGCTAAGACTGCAGGTACCATACATGTGTGTTACTACCGAGGCCGCGGCGTCTGGTATAGTTGTGCATCGATTTTCGCACATCACGGAGTTAGAGGGAGAATATCAAGGAGTTGAGGTGAATATATGATGATAGAAAAGCTTGGATGACAACAAATCACATTATGTCAAGGAGAGGGTACTCATTGTTAGGATGCATTAACATTTCCTTACATAGCTCATTAGTTTTTGAGTTTAAATCATTTATAAATTATTGGTTAGGTAGTTTGGTTGAGCAAGCTTTTGAGGAGGATCCCGAGATGGGATGCACTTAGTTACCTTTCATTGTGAGTAAGGTTCTAAAAATCGGCCTAGGAGGCCGCCTAGGTGCTAGGCGCCTCCACCCCGTTCCAATTTTGGCCTAGTCGAGCGATCTAGGCGCTGGGCAGAAAGTCGGCCGCCTAGGTGGCCTAGACGGTGTTGGATGGTTCTGGGCGTAGCTGGGCGGTCCACGACTAGGCGGCTAGATGCTCTCTTAAAACTTAAAAACCAAATAGACGAAGAATCGAAGATAGGGTTCTTAGGTTCAAAATCAAAACGACGATACTCCGTCTCTCTCTCTCTCTCTCTCTCTCTCTCTCTCTCTCTCGCACGGCTGCACGGGCCCTCTATTCTCAGCCTCTCTCCCAGTCGCCGGTGACATTGTTGATTTGCTGCCTCGCTGGTAAGTCGAATTTTTGGGTTTTAGACTTTCAGTTGATTTGTTGCCTCTCTAATGAATCATGATTCTCAAAATCTCACAATTTCTGGGTTCACACTTTTCAGTCGAAGGCTCGAACTCTTCACTCTTGGTTTCTCTTTGACTCTTCCTCAAGCTGTGATTCTGTGAAGCTTGTGACTTTTTGAGAAATTTTGGGTTCGATTTATGGGTTCAAGCTCGATTTCTGGGTTCGAATTTCTTGAATCTCTTGTTAAGTTGCTGGGTTCGATTAAGTTTCTCATTCTTAAGTTTTTGATTTTGGGCCGTAGTGTTTCTGGGTTTGATTAAGTTGTTGGGTTCGAGTTGTTTTGGACGACTTTGCTTACTGTATCTGATTTGAAATATCAATATTTGGCCTCTGTATCTACTTTGGATGGGAATTGAATCAATTGATCAATTAATAATTGAATTGCATCTGTTTTGGCCTCTGTGAATGGGAATTGAATCGATTGATTGATTGAATTACATATTTGCATCTGTTTTGGCCTCTGTGAATGGAATTGAATCGATTGATTAATTGAATTGCATTTGCATCTGTTTTGGCCTCTGTGAATGGTAATTGAATAATGAATATCAATTGTACACTTGATTACTTGTATGCTCAGTTTTTAATTATGCTATGTTAATGTTATGGACTTTGAGTTTTTGGTAATTCATTTAACTTTTGGATTGGGCTCTGTTTTGGTAAACTGAATTGCATAATTTGCAAATGTAGAAATGGTTGTTAAATTTTGAATACTCTTTTTATTTATATAATTATATGTTATAAGAAATAAAAATAAAAAACTGCCTAGTCCCTGGGCTTCTGCCCGACTAGCGCCTAGCATTGTTTAGAACCTTGATTGTGAGTAGGATTTTATTTTAAAGAAATGCATGCAATTGTTTCCTTGATAATTGTTTCTGGAAAATTGTACGGTACATTAATATACTAATACATCAAGTAGACTATATTTGATACAAAGGTAAACTAACTCTATGCATAAGTAGGTTAGCTTGACTTGATCTCAAATTAGTCTACCTTTGTATCGAGTTAGCCTACCTCTGTATCGAATTAGTTTACTTAATATATCGGTACATTAATGTACCATAGATGAACCTATTGTTTCTTTGATCATCTATTTATATTTCATGAAGCTTTATTATGATTTTTTAAAAATTAATTATTGTTGTTATTACGCTATTTTATGATTTATATTTTGAAGTAAAGTTGCTTAGTTTTAGAAAAGAAATAAGTTTTTCAAATGCTTTATTTGCTTTAAGTGGTGCTACATTTACGAAAAGAAAGAACATTTTTAGTTGGCAAAGTAAAATGGATTTCAACTTACTTTACGAGTACCCAACCTTAGTAAGATTCTTCGATATTATGATTAGTTTCCCAGTTACGTGCACGTATATCCCATTGCTCTGCTTGAGTACTGGCGAACGCAGAAGTGTATGACCAGTCCCCATCACTCTGCCTGATGTGCACAAGTGTACGACCAATTCTTCCTCCTCCCTCGCTCTGCTTATGTTGAGTTCACTCGACATGAGTGTATGACCAATTATCCTCCCTGCCTATTTTGATTTAGCGCATTGTAGGTGTATGACTAGTTTTTGAGTACAAGTTTGGTAATGTTTTTTAGTTCGGAAGTTATACAAAATACCTTTGGGCTAAGTTATCTTTACAATCAAGTATCGAGCTTACTCCCCAGTTATTACCTTCAGTGTTCTTATGAAATCTTATTAAAACAATGTGCTTATTTTTTGTCACCAGTTTATCTTACAATTTGGTATTATGAAGAATTCGTGACTTACAATTTCTCAACTTGTCTTAATACTATAAGTGGTTAATGCATGCTAAATGTTTGTAAAAGATAAAATATTTTAAGGAACAAAAAAATAAAAGAAAGAGATTTATGAAAAACAGTTCTAAAATCAAACTACTTTTGTCCTCTCACTCAGCGTGTCTTACGTTTTCTATGTTTTTCTCTCGGGGCTCTTTGGTTTTCTATTTTGCCCATGTTAAAGAAGTATATCAACTTAATCTTCTGGCATTGATCACATAGTTAGTAGTATTTCTTTGTGTTAATTAGAGGAGCTTCCTGATGCCGTAAGTAAATTAAGGTCTATTGAAATTGTATGTAAACGTTGGACAAGAGGCACTTAATTTATCTTTTCATTGACGATTATTGAAATTTGGTTCTGTGAGGGAAAAGAGGGGTCCTAATATTGGAAGTCTATTGGACATTTTTGATGATAGAAGTGTGTTGATTGATTCACATGTTTTGGGGTAGTTCATATTGTGTAGCAAATACATTATCGTTATAAGGCCTCAAGAACCAACCAAAGAAGGCCTAACCTGCCAGCTTAATATCAAACCCTAGTAGTCACAAAGATTGTTTAGGATTTCTTTGACCTTTTCATGTAGCATTCTTAGCTCCGATTTGAGTGTCGCTGCCATAACCAAACCAGCGCCAGATCCATTAATCCAATTAGTATGCCTAAGAGCAAGTCCACCCGTTGAGCTTGACCGGTCAAGATTATTCACTGCATTTTTACTTTGTATTTCCACTATTGAGCTTGACCAGTCAGATATTGTTCACAAAATGTCACGACTAGTCAAGTTTTTAGTCGAGTTCTTAACTAAAAACTTGACTAGTCGTGACATTTTGTGAACAGTATCTGACTGGTTAAACTCTATGGTGGAAATACAAGGTAAAAATTGTAAACATGTACCATCCCCACCGCAGTGGGAATCAAACCTCCATGATCACCATAGTGTTAGCCCGCCCATAATGTCATCAAGATCCCTAGCCACCACCTTTGTCACTAATCCCCACCTTAGTTAGAGATATGACAACCGAACAATATCCACAACAAAAGGGAGGACTTGATGTTGTCGGCCACCACAGTCAACCCTACCGCAGCAAGGCATAGCAACCCAAGCCATCACACAGCTTATGTCCTCAATCCACCTACTTGGAACAAAGATCCACAACGCAAAAGAAAACCACGTAGAATAAAAGAGAGAGGCCAAAGCATGTCGGTGTTTGGAGATGACAGCATGAAGAACCATCACTGCCAGATTCATAAGGCGCTGAAGCAAGGCCAAAGTCGCCACCAAGGATCCAACGTACCGAGGAGCTTCTAAGTAACCCTAGAGGACACCTGCCAGATAGCACTGATAGGCTTACATAGATCTTAGAAGGGGTTGCTGCCCACACTAAATTTTTTTTTCTTTTTATTTAACTCGGTCATGTATATCAAATATTAGGTTCAATTTTCCCATATCTTACTATTTTTTGCCCCATTATCTGCCTTCACTTACTTCATGTAAGGATTATGCCCTCACAGGAACAAAATCCTAGGTCTGCTATTGCCAGAGAGAGTGCATTATTTTGTTTTTAGTTGGAAAAGTATATATATTATTTTTAGAGATTTTGTTTTGAGGTTTCTACTACGTACTATCTTCAAGCTAGGATAGAAGAATTAAGGGGTTGACCTGAGCTAAATTAACCGAAAAACGGCACATGCATGTATTGATATTGAAAAAAGCAAATAGATTTTTTTGACAACCACACTTAAAGCTTTTCTCCTTATTTCTATGTCAACTGAATTCACTCTTCGTTCCACTTGAAAAAATCAGTAAAATCTTGGAATTCCTCATTGTACCTATGTCCACCATCAGATCTGATTATGTATCTGCATGTCCTACATTCTTTAGGGGGTACATTGTCTCTCTCTTGATTGTAAACATCAAGGTGATGAAAATTATCGGGCCATTGGAAGCTGCAAAAGAATAGTGTACCTCCAAAAATGTTTATTTTGAAATTGATCCAATAGGACTCTTGAAAGTGAAGCAGATGGACTCCTAGATCATCATCCTTGGACTTGCAATGAATGGTAAGATCTGTATTTGGACCCAAATCATTGATAATTTCAACATGTCTGGAATTCCAAGCAGCCTCAGTCTTAGTGAGCAAGAGGATGAGCAATACTATCAATATCTGATTCATCTTGTTCTTTTGTGTTTTGTTTCGCATGGATGATATTGTGCATACTAGAGGGTAGTTGTCGATCAATTTATACAAGAAGTCATGCACTGCCTCATTTATCCTTTTTTCTCGATCCTTAATTTATTGCAGAAAAACCTGATTTGATATTTCACTTTTCCCTCTTTTCTCGATCCTTAATTTATTGCAGATGATTATCAATAAATGCACATCTTACTATATTACCAGATTTATCTTTTTTTTTTCTTTCTAGGTTGATATTCATGGCCCATTCACCAATATAAATTGTTTCTTCTTTATTTGGGTGTTAATTAAAGATTATCATCCTAGCATGCTATGAATATTGCCATAGTATTGTCTCATAGTAGTGTCACGTATATAAGACTATCAATGGATCGTGTCGGGTTGGGTTCTTATCGGGTTAAAGTATTTGTCGTGTTGCAAGATACAAACCCAAACACAATCCATTTAATAATCGTGTCAAAAATTTAAACCCAAACCCAACCTATTTATTAAACGGGTTATCCGTTTCCAACCCGCTTAACCCACTTAAAAAATAGATCGTGTCGTGTTAGATAAAATGACCCATTTAAGGGTTAACAATGTGACCCTTTTAACTAAAAATGCATAAATGGATTGAATTTACTAAAAACTCCACAAGACGAAAAATATAAATAATTATATATAATTCATAAATAATTAAATTGAAAAGTTAATTACATATAAGTGCATCTTTAAATTTTTTTTAGCCATAAGGCCACAAACTAATTTTTTCCCTCATAAGGCCACTAAATTAAAAATGGTGTTATATTTTGGATATAAAAACTAACATATTTACATAAATGCCACTAGAGTAAAAAGTCAACAACCATTATCTCTCTCCTCTCCGGTGAGGTCTCCAGTCAACTCCGGCCGACATTCGGTGAGTCTCCGGCCGACCTCTGGCCAACTTCCAGCGAGACTCCAGCTGACCTCCGGCGAGTCTCTGGCAAGGTCTTCGACGACCATAAAAGCTACTGTCAATAATATTATAAGCTACTGTCTCTAGCAATAAAAGCTACTCTGGTAAGATTTCCGGCGATGTCACAAAAGCTACTGTCACAAACAAAAGCTACGCTCCCCAAACTCAAAGCTACTATCCCCACTAACAAAAGCTACTGTCAGCAACACCAAAAACTACTGTCACCAGTGAGAAACGCTACTGTCACCAACACCAGAAAATTACTCTCACCAGTAATAAAAACTACTCTCACCATCACCAAAAGCTACCCTTATCAACGCCAAAAGAAATAACCAAGCAGAATAAAAAATACTGCAACGCAAAATAAAAGCTACTCCCAGAGATTGAGAAAGCTATTCTCAGAGATTGAGAAAACTATTCTCAGATATTAACAAAGCTATATAAATGTAAAGTATACAACCAAAATAAAAATTCCACTGCAATTGAGAATTTGAGACAAGAAACATATCCAATGATACAAAAAACTATGCAGGGTTCAACAATGATATAACTATGAAAAGCTACGTCCATAGTTGTAAAAAGCCTTTTCCATAGCCGTGAAAATCTATTACAATAGTTATATAAAGCTACTGTCAATGTTATAATGCTACTGTCATTTTTCAAATGGCTACCGTTAATGTTTCTTGTTGTCAAGCTCTACCACACTACACTAACCATAGGCATTATTTTGCTACCTTCAGCACCAGACTTCATTTCAACATTTCTTAATTGGCCGGATGATCTCTTAGCCAATGGAGGCTTCACTACTCAAATTCACATAATATTCGGAATCTAATATTGCAAATGCAAAGTGAAATAGTTCTGCAAGAAGATATAACAAAATATTAGTATTTAAAATGCAAACTAAAAACAGCAATACCGCAAACTTCGCACTCTTTATCAACAAGCTAGATAATAATAAAAAACAATCTAAAAGGTACTGCATAGGTACAGAGAGCTATCACAAAATGTATAAAGCTACTAGACGAGTAATAAAAAACTACTGACAGAGATACTGATTGCATCAAAACCAGCTAATTATCCATGTTGATAGTATAACACAAATCGCAAACAAGAAATACTAGTGATATGAAATCACAACAAAAAGAAAACCGAATTTGATACAAAATCCTAATTTTTCAATTTGATAAGCTATTGAGACATAAAACAACTGAAATTCAAATGAAAATAGAAAAGCTACTGACATCAACTTGAAAATATACTAACATAGGTATAGAAAGCTACTGCCAAAGTGTTGAAAAACCACTATAACAGTTATAGAGAGCTACTGACTTAAAATTAATCAAAATGAAAACATAAGCTACTGACATCGGCTTGAAAAAATAATAATGTAGACATAGAAAGCTACCATCACTGTGTTGAAAAGCCACTATAACAATTATATAGAGCTATTGATTTGAAATCAATCAAAACAAAAACGGAAGCTATTGACATCAACTTGAAAAGATATTAACATAGACATAGAAAGTTACTATCACTGTGTTGAAAAGCGGCTATAGTTGTTATAGAGAGCTACTGACTGCAACAAATAACATACAAGAAATGCTTTACGTCAAAATACATAACAAGAAAGGTACTAACATAGATATAGGAAGCAACTATCACTGTATTGAAAAGCAACTCTAACTGTTTGAAGTCTATAACTATCTACTTAACGAACTTAAAGTTGCTTCTTCATTACAAGGATACCAGAGTCGAATGATAAATAAAGGTGTATCTGCATAATGGAAAAACAAAATGGCTTCTCTTATATTCTACTCTCTATGGCAATTTCTAGCTGTTAGAGAACTAAATAACATGCCAAGAAAGTTTACCTATCATCTGAGATGGAGTGAATATTAAAATCATGAGCAAAATATATGCACCAAGTAGTCAAAGTGGAGTGAATATTAAAATCATGACAAAAATATATGGCACACTAATAGGTAATAACATGGCACATTAGTCATCCTCATTGCACTAACAGAACAAAATAGATGCACTCATATTATTACAACAGTTACCGACATTTGTTCAAGATAATGCACTAACGAAAACAAGATTTCAAATTAAGCATAACTCTGTACATGACTCTGAAACTCAATCTTAAATTGGTATTTAGGATGCTTGGTGGATGAAACATCTAACTGCTCCAGTTCAAGTTGAGAACGGTGCTCGTCCAAATTCTAAGAAGCCAATTAATAATTAAGATCGTAAGCCGAATTTCATGCCAAAAGTACAACCAGTAGCCTAACAAGGAAGATAGCCGTAATGAATTCAAAAGCAAATAGGATGCACTCAAATCTTCTCAACTATTTCAAAACTGTCCATTGAATTGAACTAAATTATAGGGTCTATAATGCTCAGAATCAGCAAAACGATACTAAACATCATAGAAATTTCTCTTATTTCAAATCAAACTAACATTTGGACTTAGTAAAACTCTAACCTTTGAAGTTCATCTCCGGGTCCGCCATAAGCACCACTGCTGCAATGACTCTGCTCCCAAACAGATCTCTCATCCAAGCCCTAGTTCACAATTGAAGCCTAATTTCCGTCGAAAACCCTAAAACCTCCAAAAAACCAGAAACCTCTTATTCCACATTGGAATTCGTTCACAACGGTGCCGATGCCGGACCTAATCTATGTTGATGAATTTCATGTCGTTGATAACTGCTTACGCGCTCAATCTCATTGGTTGCAGCTTCGTCTTCAGCCTCCTCGCCTTGCATGGTGGAGGCCTGAGGTCGCCGGAGTTGGACAACGCGGCGATGGGCTGGCCGTTCAGATTCGAAGATTTGAGGCCGAACTACTCCTACTTGTTTATGAACGATAATGGAGATGAAATCAGTGAGAACAAAATCGACGACGGCGTTGTTGCATCTGAAGGTCTTGTGCTGCCGGAGCCGAGTGAGATGGTGAGGAAGGGTTTTCTCGTTGGTGCGAGAGAGAGAGAGAGAGAGAGGGAGAGAGAGAGAGAGAGAGATTTTCTTTTTTGCAATAGAGAGAATGAATAATGCAGATCGTCTTCTTTCACAAAGGGTAAAATGGTCAGAGAACAAATATTTTGAAAATGTAAGTGGCCTTATTTGTATAAGAAAAATTAGGTGGCCTTATGGTTAATTAAAGTTTCAAAATGACACTTATGAGTAATTTTCTATAAATTCAATAATTATAAAGCAAAATATTTCAAATTGTCTAATCCTATGATCAAATACTACCAACATGTAAAATTTCAAGAAAAAGTATAGCATAAACGGGTTATACGGGTTCACTTCGTGTTGGCGGGATGACCCGTGGCCGACCCACTTATTAAATGGGTCATGGCGGGTTGACCTACAGCTGGCCCGCTTTTTAATCATGCGGGTTCAACCTGTTTTATTTCATGTGGATTTCTAGTCGTGTTATCGGGTCGTGTCAGAATTGACATATATACCAAAAGTAGATAGCGGTAGATTTTGCTGGCAAGAAAACGGAGAGATTGCATTACTCAATACTATAAAGATAATTATGATAGATGTTTCTGACGAGAAAACATGGATTATACATCGAGAGCTAATGATAATCTATATCTAAGAGAATTCATTCTGTTAGCCAAATTGAGTGCGAAAATACTCAAATACCCTCACACAATATCACTGCCCCTATAAAAGTAAGGGTCTGCTTTGGTGTCAAAAGCTTCACAAAAAAATTGAAGGAGGGCTAGGCTTTGGGGTCAAAAGGTTTACCAAAAAATTAAACTCCAAATATGTCCATGATAGATATAAAAGTTGATTGATTTAGAAAATACAGGGTGGTGTTATTGACACATTCTTTTTATCTATTCACACAATTTGGCTAACAAAGTTTGGAAAGTTCAATTGGGCGGTGACTCAGTGATTGATCTCTAACCCTCATGTTTGGAATCCCCGAGGTCCCCCGATTTGTCGTCATCATCATCCTTTAAATTCACGACTTTGGTTTCTATTACATCAATGTGGCATTATTTTCCGGAGTGAGGAGGTTTGCATGTGGGTGATATATTCCTTCATTTTGGTGTGGGCTCGTTAGCCATAGCGGATAAGAAGGCATGCGAGTCATTCTCGAAGAGCTTGATTGATGAGGTGCAGGGATGGGGGTGTATGAAGCTGATGAGGGTGACCTTGGGGAATGATAGAGTTTGGGTCTGAGCCCATTTTGAGGATGAGAGATAGAATGCTGACAAGAAAAAAGGGTATGGATGATTGATTTGCCAAATAGAAAAACAAAAAATAAAACATATTTGCAAGGGAGGGTAATTAAGATAATTTATAAAAAAAATTGAATTAAAATAATAGAAAAGAAGGCATGCGAGTCATTCTCGAAGAGCTTGATTGATAAGGTGCAGGGATGGGGGTGTATGAAGCTGATGAGGGTGACCTTGGGGAATGATAGAGTTTGGGTCTAAGCCCATTTTGAGGATGAGAGATAGAATGATGACAAGAAAAAAGGGTATGGATGATTGATTTGCCAGATAGAAAAACAAAAAATAAAACATAATTGCAAGGGAGGGTAATTAAGATAATTTATAAAAAAAATTGAATTAAAATAATAGAAAAATAGAGAGTGTGTGAATATTGAAAATGGGTGTGTCAATAACACCACTCAAAATATATACAAGGAATAATATAGTAAATTACCTAAAAGGAAAGTAAAATATAAATAAAAAGGACGTGTGAGTACAACGAAGAGTACGACAAGTCGGCTTCTCGAAGAAGAAAACTACCCATGGTGCAAGATCTCGAAGAGAAATGAAGATTGTGAAAACATGGGACTGTGGGAGTAGATATGGCCTCACTGCTATTCCCATATTGTAGTTTACAGTTAATACAAAAATAAAAGCATGACCCGAAACAAAAGAAAAGCAACATTAAACCCAGAAAGAGGAGAAGAGAGATATCAAAATCGGTTCAGAGTTTAAAAGATTTTACCTTACTGGCGAACCTAACTAACTGTTATTGGGTAATTGTGTGATTTCTTTTTATTTGGGTTTCCTTGCTGATTGACTTCGTTTTTATTTCCTATGGTTTTCTTTCAACTTTCTTAGGTATGTTGAATATATGAGTAATTTTTGAATAACCTGAAAGCTAGTGTCTTGCTAATATTGATTCCGGGTATGTATATATGTATGGGTTTCCTCTTTTGTTTTTGTATTCGAGTAATCTTTTGGTAACCCATTTGAGTGGGAAGCACCGAAGTAGGTGATTCCACCCTTTCTTGGCTCAGCACTAGAAGACTTGGAGTTACAGGTATTCGGTTGCAAGAAGGTAACTTTTTTTTTTTTATCGGTTTCATATTTTGCTGTAAAATGTGGTCTATGTTCTTTCTGAATGATTTAATTTCATGTTGTTTACATAATGCCCAATAATCAGTGTCTTCGCATCTTTGTTTTAATTTCTTCAATTCTTCAGAGAGTACTCCATACCATATTAGCTTTTTATGGCTATCTTATCTAAGAGTTGATTGACCAATGTATGCATATCCTCTTGGGTTCTAAACTTCTTACTTGGTTCAATTTTGAATTTTGGTTGCTTTGTTTCTGAACTTCGTAGGAGTTTTAGTTTAATTCCTTTGTTTTTGTTGTTGACAGTTTATTAAACTGCTAGGGTTGAATATTGCTTACAGATACTTGGCTTATAGGCTTTGGGTTGAGATTTCAGTTTATTCCTGAGTTAAGATATTCTTCAGTACGTAGTTTGGAGATTACTTGGATGTGGATATTGTTTCATGCGATGATTGAAGAAAAATAACAAGAATTAATGAAATCTCAACAAGTGTGTCAAGTTTTTCTGCATTCAGAATTGCAAGGGAAGACAAACACCTCATTTGTGTTTAACATGTTTATCATATATTTTTCCTTTGATATCCAATGCACTGCCCTGTTATTTGATTTGGAGATTACCCTATGGTTTTCTCTGGTACAGAACCATATACATATGGTTGTTATCTTTTAGCACCGTATTTGAATCATTTTTCTTTTTGCTGTACTAAGAAACTTTTGGTTGAATGTATCTTCAAAATAGCCTCTTTTTCACTCCATTGATTTCTATAAGAAAAATTCTTATTCAGTTCTCATTGGAGAAATTTGGGGTTTTGGTACTTCATTGATATTAGTATTTGTTCATGTTTAGTCATTTGAAATGCTGCCACAAACACACACACACACACTTCTAACTATTATATTCAGGAAAGCAAGTACCAGATGGGAAAAAGAAAAAGATATGCTGCTCATCAAGAAAGGAGACTACAGAAAGATAAACAACATAAAAATTTACGTAGAAGAAAAAAAGGGTTGATGGACGTAAGATGAAGAATGCAAGAATATGAGAAATACAGGAACAGGGTGGTCGTGGCATTATGCGTGCCAAATTATATACCATAAACTAAGGTTCAGAAGAAGCTCATTGACAAAGAAATGCTCAAAGAATTACTTCTCTGTTCGTGTATTTTGTTTTACTTGCTGTCAAAGTTCAGAGAATCTAGAGAAGATTGCATATGAATATGAGAACATAAAAGGGTACGCAGCTACTTTTATTTTCTTTATTGTAAAAACAATCTTTATTGATATTTGTACTTATTTTCTTTCTCTGAATACTGCAAGTTTTGGAAGTATTGGTGTATGAAATTTTATTTCGCTTGTTTAAGTATAGTTATCTAAAAAATTTCAGTGATGTAGATATTTTTATTGACACTAAAGAATGTTGATTACCAAAGAGGAACAAATCATGTTTAGTAACCATCCCTTGTTTATGAATAACTAGACTCCAAACACACCTTATGAGTGTGGATAATTAGAGGTGGGAAGTTATGTGAAGACCCAGATTTTCATACAATAAATTTATGTAATTCAATAATTGTTATATTAATTGAATTGTGATATTTGAGATTATTTGGATTGTCGTGGGTTGAGAAAATTGGTTCCGAATGATTTTATTTTCGAAAACGAACGTTATTTAGGGGGTCGTGAAAATCGACTTTTTATACGTTCAAAATTTGGGAAAACTTCCTTCATGAAAGTTGTAGAGCTCGTCGATACGAGTCCGTGCATATGTGAAACGTATTATTCGGAGTTCGTATGAATAAGTTATGAATATTTGAAAATCGAAATTTTTCTATAAATAGTGGAAAAATCTGAGTTTGTTGTGAAGGACGAAAAAAATCCCATTTTTGCACATCAGTCCCCCGTCTCTCTCTCGGCCTGGTCACTGTGCCTCCAGACCCGGTGACCCGACCCGACTGGAAGTCGGGCCTCCCGGCCGCGCCGCCACCCGACCCGGCCCCCATCCGCTTCGCCGCCTCACTGCCGGTCGATCCCCGCCGTCGCCACGCCCAGCCGCCGCTCCTAGGCCTGGATCGAAGCTCCTATCCGAAGCGCAAACCCGACCCGGCCGGAAAACCATTTTTCCGGCGGTGCACGGGCCGATCGTCCCCATTTTCGTGACGTGCTCTTCCTTCTGATCATCCCCATATATGGCTTGCATCACGATTTTGAGTGTAGAGTGGTAGATCAAGAGTTGAAGATTTCGACGTCCCTGATTCGATCTGGAGACTGATCAGAGGGCCGAGATTAATCCAACTTCAAAGCCCGATCTAGGACGATCCAGACCTCATCTCCGAAAAAGTCAGGTATTAAAGTTGTTCAAAATTTCATTTTGAAGAAGTTTGTAGTTGACGACTTTTGCATCGGAGATGGTTGACCGGCATTGACCTCCGCGTTGACCACCGTCTGACCGCCGCGTGTGGCGGCGCGTCGGACCGAATTTTGAGTTTTTATTATCTGGACGATGATCTATGCATCCATACGAGCGTTTTGAGATATAACTTGGTCATGTTAGAAAAAGTTGATAAATAGTCAATTTCTGTTTTGACGTTACTATTTACGGTTTTACAATTTACCTTCGGTTCGAGATTTACGAAGATCAGACCATCGGTTTTACTTCAAATTTTAATATGATGTTTATATGACTGTCCCGATGACTTTGTGTGGTCACGGGCGAAGATCCGACTTTTGGATCTTCGTATAATTATAAAATAGTGATTCGAAAGGCGATTAACGAAGATCCGTTCATCGGATTTTCGTATAATTTTGATAGGATGTTTCCATGGGCAATCCGTGAGGATCTAACCGTTGGATTATGATTTAAATTCAATCCGACCTTTGGATTATCTTTATTTTAGAAATCCGACCGTTGGATCATCATTTAGGTTTATTTCGTGCTTCGTTGCTAAGTAAAGACCGTACTTGATTAGGTACTTGACGGCTTGAGTTGACGAGCATTGGGATTATTGTGAGTTATATATATATTGAAGACGCAGCAGGAGTTTCGAGGTGAGTAAAACTCACGTGGTTCATATTACGAACCGAGCATTTTAATTTATTTATTTTGGTAATTATGTGAAAAATATTTGCGGATTAAATATTTGTTTTAAAATTTCATGGACTTGAATCACCACGGTCCATAGGTAAGTAAAATGAATTTTATCTATACAAATGAATTTCATAATTTTCTTGTGTGAACTATAGATGGTATTAGTGGTCATTCCTGAGTGGATGATTACGTATATATATATTTACGTGGAAAATATATATTGATGAGTGGATTGTTGTGTGATGATATGATTGAGTTGAGTTGATGAGTTGATTATATTACAATTGTGTAATTCCATAATAATATGATGTATCTTGGTTGAGATGATTTCAGTATGTGATATTATACGTTGTGTTCATTTGTGGGTTTAGGGTCAACGTAATAACTAGTGTGGGTAATCGGACGCTCTAATCCTAGTGTGGATGATGGGATACGATTGGTTGAGTATGTGGAATTATTGGACGTTCTAAATATGTATATAGGAATACATACTGATGAAATACAATAATTGATAATTATGTCGGATGCCATAACCTAGGCCAGTTGACGGGCTACGATTCAGTTAGAGCTCTAGTCTGTCAAGTACCGTATTTTTATAAATACGATGAAGAGAGTTGTGGGGAAAGTAGTGAGTGTGGTTGTCTTGTTATATTGAATTTGTGTTGATTGAGATTGTTATTATTTGTATATGTGGAAATAATTGAGTGTTGCTGTGTGTGAGAATAAATGAGATTAAATTAAGTAACAGTTCATTCTTTTACTCATACAAGCTTTCATAAGCTTACCGGGTTTTGTGTTGTTGCAATCCCGGTACACTATTCAATGGTGTAGCGGATATTCCTGCAGGTCAGGATAACCAGGGAGGTGACCGAGCTGCTTAGGTGTTATAGCAGTTTTGTTATTTATTTAGTTGTGAGGTGTGTGTATGCTCATTTAGAGCTTTACATTATATTTTGGATTGTGTTGTAATAATTAACCGAGACTAAATTCGGTTTGATTTTATTTCGTGTGGTGAGTATGTTAAGAAAAGAAGAATTTTCAGGATGATTATTTTGTGTTGTAGTATTTTCATGTTTCGGATTTTGAATTGTTATTCTAAAATTCGGGGCGTGACAAGTTATGCCATAGAATGTGGAGAAAATGGCTGCACATTTTTTTTTTGATTTTTTTTTGCCAAATTTCTTTTCTTTTTGTTTTATTTGTGAATTGATCATTTTGTCTTTCTCAAATATTTCCGGTCAAATGTTTTTTAATATTTAAGGGATATTTTGGTAAAATTTTTCCTGTTTTGGCTGACAAAGTCTCTTATCTTAATAATAACTAGTCTGCAATCACATGCTCTGCATGTATAAGGAAAATTTTAATTGTAAAAAGCAAAAGTTATCTGTAGAAGAAATAGATTCAGTGGGTAGTTATTGCAAAGAGAAAATAGTGTGAGAGAAAAGTGGGGGTTGTGTGATAATTTTTTTTTTAATTTTCTTTAAAAAAATATATTTTATAATTATCCTATTTACCCTTGTAATTTAATTTATTCTCAAATTTTTTTAATCTTTCAGGGATAAATCTGTCAAAATTTTCAATTTTGGCTAATAAAGCCTCTTCTCTTAATAATAGTATAGATATAGATTATAACAAGAGCCAATAGTGTAAAGAATTTGTTGTCAATATACAATAGTTCCGGGACAATAATAGTCGGTTTATTCATGAAAAAAAAAAAAAATAGTTGCACGCGCTTATCAGGATGGCTAGTATTAATTATGAAAACAACTTAACCTTAAGAGTGTGTTTGGATGAGGAAAAAAATGATGGGAATTAATTGAAAGTGAGGATTTCATAAATCCTAAAAGCTAATTCCCTCGTTTGATTTCTTTGTGGAAAAAAATGAAGGAATTTGTTATTTAAATTCCTCACTTCAATTTCCACCAAAATATGGTCAGTTATGAATTCCTTTGCAATATTCAATTTTCTTTCCAAAACAAGACTTTTTTCTATTTTTTTTTGTTTTAACTTTCTTAATTTATTACACATTTCAAATCCTAAATAGATGTAACCAAACAATAGAAATTGCAATTAATGAATTTTAGATTGATAGAGATAAAGATTCCATCATTTATAAATTCATGCGGTTTTTATAATTTTCTCATCCAAAAGCACAGTAAGGGTTTTCAAAAACCCTACAATTGATCTTGATTTATCAAATAGTTGTTCATATTCCATGGACAATTTGGTAAAAAGACAGAAAATAAAAATAAAAGAAAAAGAATGAGGATGAGGAACGTGAGATAACCGTGCATGCTGAAATTAAAACTAATTTTTTTTAATGAAAGAGGTTAGCGCAATTTATAATTCAACAAGCAGTACCAAATGACACACCTCTATAGGATCGATAGAAAGAGTTGTCCTTTAGGACATATACGAACCCTAGCCTATTCTACCACAAATAGAACCTAGTATACCAAGAGTACACACACCTTTCAGAAAGTCCACACATAATTATTCTAACACAAATCTAGATGATCAAAAGCAGTTGGGAAAATTACTGGTCCCTCCCTGTACTTTGGGTACGTCGACAGTTCAGTCCCTCGCTTTTTAAATTAAACAGTTTAGTACTTATTCTCTTTAATTTTAACTCAATGGGTCCAAAAAGACTATTTTACCCGTCACTTCCTCTTTTTTTTTTTTAATTTTTTTTCCTGCTTCTCTCTCACTCACTCTCTCTCTCTCCCCCTCCCTAAAAACAAAGAGAGGGAAACATTTTTTTTTTTTTTGAAATAATGGTAATTCCATTGATAATAGCGCATGCCAAGAAGGTCATTACATACCCATCCGCTGACACATAACAATGGCTAGACAAGACTTCGTGGAGGAGCCACAGTGATACATAGGATAGACCAACTATATTAAAACTTATCGCTCACATAACAGCGAGTCTATAAGCTATGAAAAAAACATAGCAAATAGAGAAGCTAAACCAAAAACACTCGTTTGGTTCCTAATACAAGAGAACTTATTGTAGTTAGACAAAAGCTAAAAACATAGGTTTGGGCCAAGAGCCAAAACCCTAGCCCAAATAGAAGTTGATGGACTAAGGTAGAATCTCAGCCCAAACAAATAAGCCCAATAGGGCAAGGAGATCTCCAGGCCCAGCAGCCTGATTTGGACCCAGTCCGCTGTCTTCTCCATCAATCCGTCGTACGACCCCTGCTGCCAGAGTTCCGTCCGATCGATTCTGACGACAAACGTCGTCAAGATCCACGTCCCCATGGCAGCCAGCGATCCACTCGCTCCTAGCCACGCCGTCGACCTACACGAACTAAACAAAACATCCTTGATCTGGGTTCCTCGATTCCTCGGCCCAACTCCCTCGATCGAAACCATGGGGGCGCCATCAGTCCAAGATTCAAACCGCCATGACCTCACATCATCTGTCGCCCAAGCCACGCCACCGCAACTTGCATCACAACAGACCAAAACCAACCATGATCCCAGCCTTGCAAAAACCACATCGCCATCGATCGAGTTCCATGACGCCGACAATCCAAGAACACCATCAACGGGGACGAATGCCGGCCCAAACAGCACGACCCCCACCAACTCTACCATCCCAGCCAAACCAAACTGACATAACACCAGAGAGAATCCCAAATGGTGTTGTAATACCCGCAAATTTCATTTTAAATTCGAGTAATTGTATCGAATGATTATTGTGCGATTTCACGATTATGTTCGATAATAATTTATTTTTACAAGTATCGAAGTTTCGAAACAATTATTTTTAACGAAAAGCTCGAAATACTCGGTTTGAGAAATCGACTTTTTCTACGTACGAAATTTGGAGAAACTTCCTTCATGAAAGTTGTAGAGCTCGTCGATACGAGTCCGTACGGAACACGAAGATCAGATTTTTTCTGAATTAGTTATCGAATTTCAAAGTTTTCCGAAACATGTATATATAGAAAAAATTTTGGAAACCCTAATTTTTTTTCTACTGGTTCTTCTCCTTCCTTCTGTTTCTGGAAAAAGAAAAAAACTGGGTTCTCTCTCAACTCTCTCCCCGTCGCTCTCGACCGAAAAGGGGAGAAAATTTCTCCTTAATTGTTCTCCCTTCACAGACCACCTCTCGACCTCAAACCAAGTCCCAGGCGTTCGTCTCGAGCTGCTCTAGCTCCCGGAGGCAGTTTCACAAGGCGGCGCAGCCTGTGGCGGTGGCGGCACGGCCCGAACCGAAAACGACCATTTTCGGTTCGATCTCGATATCTCGAGCTACACTCCACCATTTCACTTGATTCTTGTCTCATTGAGCTCGCCTCAACTTCCTCTACAAGCACCAAGAAGGACCGGAACTGGGTAGAACGTGTTCACGTTCGTCGGAGCTCGACCTGAACGGATCGAAATACCGAAACTTTCGATCAAGATATCTCGACCTATACACGATCGTTTCTTGTGATTCTTGGCTTGTTGAGTTCGCAAGGAAGTTCTGAACAAGTTTCCAGAAGGGATCGGGGCCTGAGGTTGCACTTTTCACGTCGGTTTTCAAGCTCACCGGTTTCTGCATTTTTTTCCGGCCGCCGACTGTAAATCGGTAATTTCGATGCCTTCCCGTCATTTTTACGTCTTGTGCTAGTTATGAAAGTTTTTCAGAATGATGAAACGAAGGGGACAAGCTCAGCCCCGACACCATTGGCGGTGGTCGGTGGCGGCTCTGTCCCTAACTCCGGCGGCCTTTTCCGGCCACCTCCGGAGGTCTAAAATTTGTTTTCTGTCGATTTTATGATTCGATGTTTCGATACGATCATTTTGGCGTATTATACGCATTTTTCGGATATCGTATGAATTGGTTATGAATTTTGTGATTTCAATCGATTTCGGTCGTTTGATTTTTGATTTGTGAAATTATGACCGTCGGATGAACTTGTAAATTTGTTATGGTGATCATATGACTGTCCCAGAGGCTTTGTGTGGTCATGGGCGAAGATCCGACCGTTGGATCTTCGTATATGTGAAAAACGGTAATTAGGAGAGCGATTCGTGAGAAACCGCTCGTCGGATTTTAATGTAAATTAGAATCTGGCCGTTAATTAGAAGTTAAATTATGTGTTGAAATTGTTGGCTAAATTCGAATCACATTTGATTAGGTGATTGACGGATTTTATTTGAGTGGGCTATTCGGCGTTAATTATAAATTATAATTATATTGAAGACGCAGCGGGAGTTTCGAGGTGAGTAAAACTCACGTGGTTCATATTTCGAACCGAGCATTTTAATTTATTTATTTTTGGTAATTGTGTGAAAATATATTTGCGGATTAAATATTTGTTTTAAAATTTCATGGACTTGAATCACCACGGTCCATAGGTAAGTAAAATGAATTTTAACTATACAAATGAATTTCATAATTTTCTTGTGTGAACTATAGATGGTATTAGTGGTCATTCCTGAGTGGATGATTACGTATATATATATTTACGTGAAAAATATATATTGATGAGTGGATTGTTGAATTGATGAGTTGATTTTATTACAATTGTGTAATTCCATAATAATATGATGTATCTTGGTTGAGATGTTTTCAGTATGTGATATTATATGTTGTGTTCATTTATGGGTTTAGGGTCGACGTAATGACCGGTGTGGGTAATCGGACGCTCTAATCCTAGTGTGGATGATGAGATACGATTAGTGGAGTATGTGGAATTATTGGACGTTCTAAATATGTATATAGGAATACATATTGATGAAATACAATAATTGATAAATATGTCGGATGCCATAACCTAGGCCAGGTGACGGGCTACGATTCAGTTAGAGCTCTAGTCTGTCAAGTACCGTATTTTTATAAATACGATGATGAGAGTTGTGGAGAAAGTTGTGAGTTGGGTTGTCTTGATATATTGAGTTGGTGTTGATTGAGATTGTTATTATTTGCATATGTGGAAATTATTGAGTGTTGCTGTGTGTGGAAATAAATGAGATTAAATTAAGTAACAGTTCCTTCTTTTACTCATACGAGCTTTCATAAGCTTACCGGGTTTTGTGTTGTTGCAATCCCGGTACACTATTCAATGGTGTAGCGGATATTCCTGCAGGTCAGGATAACCAGGGAGGTGACCGAGCTGCTTAGGTGTTACAGCAGTTTTGTTACTTATCTAGTTGTGAGGTGTGTGTATGCTCATTTAGAGCTTTACATTACAGTTTGGATTTGAGTTGTAATAATTAACCGAGACTAAATTCGGTTTGATTTTATTTCGTGTGGTGAGTATGTTAAGAAAAGAAAAATTTTCAGGATGATTTTGAGTTTGTATTATTTTCATGTTTCGGATTTTGAATTGTTATTCTGAAATTTGGGGCGTGACAGGTGTCCTATGGGCAGTAGTTCTCCCGTCCAGCAGTAAATCCCATGATAATCGGAGGCCCAGAGGCCAGGCCGACGTCTGAGCGCCGCCGGACGAGAAGAGATTTGCAACTGGGAGGCCTTAGGGTTATAATAGTATTCTTATGGGAAACATTTTTCTTTGTTGGTAGGGAAAGATATATATATAGAAAGAGAGAGATAGGCACAAAACATAATTATAAAAAATATATAAAAAAGGACTCTTCTTAAAAACAAAGAGATTTTTATTTGTTGGTATGGGAAGATATATATGTGTGTGTATATATATATATATATATATATATATATAGAAAGAGGCACAAAACATAATTATAAAAAAAAGGACTCCTCCTAAAAACAAAGGGAGGGAAATTTTTTTATTTATTGGTAGGGGAAGATATTTATATATATATATATAGAGAGAGAGAGAGAGAGAGAACATAATAATAAAAAAAAAGGAAAAAAAGGAAGTGATGGGTAAAATAGTCATTTTGCACTTATTGTGTGAAAATTAAAGAGAATAAGGACTAAACTGTTTAGTTTAAAAAACGAGAGACTGAACTGTTGACGCATCCAAAGTACAGGGAGGGGACCAGTAAGTTTTCCAAAGCAGTTTAAATAAAAGATTCCAATCGAACATCTGGTTTTTGCCACCCAAAAAAAGAATATGAAATTGTATCAGCTTAAGAAGATGACTCAAACTGTATAGATTCACTCTCATGGTCAGTTGTAGCCTTAGGAAATCAACCTCAGTCTTCTCCACATCTCCATACCATTTCCATTTTCTTGACTTTTTCACGTGCAAAGCAACATCAATCGCCTTTGCAGCTTAAGGCTTGTTTTTGCTGCCCTTAGGACGTCCTACTTGTTTCTTCTTTGATGACACCACAATCTTCCCATTCTTATGCTGAAACATCAATGAAACATTCTCATCCACTTGAAGAACCAATCCAGGGATCATGGTAGCGTTTCGCAGCCTAACTCAAAGCTTGCTTCCTCAACCTTTCTCTTCTTCCTTGGTAGGGTTTTCTGCACATTCAGGTCCTCGAGCACCATTTTAGCTCGTTGATCTCTACCCATGAAGTCGGCACTACTGTCAAAGGCAGCTCCAAACATTGTCCTTGGATAACAAAAGGTTTCTGAATAGTCGGAGCGACCCAACCTTTCAGAAAGCCTGCTGCTTTGATACATGCAAGAACTTGTTTCAAAAGTATGGGAGCTCCCATTACCCTGGAGCTCCGTGACCCTTCAACTCCCGGAGATGCGTGGGCTCCAACATCGCAAAAGCACAGACCAGTCTCTTCCCCAAGGGCACCTAGGCCCTTATACTGCTTCCTAGCCTACTACTGGACCTTGAAACCTGGATCAAATTCACTGCCCTAAAACCCTAGCCACCTACCTCGAGGATAGACCTACCATCACAGGTGACGACGCTCTTGTAAGCAACTCCTTCTTCTCCTTAATGAGGAACTTGTCACAACCTGATGCATCTTGCTTAAAAAAGTCACAATCCTAATAGAAGCCTTTGACCTTCTCAAAGACGAAGGTCAGTTCCAGCTCGATCGAAGGCAAGAATTCAAAAAGCTTCCAAACTCAAATTCAGTGACGAATATCAAAACCCAACCTAATCCTTTATTCCTCCACTTTCCGATTAAGCTCCATGATCAACCTTGAGGACTCACCTCATTAACGCGCCCTCCAACGTCTAAGCCACCTTGTTTCTCAGATCCACCCTTTCACAACAACCCAGGTCTCCCTAAAAAACAGTGGTACCAGCTCCACCGACCCAAGTCTATCAAATTCACTTAGAACCAGCATGGTATTCCGATACAACCGCGACCCCCCATGCAAGATCTTATAAAGCATATTCATGTTCAAACTAAAAAACAAAATGCTCCCCCACATCCTGAATGATTAAGTTAGATTTGGTACGTCAAATAGTTAGGATTGTACTTTTGAAACTGAGAATTTAGCCTTCAGACCGAGAAGTCACCCGACCATATACCAATGGTCATCCTATATGCCACAACCCCTGCAGCCCCGAGGGAAGCATGACCTGATCCAGATAGTTGAAAAGTAGCCACTAGACTAGTAATAACGTCAACCAAGCAGCTGAGATTGGGTGATATTGGTTGAGGTTTAGGAACTTTTATCAATGAAAAGCTTCACTAAGAACCCTAGCAGAAGAGAGAGCAGCTAGGTCTTATCTAAAACTACTTCTTTTGAAGTGTTTTATTGATAGTTGCTCCAGATTTCACCCTGAACCCGAGGTGACCCTGTGAGGCCCACCTTCGGAATAACTCTATCGAAAATTTAGTAGAGTCACCCCTAAAAATGGTCTATCCAAAACTTGTAGAAAACACATTTACTCTTCTAATCAAACCACCCTTATTCTCCTGGAGCCACCCTGCTCTCCAAATCACAACAACTCCATAATAGTCAATTGAAATCCAAATTATAGCATGTTCTAATACACAAATATAACTCCCAAACTTTAGAACATTTGTCCTACAGGTTATCAAAGCAATCTAAAAGAAGAAAAAGAAATCAAGATACAAGTATGTTCATTAAGTAACCTACAATATGGAATACAACAGTAGCAGAGACTATGCCTCGAATCCTACTATGTCAAACAAATAATCTGCAGACTGGGCATTTGAAACCGAAGGGCCAAGGGGGAAAGCATATAAAAATGTTAGCGTGAGTGGACAAAAATAAATAATCAAAAATAAAATGAAAAACAATAACTTAATACTTTTCCACTTTTACATTCGTAAAATCAATGATGCATGCAAGTGTTTAAGAAAATATTTCAAATAATAATTAGCTCATGAAAAATAACTAGCCCCGCTAGTCACAAACAATAAGGTAAAGAAATCGAGAAATTCAATAAGTCATAAAAATAGGACCAGCCCCGCTGATCGAGTAAAATTGGACTAGTCTCACTAGTCAAGTAAAAAGTAAAGTATGGGGAAAAAATATCACCATACAATAAAAGAGAGCCTCCCAAGCATGTGCCGGAGTCTCCCATGCTCTTGGCTCGACTACGACCCACAAACATAGAGTAAGTGGGAGGAGAACTAAAGAAATCGACCAAATATGGTGAAGAAAAACAATATAAAACCAAAAATCCATAAAGACTTCCCCTCGCAAAAAGGCATGAGTACGGTTCCTAGCCATACTCGGAAAATTTCAACTAAGATAAATCTCAAGGACACAGCAAGTACTAATGCCATTAATAAACAAATGCGATTTCCCAAATTGTTAAATAGTAAAATGCAATATTAAAGAATATCATAAATTAAGAAATACCAGGTTTCTAGAAATTATTCGAAAATTTAATATGATTTAAAAGTATATAACAATCCCAATCCATTTCCGAAAGTAATAATTGAGAGCCAAATTAATAAACCAAACTCAATTTATATTCCGAGATGTGCATTAAATAAATAAAGCTAACATGACCAAGCGTATGAATCCTCGTCGAACGATGGGTCAGTACCTCATCCTCGAAAGTTTTCAAAATCTTAGATTTCAAAGCTTCCATTTTGCCTCCATGCTTTGAATCGGTTCAAACCATTTGGAGGGTTTGTAGTGCATCTCCTATGCTCCAAAGCCCAACAAGGATCGTCGTCGAAGGTTGCTGAAATTGAAAGTTCCAATCAGGTCGGCCCAAACGAGCTGCCAAGGTGGTCTTTGGCTCTATTTGTAGTCATCGTTGCCTGTTCATGGAAGCTGAGGCCGAAAAGCAATTAGGAAGAGGAGGTGCTCCTAACGGCATCGGTGCGGTTACTTGGAACGGCTAGAAGATAGAAAAGTCGTTCAGTCTCCGTTTAAGGTCAGGTCGAAAATCCGGGTTGAGCCGAGAGAAAATTCAGAATGGTAGCAGCATAACCAGTAGCAGAAACCTAAAGATGGGTAGTTTGATAAGGGGGGTTATAGCCAAGATAAGAGGACCCTCACCTACGGCAAGGGTCAGGACAAGCAGAGACGACAGCATACTGATGGTAACCATAACCGGGACGCGCCATATACTGAGCCGGCACTACCACTCAGGTATGAAGTATTTACTACTTTAACTGCATTTTATAAAGATATTTGGAATAACAATAGGGATATCATACCCAGCCTCCAAAGAGGAAATTCAACAAAAACAAACCTAACCAGGAGGGTAATGATAAGTACTGTACCTATCAGGAGGACGCCGAGCACAATACCAACCTATGCTATGCCTTGAAAAATGCCATTGAGGACCTTGTACAGAGTGGCTAGTTATAACAGTATAGAACTCCCATTATCGTCGCCAAAAATGATATCATATTTGGAGGTGGATGAATGGGAGGTGATGGAACGCAAGGCTCTTGAGAAACTGATGCGGGTAAGTACCATCGGTATGTGTCTTTTATCGTTTTTGTTGCGTTGAATTTCACTGCTTGTGTTTTGCAGTCCATCTGACTGGTCTATGCTAGTCACGGTGCTGATGCCCGGAAGGCTTTGAAGGACTGGCTACAGAAGGCTGAGACCAATTTGGCCAAGCTTAAGGAGGAGCAGTTTAAAGTGTTGGAGGCTAATGATTTCCTGAACCGCCAAGTCTCGTTGTTGTCACTGAAGTTTACCATGACCAAATATAAGGGCTGACATGCCACCGAGATGGAGAAGAAAGCCATTAATCTCGAGAAGGAGGTTACTGCTATGGTGAAAGAAACCATGGGGTGTAAAGTTGAGATTGCTCGTCTACGGCCCTTCTGGACTACCGCCGCCAAGCTCGAGAAGAAGGTTGATAGCAAAACTACCGATTGGCCAAGGCGAGGGAAGAGGTCATTGTCCAGTTCAAATCCTCGACCGAATATAAAATGACACTTATTGATGTCGACGATGTAGCTACCACCCAGTGGTACGTCGAGGGTGTGAACAAGGGCGGGTTCAACGAGAAGATGGTTGCCGATATTAGGGTTTAATGTTGGAGTGGGCGGGCGGCAACATGGGAGTAGTAGTGGCAAGCGATGCACTGCTTGTTGTTGATGTTTCGCAAGTGTGCACATTCTCAACTTTCTTCAAGTAAGACGTTGTTTGGTTTGAGACCATTAACGTTAGTTACTACGTCGTAGCAAGTGACACCTTCGCTGGGTATTTTAGTTTCTTTCGGTACGAAGGCCTCTGTGCCGAATGCCATTCTGAATGGGGTCTTACCGGTAGCCTCAGTTGCCGTTGTCTTGATGGCCCATTGATTATACGCATTTATATACATGTAGTTATGTCTAAAACTCTAGAAATAAGCCAACCTCAAGTCAATTAATATTTAATTTATTTGTTTATATTTATTATTTGTAGTAATAAGCGGAGTTGCGGAAATGAGAGAAAATGGTGCAAATGGGAGCAAATTGGATTTTTTTGACAAAAAGATGAAATAGCCAATGCAGTTTAACCGTGATCAATGCCGTCAAGGAAGCGGAATCCAATTGCCTCAAATAGTATGTATGGAAGTGCATGGAGAAGAGAAAAGAAAAGAAAAGAAAAGAAAAACAAGAGAGCCACCAAACCACACACAATTCCGTTCTCCATTTTTTTTATTTTTCTGTCGAGAACACCACTGAGACCACCAACATAATTTTTCATTCTCTCCTTCTTTTCTATTACTTCTCTACACCAAATTTCATCAATTTTGTCAAGATTTGAAAGGGATTCAAATGGGAACCACTCTAAGCATCAAGGGCTTCATCACTATCAAGATTTAGACTTGGGTAAAAGCATGAGGCTATAAATCGAGGCTTGCCATTTTTGCTCCATAACGATTGTGATTTGTTTTTGTGACTTCCCACTTCTTTTCACATTTTCCCTCTTTAATTGATGTATATTGAAACTGATGTTGATGTTGTTTTGATTATGGGTAGTGAGTAGAATTTTTGTTCAGCACAACCCTAGCACAAATGCTTATATCAATTTTTGTCGGATTGAAATGCATGTCTAGGAGTCTAATAAACTCTAAGATATGTATTTTGAGCATGTCTAGGACGGAGTTAGAGGTTTGACCCCTTATAATTACTAAGCTAGAACCCTTTGTTTGGTATTGTAAGTGTTATAAGCATGGTGATTTACACATGTTGCGTCATTACACGGGTGAATTGCTTAGTAGTCTAATTCTTGAGCTTTATGCTAATTAGAGTGAGTTAGTGACCTTGAACTAGCTCTAACTCTTTCTCTAATTGAGTTTGTGTGACCCTTGAAACGACACATTAATACCGTAATTGAGCATATTTGGTTCTTGAGCTTTGAACCTCCTTGGATGCGACTACCGCCTAATTAAGAATTTTGCATCTACGTTAGATTAGCTCCCGGCACATATAATTTGGGTGAAGGAGCCTCCGTAGGCTTAAACGCCCACATACCTCTTCAGGTTCTGTTTCCCTACATTTTATGGTTTTTTGCCCCCATTGTCTCCCTTCAGTTACTTCATTTAAGGATTATGCCCTCACATGAACAAAATCCTAGGTTCGCTATTGCTAGAGAGTGCATTTTTTTTTTCGTTGGAAAAGTTGATATTATTTTAAGATACTATGTTGTGAGGTCACTACGTACGTACTATCTTCAAGTATAGAAGAAGTGAAGGGGTCGACCTGAGCTAAATTAACCGAAAAACAGCACATAGATGTATTGATATTAAAAAGTAAAATAATTATTTCATAATGTAAGCAAATAGATTTTTTTGACAACCACACTTACACTCGTAGTTTTTCTCCTTATTTCTATGTCAACTGAATTCACTCTTTATTCCACGGGAAAAAATCAGTGAAATCTTGGAATTCCTGATTGAACCTATGTCCACCATCAGATCTGATCTTGTAACTGCATGTCCTACATTTTTTAGGGGGCACATTGTCTCTCTCTTGACTGTAAACATCAAGGT
The DNA here is from genome assembly GCA_025331145.1 of Rosa persica. Lineage (NCBI taxonomy): Eukaryota > Viridiplantae > Streptophyta > Magnoliopsida > Rosales > Rosaceae > Rosa > Rosa persica. Next base: position 8,921,333 of record WFKR01000004.1, read on the forward strand.
GATGAAAATTGCGGGGCCATTGGAAGCTGCAAAAAAATAGTGTACCTCCAAGAAGAATTTTCAGTTTAAAATTGATCCAAAAGGACTCTTGAAAGCGAAGCAAATGGACTCCCAGATCGTCATCCTTAGACTTGCAATGAATGGTAAGATCTGTTTTTGGACCCAAATCATTGATAATTTCAACATGTCTGGAATTCCAAGCAGCCTCAGTCTTAGTGAGCAAGAGGATGAACAATAGTATCAATATCTGATTCATCTTGTTCTTATGTGTTTTGTTTCACGGGGATGATATTGTGTATACTAGAGGGTAGTTGTCGATCAATTTATACAAGAAAGTGATGCAGTGCCTCATAATTTCCAAACTATTTTAGTAAGAGTTATATTAATGTCTATATATATTCATATGCACATTTTACTATATTACCAAATTTATCTTTTTTCCTAGGTTAATATTCAATTATTCATGGCCCATTCACCAATATAAATTGTTTATTCTTTATTTGGGTGTTAATTAAAGATTATCATCCTAGCATGCTATGAATATTGCCATAGTGTGTGTGTATATATATATATAGTCCGGCTACACTAAGGACATCCTTACCTAAGCTTAGGTACGGATTTCCTGTGATGGCCCATTTTCCGATCACATATTCACATCTTAACCGTTCAGTTTTTAGGTCCTAATGTGTAGATCACCTCTCAAAATTTCAGCTAAATTGGTGATCATTAAGGCATCCAAAACTGCAAATTACAATAATGTAAACGAACGGCTCCGGTTGGACAGATTCAGTTCGTTCATGTGAATTGTAGTTTTGGATGCCTTAACAATCACCAAATTGGATGAAATTTTGCAGAGGTGATCTATACATTAGGATGTCACGCCCCGAATTTTAGAATAACAATTCAAAATCCGAAACATGAAAATACTACAAATTCAAAATAGTCATCCTGAAAATTTCTTTCATAACATCTTCACCACACGAAATAAAATCAAACCGAATTTAGTCTCGGTTAATTATTACAACTCAAATCCAAAATGAAATGTAAAGCTCTAAATGAGCATACACACCTCACAACTAAATGAAATAACAAAACTGCTATAACACCTAAGCAGCTCGGTCACCTCCCTGGTTATCCTGACCTGCAGGAATATCCGCTACACCATTGAATAGTGTACCGGGATTGCAACAACACAAAACCCGGTAAGCTTATGAAAGCTTGTATGAGTAAAAGAAAGAACTGTTACTTAATTTAATCCCATTTATTCCCACACACAGCAACACCCAATAATTTCCACATATGCAAGTACTAACAATCTCAATCAACACCAATTCAATATATCAAGACAATCCAACTCACAACTTCCTTCACAACTCTCATCATCGTATTTATAAAAATACGGTACTTGACAGACTAGAGCTCTAACTGAATCGTAGCCCGTCACCTGGCCTAGATTATGACATCCGACATATTTATCATTATCGTATTTCATCAATATGTATACCTATATACATATTTAGAACGTCCGATAATTCCACATACTCAACCAATCGTATCCCATCATCCACCCAGGATTAGAGCGTCCGATTACCCCACACCGGTCACTACGTCGACCATAAACACATAAATGAGCACAACATATGATATCACATACTGAAATCAAACCAACCAAAATACACCATATTATTATAGAATTACACAATTGAAATATAATCAATTCATCAATTCAGTCAATCATATCTTCACTCAACAATATATATTTTCCACGTAAATATATATATATATATATATATACGTAATCATCCACTCAGGAATGACCACTAATACCATCTATAGTTCACACAAGAAAATCACGAAATTCATTTGTATAATTAAAATTCATTTTACTCACCTATGGACCGTGGTGATTCAAGTCCATGAAATTTTTAAAACAAATATTTAATCCGCAAATATTTTTCACACAATTACCATAAATAAATAAATTTAAAACATTTGGTTCGTAATATGAACCACGTGAGTTTTACTCACCTCAAAATTCCGCTGCGTCTTCAATATAATTATAATTAATGCCGAAATAGCCCACTCAAATAAAATCCGTCAATCACCTAACCAAATATGATTCGAATTTAGCCAACAATTTCAACACATAAATTAACTACCATTTAACGGCCGGATTCCAATTTTTATTAAAATCCGACAAGCGGTTTCTCACGAATCGCTCCCCTAATTACTGTTTTGCACATATACGAAGATCCAACGGTCGGATCTTCGCCCATGACCACACAAAGCTTCTGGGACAGTCATATGATCATCATAACGAATTTACAAGTTCATCCGACGGTCCTAATTTCACAGATCAAAAATCTAACGATCGAAATCGATCGAAATCATAAAATTCATAACTAATTCATACGATATCCGAAAAATGCGTATAATATGCCGAAATGATCGTATCGAAACATAGAATCATAAAATGGACAGAAACCAAATTTTAGACCTCCGGAGGTGGCCAGAAAGGGCCGCCGGTGTTAGGGACAGAGCCGCCACCGACCACCCCCAATGGTGTCGGGGCCGAGCTTGTCCCATTCATTTCATCATTCTGAGTAACTTTCATAACTAGCACAAGACCTAAAAATGACGGGAAGGGATCGAAAAGTACCAATTACAATCGGCGGCCGGAAAAATTCCAGAAACCGCCGAGCTTGAGAACCGACGTGAAAACTGCAACCTCAGGCCCCGATCCCTTCTGGAAACTTGTTCAGAACTTCCTTGCGAACTCAACAAGCCAAGAATCACAAGAAGCGATCGTGTATAGCTCGAGATATCTTGATCGAAAGATTCGGTGTTTCGATCCTTTCGGGTCGAGCTCCGACGAACGTGAAAACGTTCGACCCAGTTCCGGTCCTTCTTAGTGCTTGTAGAGGAAGTTGAGACGAGCTCAATGAGCCAAGAATCAAGTGAAATGGTGGTGTGTAGTTTGAGATATCAAGATCGAACCGAAATCGACCCTTTTCGGTTCGGGTCGCGCCGCCGCAGCTACAGGCCGTGTCGCGGCGCAAGGCCACCTCTGGCAGCTGCGCAAGGTCGAGACGAAGCTCCTGAAAGTGGTTTGAAGTCGTGGGGTGGCCGGACGAGCTGGTGGTGGCTTGCTCTGTTTGCTTCTGTTTTCGGCCGAGAGAGAGAGCGATGCGAGAGAAGAGAGAGAGAGTGAACAGTCTGGTTTTCCAAAAAAAGAAAGAGAGAGAGGCCGGTGGAAAAATTAGGGTTTCCAAAAAAAAAACTAGGGTTTTTTCTATATATACGAGTTTCGGAAAAATTCTAAATTCGATAATTAAATCAGAAAAAATCCGATCTTTGTGTTCCACACGCGTACGGACTTGTATCGACGAGCTCTACAACTTTCATGAAGGAAGTTTCTCCAAATTTCGTACGTAGAAAAAGTCGATTTCTCAAACCGAGTATTTCGAGCTTTTCGTTAAAAATAATTGTTTCGAAACTTCGATAAATGTAAAAGTGAATTATTATCGAACAATAATCGTTAAATCGTATAATAATCACTCAACACAATTACTCGAATTTAAAATAAAAATTGCGGGTATTACATAGGACCTAAAAACTGAACAGTTAAGATGTGAAAATGTGATCGAAAAATGGGTGAAAACACTAAATCCGTTCCATAAGCTTAGGTAAGGACATGCTTACCTGAGAAAAATCATATATATAACAATACTGGCTTAAGGCAGTATTGTTCACCCTGAACCGTACTAGTTTTAATGCAGTTATCAATGCTTTAACGACCATCAATTTGGCTGAAATTTTGTAGAGATGATCCATACACTAGTACCTAAAAACTGAACAGTCTAGATGTGGATATGAAATCGAAAAGTGACCCTAAACTCCAACCTCACACGTTAATTTCAGATTGAGACCTCACTCTGGATAGGATTTGTGTGTGTGTGTGTGTGTGTGTATATAGACACACACAAAAAACAGATAGTGGTAAATTTTGCTGGCAAGAAAACGGGGAGAATGCAATTCTCAATACTATAAAGATAATTATTATAGATGTTGCTGACGAGAAAACATAGATTATACATCGAGAGCTAAGGATAATCTATATCCAAGATAACTCACTATGTTAGCTAAACTGAGCTTGAAAATACTCAAATACTTATTACACGTTTTTTTATGCTCGTATTTTAAATATTAGAATTAAGTTAATCTCTAAACCAAGTATTATGTAATTACTCTATTTTTATTTATTTATAAGAAATAAACAGAATAGTGGAAATCGGTGGAAAATAATGCGAATTAGTCAATTAGAGCAAAGTAAAATTTTTGACAAAAAGACAAGAATCAACTACGAGTCTACATCATCGAAAAGGGATCAACAAATGGGACAAGAAAGGAAATTGAAGCTGATTTAATTAAACTAATTACGTATTAGTTTAATTGAAAAAGGGCAGCTTAATAATTATATAAGCCAAAGTGTTTTTTTTATATATTTTTTTTTATGATTATAAGCCAAAGTGGTTTGATTACAAAGGGTCTGGCTTAATTGCAAATGGAGCTATATGTCTATATTGGTTTAATTAAGCTAATTAAACTGCCACATTTTTCCTTTGTCTTCTTTCCATCCCCAGGAGCCACCCACGCGCTCCTTATCCCTACATTCACTGCAGCAATCACCATTAATTCTCTTCTCCTCTGTCCACCAACATCCGAGATGCATTCCCTCTCCCTCCCTCTTTGACCATAGGACACCACGACTCTAGATATAATAAGAGCATCTCCAGAGTCAAAAGTTAAATCCATTTGTAAAATTTGACTTTTCTAGAGTCATCACTATTCATTTGTATTTTACATCTCCAACCATCTTTAGTCAAAAGCCAAAATCATTTCATAAATTAGTCATTTTAGAGAAGCAATTAATCCTATGTGTGGCTGGGGCCTACATCTCCCCCATCTCAAGCCATTTGGCTTTCGTTCTTTATTCCTTAGCCAAAATAGTTAAGCTTTGGAGTAATAAGTCAAATTGACTACACAAAGTGAATGGTTGGAGATGCTCCAAAAAAAAGCCAAAGCCATTTGGCTTTTGACTACACCGGTTGGAGATGTTCTAAGGAATCAATCATCCCTCGCATCCCAACATCACCAGCGCCGCACGTCCATCCTCAAGGGGAGGGCTGCTCCCCTCTCTCTCCTTTCCTTCCATTTTCTTTTATTCTTAATTTTTTTTTTGGGTATTTGAAAGAGAATTCATCCAAAGCTTCAAGAATTCATCAAGAAATTCAACATCTACAAAATTTAAGATTTAGTTATTTGTGAGGGTTGTAATTCAAAGCTAGCTAATTGTAACTATCTTTGTTTTCTCTTACACTTCTCTACTCTTTTACTCTTTGAATTTTGTTATTTTGATGTTTATGATTATGAGATGTGATAATTTCCTTGTTATTTTGATGTAATAGATGCTTAATTTAATTTATATATGAAATATTTTAATTATTGGATGCTTGTGTTTGGTCAAAATTGGTTAGAATGCATAGTTTGAAATTATCAACTCTTGAGGATGTGTTTTAATAATTCTAGATTAAAATTTAAGGGATGATATCCTTAGATTTTAGAGCTAGAACCCCGATTTAATATTTATGGGTAATACAAGCATGGTTCATTACATGATTAGCTTGATCGCAATTATGGTGAGCTTGGTTGCCTAATTCCTCGATCTCTAGGCCTCTTGATGTGAGTTGGTGACATCTGGAACCGGCTCTAATTCATGAGTTCCTACGACCCTTGAACTGGAGTAGGAATACCATGAGAGGGAATGTCGGCCCTTGAGCCTTGAAAAACCTTGGGTATGGCTTCTACCATTTTTAATAAATTGCATGTACATCAAATTACCTTCTAGAGCATTGTATTAGAGTTAGGATTCATCCCTAACTACCGATCATCATATTTATATTCATTTTTATTGCTTTATTTAATTTAGTTGTTCGTTAATGTGTCCATTTAAATTTTTGCACTTTAATTATTAGAAATGCAAATTACAATTTTCGGTGACACTTTCTACTTCATTGTAAATAGTACGTCATCACTAGGCTCATGGCTTTGATTAGGCTTCGGTGCAAACCGAACCCGAGCATTGATAAGGCTTGATACCTTAGAGTAGCATTTTCATTTTTATTAATTTTTCTTTTCATTTTCTTTTGTTTGTGAGGACAATAATTGTGATCTTAATTATGGTATTGTTTTGAGATTTTACTCTTTACGGAAAAAAATATATTATGAGAATGTTGATTAATATTGTTTTGAAAAAGTGCTTTGAGTTGTGGTGTAACATTTTTAGGTCTTGTGTGACCTATTTAAATGTTTGGTCTTTATTAGGGAGAAGATAACATCAATTAAAAACCTTTTATTAGGAAGCAATGAAAGTTTTTTGGTTAATTTATTGTCCCTAATAAAAGTTTTATTGGGGCAATAAACTTTTTTTTTTTTTGAAAAGGATTGGGGCAGTAAACTTTATTACATAGAGATAAAGTGAGAGAGAGAGAGAGAGAATGAGGTCATCAGATAGTTTGCTGGAATCTCGCTGGACTTTGACGGACTCTAGTCGAAGTGTTATTGCATGGTCAATAAAAGTTTTTTTTTTTTGAAAATAAAGGGCTAGTGCGGTTGCCCTCAAGCCTTGATTAATGAAACCGTCGAATACAAAGGGGGACATTAAGCCTAAACCCCTGATTACAATAAGCATCTAGAACATTTCCTGAAATAATATCAGGAACCTCCACATTAAACATGTATTCTAACAAACACCAACTAGCAAAGAGTGCTCTACTGGCTACTTTATTTACTTTGACATTACAATGACATAACAGAAAGATAACTCGATATATAACCCGATTACAACGTTCATAATTACCATAAGCACACTTTCCTACTATGTTGTTGCCGGAGGAAAGATCCGACGACACTTAGCTTCACCCTACCACTAGGCGGTACCGACCATTTGAAGAAGCAAGAAATTCGTAGCCTACTTAGAACAGACAAGGCACATTGAGTGCACACACAGACACAAAGCCCGACTAGCCCTACACGGTAAGTGTAGGGACTTATTACTCCCAAAAAGAGCATCCAACCTAAAAAAAATAAATAAATAAAAACTGTAAATAAACAAACAATCAAAGCAAAGCCAAAAACTTGAGCCCTAACCCAAGCAGAAGCCTAGATGGGACCCACTAGCAATTTCCAGGCCCAAGAAGCCAAAGTATCAAGGACCCCGTTCTCTTTCTCAACCCAAATCCACACCTGCATCCACGCCGCCGCCCAGCCACCATGTTCGCCGCCCAGCCCCCGACATCAGGATTGGGGGGGGGGGGGGGGGGGGGTCAATAAAATTTTTATTGAGGGGTAAATGTTTTATTAGGTGATAATATTGACCCTCAATGAAACGATTTACCAAGCCAAAGTGCAAAACCCCATCTGTGCTTTTTTGGTATTGTCACTTTTGGCCTCCTCCTACTCTACCCCAAGCCTTCTTCACTTCTCATCTGATTCAATATAGGCAAACAGAGAATACTTCTCCGACTCCAAAATTCTTCCTCAAAATTAATAAAAAACAAACCAGACTCATTTGAAAACAAGGTAAAAGAAAAAAATAATAATCAAAATCCCATCAAAGCAAAATAATGCTCTGTTTGGTTGCTAAAATAAGTAAGAAAGAAAAAAAAAAAGAGAACTTACCAAAGCTTTTTCTCTCTCTAAACTTGGAAACCAAATCGTGATATTCAGTTTTGGAGCGAAAATCTTGGTCGGGAATGAAATGCCTTTTGAAATTTCTGGAATCCCAAACTTTCCCATACGACAGATCTCTTCCCCCGCCTCCTAGCCCCGTTCGTTTCTCTCTCTCAACCCAACCTGAAGTCTTCACCAGCTGCTGTCTTTTGCCCCTGCCAGCTGGTTCTTCTAACTCTCCGCCGTCCACTTTGCTAAGGCCAGCTTCGCCGTCTGCGCCATTGACCACCAGGGCCATGGCTTCTCCGACAGCCTCATTTCTCACATCCTCGTTGTCGACTACTGCCTCCATTCTGAAGCTCGAAGGCCCTGCCGGTCTCTACCACGACATCGGCACAATGGGCTTTGGCCCCAGGGTGAACAGGGACGGGGAGAGAGAGAGAGAGAGGGGTAATTTCTTATTATTCGGAGGCCAAACTTGTCTTTTTACCTTTAAATGGGTTAAGTGGGCACACATATTTTTTAATCGAGTAAATGGGATCCTGTTAGGCCAAATTTGGGCATTTGGTAAAGGAGCCATTCTTTTAATGATTTGTGTATATAAATGTTCAAATCAGACATTTAAACAGCTTCTATTAGGTAATGTGGAATATGTATGAAACACAGCTCTGATATCGTGATGAAGTACATTTATATTTTAAAACCAAAAATTAATTATCAATAATTAAACAGGTACTCATATTATGGAGTCACTCTAACCCAACCAAGCAGGAGCAAGCCAGGTTGGTTATACGAGTGTAGACAAATTCTCATGACTATTAATTCCCTAGTTAGAGGAGTCGATAACTAAAGGATACCCAAATGGCAATACCATACCATGTACAACCAAACTTGCCTATAATAGGCTGGTACATTATTCCCCAAATTCCAGTGACGCCCAAGTTGCTACTGGTAAAGTGACTAGAGTATATCTCTTATGCGTGTATAGTTAAATGTCCTAATCATAGGACTTCCACATTAAGTAAGATCTTGTTACTATTTTCATCTTATTTACACTATTATTAAGAGAACTCATGTTGCCAGCGAAACTGGGTGTGAAATATTACAAATATCCTTAAACTATAATTTAGTTTAAAATAGTATTTAATATATGAAGGATAATATGGTAAATAGCAAAATAACAATGAAAATAAAAATTCAACAAAAGAAGGAAACTGCCAACAATATCTTCTCAGCCCACATTCAGCATATATAACTGTTGGATCATAATTTATATATATATATATATATGCCTTAAAACAAGGAAATTATTTATTCTAAAGTCCAATTTAATGTTGACTAATCCAACTAATCTTGTACTTTTGCTTAACTTTTGTGTTTATTTATATATATATTTATTATGTTTTTCTTATCATGCTAGGAAGTGATAGAGAAGTATGGAAATGCACTAAAAAATCAACCTTAGCATATTTTCCTACTCCGGCTAGGAGAAAGCGAGCTAGACAAGAAAGGAGGGGCGGCAGCCTGATCAAAAGAACTCCAAATGAGTTGAAACTTTCCAGATCCATTCTAAACATCCTAAGAATCATTTCTTAAGAAGATTTCAAGAACTAGTTTGGAGTGGAAGACCTTCAAAATATCGGTTCAAGTTTCTGACTAAAAGAAGAAAACGGCAAAACTGGACCTATATGGATTCCGATAGGATTTCCAACCAAACCACAGTGAACTAAATTCATTTCCAACCAAACCACAGTGAACAAAGCTCTGAAATTTTACCAAGATTATCTACACTTATCAAAGAACATTTGTTATAAAGAAGTCGAAGGTCAATTCCGAAGTCTTAGTGGAGATTCAATTGAAGGAAGAAATGAGAAGAAAGTCCACCATCATCACCCAAAAACCTTCCATGTTTTAGGGTGTAATCATCATATTCTCTCTATATTATCTAAAACCACTTCAAAACTCTTCATTTTCTTGCTTCCCTTGCATAATAAAGAGCTAGCTGCTCATCTCTTGTCATTTGGTCATATTTTTCTACTCTACTCTCTTTAATAGCTCATCATTACTTCCCTCTCTTTACTCCATCTCTTCCATACCATTTTCCCTTGTTTTTGAGATCTATTACCACTCTCATACTCCACTTCCATGCTCCATTCATGAAGCTAGCTGCTCCCTTTTGCTTTTCCTCCCATTTTCACACCATTCTTTCTCCCTATTTAAGGACCTCATCTCCTTATAAGCAAATCACCACCTACTCCACCCCATTACATCTTTTTTCTCTCTATCTCCACAACAAAACCTCTATATCCACCTCCTAAAATCCAAACTCATAATATCCATACTCCTCAGCCTCCATCACCACCACCACAACTACCATCTTCCACCACCACAAATTCCTTGACCACGACCACTACTCTATCACTACCACTTAAAGTTAACCAAAGAATCATCATGTATTCATCACCATTTCAATCATCATCAACAAAGAAGTTCATCATCCATTCGCTCCTTGAATCACTCCACGATCAAGGAGGATTCAAGGAGCATTGAAGGAGGAAAACAAGGGAGGAGCGCTATTGATTTGTTAAGCTTCAACTAGTTCATTCTTTCCTTTAACTCTTTAATTTACCTTAATCTATATTATAGATTTGATACTAATTTATATGATTATGAGTGAGTAGTTACTTTGTTGGGGCTGGGTTGAAAGCCCCAGCCAATATTGTATGAATTGATGTTATAATATGATTTTATACAACTTTGATTAACATGTCTATATGCTAGTTCAAGAATTGAATGCATTTGCTTAGACTTTACCACTTTGGGTATGTGTATTTGCCATGTCATGGTATACTGTTTAGAGCTTGGTAACTTTTGAATATTAAAGCATGAAAGCACACTAAGTGTGCATGAAGGGGTTGTGAATTACAATCACTTAAAGATAAGCTTTGTTGGTTTGCATGATTTCTTCATCTCCAAACTTTATGCACTAAAGGTAATGCACTAGATATCTAATAGGATTGAAATGCATGACTTAAGTAGTTAAGCACTACACCCGATAGGGGTTGCTTGATATCACAAAAAGAGCATGTCCTTTGTCATACCCGAGAGGGATGCAAGGAGAAAGATTGGTTAACTAATTTAGCATCATTTATATTGAAACGCATCAATACTTACAAGGGAGGTTAGTGGTAGACAATCTAAAACCTAACGTTCATCCATTTGATCACTAGTTTAGTTTAGAGTAATTTAGTTTACATTTGAGCATCTACTTGTTTTCAATTCAAAACTATCTTCAAAAACCAAAATCAAATTACTACTCCATCTTTCACCATGAGCTTAGATATCCTTGTGAATTTAGGTTTGTGATTCTACATTTGCATATTCTAGCTCTCCTTAGGTTCACACCTTAGCTAGTGAAAAGAATCCAATTCTCGTGGGTTCGACAACCTTTCTTAAATTCCTATACTTTTACTTGTATCATTTATACTTGAGGGTGGCTATTTGGCTAACAATAACTTCTCAATGCCACTATCTCCATATATAACTTCAACTTCTCAATCCCATTACCTTCAGATATAACTTCTTAAGGAGCCCTTCTAATGATGACCACTAAAATGAGGACTTGTTGATGACTTTCTAACCAACGGTTTGGGAGACCCTCTTTTCAATTACATTAAGATATATCAACCATTACCTGTTTATGTATGCATGAATTGATCACTTCTGAAAATTTTCTGTCAAATTGCTAATCATTAAGGTACCGAACTAAATCAAATTAATGGACAAACCAAATCTGTCAAACATGAACCGCTCCTGCTCATAAATGATTAATCACGATTATGAATGTCTTAATGATTTTCAATTTGATTGAAAAATTGCATAAATAATCTACACATAAATGTCTAAACATCTAACGGTTCATTTGTGAAAATATGATCGCAAAGTAGACCTCATATAAAAGTCTTTAACGATTTCAATTTAATAGTCCTCATTAGAATGGCTACGTAACTTCTTAATCTCACTATCTCCAATATAACTTTTCACATCCTACATATACAACTTCACACTTTTTTCCCCTAAAAAATAAAAATAAAAATAAAACTGTTTTAGGTATGCGTCAATAAAGACTAGTTCTCTATAAATAGCCCCTCCCCTGGCCCAACCCATAAAAAAAAAAAAATGCAGGTATGATTCTTTGCTCTGACACCCTCATGCTTTCAAAATTATCACCTGATTAACTTGAGCGATGTATGGTTTTCGGCCGGTAGACAATTGCCCCTCTGACCGTACTCTGTTTTCCTTGCACCTGAAACCGACTATCCAGCCTCTGTGTCCCACACCCTGCCTACCGACCCTCTCGGATCAGTTCGCTATTTTTCACCTACTGACCCTGAATAAAATATCAGTAACAATTATGATGCTTTGAATTTTTGTACAATACCGTCACAAATATTAAGTGATGTGACAGTATCACACAAAAATTTCTCCATAGTTACGTGCTACTCTTTTTCCCCTCTTTATTCTCGTGACAGATACGTTCGTTGGATGATAAATTCAGGTGAGAACGCCAGATTTTGGTATAGATATGGACATCAGTGGCAAATATTGGCCTTTTTCAACATTAGGTTGGTTAAAGCTTGATTTCAGTCGGTGCCAAAAATCCTAAAACTGAGGACTGAGCCGGTTCCTCCCCATTTATCGAACCGCACTGTAATCTTTAGATATAGGAAACAGCATAAATAATGTCTCAGACTCGCTCTCTCAAACATTCTTCTATAGTGCAACTGAATCGGTAACTATCTCCCTAAAAAGCATGATATCACTTCATTACATTTTCATTTTCACTCACCAAAAAAAAGACTTCATTACAAATTCGTTCACCGACATTGCATTTTTTATTTATTTTTGGTCAAGAAACTTCACTGCATTTAATTACTGAGAAGCAGGGCCAATACCCACCCAAAAGCCTACATGTTCGGCAACTGACAGTACAGAACAGAAACTGAGAGTCTGAAACTGCAAAAATTGAGAATAAACAAATTCCAATGAAAAGAACTTGTCTCAGGACTGAGGCCTTTGCTGATGACGGTTACTTCTGGAAGGTAACATTCAGAAGTCAGCAATACCAGACAAACCTAGAAGGGAAGTACTACTATATTCGAAAGAGTACCCGAAGCAACTGTTAATTTACAAATGGGGATCAATTGTTCTTTCCAAAAGATAAACAAGGACTAAACAAGATATGTTGATTCCTCATGCATATGAACACTATTAATAAGTGGCATGCAGGCCAACCACAATAAGAGGGGTCTGGATTGATGAAAGCGGTAACTTTGAGATATCACTTTGATTGAGAAGCAGACTGTAATGTTTAGCTCACAAAGAAAGGGTCACTGAACTTGCAAAATACACTGGGGAAGTGTTGACGTTTTACAAATGAATGACTCATGAAGATCCCAACACCCTACAGCGGTATTCTCCCAATGCCCATATGGGGAATATGTTTCTGTATGCAGAATAGGCGATCATACAGTTCCGGTTGAAGACACCCATGATTTCCTGTAAAATAAAATTTTGAGAAAAAGGTCTCACCACAACTTAGTAGCATTTCACACTTTATTTCCCAACAAAAAAAAATCAAGAGAGATTTCATTCACAATGTTATAGCAAGGCATCCAACCAATAATAGAATGAGAATGGATCATCATGGTAAAGCAAATACTTGTACGCAAGAGAGATTGGAGAAACACTAATACTCTTGATAATTCAAAACTCCCCCAAATATAGAAAATCAATAATGCAAAAGGTACAAGAGTACTGTATAACACATGTTCATATAATTTTTCAACAAAATGTTTCAAATCTTTCCTCACAAAAAAAAAAATTAATAACAATAAAATAAAGAAATAAATAAATAAAAAATATTGTGACATAATTTAAACTGAAATGGTGGGTATTTTGCCAAAAAAAAAAACTGAAATGGTGGGTAGGTATTCGTCCTTAATTTAGTATTTATAGTATGAGAAGATTTCTTATATTTTGTGCATGCTATGAATAAGATTTTCATTATATGGATCATCAACGATATGAATTATGATCCATCCCAAAAGGAATGGAGATCTCAAAGAAATAAATGTGTCAACTATTCAACACTACGAGGAAGAAATAAAATATATACTCATTTTTCCCAAAAGTTGTTCAACTCATCATGCAGCTATAACTATTTCATTACTATTTATATGTTACATGCCAAACCCAAGATGCGAAGATCCTGTGCTCGCTCCCAATCTTTAATTAGAATCCAAAAAGCATGCATAAATCTGATGGCTCAAGACCATTTATTCCCAATTATCCATTCTAAATAGTATAGTCAATGAACAGTGAAGTACCTCTTGAGGAAAATCTCCATTCTCCATTTGAGAATTTATCAAACATCTAGCCCCACGGTGCAGCGGTGTAGGATCTCTTTCAGCCTGCTCCAAGATATAAGGTTACCACGGTTAGATGATAGCAAAAGTACAGCAGTGCACAAAAGTCCATATCAGCATAAAAATAAATAAAATAAAGTATAATGCAAAGATGGTGCAGGGAAGAGCATTAAAGTTTTTGTGGGATTGTGTTCAAAGGCAGAATTTCTGGGGAATAATGAGAATTAGATTTCTTGGGTGATATGGTCAGATTTAGTGTTGCTGTTGAGTTCACTGTCAAAGAGCCTCTCTATGAAGTACACTGAGATTGGAGAGTGGCTGTATAGTAAGTCAACTGTAAGATATAGACAGGCTTATGTTGTCTGATATAATGCCGTTATTCTACTGTTTGAACAGTACATTTTTGTATGTGCTATCTGTATCTGCAGACTGCTGATCAACAGCGAAAGTTGAACATGAGAACAACCTATGCACTACATGTGATGACATCATGTATTTAAGTAAACCTAAATACATTACCTGCCCGGCATCAATAAGAGCTAACATAGCCCATCCAGTGTTTACCACATGAGACCTATCCCCCTTAAGATTTGTGTACTCCTGCATGGACAGGGTATTAGAACGTAAACAGACATGAAACATTAAAACACACAAAACAAAATGATTACTGGAACCTGTTTAACTAATATCACCTCGGAGGTGCCTTTATGAGCACGTTTACGTTAAATACTGCCTGGGAATTTTATTTTAAAGAAAAGGCCAATGACCCTAGAATTTCACAGGGTGTCCAATATAACCACACACCAATGGTCAGGAAAACAAAAGCTACTTTTATTAAATATATTTATATGTAACACAATCATACACACAGATATGATCATATATATTACCATTGCTAGACAAATATTAAACCAACTGAAAGCCCTTAAAATAATGTCTGACTATAGAAATTATAATCTTTGGGGAACATGTCCATGGAGCACTCCCATCTAAATTTTTCCCCATCAAAGAATATCATCAAGCTGCTAGAGTAGAAGTAATCTACTAGACTATTAATAAGATCAATATTCATGCTCCATGCAACGAAAGATATAGGGGACTTAAGCTTACAAGAGATACGACAGGACTAACATACTTGTTTAAGGGTAACAACTAAAGGATCGGTCGAAAAAATAGCTAGTTTATAAATCAGGAAAGGGGCGAAACTAAGGTTTTTGGGTCTTTGCAGCTCACTATTCTTGTTCACTTAATCTTCAGCTTTGTAGCCATTCAAAGAATAAAAAGACAAAAAAGCAAAAGCAGACAGGAGAGAAGAATGCCTTAGTTATCTTATAATGATAGTTCAAAGGGACTGAGAGCTAAATAACACATAAAACAGTGTTAAACTGATAAACTACAATAGTTCAGAATTAGTGAAGCAACATAGAGAAAGTTTTTGTATTTATTTGACACATAAGAAAGATGTGGATTAAAAAGACCTAACCTTGTTTTGGCATGAAAGATAACTCTCTCCCCAGCCACCAGAAGCAAGCTGTTTCGATAGCAGAAAATCACAAGCTTTACGGATGCTAGAGCTATTTTTGTAGTTCCTTCCAGCAGCCACCAACCCTTTTACCCCAAACCATGTACCATAAGTGAAGCAAACACCCCAAGAACCATACCTGCTCAGAAATTTTAGATATAAAGGGTGTGATTGCACTGCAAACCTTATTTTTCATACAGCAACAGGGAATCCTAAACTCTAAGACTTAGTTGCATGCAATGGCCTAGGAAATCTTGAAAATGATACATCAGAGAATATATAACATTTAGAAAGAGCTTATAAATAACAAAAGCAGGGACAAACCATGAGCCATCAGACTCTTGTATCTTCTCAATAAACTCAACACCCTTTTTGATGCACTGTTCTACTTCTTGTTGCCGATGACCAGGATATAACTTTTTAAATGATACCAAAGCTTGAATAGCAGCTGAGGTACATTCAACATATCTACAGAGACATGAAATAAGAACCAACACAATTAAATAATTGGAAACACATTAGGAGAGTACAGTTAGTGCAGTTCAAGGTGCTGATATCTTACGGATAATCGATAACAATGTCACCAAATGTCTCAGCAGGGTTGATCAACTGGAAAGAAAAATAGAAGTGAAATGCATTAGGTCTCCATTATCTCTGGAAGTGTTACTATTGAAAAGCATAGATCATTGCATCAACCCTAATGAGTCATGTCACATAATGACTTTTGATCAAGTTCCTAGAAGAAAAGACGTGATGAATTTACACATCAATGATGACGAGATGATCTACAGCTGTCAGACTGACCTATATGATGAAATGGGCGCTATCACCCTGGCGAACTGAAGGGATGTGAAAGTTGGAATGGTTAACACATTTAAATATATACCTCCCTGAGAATTTTGTCCTTTAACTTGATGGTAAAAGATACTTTTTAATTTGTTCATGGCATGGTTTTTCACTATCATCAGCTTATAAACAACAGGATCATAGAGATGGCATTGAACAGGGAGCTTAGCCTATTTTTTGTAGATAGATGTTTTGGAGAATGCAATCAGACAAATTTTACTTATCTTTCTAAATGAAAACAAGATGGAAATAAGCCCAATTGGATACATAGGTTAATGAAGATCCTATTTATGCACAACACAAGAATTCCAATACTGACTAGAAGGAGGAGATTACAAGATGCACTTGCATTACTGAGTGCCCTACACAATTTTATAATTTTATTAGAACCGACTAAAGTGATATGAAGAGCAGTGAAAACAACAGAGAATCATGAAAAATGAGGCTACCTCCAACCATCTGTAGGATCTTGTGAGTTCATATGTCGCAAAACCACCATCCCCATTCTGCAATCAGGTTAATTTTAATGAAATAAATAGCTATTCACAATTATTGTGAATGGTGAGGGTATGAGTGGATGAAAATAACACAGTTCTCTACTACTTATTATGGTCTGGCTAACCTGTAATGAGAGTATGACATTGACAGCATCATACAACCGATTCGCATCAAGGGGTTCACCGACAATTTCTGATGGGATTTTTGACAAGACCAGAACAGCCTGCAAAAGATAAGAGTTATAAATAGTGAACAATGAAATACGTAAATG
Source organism: Rosa persica (assembly GCA_025331145.1). NCBI lineage: Eukaryota > Viridiplantae > Streptophyta > Magnoliopsida > Rosales > Rosaceae > Rosa > Rosa persica. The sequence goes on from WFKR01000004.1 coordinate 8,938,629, forward strand.
CAATATGTTCAATTCCATCAACACTTACTTTCAGTCCTTCTGCTGTGCAGTCTGAGATGGGCCATCCATGATCACCAGTAGAGAAAGGCCAAGCACCCTTTGAAATGTGGCGATACCAAAAGTCGAGATCACCTGGGCAATTTTCTAAAACCTTGATAAAATAAAAGTCTCAATTAAGGAAATGGTGGAAACATTGAACTAAATGATAGTAAGAAGCAAAATGGATTCTGATGCACAAAGAATTCTACCTGTGAATCTTTTATGAATTTATGTCCCTTTCTTAGAGTTGAACCATATTCTTCAACAAGGTTGGTTGACACGATTGCTTGAACTGCGAAAGCAGTGTCCCATAACTGGCTTCCATTATACCCCTACAATAATCATTACATCTAGGTCTTAAATAGAAAAGTTATTTCAGTAACTGAGGTAGAATAAAGTCATGGCCAAATTTTCAATGAGCATTCTAAACAGCTTGAAAGTGCCAATGGACATGCACTAACCAAACCAGATGTAATATAACTTTAAATGGAAGCCCCTCATTTTCTCCGATTTCCCCCCCAATAATTCTCAGTTAACCGTTTACCCTTTCAAGTTCATTTCTTATCAAAATTAATTACACAAGAAAAAGAAAAAGAAAAAAAGAAAAAGGTTCACTCTTTAAACTGTACTTGTGGAGTATTGGTGCTGGTTGCTGAATTGTCTTCATAGTGTTTGGTGGATGGCTACAGAATGCTTTCCATAAACCAACAAACACTATGATGCCAGTTTAATAGACCACCAAGCACTTGGCAATTTCCACATATATAAATGAGAGGACTAAGAATTTTTTGAAAGAGAAAAAAGTCATGTAGTCTTGGGCAAAAAGTCATTTAGAATTTCCCTTGTCAAAAATTGTTCGGAGAGATGGCAGTATTTCTACCTGCATTTTCATGCCATCTTCAGCAATCCATAGATAATCATAGATTCTTGGAATATGCAACTTGAAAGCCTCTGAATTTGGATCTTCCACCCAACAGCAAAGCATATTTAACACCTGCAACTCAAAGTTAGTAAACTCTAATCGACAAATAAAAATATGTGACAAAATGGGTGCTTAATATATTCTGGCAATCAAAACATACACATGACTGAAAGGAAAACTGAATAAGTAAAATCAATTTTAAATCATCTAGGAAAATAGCAGATTGGAATGAACATCAGTATTCAGTCCAAGATAAAAACATAAAAAATAAAAAAAAGAATTGGAGATCATTGAAGGGATTTTGGAACCCAAATAATAATATAGTCAACCAAGAGAATCCAACTAGATTGTTGAGAACACTTAACACCAACTTTGGTTGGAGAAGAAAGGGGGAGGGAATAAAGGGATGGAAAGAGAGGAGGTCCTTCACGTGGTGTTAAGAGAGGAGGTCCATCATGTGGTAAAGGGTTGGGTTAGATCAGAAAATAGGGTGGATTTAATTCCCCTCCAAACCTCCCAAACCCATGCACTCGTGGAAGGAGTGCAAGGAATAACAATTGTTACAAAATCATTACACTATCCCAATTGAACTGAGAACCAATAAAGGGTGTTATTTATATTTATATTATTTGTACTCCCAAGGAAATCCTCACATCCTTCTCTTTTACCATCCTTTCCATGCCTACAACTATTTTCCTGCTTACACATCCAGTCTTCCAATGTTAGTATAAGTGGCAGCACTTGGTAGATTAGGTCCACTCCCCTTAACAGACGAAACATTTATCACACAAGTTTGTATAGTAGTGAATATGCTTGGATATATACCTTATTCACAGGCCCAATGCAAATATAACGAGTATTCTCATCTTCATAATGTATGTGCTCAATCGCAGTTTGCAGAGCCTTTTCTCTCAACTTCTTTCCAGGCCAACGCATCAAGACTGGTTCAACAGCCTTATGAAGAGAGGTCCAAAGTATGTCTTGTACAAGAGGATGCGGATAGTACAAATCCTCCTGCAACAATAAAGCAATGCGTTTTCTTAAACAAATCAGGATCTAATTATCCAATTGATTGAACAATAAATAAATGGGATCTGAAATCTGCTGACTGTAAACCAAGGTCCTTGAGTACCAAAAAAATAATAATCAAATGCCTCGAACTAATATCCCATATAAATAGAACTGTGTATTACCCACTCATAGCACAACAAATAAAAGTACGAATAATAACAATAATAATTAAGTGCGTCTGTAAAATGTGAAACATAGCAATAATCACAGCATATTCTAATCTTTTTCAGAAGGATCATACTTTCCTGTAAGCACATTAATCAACACTTGAGCTGTTATCACAATGAGTAAAAGTCAAAATGTGAAAATATTAGTACAGTTGTTATACTCTGCTCTTCAGTCAAGTTGCTAAAAAAGAAGAAGATAAATATACTATTTTCTCCCAGTTTATTATCAACAAAATTATAGATTTTGTCTGATGTCAATTGACCAACCTTTGCACACTCATTCCGCGCCTGGTTCCAATCTATTTCATGATAGGGGACATTAAAAAGCTCCTTTCTCAAAGACAAAACTGTTGGTGTGATTGGACCAACAAACCGCTTTCCATACAAGTAAGACATTGGCAAATAGACCATGCGGCAATGGCACCACATCCTTCCTGCAGAGTAAAAAGTAAATCAATTTCTCTGCTACAGAGACTTTTGAAGATCAAAGCAATTATCCCACATATGCCACAGCCCACAAGTAATCTTCAGTTAACCTTTTAGAACAAGATCACACCATATTATGCACAACTGAACAAAAACCATGCTAGCTGAAAACAATGGCATTTGAAATCTCCCTTGTAGAACAAAGAGCGCCGTTCTAAAATAGAAATTAAATTTCAAGAAGGAAAGAAAAATCCACCAGATACAACATATTTGTTTATGTTTAGCCATAGGAATGCCACACCAAAGGGAAGATGTCAAACTTAAGTCACCCAGAGCTTGGTATTTCCAGCATCAACTCAGATATTTATATAACAATAACAAATTTCTGTCTGAAACAGAAACTGTATGCTATAAAGTTTATTACCCCTCCAGGTCCCAGTCGAGAAAGGAAGTTATATGACCACCTAAGCTATGCTGATTGCCATAATTAATTGTACATAACAAGTTAAAAAGGTAATGTGCCTATAAGCTACTTTAATGTATTCCTCTTTTTCCACTGATAAGGAAATGTCACATATTTTCAGCAATCAAAAAGACACATGCATACATGAAGACACACATAAACACTCATCTGCATAAAATGGATAAATGAGCAAGAACCTGGATGGATAGGGAGCATGTAAGGAAGAAGCCATATCTCAGGGGGCAGGGGATTATTGCCAGACCATTCAAATGCTCCAAGTACCTATACCAACCACCAATATAACAAGGATTAAACAACTGAACTAGATTACCGATGTATGGAATTGTTCACATATACATTAAATTCTAGGTTTAATGGTTTGTTAGACCAACAAGATGAAGGTTAAGTTCTGAACTGATAACCACATTTTGCCCCATGATGTAATTGCTGTGGCACTCCCATGGTCCAAAATCCATTTACGCCCTGTCTCCATCGCTCCTTTTCCATCTTTAGCCCCTTCGCCAAGCAACCTTAAGGTAACATAAGTCAAGACACTGCCAAACATGGTACTGGGGCCCTCTATGTGTAAACCCCACCCACCATCTTCATTCTGCAATTAAACATCTCTAAATTCACATAAATTTGGTCGATGCGCAGAAGCTCTAGAAAAGGAAAGCTTTGATAAATTTTTAAGAGATGAGTAAGTCCTAAAAGTTAAAATCCAAATGCTTGCCTGATGATTGTAAAGGTATCGACAGATCTCCTTCCTATGCTCATCTGATAAGACTGCATTCAGTGCCCCAGTGATGGACAAAGTAATCACCTGATCATTTGATGAGAAAAAGTGTCAAGAATTACAATAAGTAATTTATTTTTGTAGTAACGTTTATTGTATAAGAAGGTATTAAAATTGTAGTTTCTGGTGTACTCTGTTGAGGTTGACTTGCATATTATCCACAACAAGAGTCAATTTGAAACAACAGCACTTACCAGGCCAGGCAGTAGAAACATAGGACCTCCATAGTCCCCAGGCCAATGTCCATCATGGGCTTGAAGTGTGGAATGGAAATTTATAGCCCTTCTTAAAATTTTAGTAACTGTCTCGTCGGTCAGATCTTCCGTGTCCTTTACTCTGATCTGGGGTAAAACATCATGAACTGGGTTCTCCTTGGAAAACTACATTTTTGGTGAGGAAGACAAGTGGTTATACTTGAGCGATGGAATTTTGATACTATAGGAAAAGAATTTAGCATACAGCCAAAATCATAACAATAGCTTTAAAGAAACTCTAATTTTGGCATAGGTCTAAGATTACGAATTGTTGTAAGTACCATGCAAACTGTACATGTATTACAATTTTGACATATTTATGGGCTTCGCTGCAAGACTAGCCCAAGAAGTATTCTACACAGTCTACCCTGTCACATTTAAAATGAAAATTAAGGTCTATGATTTACAAGGTTTATTCTTTCTAGTGAAAATGAAACTCCCGGGACAAATTTTAGAACAATATAACAGGATTTTCAAAGTTGACTGTAGCTGGTTGCACCTTGACTGGTAGTTGTTTACCTTGACAGAATTTAGAAATTCAGAAGAACCTAGCTCTAAAGTAACTCACAAATTGGTAGAGTGAAAAAATTCATATGAAATGACATTAAAATGATGTTTTGTCATTTCAGTAAAAGAAAGGCGAGGCTAAGAAATGACATCAAAATGATGTTTTGTCATTTCAGTAAAAGAAAAGGCAAGGCTAAGAAATGTAACAACAGCAAGGAAACAGTATAGAGCAGGTTGAGACAGTTCAGAAAACACAGATCACAAAAAATATTTTATAATTAACTAACATTATCCTAGTTAACTATTCTCAGATGTAGCTATCATTGACCCCAAATTTACTGAATTTGGAAAGAACAACTAGACCAAAAAAGGTTAATAATAAAAATATATCTCCATCAATTCGAAAACTCATCCAAGAAGATTCAAAATGTTTTCCACAGTACTATGACCTTTGTGATCAAATAGAAGAAGCATGACGCAAACTACTGCTGTCAAAAATCACTTCAGAAGAAATTTTCACACTACAGTCGCAACAATTCACTCCATCACGCAATCCGCAGTCAAACCAGAATTCCGGTCAACTTCAATTCTCACTTCCAAAACTCAATATTAAAATATTCATATACAGCCTTAACAAGAAGCTACTAGATCTCTAAGTGAAGTAAGCAACGTACTCAATTTGAAGTAAAGCAAACTCAAACAAAAGCAAGAACGCAACCGATCATTCCAGAACTGAAAAAAAAAAAATCCAAACCTGAATGCGCATGAGCCGATCGGAGCTGTGCTTGTGAACGAAGCGGTGGTTGTGGTAGTGCTCGCGAGCCTTCTCGACCTCCTCAAGCTCTGCCGGAGTTCCGAGCTTGGGATTGAACTCCCAGACTTGCCGGCCGACGTGGTTGTTCAGCGTCCGCAGCCATGGATTCCCTCCCTCCGCAATCTTCAGCTTCCACATTCTCGATCCTGCGGCGATCGGCGGTCAGAAATCTCCGAGATCTAAAAAGGCGCTGAGGAGGAGGAGGAGAAGAAGAAGAAGAAGAGTCGCTGGTTTTCAAATCCAATGCAAAATGGAGGTATTTGAAGAGAGAAGACCGAGTATTTGGCGACCGGGAAACAAACAAAAAATGTGGCTCACTGGATTTCGAAGTGGGAAGTTTTGAAGGAGAGGCATGTGGCAGTTGGCACGTAAACCTATTGAGATGTACAGTGATAGTGGCAGACAAATTTCGTGGGGTGGGGCTCGTTTGGCTAGTGGATAATTTTTTCTATTTGTCTGAGGGATAATATGAACGTACTTATGATGCGGCCAAACACGGAAAAAGAAATAGACAAAATAAAGAAAAAAGAAAGTAGATCCTACTATGATAGTGCAGTGCAAGTGTACCCCGATAGATACAAGGGTGTTCTAGAAGCCCCACCCCTTCTAGAAGAGCAGGTCCCCAACAAGGCCACGTTAGGCCCCACGTTAAGGCCGTCTTGTCATGTCTTACAATTTGTCAATCTGGATTTCCCTTTCTCGTACGTCTGCCCAATTCAAATAGTAATTATACTCGGAAAATATCAGCAATTGATTAGAGTGAAATATCCCAAACACTTAAAAATCCCTGTGCATGTGGCACTGATTGATGAGTCGTTTCAGGTACGTGGCACAGTTGTCTATGATAACAGAAATAATATAGATATAAAATTTAAAATAATGAATTCTGATTCATAGACTCACCGTCTCTAAGTATTAACAAGATTCTCTTTCTAAAAATAATCAGAAAAAAAAAAGATTCTCTTTCTAGAAAGAGATAAGATGGATGACATTGGTGGCTTGTAGCTGGGACTAATGCCCTGAGCTCAATACTCGATAATGTGATCCGGTTTTTTTTTTGGGGTCAATGACGATGCTCACCACAGAAATGTAATGGACTATTAAGAATATCGCCGACCTCTGCTAAATACAGAAGTAATGTTTTAGAAGTTAAGGTACGCGTCCTTGCTTGGACCATTCTAACATTGCACATGCCCTCTCTACTTTACCATCTACCTTCCCCGAAAGTCTTCTAGTGCATTGCATTTGAAAGTCCTTTAGCTACATCCATCCATTCTGAGAGGAGATTTAGAGCCCCACATTAATTATTGATGAAGAGCTAATATTGTCTAATATTCAATTTATTATTATAGATTTTAGATTTATTATTATAGATTTTAGAAACTAAGTTAACTCAAAACTTATGATGGAACCCATTAAATAGGTAGGTTTTGAACAAATATAAGGGACAATTCCCTTTTACTCAAAAATCACATATATTGTGCTCATTTACACAAATCTTAGGAGAAAAGACTTATAAGGGTAGTCTTTTCTAAAGTAGTGCCTAGGAGGTCATATGCTAACTTTATGGCCTAACCTTTACTTTTTCTTAAGAAAACATGTTCAATTTTTTTGGAGAAATAAAACTAGCCTTTAACATGCCCAAGTTTTTCATCTAACGGCCACTTGCCTAGCAGTTACTGTAACAGGCGGAATCACTGCTGCTTATTTCAACCTTAAGCTGAAGCAAATCATCTTAAGAAACAGAAAGTCTAAACCTAAAACTAGTACAAGAATAAGGCATAATAACATATATAAACAAATATTTTAGTAAAAATTTGACAAGGTGGATGAGCAATTTGAAATTATTTATTCAAACATAATTACATACTAAAATTCAGAGCCTCATTTTCAGATAAACAGCTAAAAAGTTGTTTAGGTATCCATAAGAATGGCTTACAGATACTTACTTGGAAAAGAAAGTACTTCCACACTAGATAGGAAGAAAAGAACACACTGCTACTATGACTTTCTTACTTATTGAGAGAATATGTTTTCTGCTCAATTTTTTGATGCCTTACAACTGAACCTAAGGCTCCTTATATAGGAGGAGGAACTCAAACTAGAATTCAAAACATAAAAATGTACAACATAACTCAATTATTTTCTACTCCCGTGAGTGCTCCTGATGATGGTTGTCGTTCGGTGGAAAGCAGATTCCTTTTGGTGAAATGTTTTTCACCTTGTTTTTTCTGAAAAGCAAAACGCATCTTTAGGAAAAGCCAAAGCTGCTTTCAGTGCTTTTTACACTTGCTACTTCACATGTTTTCATCTATTTTAGAATTATGGCCAAGGATAAAAGAGTTGTCATTTTCCATCCTGGCTTTGACTTCGTTGTCTTCTATGTCCGTATCTGCATATATCTTGTAGTGGTTGTCACTTTCAAGCTTTTCGATCCACTGCAAACATGCAAGTGAGGAATCTATTTCTTTTCTTTTGAGGGATAGGAAAAGGTCATTGCTTACAACTTCAGGATGATCATAAGCAGTAATTATAATTTTCTCTCCTGCTGCCAGGAATGTTTTTTCTGGGTCTTCTTCGATGATCTTCTTCATATAGTCAAGGGACATGGCCTTCATCCAGGGGATACTAGAGTTAGGCTGGCCATTATATCCAACACAGGCAGGCTTCAAATATTTTCCTTGTATAATCCTCACATAATGATATGGAGAAATATATTCAACTTCGCCATTTCTATTCTGAATCCATTTTTGAGGAGTTAATCTGACATTTTTTACTATATTGACTATGATGGGTGGTAATCCCTTGAGATCATCATTGGTCTTGGTCCACAGATTATGGACAAAACCATTTTCAACAAGCCATAGCTTGTATTCTTGAGGGTGTTCACTTTGAACATTGACCACATATCTTCCAACATAAGGTCCAGGGATGATGAAGAGGGTTAGAGGAAAGGTGGCAGAATTTTGACTCCCAGTAAGGTTATCAAACCAATCTGATTCTTTTAGTGCTAAAACAGGAACTCTAGCACTCTAATGATCTTCAAGATACTGGATTTTCTCTTTCTGGACAGCACTCTGCTGTATATCTTCTTCAGATTGTGATCTGGCATTTTCATGGAGTTCTTCAGCTAGGGCAAACAAAGCTGGAAACATAAGACCACTGTTTCTTTCTTGAAAGGCGTATAAGAGGTTATCTAAAATTGTCTTCTGGTGATATGCAAGTCTCCTGCCAGTTCTGAATACAAGATCTACAAAAGTTTTCAATTCATAATTAAAAACATTTATTACTCCAGTTGGAGTAGATTACTTTTTGGCAAAGCAATAGCCTTCAACAGTCTTGATGAGCCTTTACCGTCTGTCGTTTGAGACGGGCTAGCCAATCCTTTACCGTATGATTGATCAGTTGTGGCTAGTCCTTTTGGACTTAGCAAGAATCTTTTGAGGATTTTTTTCTTTTGTCTCCTCAGGTTCTTCATGTTCTTTCTCAGTTCTTCTGTTTCTGGGATTGCGACCTTCATCGTCGTCTCTTTGGCTTAACATTGTCATTTCTCAGGTTAATACATTTGGAAGATAATTCTTGTTACCTGCAATTAATTCAACATTATAATCATATTGGTTAATAAATAATTGTCAGTTTGCTAGTCTTCCTCTATCAGCAACTTTATCAAGTTTAAAGTTTTTGAAATTATTTATTCTAGCACAATCAGTGCGTACAGTAAAGGGTTTTCCAAGAAAAGCTAGAGAATTTAAAATTGTTTTCTTGACAACCAAAATTTCTTTTTCTCCAGTAGGATAATTTAGTTCTGCATGGCTGAATTTGCCTCTACAAAATTTACAGATCTTTTCAATGTTAGTTCCTAGAGTGTTTGCCAGAACAACATCGGACCAGTAATTATCGCTAGCATCTGTTTGGAGAATGATTTCATCATTTTCCTTTGGTTGTTGGAGAGGAGGAAGATTTTTGCAGAGAGCTTTTATCTGCTTTATGATTTTTTCATCATCTTCTGTGAAGCTCCATTTTCTTTTGGAACTTGTTTTAGGAGATAACATTGTTGTTAACCCTGAGATCTTGGGAATGAAATCTCTCACATAGTTGATGACTCATAAGAATCTCTCTAGACTCTTAGTATCGAGAATTCGGTCTAGAAACTTCCAGATCTTCTCAATGATATGTGGTTGGAGTTTTATCACTCCATTCTTGATATTTATTCCAAGGAAATCAACTTCATCTAGGATAAAGAAGATTTTCTTTTCTCCTATGATGATTCCATGCTGAACTGTCAGCTTTACAACCTCATGGAGGTGTTTCAAGTGTTCTTTTCTGGTTTTGGAGAAGACAAGGATGTCGTCAATGTAGACAACACAGAATTCAGCAACATGTTTGAAGATGTTGTCCATTTTTCTATGGAAAATCGAAGGGACTTGTTTTAAGCCAAAGGGCATTACTAACCATTCGTAATGACCTTATTGTGTTCCAAATGCTGTGAAGGGAACACTATCTGGATGCATCTTGACTTGCCAAAAACCCGACTTTGCATCGAATTTTGAAAAGACCTTTGCTCCTCTAAGCTGATTGATCAAGACTCTTACTTGAGCAATTTGATAACCGTCTTTGACAGTCTTCTTATTGACATCTCTGTAGTCAATTACCATTCTAGCTTTTCCTCTGAGATTTTCTACATGATTTCTTACGTAGAATGCTGGAGCATGATGAAGGCTAGTGGATGGTCGAATTAATCTCTTGTTCAGGAGATCTTCGATATCTTTCTTAAATTCTTTTTTATCTTCCTCTTTGTAATGAGGAATGACTTTGACATGACAGATAACATTCATATCATGTAATCTTGATTTACAGACCACTGGGTCTTTTTCCCAAAATTTCTGAGGGTTGACATCGATATTTTGTTCGAGCATTTTCTTGACTTTGTCAAGAGTTGGAATTTTCTGGAAGTCAAGCTTATTCTGAAAGTGCTTGAGGTTATGCTCATGGATGAAACTAGCTTATTCATCTTTACTAGTTTCTTCTTCTTCTTCTTCTTCTTCTTCTTCTTCTTCTTCTTCTTCTTCTTCTTCTTCTTCCTCCTCTTCTTCTTCTTCCTCTTCTTCTTCTTCAGAAGATACTTCAACAAGTAATTCTTCTTATTGTTTGATTTGTAGCACATGTTCAAATCTGGGCTTGTAGGGCTTATGATCACCACTATTTCGTTGTGATCTCTGATATTGAGTAGTAAAGTTTGGGCCTACACAGTTTTAGCTTGGGCAAGTCTATCTGCTCAAAACATTCTATCTCTTTTTCTGAAGCCCATTGCTTCTTCATCTTGAATAAATCTCTGTTGGAGAAGGAAATCATTTCCCAACAAGAGATCAAATCCTTGGCCTTCAGATTGCCAAAGAGTATGGATAATAAATGTTCCTCCACCAATGGTGATATGAACATCTTTAGCTACCTTTTTCATGACTAAGTGGCTTCCATCAAATTGGACACCAGTAACTACTCTTTTATTATCTTCTTTCCAGAGTTCATCTGGAATTGCAAATCTCTTTGCAACTGAGAATCCTGATCCATTATCTACAAATCCATGTAGATGATATTTCTTGTGATCAGGGAATTTTAATCCAATCTCTATGTAGTTGTTGTATCTACTAGTAGAGATGATTTTTGATTGTTGAAGCTCGTTTTCTTGAGCTTGTTCTTGAGGTATGAATGGTTTACATTCTGCTGGAACATTTTCTGTATGAATGGTTTACACTCTGCTGGAACATTTTCTGGTATTTCAACCAGTTCTATAGTTTCATCGATTTTTTCTTCATCAATTTCTTCGTCCCTTAATTTTGAGGAAGATGGTTCAGTAATTTATTGGAATAGAGTTTCTACCTTTTTCTCCTTTTGTTCGGAGAAATATTCATCATATTCTTGTTCTACCAATTGGCTGATAAGGCCATTCTTGGTTTTTCTTCTTGCTTAAGCTATGAAGCACTCTTTGTGATAAGTCTTTTTTGACTCTTCATAAAACATAGGAAGTCCATTCTTTTCACGACATAGGCAGTAGTCCTAAATGAATGTACCAGGGTCCACCTGATAAGAAGACACTGTCATTTCTGTCTTGATTTCTTCCCAATTTTTAACTTTAAGAACATTCATCTGTCTGGATTCCAAGTATTCTACTTCAGAATCAAATTCAGAGTCAGATGATTCTTCTTCATACCAGGCAGAGTATACTAACCTGTCATCGTCTTCTTCATCAGAATAGGCTATTTCATAACTCTTCATATGTGCAGTTTCTACTATAGGCTCATATTCTTCAAATAAAGCTTTAGTAGATCTTTTACCCTTTTCTGGGCATTCATTAGCATAATGCCCTTCAGCTTTACATAACCAGCATCTGCAAGCTTTCTTGCCTGGTTGTTTATTATGATGGTTATTCTTCTTTTTCTTGAAGAATTTCTTTTTAGGATCTTCATCCTGTTTCTTGAAATTGGAGCTTTTCTTAAACTTCCAATTTTTTCTGTGTTCAGGTTTTCTGAACTTCTTCGAATAATGTTTCTTTTTTCGAAACATGGATTAATGACATCCCCAGTTGGTTGGCATATCCAGTATTCCATAACAGAAGTTTTCAACTCCTTTAAGCTGTTTCTTGACCATTTTGGTTCTGAGATTAGCTTTACATTGTTCTTTCAGTAATTGCCAGATTCTGTCGGCAATTCCTCCAACTAAAAATCTTTCAATTGGTTTTTCAGCTATGCTTTCTTTCACAGCTGTTCTTCATGGTTCAGGGAGCTTTCTGTGTAACAGATTTACTAGATCAGTATTATCTAGTTCTCCTATTGTATAGTAGTATTCTTGAAATTCATTCAAGTATTCTTCAAAATATCTCATGTCACAAATTTTGAGAGTATAGATATTTGATTTGGCTGTTTGTTTAGCCTTTTCACTCAGATTTGAGAGATCTCCACAGAATTGGTCGTACAAGGGTGTTGCAAAATCATACGAAGATTTTGAATTCTTTATCTCTTCTAGCCAGCTTATTCCTCTGGCTGTTTCTTTGAAGTACTGATAGTACTTTTTTACTACTCCAGCAAGAGTAGTTTCATAATATACCTGCAAATCTTGCGCTTCAAATTTTCCAAGGGTAAGAGCAGAGGCTATCATCAGGCTGTCTACCCATTGGTCAATGGCTTTTCTTTTATCTAGAGCTTTGTCTAGATTTAACCATATGCCATAATTTGTGATTGGTACTCTAGGCTGATTGTCTTTTGGGACAAATCTTTGGGAATTTCTTTCCTCTTTCTGGCTGTATGAGCTTTTTGTACAGGGAGTTTTAATTTCTTTTTTTTTTTTCTAATGATGAATGTTTTGGAATTGGAGCTTTCTCCATCTTCCATTTCAATATCTTGATAAGGAAGGATTTTTCTTACCTTTCCTGGCTTGAAAATTTTCATTTCTTCGATTAGTTTTTCTAATCGTTCAAGATTTTCACACGATTCTGCTTCATCATACAAATCATAGAGCTTTTATGCTCTAAGCATGTTTACTAGTCTATTTAGATCAACTTCTAATTCTTCTTCAGTAATTGGTTATGTTGGTTCTTCAACAATGAATTTAGTGCCACTAGTACTAGGTTGTCGGTTGCTGTAGCTTCTTTTGAGAAGAATTTTGTTGATCCTGACATTTTCAGGACATGCATCACTTTTTCTGTGATTTTCAAAATTTAGACTGATTTCTCCAGTCTTTCTGCTTTCAAAGACTTTAGCCTTTGTACTTTTTGGTGATTTTCTTGGACCAGATAATTTCCATTCCATTGGAAAAGTTACTTTATTCCTAGTAACCTTATGGATCTGTTGTGAATGGTTCTTCTGATTAGTGAGGAATCCAGTAGTAAGACCTGGAATATTTATTATCCTTGTTTTAGGGGCTACTGTGGTACTCATCAATCTATAATATATTCTGTATACTATTGCGAGTTCTTGCATATCTTCTTTCATTGATATGCCATCTGTCTTGACTCTTAGTCTTAGATAGTGAGTTGCATCTTTCAAGTTGGTAGAGAAACTTGGAAAGCAGTTGAAATATGCCATTTGATTGCATAAAGATACTTTAAGTGTTCCCAGTAAACTAGCTTGAAAGTCTGTCAGTCTATTGTCTTGAAGGACACATAGAACTGAACAGTTTATTCCTTCTCGAGCAAGCAGATGTATGTCAACTTGGACTGCGTCAATGTGCATAAATTGATAGTTTTTTTCCTTTGCTCTGGCAACTTCTAAAACAGTAATCATTAATAGATCAGTTTCTACTCCTGCTGTAGAAGAGGTCATAATTTCTAGTAGTTTGAAATGATGGCTATCCATAAGATCAAATGTTCCCCTTTTGTAGATTTGTTTAAAATCTAGCTTCGGAATTGCGGAGTTTTTTACCTCCTATTCGATTTTGTTGTATTCGAATTCTTCAGCATTTAGGAGTTGTACTCCTTTCTTTTTTTTCATACCGCATACTAGTTGCACTAGTAGATGGTTCCAGGAAAATCATATTTGGAACAGGATTTTTATCTGGTCTTTCTAATGGTTTGAATCCATTAGTTTTCTTTGGTTTTACTGGAGGCACTTTCTTATCCTTCAGTATATTTTTCATAGAATCCAATGTTTTTTACTGTTAAGTGATTTTTCTACTAACATTTGTTAGCTTTTCTTCTCCGTTTTTGGAAGTTCTTTGATATAATCTATTTTGTTTTCCAATTTTTCTAATTGGTAGATTATATCTGGTAATTTTTCTAGATAAGTTTGACATCTAGATAATTCCTCTTGCATGTTCTGTTGTTTCTCATCAGAAGATATCAGTAGAGAATTCAACTTCTCTAATATTAATTCAGACATTGTCCCAATTGGGGATTCCTTTTTTAGCCTTTTTCAAGCTCTGATACCAGTGAGGGGCAGATCTAACCAATGCTCAAATAATCAAGAGATTTTTGTTCCTCGTTGATCATGAACTTTAGTTCTTCTATATTTTTCTCAATCTTATAAATTCTTTTTTGGGTTAAATATTGTTTAGCCCTTGAGCTTTTGATCATAAAAGACTTCAGTCCCTGACCTTCTAATTTCACATGTTAGTCCATGTACTTCAAAATTTCATACCAATAGGTCCTTGCCATCTAAAAGTCGCGGTGAAAGGTCTATTATGCCCTCAGTTCTTTTTTTTTATATATAATAAATTTATTCCTTTCTCTTTTTTTTTTTAAATTCTTTTTTCTTTATTTTTATTTATTCTTTTTTTTTTCCAACAGAAAGAAAGAAAGAAAAAAAAAATTAAAAAAAATAAAAAAAAAAAAGAAAGAAAGAAAGGGAAAAAAATTCCTTTTCCAAAAAAAAAATAAAATAATTAATTAATTAAAAAAAAGAACTGAGGACATAATAGACATTTCATCATGACTTTTAGACAGCAAGGACCTATTGGTCTGAAATTTTGAAGTACATGGACTAAACGTGTGAAATTAGAAGGTCAGAGACTGAAGTGTTTTTCGAGCAAAAGTACAAGGAGTAAACAGTATTTAACCCTTCTTTTTTTATACTAGGAATATTCTATCTCAGTAATTAGGAGTGACTCGACTGAATCTATTTCTAAAATCTTTTGCTCTTCTTAGCTTTTCTCTTTCTTCTTCTAATTCTCTTTCAAATTTTCTGCAGTTTGCAACTAAATCCAATCTGGACAGAATAATATCTAAATGCGCGATTATGGATAATAAAATTTTAACTGTTTTAACTTCGAGTCAGAGAATGAAGCTTAACTGTAATTAGCATTTAAACAAATAATTTCAAGAAATAAGTCCACCACGCTTTATCAAAAGGAAATAAATAATATGTAAAAGAGAAAAGAGAAGGGTATTAGTGGGATGAATAGAGAGTGGCTTTGAAAAATAGAGACATAAAGTGGAAAATTTTGTGTAAGCGGGAAGAAAAATAAGTTGGTGGGGTGTATGAGAAGTATATTGATGGATTTGGGGTGTATGAGCATTAACCCAAAATATAACTAAGATTGTAGGACTTTAACATGTATTAAAAAAAGTGCTCGGAATTAGGAACAAATTGTTTAACAATACACAATATCGAGAAAGTAACTAATATACCAAAAAACAAACAATACATAACAATACAAGATTTAATGATGTTACCTCTCACTCCTTTTTCTTGAGGTACGTCTATTTGGGTGTGATTTGATCTTTCTTGGCTGTTGAAAATAATAACAAAGTAATGGTACAAGCAATGCACTACTAACAGTAGGCAATTGATTCATTGCACTTCGTAGAAACAGGAGAGTATAGTAAGAAAAAGTTCCTCCACTTCCGCTCAATGTTTTTACACCAAAAGTAACTATTTGGTTTCCGTGCATGTATATTACTCATTCTCCATGCTCTAAACTCAACCGTGCATAAGTTTAGATTTATTCCCTTAATTTCAACTAAGGCTGCACCAACCTAGCTTTGGCTATATTTTCCTTCATCATACAATGAATGAATCATATCACATGCATTATATTGCGCATATTGCGGGTTACTCATTTCCATTCAAATCCTTCAAATGCCCCAATCTCCATAGTCCATGGAGCCATACTAGTAAAAGTACTACGAGGACATGGATGCAAATAAGCCTAAACCTAGTTTCTTCAAACAAATTTGAATGGGAGGTGAAATTAAGTGGCGTAGCCTTAGGCCCTGCCCAATTATATGGCCCAAAAAAGATTCAAAAGCAATGCAAGACTTTTACATATGCCAAGTTCAGTGCACTTGGCTAGCAAAAATTTAAGGGTTTGGAGTTCCATTCCTTCTTCTCTTTTTTTTTTTCCTTCTCGTTTTTGTTTTCTTTCAAGTTATTCATGAAGTGCAAGGACTGGCCAGGTTTTGTTACCCAGATGACCCAGCAATAAGTACATCCTCATGAAAAATTACAAGCCGAATGCAACTAGCCAGTATGAATGCAGCAACCAAACTTATTAACATTGATTTCAACGTGTTCTAACAGAGGGGTCCTACTCAATGACGGGGCTTAGTGAAGGCCCAAAAGAAAACCACTGCTATTATGATGGATCGGGCCCATGGGCTAGCACGATAAATGCTTGATCAGGGATTGTGTGAGAACCTACTATGCTGAGTTCAACTTTATTTCTTTGGGTGTGTTTGGTATGGCTGTGCTTTTAAGAAAAGCTTACTTATACTTATTTTTTAGAATAAGTGGCTAAAAAGCAAAGCAATTGAGTGTTTAGTAAACTGGCTTTTTATAAGTGTTGTCAGTGGCAAAAGCAGTGGCAAAGTGTTTAATAAACTCAAATTGGCTTGTGCTTTTTGTCTGTGGAATGACCAATTTGGACGTGAAAGATTATTTTGCCTTGATGGTTTGGTAATACAATATTATTCAAATGCTCTTGTTATCATTTTTAATCTTTATTATGTCTTTATAAATCATGGTGACCATATGATTAATATTAATATTGTATAATTTAAAAAAAAAAAACTTATACAAATATATTAGTAACATTAATAATAATTGATTTCTGATTGGTAAAGTAACCGCAAAAAATATCATAAACATATTCAAATGTGAACAAATTTTAGCTTCACCCCTAGGGTGAACGAGCATATTCACTCTCATTGTCGATTAACATATTTTTACTTAATAAATTCATAATCTAACGATTCATATCTTAAATAAGCTTTTAAAGATCATCTCTGTAAAAAATCAATCAAATCAGAAATCAATTAATTATCTAATTGAATCAAACAAATGGATGGTTTTAACGATACTTATTTCTATTATGATGAACCGTCCATGTATTTCATAGAAATGAATAACTAAAAGGTCTTCAATTTGATTGGTTTTTTTACAGAGTTAATCTTTGTATTACGTTATACAACATGAATGGTCAAATTAGAAAATTATAAAGTTATTATGCCTTAATCGCAAGAGATGGTGAATATGCTCATTCACCTAATGCACTCATCAAACTCTGAGTAATGCTATTTCTTATTGTTTCCATTTCTTGTGCACCATAACCATGATATTCTTCTTCTACATCATCATCTATCTCTATCCCACCACTTGACCCATCACCCGCACTCTCTTCACTGCGGACAAAATGTCTATCATGATGTGCATGTCTCCGTATATAATTATGAAGTGTCATGGTAGCAGTGACAATCTTCACTTTCTTCTCAAATGAATAACCTTGCATGTCCTTTAAAATCTTCTAATTTGCTTCTTCTTCTATACAAACTACATGCTTCTATTATGACTTGCATATTTCCAGATAGAGTTTTCCTTTACAGTTACAGAGTTTGGTTATGATGTGATACATGTCAAAACAGTCTCCATTATTTTGGTCTTTGTAGTAGGCAGATGGATGAAAAGGTTTATAAAGTTGACATGACTGCTCATGCTGAATGCAATCAAGCCTTAGTAGGTTTAGATCAAGCAGCTTTGGCAATTTGAAGCCACCAACTGTGGGGTTTATGAGTCAAAAGTAGTAAAGCTGGGCGGTTGAGCTGATGAGCCAATGAATTGTATTTCATCGAGTTCTGGGGAATATTTATAACTGTGTAGGTCTATATGCAGCTTTGATCCCATTCTCCATCACCCAATCTTTCTCTTGGTTCTTATGGGCTCTTCTTCACTTTATTACGCAACCTAACAATTTGGAACAAGCTGACTTAAATCTTCAGCTGAGATGATCCTTTTGTTTATTACTTTTATATTTCCAGTCCTAAACAAACCCAAAATGAATGTTATTCAAGTGATGCCAAACCCATCATAGTCAAATGATGATGTTATTCATGAATGCCAAACCCATCATCTTCAGCTGATGAGCCTTTTTTTGTTCTGTTTTTCTTCTTGGCTAGGTAAGTAGTTTATTGCACATACTTTGTGGTACCATTTGTCTGTTTTCAGTTTTTTGCTTTCTGTTCAGCGCACTTCTATGTTGGTTTTGATAAGACCAGCTTTTAAGTAGTTTAACAGATTAGTGCAGAAAAAATACACTAGAAAGACCATCTTTTAAGTAGTTTAACAGATTAGTACAGAAAAAAAATACACTAGAAAGACCATCTCTTGTTCGAGTCTCTTAGAAAAGTGATGATCATCTCCATTTAGATATGCAGCTAGAAATATTGATGCATGTTTTCTCTTCGTTACAGAATTTCATTCTAGATTAATTGTTAGCTAGGTGGATGGGAATACTCGTAAAATAACACAAGAAAAGAACTAAGAATATGTATTCCACCTAAGAAGCTAGTCAATACATTCATCTAAGCTTATTACAAGTTTTGTCTGGTTATCTAAGCTTATAACTCATGCACATTCATTGAGAATTTGCAATTGCTACAGGCAGACATTCCTATTAAAATAACTTGTTACCTTTCTCTTACTGCTAACGTAGTCTCTGCTTTGTTGAAGGATTGGTTGGTTATATCTGTTGTCATTGATTTCAAGGTCATTGCACACAACTAATATACTGGTGGTGGATTCACAGCGTGACCATTTTTTTTCTGGGATAGATTGGAGTGCAAGGTCAAACAAAATAGTTACTTCATCTCATGATTGGAACTTGTGAGTACCTAAATTGAGATATTTTGATTTTGTGATAATTTTAAATTGACATGGTATATATCTCTCTCTCTCTCTCTCAGATGATTTTAAATTGACTATATTGACACTCTTATTTGTCTTTGTATCATTTGGAAGGAGAAGATTTCCTTGTACCTCCCTTGAAGAGGAAAAAAGTTCGCATCGAATGAATCTTTGATCCATACGAGAGGGAAAAAAGGAAGACTGGCATTGAAAGCCATCTTTTGTTTTTTGTTTTTGTTTTTGGCATTGGAGGAATCTGGATGTTGAAACACATTGTAAAGAGATGGCATGGTGACCAAATCCAGAGCTCGTGTCATCACTGGAGTAGAAATGAAAAGTCGTAGATTTTCAGAAATTGATGGGAATGTTAAACACGCCAAGGTGTCCAAATTCAGCATCAAGTTGTCAACATGATTGAAGCCTAGTCCCCGTTTGTCTAATATTCAGTACATATAGATGCTTTAATCTGGTCATATCAAGTACTTACACTAACTTTGAAGTTAGGATAAGCAAAATAATGGAAACAGCCAATTTCCTCTTTAGAAAATGTTTATTTGTTACATGTACTAGAATTGAAGTTCTTTACCTCAAATACATTTACATATATTATCTGCAACCGTGCAAGTTCAACTCTTGGTCAAACTATTACGTTGAGCGTATACATATCTATAAGCAAGGAAGTAATTTATACACAAGTTCTATACAATGAAAGTGATTTCTACAAGGAATTCTCACACAATTTCTACAAGATTAAGGAATTCTATATATGGATTTATGTACAAGGTTTGTTCTTGTAAGCAAGGTAGTTTTGATTCTTGAACAACAATTAAACATGAAAATGTCCCATCCACTTGTCGCTCCCCTATTAAGATGTATCCAGCAATTAGTAACCACTGAAAGTTTTAATAAAACGATGCTAAGTAAAACTTCAGAATTTCTGACATCTCTAAGAAAATTTCATCCAACATGACAGCAAGATTCCGATAAAAAAAAATAAGAACATGGCAGCAAGATATGTCAAAGACGAGAACATTAGTAACAGCAAGAAAAGTAACAACTAAAAGCTGGTGCTCGAACATCATAAGCTAGTAGCATACTAAATACCTAGAACTCAAAGATATCAAGGATTAAGACTACGGCTGTCACTCGGTCGGTTCAAATCTGTTATAGGTATTACCAACTTCAAAACCAAAACTTTCGGTTTCAAAATTAAGCTACCAATTACCAACCAAAATTTTCGTTTTTTAATCATATATACCAAATTCGGGTTTTCGGTTTTCGGTATTACCAACTTTAAAACAACTAATTCTTTGTAATATAAATTAAAATAAACAAAATTAGGTTTTTCTATTTTATAGCCGTAAACTTCGTATTCATCTACTAATCATAGCTTTCTTTTGTATATATGACATCAAATTTTAGCATTTTGTTTAAGAACAAGAGGAATTGATAAACAGAAAAGGAGAGTAAAATTTCAGAGAGAATGGAGATTTCAATGTGTTTATTCATCTCATACAAAGGGGGTATTTATAGGAATACATTTGAAGTGTGAAAGCTCAAAGAGAAACTCAAAATGATAACCATCTTGATGATGATTTTCTGCCATGCTTGTTGCCCTTTGGTAAAGCATGTTTACATAAGTCTTCATACACTCAAGTACCTATGGTTATACACTCAAGTACCTATTTAAATACTTTAACGTATTTTGTTACATGATATAGACATATACGGTATATATACATTTTATACTACAACACTCCCCCTTGGATATTTCATGTTCAATAGTATTGTGTAGATGGTGCGCATCGAAGTTGCCTCGTTAAAAACTTTGCCAAGTAATAAAACCCTGTGGGAAAAAACAACCTTGGTCGAAAGGGAAAAATAGCACAACGCGCGTTGAGTGTGAAGTATGTTTCTGGATACTCTCCCTGATTTAGACTCCTCTTGAAGATCGTGGGAGTTCAGATATCCTCCTCAATCTGATGCTCCTTACATGTTTCTCGAAAGGGGATTTTGGTAGTGACTTAGTAAATAAGTCAGCTACATTATCTTCTGATCGGATTTGATTTACTTCAATATTTAGAAGTGTTTGCTGTTGCTGATTGTAGAAGAATTTCGGCGATATATGCTTGGTATTGTCGCCTTTGATGAAACCTAATTTCATTTGCTCAATACAAGCTGCATTGTCCTCGTAAATGCATGTAGGTTCATTTGTGGTGAATTTCAAACCACAAGTTCCTCGAATATGTCTATTTATAGACCTTAGCCATATGCACTCACGCACGGCTTCATGTAGTTCAATTATCTCTGCATGATTTGAGGAAGTAGCAACAAGAGTCTGTTTTGTAGATCTCCAAGATATCGCGGTGTTTCCCATGGTAAAGACATAACCTGTTTGGGAGCGACCTTTGTGAGGGTCAGAGAGGTACCCTGCATCAGCAAAACCCGTCAAAACATCATTTTGATGGAGGGGAGGAGGAGAACGTCGGTCACTATGGATAGTGTTGCCGGCGCTCACATTTCTTTTCTCTCTGTAGGGATAGAACAAGCCCATATCGATCGTACCTTTTAGGTATCGAAGGATTGTCTTTATACCAATCCAATGGCGGCGTGTTGGCGCAGAACTGTGTCGAGCTAACAAGTTTGCTGCAAATGAGATATCCGGTCTTGTGCATTGAGCTAAATACAATAATGCGCCTATCGCACTTAGGTATGGTATTTCAGCTTCTAATAAATCTTCGTACTCATCCCTTGGACGAAACGGATCTTTCATGGGCTCAAGACTACGGTTGATCATGGGAGTACTCACAGGCTTTGCTTTATCTTCATTAAAGCGCCTTAGTAACTTTTGAGTATATGCTGATTGATGGATCATAATCCCATCATTACGGTGCTCGAGTTCTATTCCGAGACAAAACCGTGTTTTCCCGAGATCTTTCATCTCAAATTCAGATTTCAAATATGTAGCAGTTTCTTTTAACTCATCTAGAGTTCCAATTAGGTTCATGTCATCAACATAAACTGCTACAATTGCAAATCCGGATCTTGTTCTCTTAATGAACACGCAAGGGCATATTTCATTGTTAACATATCCCTTCCCAATCAAGTAGTCACTTAGACGGTTATACCACATCCGTCCGGATTGTTTCAATCCATATAGTGAGCGTCTTAAATTTATTGAAAACGCGCTCCGTGGTTTAGAGCCACTTGATTTGGGTAATTGAAGTCCATCTGGAACCTTCATATATATCTCTGAATCTAGATCCCCATAGAGATATGCTGTAACCACATCCATAAGCTGCATGTCAAGTTTTTCGGAAACTACCAAACTGACAAGGTAGCGGAACGTTATAACATCCATTACGGGAGAGTATGTCTCCTCGTAGTCGATTCCAGGACGTTGTGAGAAACCTTGCGCCACAAGGCGGGCTTTGTATCTAACAACCTCATTTTTCTCATTACGTTTTCTAATAAAGACCCATTTATGGCCAACAGGTTTTATATTTGGTGGTGTCAGTGTTATAGACCCAAATACCTGTCTCTTTGTTAGTGAATCCAATTCAGTCTGGATCGCATTTTTCCATTTTGACCAATCTGCTCTACGTTGGCATTCTTCAACGGAGCGAGGTTCGATATCATCGTATTCTATAATTCCTTTTGCAATATGATATGCAAACGCATCATCAATAGCCATAGAATTTCTGTCCATAATTACATGTATACTAGTGTAATTCATGGAGATCTCTCTATTCTCTGGAATTGGTTCTACTATTGGAGCGTCCTCCAATGATGTCTCTTGGACATAACCATAATCCGGAATTTTTTCATGAGATGGATTATTTATATCGATGATTAATGGATTATTTTGTGTCAAGCTCGCTTTCTTTCTTGGGCGAGAATCCATCGAACCTATAGGCCTCCCGCGCTTTCTAGCAGGAGCCATGGGTCTAGCCACTGCATCACCCATGGAGGGGATGTCATGTCCTTTAGTTTTAGGAACATCAATCCTTGCAGGTACATTTGCAGCAGGTATGTGTGATCTTGTCACTTTAGCGATATCAGAAAACGCATCAGGCGTTGATTCTGCTACGTTCTGAAGATCGAGAATCCTCCGCACCTCTATTTCAGACTGTGTGGTTCGGGGATCAAGATGAGACAAAGTGGGGACAGACCACGACAATTCCTGTCTTTTCTGTTGAACATTAATGTTCTTGTCTCCCCCTAATGACGGGAAGACTGTCTCATCAAAGTGACAATCCACAAATCTAGCGGTAAATAGATCACCTGTCAAGGGTTCTATGTAGCGGATAATGCTTGGAGTATCGTATCCAACATAAAGGCCTAAGCGTCTTTGAGGACCTATTTTGGTGCGCTGTGGCGGCGCAATTGGTACATAAACTACACACCCAAATATGCGTAAGTGTGAGACATCAGGCTCATACCCAGTCACCAGTTGGGACGCAGAAAAGGGTTGGGTGGCAGTGGGTCTTAGACGAATAAGCACAGCTGCATGTAATATTGCATAGCCCCAAGCAGAAATAGGGAGATTGGTGCGCATAACCAATGCCCTGGCAACCATTTGAAGTCTTTTAATGGCAGCTTCTGCGAGTCCATTTTGGGTGTGTACATGAGGGACAGGATGTTCCACCTCAATCCCAATGGACATGCAATAATCATCAAAGGTTCTTGATGTAAATTCTCCAGCATTGTCAAGACGAATTGACTTAATAGGATGATCGGGGTGGTGAGCCCTTAACTTAATGATTTGTGCTAGGAGTTTAGCAAATGCAGCATTTCTTGTGGATAAGAGCATGACATGTGACCAACGTGTCGATGCATCAACCAACACCATAAAATATCTAAATGGTCCGCACGTTGGTTGGATAGGTCCACAAATATCACCTTGTATTCTTTGTAAGAATGGTATATTTTCTTTAGTGTCCTTTGCATAGGATGGTCTTGATCCTACCTTTGCTAAAGAGCAAGCTTTGCAAAACAAATGATACACTTTAGAAGTAACTCTTTGGACCAATGTTTGGTTCGTACTTCTTTTCGTTTTGAAGAATGGATGTCCGTGTGAAGTTTTTAATATACGGAGCATCATGTCACGACCTGGATGTCCCAAACGGTCGTGCCAAAGCTTGTATGTGTCAGGATCCCATAATTTGTCATTCATGACATGGTTGGATTCAATGACTCTAATAGTGGTTGCATACAATCCACTAGAGCGACACATAAGTTTCTCTAAAACTCGTGTATTTCCGTAGTTTTTAGAGGTGATGCAAAGGAACTCTTGTCCATTCTCACAATGTGTTTCCACATGAAAATCATTGGCTCTTATGTCTTTAAAGCTTAATAGGGTTCTTCCGGCCCTTGGAGCATATAGAGCTTCGGCGACATTAATATTTGTGCCATTTGGTAACAAAAATTGAGCTGGTCCTCGACCATGAATCAATTGTGATGGTCCTGCCATCGTAGTTACTGAGGATCGACTGGGTGTCATCCATGAAAATAATTGTCTATGTCGCAATATCGTATGTGTGGTGCCACTATCAAGAAGGCATTCCAATTCTCCGGAAAACATACTGAAAGGAATAAAGTTCGGAATATTAACACATGTCCATGACATTGAATGCGATACTTTATTAATAGGGAAAATAGCCAATGATTACATCAAAGTTATTCATAAGTCTATTCCAAATATCAAACTTTAGACAAATTGCTATCACTCAATCCGTTTGGTAATTCTAATGGAATATGACCAGGAAAGTAGAGAGATGTTGGTGGAGCGAGGCTCGCTTAAATACCCCGATCTCAATTGCTTTCCTAGACATCATACTTCATTGGGTACGCCACACAAGAAGGAGTTTAATACAATTGTTATTTATTGACTAAGGCACATTTGCCATTCTTGGAAAGTAGAAAGAGGATCATTCTAATCAAAGTCTGTGGCATCCTCGTGCTCTTCATCTACAGCTTTGAAGTCCTCAACAGTGAGATTGACATCTTCACTATTTTCATCTTCGGCAAGGTTAGCTTCTTGCTCTCTTGCTTCCTTGTACTCCTTGTAGCGTGCAGCTAATTGGGTACTTGCATGACATTGTTTAAACCAATGCTCGATTGATCCACATCTATGACACATGTCATTGTGGTTCCCTCCCTTCATTTGAGGTATAGGTTGTGCAGGTTGTACAGTTTGTACAGGTTGTGGAGGTTGTGCACGTTGTGGATATCCCCTAGGAGGGTTGCTGCTACTACCACGGCGCATGGTGCGACCTCCACGGCTCATGGTGCTATTTCCACGGCCGGTGTTGCCATATCTCCCTCTTCCACGTGTGGAGTTACCATCACGTGTGCCCGTTCTAAAGTTGCGGTTTCCTTCCCTGTTGGGGCGGTTATATGGACCTGTTCGTCCTTCATGTCCCCTATTATTAGGGTACACATGTCCCCTATTGCTGGGGTACCGCTCCCTGTGCCCTCTCTTGGGTGCATTATAATTTGCCTCACGAACGCTCTTGGTTCCAATGGGTCTTGAATTATAATTCTTTACGAGAATGTTGTCGTGCTTTTCGGCTACCGACAAAATATTTATGAGTTCATTGAACCTCGTAATTCGTCCAGCATTTACTTCAGTGCGATACTGCTTTGATAGCAAAATTGCTGCAACGGGGAAGGTGGAGAGAGTTTTCTCAATTAGCTCTTCTTCTGTGAGGGGTCTTTGACAGAACCTCAACATGGATTTGAGACGAAGAGCTTCTGAATTGTACTCAGCAATAGACTTGAAGTCTGAGAAGCGTACATCGTTCCACTGAACCTTCAAGTCAGGGAGGAGAGAATCTTAGATATTGTTAAAGCGCTCTTGTAGTGCTTCCCATAAATCCTTTGCATCTTTGATGGACATGTACTCTAGCCTGAGTGCTTTGTCCATATGACGTCGCATCAAGATGATTGCTTGTGCATGCTTCTTGGGTGATCGAGGGAACACAAGGGCCGGGTTTGGTTCATGGATGATGGGCAATATCCCCTTCGATGTGAGATGGTTCTCAACGTCGGTTTTCCAGCTATGGTAATCCGAACCTGTTGAGTCAAGGATTTGAAAATCGAGTCTAGGTTCATTCGACATCCTTGAAGATAAGAAGAAAATATTAGTTTCGGAGTTAAAACTTCCACGAAAAATAATAAGATTTCCGAGCTATGCTACCAAGAAATCAATTTCCAAGAATCATTGTGAACACTCTTAGTTCATTGATTACAAACGCTCTTAGTTCGTTTGGCGTGAATTGCTATAATTCCGCTTTTGATTGTAAGTTCCCGAGAAAAAGGAAAAAAGGAGAGAAAATAAATAAAAACTCAAAAACGGGAACTTTTAGTAAAGAATACCTTGGAATAGTGTTGCCGGAAATTTTTGACCGGAAAAATTATCGGAGGTGACTGGAAGGATCGTTGGAAAAAATCGAGAAAAAACGTCCGAAAAGTCGCCGGAAAAGTCACCTGAAAAGTGTCGAAAAAGTCGTCGGAAAAGTTGTCGGAAAGTCGCCGCGCAAATCTGTCGACAGATGTGTCGACAGCTGCTCGGCAGATGGCTCGGCTGCTGCTCGGCAGCTGCTGCACAGGGTCTACGCAGCTGCTGCGCAAGGGCCTCGGCAGCTTCTCGGCAGCTGCTGTGCAGGGCTCTCGGCAGCTTCTCGGCAGCTCTCGGCAGCTCTCGGCAGCGGTCCGGTTTGATTTTTCCGCTTCTGGCGGCCGGTTCAGGCCGTTTCCGGCCGGTTTCGGTGATTCTGAGACCGGTTCCGGGCTCCTGGAATCAAGGGATTTAATCTGAGCTAGGGTTTGGGGATTTTTTGTAGGTTTTGAAAAATGACTTCGATCGATGAAGAACTCTTCTTTCGTCAATTTTTCGATTCTAATTCTAGAGCAACTTCGTGCTGATAACGTGTTTAAGAACAAGAGGAATTGATAAACAGAAAAGGAGAGTAAAATTTCAGAGAGAATGGAGATTTCAATGTGTTTATTCATCTCATACAAAGGGGGTATTTATAAGAATACATTTGAAGTGTGAAAGCTCAAAGAGAAACTCAAAATGATAACCATCTTGATGATGATTTTCTGCCATGCTTGTTGCCCTTTGGTAAAGCATGTTTACATAAGTCTTCATACGCTCAAGTACCTATGATTATACACTCAAGTACCTATTTAAATACTTTAACGTATTTTGTTACATGATATAGACATATACGGTATATATACATTTTATACTACAACACATTTTTCAATAAAACTAGGTTATTTAACCATCTTGGACTAGGTTACTCAAATACATGTACTACTAATGTAGTATGTTGAGTAATGTTCATACTATTATGAAAATATTTATGTTTATTTCTTAATATACATGTATGTGTATTGAAAACCATAGTATATAAAGTTAATATTTAGATAATCGGTAAATTTGGTATTTACCAAAACCAAACCAACTTTTTTAGTACTTTTCTATTTCGGTTTTATCGGTTTCTGCTACTAGAAAGTCGGTTTATCAAATCTAAAGTATCAGTTGGTATTTTGTCGGTTTGGTAATTACTAAACCAAGTGACAGCCCTAATTAAGACTATGTATATATGGGCATTCATTATCATTAAACTTATTTGTAGGTGGTTTCTGCAAGACCCATAATGACTATTATACCTGGATATAAATCACTCATGCTAGGAAAAGATGGATATAAACTCATTCACCATCATTAAAAGCTGTGACCAATAAGTACCATATCTTTTCTTGTTGGGATAATTATGGTTATTGCTTTTCAATTTCTGTTCAAACAAAGAAAAGTCTGATTAGGAAAAGCAAACACGAATAAAATTACCAACAGATACCAAATCCTAAATAAGCATCAAAATCTGTAAAATTTCATCACCCTCAATGTTACAATGAAAAACAATTTTGAAGCAGAGGATGAAATTTGGTTTGGCTGCATGAGATGAAATTTTACAAGATACCAAATCCTAAACAGTTAAAATCTACTTTGTCTACAGCAGACATCTGGTTTGCAAGAGAAGGACCAAAATCCTACTTCATGGAAAACAATATATCCTCTCTCTTCTTACTAAATTCCATTGTTTGGTTGCAACATGTCGATGCAATTTTTCCAGTTTTAAGTTACTATGACATAAATACATCAATATCGGCTATGTAGAACCTCATATTGGAGATAGTGGTTTATCGCTCCGCTTCATGATCCAAACACTACATCAATAAACTTATCAGACGACAGAGCTCAGACGACAGAATGATTGTTTTCTGTTGTCTAAATAATTTTAACGACAGAATGAAAAAATTCTGTTGTCTGAATATAGTGTATATCATGGTAAATCAGTTTTCTGAAAAAGGTATTATTTCAGACAACAGATTTCTGTTGTACATTACATTGAGGTTGATTTAGTTTTGGTTGTTTAAGTTTTTTGTTTTTCCCTTGAAAAGAACTATTTGGAAATGGTTATGTTTCAGACAACAGATTTCTGTTGTGCATTGAACTAACTTTGGTTTTTTATTTCCCTCTCCTTTCAGTTTGGTTTTTTGGCACAAGGTAAAGATATATCCGCCTAACACTTTGTTGAAATTTTGGCCCAACAAATTTATCAAACCGAAAGAAACCTAATAACCTTCTCTCAGCTTGACCTCACTCTCAAACCCACTTCCTCTCTCTTGCTCTCGCTTTCGTTCTTCAAACTGAAAACCCAATCCTCCTCTCCGCGCATCAACCCGCACAGCGGCGCTAGCAGTCCACCAGCCTACGCCCCAGTGCCCTCCCCACCTGCGCAGATCCCAGCAGCCACAGCTCGCGCGCAGCCTCCCAACAGAAATCTTCAAACTGAAATCCCAATCCTCCCTTTCGCGCATCAGCCCGCACAGCCCCGCTAGCAGCCCACCCACCTACGCCCCAGCGCCCTTCCCACCTGCGTAAATCCCAGAAGCCTCACGCAGCCCCACCTGCGGAGATCCCAGCAGCCACAGCTCGACTCAGCAACTCGCGCTCTGCCTCCCACCAGAACGGCCTCAGCCCTGCCGCCAACCAAAGTAGGAAGAGGAAAGTTCAAAGGCAAGCCCACGGGTCACTGCGACTTCTCCACTCACCAAGAAATGAGTATTCAATCTCTCTCTCATTCTTTCACTTTTTCCTCTATTTCTATATCTATTTGCAAGGTCTCAGTTGCTTGGTGTTTTCTCCACTCACAAAGAGATGGGTATTCAATAGATGAATTTGTAAGTGTTTTGCGTATTCTAATTTTGAATTTGGGGTCTTCATCTAAAAGCTCGTACTTCTTTTACTGAAATTTTGTTCCTTTAATGAACTTTGGTCCAGTAAAGCAGTGAAGATAAGTTATAGGTTTCTGGTAGTGATTTCGATTCGCAGCAGTCAATTTGAAGGTATTAGAGTTCGATTCGCAGCAGGCTATTTGAAGGTATGATTCCAATTGATTTTATAAATCTGGGTTTGAGTTGTTCCGTTTGGACAATCATATAGAGTGAGTGTCTTCACCTTGAGAAGAAAAAAATAAACTCAGTTCGATCTATAGCTTTTCTTCCTTGCGTAGTCTTCTTCTTCTGTTCTTAAGTGCTCATGGAAGATAGATTGTCTCTGATTCCAGTAGGCTCATATAGTCCTCTATTCTAAAAAGTACCAACTTCTCTCTCTCTCTCTTTCTCTCAAATAATTTCTTCAAGTTTCTTTGAAGGATGTTTGTTTTGGGATTGATATTGATGATCCTGAAGTGGGTATTGAATTGGGGATTAAAGTTTTGAGTTGAGAAAACATTTGTGGCTGATAGGGGTGGGCTCCCAATATTTTGATTTCGATCTTGGTTTCATGCATCTATATGACACTCACTGGTTGATATAACTTTTGTTGGGGAGGTCTTCTTCTGTAAGTAGAGGAATTGGTAAATATAGCACTGCTGCTGCTGTAGAGGACCCAAATTACTCCATCTATTTAAGTATTAAACTAACCTTTTGATCAATGGACACATTGGACAGTTTTTAGGTGCAGCATCTTGTGAGTTTTCCTTGAAAGCCCTATTTTTATCTTGTTAAACTTTTCCTAGATACCATGTCAAATGTAAAGATAAGAGATCTTGTAGCTCAGTTCCACATTATAGTGGCTAGAGTGATCTGACATGTTTGTTATTATTGGCTTCAGTGATTTTGAAGTATTGGTTCCTTGTTGTAGGATATAATTGGTTTAAGCTAGTAGTTTTGATTGTCATGTTAGTGTGAATTTTGGATCTGTTAAGCATTTGTTGATCTAGCCTGAATTTGTTTTATTTGTTAGGCTTTTGCGTTTGCGGTGTTCTTGGACCAGCAATCTTTGATCAGAGCAATGCAAGCATTGAATGTAAGCTTTCATTAACAAACTCAATATTTAATTTGCACAAGTACAGTTTTGTCTCTTAAGTTCAATTGAAAGAAGTTAGGCTCCATTATGGGGCATGTTTCATTCTATTGAAATCTCTTTCAATAGTATAGCTAATAGTTGTTTGATTTACTAGTACTTGCCTTCATAGCCTAATGGCCTATCACCATTTATTTGTCAGAAGATCTTGACACTGTTGGAATGTGTGAATTGATTATATTCCTTTTATTCTTATTCCTGGTGGAGAGTTTTCCTTAGTATATGTAAATTTTGGTGTATAGAAGATGCATGTGGAAAAAATCAACTGAGCTCTCTTGTTGTAAATCGTGTTTCAGGGGATGGTACTTGATCTTGAGCATGTCAACATTATATATAGATCTAGCAAAATCCAATTCTAGGTCCAAAGGGGGCAGATAGATATGCTCTCTGATTTCCACTTTGTAGATAAATAGAAGAACGAAAGTAAGAACCTTTTTTTGTGGTTACTATTTTGGGCTCTCTGTCCTATATTTACGAGACTGCTGTATATTAATCTTTGGTTCGAACTGCTTGTTTAATTAGAAGTGGGAACTGTGTGCTTCATCCCAAGGAAGTGGGAACTGTGTGCTTCTACTATTGGACTATGAAGCACTTCCAAATAGTAGAGGTAAGACCAAGGCCTTTACTATAACTAAACCATCATCATTTAACTTCAACAGTAAGTCCAATCAAACCGAAGTGAACCGAACCCACCCCTAGTGGCCGATGATATGAATGAATTGAGAGACCTATATATGCTAAGCTGGTTTCTTTTCGATTGCCTCGTAGATAATAGGCGAAGACAAGTTTCAAGTGTAGAACCAAGTAGGTTTCAGCCTTATTATTCTGTTTGGTTTGGTTCAGTTTATGGCCCTAACTTGCTGGAGATATGTACACGTTCTTAAATTTTTAAACATTTGTTTTGCTTATCGTAGGAAAGACAAGCTTGGTGAACCAATAATATCTCAACGACAGCTCGTTTCTTCTACGTGGAAGGTACAAAATAACCCATTTTATGTCTCACTCACCTTATTTAAATTATAGGTCTTTATTGATCATTTTATGAATATTGTTTCTAAGCACAAAGTTCGTAGAATTGCAATTAGTAAATTCATTAGTGTATTTTATGAATATGTCTTCTACATTGGTGTATTTATCATCTTGTCTATATTCTTTACTTAGCATTGATCTATTAGAGTGCTTTATGGATGCTGTTACTCTGTTTTGTTTTGCAGAGTCTATCATATGAAGTGTTTTTGTATTTCAAAACAACCATTACTTGTTCCTTACCAACTCATCCAGAATTCATATTAATACAAGAACCAGGTATGGTTCTCTCTATTCCTCGATGTACATTTGTATTTTTTCGAGTATTCTGTTATAGTAATTTTTAACTAGTTTTATATACAACCATCAAGTTACTTACTATCTGTGAGTTCGATTTTGCTACAACATTTAACTTACTGAGAAATCATGTCAATCTTGTTTGTTCATATGTTTGCTGATATAACTGTGAACTATCTTGAGCTCATATTATCTTGTCCAGAAAAGTTCTTCTGTTAACCCAATACCATAATATACTTTATTTCATGGTTTAATAAATACAATCTTCATATATCATATATACTATGGTTTTTTTTTTTTTTTTTTTGCAGTGGGATAGAAGAATAAATCTTGTTTACACAAAAAAGGATATTGATGAAGTTCGGGCTGAATGGACGAAGCATGTTATGGATTTTGCACAAGTGTAGTGCGCACAAAGAGGGTCTGTGGTATATGCGTTAGGGCTAGCTGTTTTTGTGCATGTTGACATTGAATGCATAGCTAGATTATGGAGGGTTTTTTTGCCTAACTAATATGATCGACTTTTGCGTTCATCGATCATATTTTGACCTCCTAACTAATTACTCAACTTTTAGGATGGATTGATGGTAATGTTGAATATTGATGTAATTTGCTGGCTGATTTAAATCAAATGACTTTTGACTTGTTATAGTTGGATATTATTATTGTGCTTACCAGTCAACACAGGTTTTTCAATATATGTTGTAGTTATAATACAACTCATACAACATAAATACCGAAAGAAGCTGACGTTGCACCAAACATCAGACAACAGAAAGGCCTGGTTATAAGATAACTCATACAACATAAAAACCAAATCAAGCTGACATTGAACAAAACATCAAACAACAGATATATGTGGTTATAAGAGAACTGAGAGAACATAAATAACCAAGAAACTGATAGTAAACCTGACATCAAACAACAGAATTTAACCAAATATCTGTTGTCTGAAACAACAGAAGACCACAGAAGAAACAGGCCATCTATATTCCTTATGACAACCAGACAACAGAAAACCACAAAATCCATTGCTCAAAGTTAATTACCACAACAAAATGCACAAACCAATGTTGTTAAAGCAAACTCAGAATGACAGTAACTTTTCAAACTATTGTTTATAGTATTGTACATCGACATATATCTGTGGTGTGAAACTCAGTCAGACAACAGCATAGCTCAAGAATCTCTCCACTCACACGATTTAATTATGTCTTTTGAATAAAAAAGAAACAATAGAACATAATAAATATATGTCGTCCACAATTGATTCACACAACAGAAAATAACCAAGATAGATCAAAACTCTATATATTCACACCACAGATTTTTGTTGTGTTAACTAAATACATACGATAGAGTTTTATGAATGGATGTTGTCCAGAATCTTTTATAACAACATATTTCTGTTGTTTGATTACATATTCAACCTCAGAAAGTCAAAATTTGGCATATCTCGACACAATCAGACAACAGATTATTGGCCGGCCTATGTTGTTTGAGTGAAATATAGATCACGGATAATATCTGTCGTCTGAAGGCCTAAGAGATATCAGGCTACTAGACAACAGAAATTTTTTGAATCAGACAACAGTCCTCGGCTGTTGTCTGATGAGTTTATTGACATAGTGAAAGGTCCTGGTGACTGAAAAGTCTACTCTAATTCTTGAAATCACCATACTTGAGTAGTGGAATTTTCTTCAAACTGATAGCTGATTGGAGTGATCTATGAATTAAGGGACAAAAACAAAAATACCAATTGAGCCTAGCACCTCGAACAAAAAGAAAACAACTTAGTTTCTACAAACAACCTATACAGAAAATCTCAACACTGCCCAAATACAAAGTGACAAACGGTTCAGAACTAATAAAAAAGAGTAGCAAAATTACATTATATTAGACTCAACGATCACAATTGAAGGATATCTCATCCTTGTCAACGTACTGCCATAGCCATTCTAACTGTTTTGTTTGTTTGTATTAATACTGGTGGTGTATGTAGTTCAAAGTGGCAATATCAACCAGACCAAAAAAAAAACTATAGTCTATAGATGAATATGCAGCTTCATAATCATGAACTTGGATTTTAGTTTGATACACAGGAATGATTTAGGGAAACAGAATGATTAACGAGAAAACAAGTGAAAAATAAGAAAGATAAACAGATGCTTAAATTACGAATCATTCTAATTACCATCTACCTCGTTAAATAACAATTTGGTTGTTGGATAGATTCCTAACAGTCTTTTTACATGGGCTATTTGGGCCTTATGTTAGATGAGTCCACTACTTCTAATATTTTCTCTGTTTAAATAGCCGATAGGACTTGTAACGGGATCATCGAAGAATATTGAATCAGCTTTATTTCCTTTGTTTCCTTACTTTTCTCTATTATCTTTCTTTTACGATGTCGTTTTATGGGTACGATCCAGGGGATCGTAACAGCTGGTATCAGAGCCCGCACCTAAGCTTGTTTCTGGTGAGTCCGGCAGTGTACGGCGGTGGGATCTCCGGCGCTTGTTGCAGCACGCATTCTTCTTACCCTCACGGCAGCCCTAGCTACCCACCACCTCCCTTCCCAATCCTGTTGCAACCACGCTACCCACCACCTCTTCAATTTCCAATTTGCAAAAAGCAATGCAAATCTAATTACTGGGCTCTGAGAATTTACAATATTTGCATACAACTCCATATACAACTCCATCATAGCTTTACTTTTCTCTATTGATCTAAGGGCTTCCACAAATTGATCTGGAACATTAATATTTCTCATGCAGAAAAGGTGACTTGCAAGAACTTCTTTGACACCATAAGTTGTAAACATTAAAACTTTTGAGACAACGACAGACATCCAAGGGTCCAGTGCTGCTGTGCATGCCACCAAGAGAACCGCTAAAGCCTGAAGATATATAAGGTAGTTGGTCCTGATATAGCAAGTGCACTATAAACTGGAATGAAGTACTCCATGGAGAATTTCAGAGTATGTTGCATATGAGGTAAAGAGGTCAAATGATTCATTTGGTCTGAAGAATAGAAAAAATTGGAATTAGTTCCTCTTTTCCACATTTTCATAAATTCATATGCACTGCATCTGATCATAATAAACTCCTTGTATATCTTAGCAGCTTCATTTGAATGCACTTGAATAATTGCAATAAGCAAGCCTATCTTCTCCAAATGGTTTGCAAGCCCATCATCAGTTTCCATTTGACTCTTAAATCTTAATGTCAAAGATTTAAGCCAAAAACATAATATGATCAGGAACAATCTTTTAGTCTTCCATTCTCTTGAATAAATCAATGGCTTCCTTGCCATGACTATGTATCCCGTAAGCATTGAAATCAGGTTTAACAGTTACTTCTTTAATGAGCCGACAAAGTTCAAGAGCCTCACTTACAGGCCCATTATGAACATAACA
The DNA here is from genome assembly GCA_025331145.1 of Rosa persica. Classification (NCBI taxonomy): domain Eukaryota; kingdom Viridiplantae; phylum Streptophyta; class Magnoliopsida; order Rosales; family Rosaceae; genus Rosa; species Rosa persica. The sequence continues at coordinate 8,973,879 of WFKR01000004.1, forward strand.
AGATATCATACTCGTCCAAGACACATATTTAGATTCAATCAATTTGAACATCTGATATGCGTAATCTTTATAACCCCACTGGCCATATGCATTGACATTTGACAACTGCATTTCGCAAGACGAGATCAGATAAACTTCTCCTCATAGCGGAACCATGAACTTCTATAACCAGAGAAACATATTTCAAAGCTCAAAGTTTCCTATCTTTTCCTTTCTCAAAAAACTTAATAATGAATCTCTCTTCATACATCAATGCATGTATAACATTCCAGTCCACCATCTGATGATCAATAAGATATGCCCACATATGTATTATACTTGCAGCTTCTCTCTTAAACTTTGTACTATGAATTGCAAGCAACCAAATTAAAAAGGAAGTTCCAATGCCATCCATCGTGATGATCTTTCCACATATTGCAACAGCAATTGTATCCATTATACTAACATTTGAACTCATCAGCCGCTCCTTACTAACACTCTTTAAAAGCATTTTGGCAAGCACATTCATATATTCATAAAATAACTTGGCATTTCTTACCATTATCCAAAATGAGTCATCAGGAAGCAAATTTCCAGCATTATCGATGGAAGCAATATAAATCACAACATAGAGCTTAATCAAGTCATACAATAACCCATAAAAAGATGCTCGAAAATATTGTGGACTGGAAATGATGGTAGTGAATACCTAAGAGACTAAGGTTTGGTTCACTTGACTAATTTCGGCCGATGCTTTTTTGTGATAAGGTGGTGTTTCCTTCGATGACTCACAATTACCAAGTTCAAAGAAAAGAATGAACCACGACAACAGATGCGATATAGATTGGGTGTCAATGGAGCATACTGCCATCTTATTGTCGAGCTTGAGGCCTTCCCTAAGAACAAGATTTGGTTTCTTAGTATTCTCCTGCCCTGCAATTTCAGCAGTAAGTTTTGATTTCCACCTCTCCAATATTTGCACCAACACCTCTTTTGCCTTATCAAAATGACCTGACCTGTAAAATCGATACACCAGAGCCAACTATTCTTTGTAAAATTCCTCTTTCATTGTAATCTGCTGCTCAAAGTTAGAATCATCCGTCACATTCGTAAATTCCTTGAACCCACTCTTAAATAGTAGTAAACTCTTCAACTTCGTCCCACTTGTAGGAATCTGCCAACCTTCTGAAGTAGAGGTGGAGTCTCCAGGCAATATATTGGAAGTAGAGATTGAGCTGTTCATTGCGGTTTTGGAATTCAGGTTTCTCACAAATTCGTTTTCAGGTGTCCAATACGCTATCACGTTCTCCCCGGTACCAATCACATTAACAATCTGAAAAGTTGATGATTGTAGCAACCCATTTAGGAAGCTAAAACCCGCTGAAAGCCCTATGAATTTTGTCCTTGACAGTGCTTCCACTACTGGAGGATCGATATCCTACACTCCAAGCTTCTTCAAATCAATAGCCATCTCAATCAAATTATGCCTATTATCAGTATTAACAGAAACCTCTGCTGGGAGAACATATTCAGGCATCAACACATCTTCACTGATCTGTACACTCACATTGATTTCAGTAACCATCTGAGAACATTCGGGTCTACATCATGTGCAGACTCATTGAAGCTCGAGAAGCTTCACCAGCCCCTCTACAACGCAGTCGCAGAGGAGGTCAACCTAGCGGGCGAATTTGCCGCATCTGACCACTACCAGGCGAAGCAGGATGTAACAGTTGAGGGAAATGATGATTTGATGAAAGATGATAAAGATGATGAAATCGCACAAGCAGATGATGAAGATAGAGAAAGAGAACAGAATGTGGAGTGTAGCCAAGCTGACGAGATGCGTGTCCATGTTTCAAGTTCTAACGGGGAGCATGAGGCTACAGGGGTTTGTTGGAGATATACCGCTGGACATCCCAGCTATGGTAGTGAATTTGGGCGGTATCAATGAGTCTGCACATGTTGTAGACCCGAATGCAAGCATTGGTTCTTAGATGGTTACTGAAATGTTGGAATCGATGTATTCATGGCATACTAAGGCGGAAATGAGCGAAAATCCGGGTAGGCTGGTTCGACTACAGATTGAGCTTGTGAGCAAATAGGTTGGCTGGTGGACATATCTGTTGGGTTGGGAAAAGGAATTTCGTGAGGAAAAACATACCCATTGATTGTTTGCAAATTGGAAATTCATAAAAGTATTGACTTGATTCATAAACTCTCGCAAACGTATGAATCGTTGTCAAGTAAGAGAAGTATTAGAACCTTGATTATCGTACCTCAAGGATTAGGTGTTGGACCTAACCGAGGTAATTGGCGCTAGAATAACTTAAAAGCATACAATGAAAAAGTAAAAATAAAAATAAAACAAAATAAAAGTAAAATAAAATATTCACAAGACACCAAGCCTCGGCAATGCTCGGCTTAGCTCACATTAAGCCTAATCAAAGCCACTAACTTGTAGCCCAAATGAGTTATGCACAATGGAAGGTAGAATTTTATTTGAGAGTTTTGAATTGGGAATTAACTAAATTAAATGCAAACTAAAGTAAAAGCAAACAACTAATTATCAAGCAAGAAATTAAATTTGGATTTTCAAATTAATGGAAATATGGGAGTGTCGGGTGATTCACACTAACTATCTTGTAAACATCGATGCCAATTTCAAATGCATGCATTTCCTATATGTGTCAAGTCCGGTATCTAGTACCGGTTAAGGCTACTAAACCAATTATCATTTCGGTGTATTGACTATGCTGGTTAAGGCCACAATCAACTCTCTAATTTGGGCATTACGCGGGCTAAGGCCGCAATATCCAAAATTAGAGGCCTAGAGTGCAAGATAATAGAGACCCAAGCAAGCTTAGCTACAATTAAGCTAGCTAATGGTTACCACACTTAAATCCTAGATGCCACAAGATTAATAAGTTGTCAATTTATCAATCTATTCATCACAATTGCCCACAACATAATTTTAAAGGGTGACAAAGCCTAGAAACATGCTTCTAAGGACCAATAAATTCGGATTTGAAGCATACATAATAGAAATTGTATTTATTAAAATTAAAGCATCATTATTTATACAAGATGAGTTAGGGCTTCACAACCCTAACTCCCAAAATTAAATTACTCACAACCCATACAAGAATCCATCATCAAATACACAAGAAATTAAGAGAAATGATAGAGGAGAGAGGGAACACAAGCTAGGCTCACAATTTGCTATAGGCAAACATGAACCCAACTTGAAATTAAGCCCTCACTCTTTACCAAAGCCAAAATCCTTTGTGGTGATGAAGCCTTGATGATTTGAAGTGAAAGCCCCTTAATTGCTCCTTCCAATTTTGAGAGAAAATGATAAGAGATTTAGAAATAGAGGAGGGTGGGGACGTTTCGGTGTTGGAGGAGAAAGAAATTGAAGAAAAAATGGATCTCCTTCAGGATGGGTCTGATGGGTTTTCTAATTAATTCTCCCGTGGTGGTGTGTGCCGAGGATGACTAAGAGAGTTGGATAATTATGGTTGGCTGCCATTTCGTGAGCAGGAGGAAAAGATGGGATAAGGTAAGGTGTGGTCTGGCACGTGTTGAATGAGTGAAGGAGGGGATAATTGGGTCAGCGGTTGACATAAGAGAAAGCACATGAGACATTGTTCAGACGGGTTTCAAGAGTGAATGAAAATGGAATGACACATGTCATAGGCTTATTGGACAAGCCATAAGCCTCCAATTACTCCACGTGCATGCATGCTTAGGGATTTAATTAGGCTTAATTAAGTAAAATTAACAAATCCATAATTTCGTCATTTTGTCAAAAACTCAAATCTTCATCATTTCAGTGTAATTCTCTCTAGTTTCCGCAGCTCCGCTTATTTTCTACAAAAATAAATAAGTAAGATTAATTACATAATAATTGACATGAGGATTAGCTTAATTCTAGTGTTTTAAATATAATTACACATATATAAATGCGTGTAATCACACCCCCACACTTGAACTTTGCTTGTCCCCAAGCAAACTAAATGAATTCTAATCCGAAAATCTACTAACTCACAAACATAAGTAAAATGCGGTATTAGCCTTTCCAATCATAACCCTCAGAGAACTAATTATGTAAATGATCATGAGGTCGACAAAGCATAACATAGGAATTATAAATTTGTAAGGCAATTAAGATGCACATGTGAGAAATGCTCAAGTATATGCATGTGTTGACCATGTGTCAAATCAATCCACCACAATCAAATAGGCATATAGAAGACTCGACATAACCCGCTAAACTCACATAGGTTAACTAAATATTACCGCTCAAGTGTTTAGGGGCTATAAGTGCTATAAGTGTTTCACTCAAAAGCAATTTCATAACACGCACCGTCATATGCTTGCTCTTCGATCTCATCTCCGCTAGGTAGCTCACAACATTCAAGATTAAGAGGTCTTTTATTTGGTTGTAATAGGGCTAAATGCAAGTGGCTAATAGAAATGAAGGATAGGGAAAGATAAAATCCATGGAAATCGGTGAAGCAATTCTCTCTTGTAGAGATATATGACTTTTGCTTTCAAATGTTAAGTCACTCATTCTAATCCCGATGTACAACCCACACTACACTATACTAGAAATAAAAATAATACTAGCTTTTTATTTCTTTTTTTCTTTTTTTCAACACCCTTTTTTTATTATTATTTTTTTTTCGATCACCTTTTTATTTTTCTAATTTTCTCTCTGTTTTTTTTCCTTTTGAACAACTTCTTCTTCTTCTTCTTCTTCCTTTTTTTTTTTCAAACACACACTTACCCCCACACTTATTCTTTTGTAACCTCACACTTTTGATTTTTTTTCTTTCTTTTGAAGCACTCAGTCATAAAGTCATTCTCTCGAATCGCTTCACCAACTACCATGGAAGGGTAGGATAAAAGTGTATAGGCTAGGTAGGAATTTGTGGTGCAAATGAATAAAAAAGCTAAAGATATAAATAGGCTCAAAGTGGCAATCTAGTGGTAAATATCTTTGGGCATATGCTTCTTTGGCCATGGTGGTATTAACCTAATTGCCTCAATCCTTTCTATCCCGTCGCAAGCTAAAAGTAGCCTCGAGAGGTCTCAAGCACCTTCTATATACGCAATATCATGAAATTGTACACACAAGAAATAAAAAGTGAATGAACAATGCATACACTATATTAGGCTCAAAAGCTCAAAATTAAGGCATGCAAGTTAATCAAATCACCTATATGCTTCTCTAATTATGATGAACTAACCTAACCTTAGGCTATGTGCACACATATAGTCAAGCATAGATCACATCTACACTCAATTACAAGACAAATTCAAAGTCCTAGATCATGCTTAGTCTATTTACAATCATAACAAGTTAAGTCCATGGCTCGTTATTGGGGTTGGAAAAGGCATTAACCACTAAAATATAATTACATAAAGCTAATCTAATTTTTTGGCGCCCAAGCCCTCACCCCCACACTTAAAACCAACATTGTCCTCAATGTTGTAAAGTGAGCTCGAAAGCTAAATCCATGTCAGAGTTAGGCATGAGAGTGAAGTCCGGGCGAAGGCACAAAAATTAATTATGAAAATCTAAATGCGGAGAAAAGATGCAAAAACCCCTTTATCGATCATCCATTGCTTACGGCCCTTGGAGAAGACTAATATGAGACACCAACCTCAAGGCACAAGGCCTTGACATCCTTTACGTATGCTCCATAATAGCTCTAGGTGCTCATGAAAAGATCAACTCCATTGAGAAATGTGTAGTGTCCAAGAGCAATGCATCACAAATAGCCTATCAAGGAATAAGGACAAGGGTCCTCCATTAAGCTCGTGGTTTTAATCCCATCAACTCACAACCCAAAATCATCTTCAATGACCTCCACACAAGAATTGTAGCTCAAAATATCTCCTTATTCTCCACACTCCAAGCACCTCCCAACCTACCAAAAAGATGGCTAAATAGCCTTATTGATGCAAAATGAACAAGAAAGAACATCACAAGTAATGCTAGGGTTGCCTCCCTAGCGAGCGTTTTGTTTAAGGACTTTATTGCCGGTCCATAGAGTTTTTCATTATTTAAGAAGCATCATCGAGGTAAGTCACCTCATGATGAGAATCAAAAGTGGAGTCATGATAAGGTTTAAGCCAGTGCCCATTAACCTTGAAAGTTTTCCCATCATTCAAATTTTTTACTTCAATAGCACCATAAGGGAACACTTCCACTACTTCATAGGGTCCACTCCACCTTGACTTCAATTTACCGGGAAAGAGACGAAGCTTAGAGTTGTATAGGAGAACCTTTTGTTTGGGCTCAAAGGCCTTCTTCACCAATTTTCAATCATGAAGCTCCTTTGTCTTCTTCTTAAACAATTTGGCACTTTCATATGCCTCTTCCCGTATTTCCTCTAACTCACAAAGATCAAGTTTCCGCTTGTCACCACTAGCTTCCAAGTCAAAATTCAAAAATTTGATAGCCCACCAAGCTTTGTACTCGAGCTCAACCAGAAGATGAAAATTCTTTCCATAGCATAAGCGAAACGGAGACATGCCAATAGGAGTCTTATATGCGGTTCGATAGGCCCATAAAGCATCATCAAGCTTAACAGCCCAATCCTTTCTATAAGAGTTGACCGCCTTTTCCAAAATCCTCTTAATCTACCTATTTGACACCTCTACTTGACCGGAAGTTTGAGGGTGGTAAGGTGTGGCAACCTTATGCTTGACCCCATATTGTCTCAACAAAGCATCAAAAGTCCGGTTGATAAAATGTTTACCACCATCACTAACAATAATCCTAGGAGTCCCGAATCGAGAGAAAATGTGTTCTTTCAAGAACTTGGTGACTACCTTAAAATCATTCTTCCTTGTGGCCTTAGCTTCAACCCACTTCGAAATCAACCGCTACTATGATATATTCATTCCCATGAGATTTTGGAAACGGTCGCATAAAATCTATGTCCCAACAATCAAAAATCTCAACCTCCATAATGTTAGTAAGAGGCATTTGGTCCTTAGAGGATATATTCCAGATCCTTTGGCATCTATCACATTGAAGCACAAAAGAATGACAATCTCGAAACAAAGTAGGCCAAAAGAAACCTGACTGAAGAATCTTCAAAGCTGTCCTTCTTCCACCAAAATGTCCTCCACATAGAGATGAGTGACACAATGAAATAATCTCAGGGGCCTCCCATTGAGGAATACATCATCTAATCACATGGTCCTTACCTACCTTCCACAAGTACAGGTCATCCCAAATATATGACCGAGCATCTCTAAGAAATTTCTTTCTAGCTTGTGCATCATAATTATCCGGAATGAAAGTACAATTGCTAGCCCAATAGTTCACAAAGTCTGCAAACTAAGGCATCTCAGTGTCTACATGAAATAAGTACTCAAAATGCTCAATCAATGGTATATCAAAAGAGTCTCTGCCATGCTCAAGTCTAGTCAAATGATCTGCAACATGGTTCTCTCGACCCGGCTTATCCTTGATCTCTATATCAAACTCCTGCAGTAATAACACCCAATGAATTAAACGGGGTTTGGCATCCTTCTTACTCAATAAATATCTGAATGCCGCATGATCCATGTGGACAATCACCTTACTCCCAAGAAGATAACTCCGAAACTTCTCCAATGCAAAAATAATAGCAAGAAGCTCCTTCTCGGTAGTAGTGTAATGGACTTGTGCATCATTCAAAGTCCGAGAAGCATAATAAATCACATGGAGTGCTCGCTCGATCCTTTGACCCAAAACAGCTCCCATAGCAAAATCTGAGGCATCTCACATCAACTCAAATGGTCTAGTCCAATCAGGTACAATCATGATAGGTGCATGAGTCAACTTCTCCTTAAGTAGCTCAAAAGCCTGTAAGCACTCTGAAGTGAACTCAAATGGCATGTCCTTGCTTAGCAAGTCACACAATGGCTTGGTGATCCGAGAGAAATCCTGAATAAAATGTCTATAAAAGCCTGCATGCCCAAGGAAACTCCTAACCCCTTTCACATTCTTCGGTGGTGGTAAACTAGAAATCAACTCAATCTTCGCCTTATCCACCTCAATGCCACGTGATGATACTACATGCCCTAACACAATACCCTCACCCACCATAAAGTGGCACTTCTCCCAATTAAGGACCAAATTAGTCTCCTCACACCATTGTAGAACAAGGGTTAAGTTTCGAAGACAATCATCAAAAGAATCACCATGAATCGAGAAATCATCCATAAATATCTCCATAAAGTGCTCAGTCATGTCATGGAACAATGCCATCATACACCTCTGGAAAGTAGCGGGTGCATTGCAAAGTCCAAAAGGCATCCTCCTAAACGCAAAAGTACCAAACATGCACGTGAAAGTAGTCTTCTCCTGGTCTTCCTTAGCAATGTCAATCTGATTATACCCCGAATAGCCATCTAAGAAACAATAGTGGCTATGACGTGCTAGTCTCTCCAAAATGTGATCAATGAAAGGTAGTGGAAAATGATCCTTTCTTGTCGCTCCGTTAAGCTTTCTATAATCAATACAAACCCTCCAACCATTCTGAACTCGATGTGGTACATCTTCACCTTTCTCATTCTTCACTACTGTAATTCCTCCCTTCTTGGGAACAACCTGAATTGGTGAAACCCATGGTGAATCAAAAATCGGGAAAATGATTCCAACATCTAGAAGCTTAAATCTCCTTCTTCACTACCTCCATCATGGGAGGATTTAACCTCCTCTGAGATTCTCGTGTGGGCTTACACCCCTCCTCCAAATAAATGTGATGCTGATACTTGGATGGACTAATGCCTTTGATATCGGCAATAGTCCAACCAATAGCTCTCTTATGCTCACGTAACACCCTCAAAAGCTACTCAATTTCGATGAGATAATAACCGGTAATGTGCTCCCCTCCCCTAGAAATGCATATCTCAATGTCGAAGGTAAAGTCTTCAGCTCCAAATCTGGTGGTGTCTCATATGAAGGAATAGGTGGTGTATTAGAGGGAGGTAAAGGTCTCAAGGCCTCCAAATGTGCAATAGCCTCAATGTGCTCCGCACACCCAAATTTAGTTCCACCTTGAGCAATGCAAGTCTCCATGTAATCAGTCGATGAATGCTCAATAAAGTTCTTCCCAATAATATCATCCATAACATCAATCTGAAAGCACTCATCAAGATGATATAACAGACTCCTCATAGCATCAAAAATACAAAACCCAATAGTAGTGTCAAATACTGTCATGGTGAGTAGACCCTTCTGAACATCAATCTTCACCCCAACGGTAGCCATAAAAGCTCTAACGAAAATGACAGGTAACTCATCATCATCATCATCACAAGAAGGAGAGTCCATATCAAGTACTACAAAATCAGTCGGCACATAAAGCTCATTTATCTTGACAAGAACATCCTCCACCACTCCACGAGGGTATTTAATTCTCCTATCTGCCATCTTAAGCTTAATTTTCAAAGGCTTAATTGGCTCCAATGACAAAGTCTTGTACAAATCATATGGCATAAGGTTGATGCTAGCCCCCAAGTCCAATAATGCTCGATCAAAGTTTCGTGACCCAATGGTGCATGGAATAGTAAATGATCCGGGGTTACTAAGCTTAGGAGGCAACCTCTTTTGAAGTACGGCCGATACTTGCTCACTTAAGTAAATATCTTCATTCTCCACAAACTTCCTCTTATTAGTGCACATGTCCTTCAAACATTTTGCATAGGCCGGAACTTGTTTGATGGCATCGAGTAATGGGATATTGATGTTAACAGACTTGAATAGCTCAATGAACTCTTGCTTTTGTATCTCCTTCTGCTTCTTTTGATCTTGAGCCTTCTTAACTTGTGGATAGGGAAGTCTAGGCTCCAATGAGTTCAAATCAAGAGGTGGAGAAAAAGTGAGACTCCCTCTTGAACCCCTAAGTGTGGTAACCGTCCCACTAGGGTTCTTAGCCCTCAAGGCCTCGCCTAGTGTAGAATGGATCGGTCCACTCCTATCCCTAGAATCCAAAAGTATACGAGAATAGTCTTCCTCCTTATTACTTCCCCCTTGATGTTGTTCCCGATGCTCACTAGATGATGAAATAGGCGGTGAACCATTAGAACTCAAACTCGAGGATGAACCATGTGTATCAATAGAAGTAGATGAAGTAGCTTCCACCTTATTCCTTCCCCCTTGATGAAGATCCATAGGTGATGATAATGGAGTAGTGGGGCCAAAATGCACATGTTTAGGCAGTGCAGATGAGGAATTAGAAGCTTAAGACTTTGAAGATGTAGAATGAGATAAAGAGATCTTCCTTCCTTGTGCACCTCTGGGAAGTACATTTTCTTCCTCACCGGCTTCCTTATCCACCCCCTTATTTCTTCCTTTTGTATATAAAGTCACATCACCCACTCCAATTTCCGGGGGTACATTTTCTTCCCCCCGGTTCCCATCCTCCTTTGAAATAAAAGTATGATGCATTTGCACATGATCATTAGCAACATGGCCAAGAGGTGCATTTTCTTCCCCCTTGGCTCCATATGAATGCAACACATTATCATCATCACTAGTAATGTAATCCTCTACTAACACATGATCATCATCGTTAGAATATGAAAGTGAAGAATGGGGATCATGTATAGGGGTGGAAACATGTGTATCGTAAGAATGTGATGTGGGGTAAGTGGGAGAAGTGGGAGCATACATGTCATCATGCACATTCAAAGGGGAGTTAGAAGATTTAGGCATGCGTATCTTATTGTCATAAACTCTCCCACTTCGAAGTGTAGTAATAGCCTTAGCTTCCTCATGTCTCGGATTTTGATCCGGTTGTGTACGTAATGCACCATGTGGACGTGCTCCAAGCTCTTTAGCTAATTGTCCCATTTCGACTTCTAATTTTCCCACACATTGTGCAAGTGAGCTTTGACCTTGAGCAAGAATATTAAGAGTTTGATCGGTCTTCGCTTGGCTTTGTGTAAGAGAAATATGACTTTGGGCTAGGGCGGCCAATATATCATCCATATGAGACTTCTTTGGTTCCGGTTGTAGTGCTTGCCTATTTTGAAATCCGATTTTGTGTAGGATTAACACCTCTAAATGATTGGGAACTTTGACCAAACCCTTGAGTGTCATGTAGGCCTCCTCTATAAACATTTGGAGCACCAAAAGATGGCCCTTGCCCTTGAGAATTGTAACTAGATGCTTGCTGTCCATAATGATTTTGTCCACCAAATTGTGTGTTTCCATGACCGTGGGGTCCAAAAGATGAAGAATTTGGGCCTTAACTCCCTCCATATGAATGAGAACCACCTTGGTGTGCATTAGAGGACCCTCCACTATCTCTCCATGAAAAATTTGGGTGGTTACGCCAACCTGGATTATATGTAGTAGAATAAGGATCATTTCTTGGTGACCTTTGATAAGAATTAATAGCTCTAACTTGCTCCTCAACAAATTTCGGAAATTGTGAAGCCAAGTGACAATCATGAGTAGAATGATTAGGGGACTCACAAATCAAGCAAAGATGTGAAGAAGTAACACTCTTGACATGTGAAGAAGACGAACCACTACCCTTTTGTGCTTGAAGAAGCATCTCAAATTTCTTGTCAATCTTTTCTTCAAGCCTCTCAAGCTTGGAATTCATAACTCCATCATCTTTATCAACACGAGAAACATCATACACGCCTCTACCACGAGGCTCCGTATCAACTCGGTCTCTAGTCCCATATGCATGTGAATCTCGGCCTCTAGATGTAGTGTGGTCATCTCTACCTCCTCTTCTCCTTTGATGATTATCCCATTGACCGGATTGGGTAGCAACTTCCTCACAAATATCCCAAGCGGCATTAGGACCTTTATTAAGAAAATTTCCACCCGATGCATTGTCCAATCTCCTTCTATCATCAATAGTCAACCCATTGTAGAAAGATTCACAAAGAAGCCACTTGGTGAGTCCATGATGAGGGCAACCTAACTCAATATCCTTGAAGCGGTCTCATGCATCATAAAAAGACTCATTATCCTCTTGAAAGAATTTGGTCAACCTATCTCGCATATAAGTAGTCCGATGATGTGGATAATAAGCATTCAAGAAGACTCTTTTTATATCGGCCCAAGAGAGAATAGATCTTGGCTTGAGCTTATGAAACCATGTGCGTGCCTGATCTTTCAAAGAAAATGGGAATAATCGAAGCTTCAAACCCTCCAAAGTTAATCCTCCCAAGTGCATAGTGGAACATATGGCATCAAACTCAATTATATGATCATAGGGCCTCTCACTAGCCATGCCATGGAAAGTAGGGAGGATAGACAACATGTTAGGCTTGATCTCAAAGTTGGCATTTGTCGGAGGAAGCACAATGCAAGATGGAGCATTTACAATGCTAGGACATGAATAATGGCTCAATGGAACCTCCTCCTCATCTTGTGGTCCTTGACGCTCGTCACCCATATCTACTACTCGAATAGGAGACTAGAAGGTGCTTGTGAGCGATGTCTTGGTCTCCTAACTCTCCTTGTTGGTCTTCCTCTAGGTAGTCTTTGCAAAACACAACCACTTCTCAAATTGATAGGTAGTAGAGTGTCGCTCATATACCTACGAAGGATCAATAAGAAATTGAGTATCTTAATGACCAAAATATAAGCAAGATAAGCACCAATTCAACCCACAAAACAAATTGACGAATAATTAGAGGGGTAAGAAATGAAAAACAACAAGTAATACTAAATTAGACTAAACTAACCAAATAAATGAAAAATCAAAATAAAAAAATAACAAGTAAACAAAGAAACAAGAAATAAAAAGAAAAATAAAAGTATGCTAAAAGCGACCCAAAATGCCAATTACCAAAGGATTAAGATCCGAAGACCCTAATCCCCGGCAACGGCGCCATTGACTTGACTCATAAACTCTCGCAAGCGTACGAATCATTGTCAAGTAAGAGAAGTATTAGAACCTTGATCATCGTACCTCGGGGATTAGGTGTTGGACCTAACCGAGGTAATTGGCACTAGAATAACTTAAAACCATACAATGAAAAAGTAAAAATAAAAATAAAATAAAATAAAATATTCACAAGGCACCAAGCCTCGGCAATGCTCGGCTTAGCTCACACTAAGCCTAATCAAAGCCACTAACTTGTAGTCCAAATGAGTTATGCACAATGGAAGGTAGAATTTTGTTTGGGAGTTTTGAATTGGGAATTAACTAAATTAAATGCAAACTAAAGTAAAAGCAAACAACTAATTATCAAGCAAGAAATTAAATATGGATTTTCAAATTAATGGAAATATGGGAGTGTCGGGTGATTCACACTATCTTGTAAACATCGATACCAATTTCAAATGCATGCATTTCCTATATGTGTCAAGTCCCGTATCTAGTACCGGTTAAGGCTACTAAACCAATTATCATTTCGGTGTATTGACTATACCGGTTAAGGCCACAATCAACTCTCTAATTTGGGCATTACGCGGGCTAAGGCCTCAATATCCAAAATTAGAGGCCTAGAGAGCAAGATAATAGAGACCCAAGCAAGCTTAGCTATAATTAAGCTAGCTAATGGTTACCGCACTTAAATCCTAAATGCCACAAGATTAATAAGTTGTCAATTTATCAATCTATTCATCACAATTGCCCACAACATAATTTCAAAGGGTGACAAAGCCTAGAAACATGCTTCTAAGGACCAATAAATTCGGATTTAAAGCATACACAATAGAAATTGTATTTATTAAAATTAAAGCATCAATATTTATACAAGATGAGTTAGGGCTTCACAACCCTAACTCCCAAAATTAAATTACTCACAACCCATACAAGAATCCATCATCAAATACACAAGAAATTAAGAGAAATGATAAAGGAGAGAGGGAACACAAGCTAGGCTCACAATTTGCTATAGGCAAACATGAACCCAACTTGAAATTAAGCCCTCACTCTTTACCAAAGCCAAAATCCTTTGTGGTGATGAAGCCTTGATGATTTGAAGTGAAAGCCCCTTAATTGCTCCTTCCAATTTTGAGAGAAAATGATAAGAGATTTAGAAATGGATGAGAGAGGGTGGGGAGGTTTCGGTGTTGGAGGAGAGAGAAATTGAAGAAAAAATGGATCTCCTTCAGGATGGGTCTGATGGGTTTTCTAATTAATCCTCCCGTGGTGGTGTGTGCCGAGGATGACTAAGAGAGTTGGATAATTATGGTTGGCTGCCATTTCGTGAGCAGGGGGAAAAGATGGGATAAGGTAAGGTGTGGTCTGGCACGTGTTGAATGAGTGAAGGAGGGGATAATTGGGTCAGGGGTTGACATGAGAGAAAGCACATGAGACATTGTTGAGACGGGTTTCAAGAGTGAATGAAAATGGAATGGCACATGTCATAGGCTTATTGGACAAGCCATAAGCCTCCAATTACTCCACGTGCATGCATGCTTTGGGATTTAATTAGGCTTAATTAAGTAATTAGGCTTAATTAAGTAAAATTAACAAATCCATAATTTCGTCATTTTGTCGAAAACTCAAATCTTCATCATTTCAGTGTCATTCTCTCTAATTTCCGCAGCTCCGCTTATTTTCTACAAAAATAAATAAGTAAGGATTAATTACATAATAATTGACATGAGAATTAGCTTAATTCTAGTGTTTTAGATATAATTACACGTATATAAATGCGTATAATCAAGTACTGTGCATGGAAAGGCTTGACAAGATTTTGAACCAAGGAGGAGTGGATCATAAGGATATGGTTGCTTCGGGAGCTACCACTCAAGGCCACATACTACGTGACAAGGTCCTTGATTTCTCTACTTATTCAGATGATAATCATGACGTTTCATCCCATGATCTTGATGACAATAGCCTTGTTGCTCTTCATTGCATTGATGCCACTATTGTTGGAATGTTGAACACAAGTGCTGCTGCTTGGCTTCATCTTTTTCTCCATTTATTAACTAATGTTATCACTTGGAGCACAAAGCTTATGTGCTCAGGGCCACACAAATGACCAACCTTGAAGAGAAAGATGACTTGTTCCCTTACTTTCTTCATTGGGGTATCACATTGATCATCTTCTGCTTTGAGTTTGTCTCTACTATCTCCATTTATGGTTGCTTCTTGTATAGCAATTTGGGGCTGCTTTTGACAATATGATGGTCTCTCCAGCTGGTCAGCATAGTTGATTATACTCTTGGAACTTCACTCCATGCTTTTGACAGGTATTGGGATAAAATGTTCTTGTTGTTGGCAATATCTACAATTCTGGATCCTCAGATGTCAAAGATAATTTTTGGTGACTTAGATGATGAAGCAGGGATAAGTTTTGGAAGACAACTTAGGCTTGTCGTCAAGCCTGTTCTTTGAGCGGGTGGAAATGTTAGGAATCTGTCTTTTTACATGGGCTATTTGGGCATATTTGGGCTTTATGTTACATAAGTCCACTACTTCTAATATTTTCTCTGTTTAAATACCCGATAGGACTTGTAACGGGATCATCAAAAAATATTGAATCAGCTTTATTTCCTTTGTTTCCTTAATTTTCTCTATTACCTTTCCTTTATGATGTCGTTTTACGAGCACGATCAGGGGATCGTAACAGATTACCTACTTGTCCGAGATTGTGATTGATGATAGCAAAGCTCGGCCGATCTACTTCATTGGCAACAAAGTGGGTTGGAAATTTGCCTTGTTTTGATACATCTGACCCTTTCTTCTCATTCTTATGGTTTGTTTGCAAGTTTATGGTTTCTAAAGACTTCAACGACCAAAAGACTTCCAACCTTATCTCCTCCTTGATGCAGCTGCCTATCTCCTTCTCCCCTAAAGTTCCCTGTGGTAACTTTATACTTTACAGTTTCATCTTCCATGTCCTATGTGAGTTGACGCGATCAATCTAACGGAAATCCTGATGACATCTCTTGGTCTACAATTAGTTGGTTCATTGCAGACTCCTCCACAAATTTGAAGGGAAGGTCAAATTAAGTGGCGTCGCCTTAGGCCCTCCCCAATTATATGGCCCAAAAAAGATTTGAAAGCAATGCAAGACTTTTACATATGCCAAGTTTAGTGCAATTGGCTAGCAAAAATTTAGGGGTTTGGGGTTCCATTTCTTCTTTTTTTCCCTTCTCATTTTTGTTTTCTTTCAAGTTATTCATAAAGCGCAAGGACCGGCCAGGTTCAATTATCTGGGAAGTGACCCAGCAATAAGTGCATCCTAATGAAAAATTACGAGCTGAATACAACTAGCCAGCAGCAACCGAACTTATTAACATTGATTTCAATGTTGTTCTAGTAGAGGTGTCTTGATCAATGATGGGGCTAGTGAAGGCCCAAAAGAAAACCACTACTGATATCAACCAACTAATCAGATTAGATCATGATGCCATTATGATGGATCGGGCGCATGGGCCAGCATGATAAAAGCTTGACCAGGGATTTTGTGTGCGAATGTGATAACCCAGATTTTTAGGAAAAAATATAATATAGTTTTCGAGAAATCCCTTAATTTTAGAATTTAGTTGACGAAAATAAGTCTGCTTAGTTTCAATAATAATAAGGACAATACATTAATAAAATAAAATAAAAAAAAAAGTTAAAATACCAAAATGGAGACCATGTTTACCGAGAGAACAGGAAAATAGATATAATGAGTTTGTAAGAAGGGGAACGAAGTATACCTAGAGAGGAAATGGGGGAGAAGTCAAGTAGGATTTGGAATTAGGGAGAGAGTGTGCAGAAAAATAAAAAGTGGTATAACCGGGTAAAAAACATTCGTACAGTGAGGGTAGATAACTTAAGACCTATTACTACATTGGTTGTACCATCAAATAACCAGATGAACAATGTTTCAGATGTAATAAGGGATATTTAAGCGGCTTGTTGTTCTCCTGTTAAAACTTTTTAAAGCATTTCTATGCGTTCTCAACTCCTTTATCTCTTTCGCAACCTACTCATTCCCCTTTATCCTTTCTATTTTGTAAAGAATTGGGGGGAAATGGAGCAGGGGGAGGACGGAGGGGCGACTCCTGGAAATCTCTAGCTCTCTCTTCAACATGAGTGATCTAGCTTTCTGTTTTCGGAACTCTGCTCGTCAGCTGACTTTGACGGCTAAACGCTCCATCTTTGGGTACTCAGGTGATCATGACTTCTTCATGAAAGTTATTCAGAATTGTGTCTTCCAAGCTGTGTTCAAGTTTCATGAAATCCAACGGTTGGATCTTTCCAAATCAAGGTAAAAACTAACAACTCTTCATCCAGATTTCTGTTTTGAGATAAAATTATGAATTGACTCCAATTCGTGTTTTCATGTTCTATTCCCTTTTAGATTCGAATTTATTTGCTATTAGTCCAGGTTGGGAATTAATTTCATTTTAGTGGCTATCAAGGCTTGTGCTTTCTTATGCTTACAATTATACTTACGTATGGGTGCGTTTGATATGCATAATGATTATAGAAATTTGTATATGATTTGGTTTATAATTAACCAACATATTGAGTGTCAAGATGATTGTTGCTAGGCTGACAGATTCTGCGAATTGAAATGAAATTGAAAGAACCTTTGTGAATGCTAATGAACTTGAATCCTGTTAGGCCCGAGATATAATTAAGGAGGGATAGAGTTCCCTTGGGTGAAAGACCCTCAATCCGATTGGGGCTCGTGGATTCGAGCGGATAATTAAGTATGGATTGTGCCTCCCTAGGGTGAAAGACCCAAAACCCAATCGAGATTCTGCTTAGTACGGGGTGTCCTCGGTGGCCTTAATCTGAGGTTGTCCGCTTGTTCAGGGGTGTTCTCGATGGCCTTAATTCGAGAGGTATTGGGCCTAACCGGGGCAAAGAGAAAAACTAAAGAAATGTTGTTGGTAAATGTTTGACAAAAACATGGTGTATTGAAAATATTCTGGTTTGAGTCACTGAAGATGACTGACTCCCGTGAAGTGGTTATATACCACTTTCCGGAGGTCAGGATGTGACAAAATGGTATCAGAGTGGGGATGTGATTCCCTAGAGTGTAGCCTGTGAAGAAAGAAGGTTTGTGGAGTACTTCTGGCATTTGAACAATTAACCCCACCTCTGTTATTACTTGTTATATCTGGGTGTCTTCATTTTGGAAAGATTTTATGTTTGCACTTGCTTTTAATTGTGTACACTATCCACAGCAGGGATTAGATTCCCTGGGATATACCTTGTGGTAGTATGTTCTTGTTAAATGTGAATTGTCATGATACTTGTGCTGAAGACTTTGCTTTTATCTGGAGATTTGATTATGTGGAAGGATATCAATTGTGCCAACTCCGTTCATATCTCAAGTTTTGTAGTGATCACTGAATGAAATGACGAAGGAACAATGTGAGAGTGGTCAGGCTTCTTTATTTTACAATCACTTTGCTATCAGGTTGATGTAGGTAAAAGCTTAATTTAAGTTTTGCTGGAATGTTCGTGTATTTCGTAGTTATATCATTGTCATCCCATGACTTGGAGTTTTTGTTTTTGTTTTGTGTCTGGCATGGATCCCTTGAACGCATCTTTTATTTATTACAGAATTCCAGGCTTTGACATTGTTCAGAATCTCTAAGGATGAATGATTAATTTAATAAGAAATACTATTTTTGCTTTCTACTGTTCTATTTTGCTTGCAGCGACGTGTATGATAGATCTCATCCTAGTTTTCTAATCCTCCTTTTGAAAGTACATGTAGACTAGCCATTTTATCTGGGATTGTAATTGATTGAGCCAGTTGATTACTGTATATGTATGTACTACTCGCTACTATGATTTTGGGTATTAGTTTTAGACCGATAGAAAATGATTTCAGCTTTCCTTATGTCGAGTGCTGGTGCAGTTTCTTTCACTCCAGTAATAGGGGTTATGGGTTTTCTCCTTTTAAAATATGAATATCACAATACTAGTGATCCAGTAGTATGAAGTGCCTTAGTGCAATGCTGAAGAAAGTGATTTTCATTAATTTGTGCAAATGTATTCTATACAATATATAGCAGTATACAAGATTATATTTACAGAAAACATTCAATTGTAATTACAACAATTAACAAGCTGCTCAATCCTAGCCTTGTAACTGATGCTAAACTCTAGCCATAGCAATATCAAGCTGGATGTAAATCAATTAATGGAGGAGATTTGGTTGTTGTTACTGAAGCTTGATCTGAGGAAGAGATATGCAAGGAATCTGTGGTTTTAACATCCCCCCGCAAACTTGAGGGTCCTGGACACACAAGTTTGTTTGACAGCAAGGAATGGCGATGCTTATGCAATGGCTTGGTGAGTAGATCAGTCGGTTGATCGACGGAAGGAATGTAACAGACCCTATGGCTCCCAATGGCAACCTTTTCCCGTACATAGTGGTAATCAAGTTCTATGTTTTTCGTGCGAGCATGAAAGATGGGATTGGAAGCCATGTACGTGGTGCTCAAATTATCACAATGCAATAACACAGGAAACTGAATATTAGCACCAAGTTCATAGAGAAGATAGCCTAACCATATTGTGTCAGCACAAGCATGAGCAAGGGAACGGTATTCACTCTCTGCGCTAGAGCGCGCAATAGTGGGCTGCTTTTTAGAGCACCAAGAGATGAGATTGGAGCCAAGGTACACAAGATAACCAGAAGTGGAACGCCTAATAGTTGGACAACCAGCCCAATCAGCATCAGAATAGGCCGAGAGAGTAACAGGCTAACGCTGAGGGGTAAAGAGTAATCCATGTCCAAGAGTGCCCTTGACATATCGGAGAATGCGTTTGGCGGCAATGAGATGTGGTGCACGGGGCTGACTCATAAACTGAGACACCATGTTTACTGCAAAGGCTATGTCAGGACGAGTGATAGTAAGATACTGTAATGACCCAACCAATTCCCGAAATGTGGTTGGATTGTCAAGAAGTGGGCCAGCAGTAGCAGTAAGATCAGACTTGGCAGACAGTGGTGTACTGACAGGCTTGCTCAACAAAAGATCGTGCTTAGAGAGAATATCATAAGCATATTTAAGCTAGTTTATGTGTAGGCCATTGTGATGAGTAGTAACGTGTAAGCCAAGAAAATAATGAAGGGGACCTAGGTCCTTGATGTCAAAACCTCGCCCAAGACACTGTATAAAGCTCTGAAGAAGGTTGTTGTTACTTCCCGTTACCACAATATCGTCAACATATAAGAGAAAATAGATAATATGTGGACCATGACGATAAACAAATAGAGATGGGTCTGCAAGACTTTGAGTGAAACCAGCAGATAACAGAAATGAGCTCATACGATGGAACCAAGCACGAGGTGCCTGTTTCAATCCATAAAGTGCTTTGTTAAGTTTGCAGACATGGTGAGGTTTGGATGGGTCAATAAAGCCAGGAGGTTGGACCATGAACACGTCTTCCTTAAGAATGCCATGAAGGAAGGCATTCTTGACATCTAATTGCCTGAGAGGCCAACTTCGTGAAACAGCAATAGTAATCACAGTACGAATAGTTGCAGGCTTAATAACAGGACTAAATGTTTCATCATAATCAATACCTTGCTGTTGATGGAAGCCTTTGGCAACAAGACGGGCCTTGTACCGTTCAACAGAGCCATCTGATTTCTTCTTGATTCGAAAGACCCATTTGCAACCGACTGCATTCTGAGAAGGAGAGGGAGGCATAAGGGTCCATGTGTTGTTTTTGAGCAGTGCATTGACTTCTTCTATCATGGCCTGACGCCATTCTAATTTCTGCGAAGCCTGGGAGTAACAAGTGGGTTCAGCAAGTTCCACCAAGGAGATGAGAGCACGAGGAACAGGATAGCGAACCATGCCATCAGGCAGTTTTCGGGGCTGAACAATCTCGTCCCGGAGACGAGTCACCATGCTGTGATGGGTAGATGCTACGGTGGGTTGAACGACCGTAGGGGCTGCAAGGGGTGGAGCCGCGGCAGGTGCGGTGGCTGATGGTGGAACAGAAACCTGCGGTAGAGGAGTGATGGATGGAGGAACCGGAGCGGGCGCAACCTGGATCGGGGAGGAATGATTGGGAAGTGGGAGCCCAGAAGTAGGTCCATAGGTGGAGGACGCGACTGGGGTTGCAGAGGCCAGATCTGGGACGGAAGAGGTATCTGGGCTCGGTGGAGGTGGAGCGGGCGCGACGTGGGTCGTGGTTGGGTTCGCTGCGACCTGAACGGACTGAGCCGCCGGCTTGGGACGGCGACGGGCATACTGGACGAGGGGACGAGCAGGGGAAGAGAGCATAGACTCAGGGGGAATGGTGGTTGCAGGGGACGTTGGTAGTGCAGAGGTGGGAGTTGAAAATTCAACTCGGTCAGAATGAGGGAAAATGGGACCATTGGGAGATGGAGGCTCAGCAGGTGGGGCTAAGTCGGATGGGGCCAAGGCTGATGGCAATGGGCTCGGCAGGTGGGCCTGCGGAGGAACTGGGCTAGACAAGAGCACAAATTCCAGCGGATCCGTGGTAGTTTGTAACTGTAAATCTTTAAACGGAAAAGAAGTTTCGTTAAATAGAACATAACGGGACACAGACTCGACCTGTTTGGGGATGAAGACACCTATAGCCCTTATGATTAGGGCTGTATCCTAAAAAGACACACTCGACACTTTTACTGGACAGTTTATTGGGCACATAGGAATCTAAATGCGGAAAACAAGAGCAACCAAAAACACGAAGGGAGGAGTAAGATGGTGGAGTGCCATAAAGACGGAAATGAGGAGTGGACAAATTAAGTACAAGAGTAGGAAGTAAATTAATAAGATGGACAGAGGTTAAGGCTGCTTCTACCCATAAATTTTGAGGAGCCCTAGATGTAAGGAGAAGTGTGCGAGTCATGGTGGCAATGTGACGATGTTTGCGTTCAGCGAGGCCATTTTGTTGCGGTGTATGTGGACATGAGAATCTTTGTTGTATTCCTAAAGACTTGCAAAAATGAGAAAAAGCAGTATTCACATATTCTGTACCATTATCACTCTGGAGGTATTTAATAGCCCCATTAAAAATGTTTCGAACCATGGCAACAAGAGTTTGAAAATGTGATAGCACCTCATTTTTGCGGCGCATTGGATATATCCATGTATAACGGGAGAATTCATCAGTGAACACAACATAGTATTTAAAGCCACTAACCGACAACACAGGAGACATCCACACATCACTATGAATAATATGAAAAAGTTCAGAAGCAAATACATTATTCGATGGAAAAGGTAATTGGTGTGATTTGCTAAGTGCACAATCACGACAGAAATGACGAAAATGAGAAGGGGAACCAAGAGTTGACTTTAGGGCATCTAAAACAGCAGAAGATGGATGGCCCAGACGATTATGCCAGAGAGAGGAATGGACGGTTGTGAAAGCATGAGGAATGGTTGTGGCAGAGGATAGGAGAAGGGAATATAGCCCATCTTTACAAGGGCCCTGAAAAAGGAGACAACCAGCGCGTAAGCAACGAATTTGATAAAAATCAGGAGCAAATAAGAAGAAGACAAGATTATCCTTAGTGAAGCGAGCAACAGACAATAGATTTTTACGAATGGAAGGTATACGTAAGACATTTTCTAAGGAGAATTTGGAATGGCCTATAGAGAATGGAAGGTTACCAGAATGGGTGACTGGCATAGAATCACCATTACCCATATAAACGTTATGAGGACCACCATAAGGTTGAGAATTGTGAAGTGGCATGGCCGTCATGTGATGAGTAGCGCCAGTATCAGGATACCAATTGGGATCACCGAAATTATGTGCACCAGCAAAGGGAGGAGCAGTGGACGGGCCAGCGAAACGATGTGGACACTGAGAAAGATGATGCTGATTTGTGTGACAATTCGGACACCATTGTGGACTTGGGCCTAAAAGCCCATTCTGCCAATGAGGACGTGCTGGCCAGGAAGAAGACCCGTATGGGGGAAACACGGGCTGCGAAGTGGGGAAGGGGCGAGATGCACCTCCACGACGGCGCTGGTAGTGGCAGCAGACTTTGCTTGTTGGAGATATGCATCGACAGTTTGGGTGACCTTTTGGAGATCAAAGAGTTGAAGCTTGAGACTTGTAGCACTGGCAGCAGACTTCTGAGCAAAATGGCGAGACAAACAGTCCCAGATGGATTTGGAAGTGTCAAACCCAACGGTAAGACGAGCTATGTTTTCAGTTAAGGAGGTATTGAGAGTGCTCACAATTTGTTGATCAATTGTGACCCATTTTGCATGTTCAGGATTGGAAATGGTCTTAGCCGGAGTGGTTGTGGTGGCAGGAGTGGTGATGATGGCATCGGGCTCAGGGATGGTGCCATCCACATAGCCCAAGAGATTGGCACCACGGAGGTAAGGTTTGATTTGTCGGAGCCAGACTAAGTAATTGGTTTCATTAAGTTTGATGAACTGAGAAGTGTTTTGGGTAGGAGTGTGGGAAGAGGAAGAAGCAGCCATGGATGACAAGAGAGAAGACACAGAAGAGACAGACAAGAGGAGGAAAGAAAAAGAAGGTGAGGATACGAGACCTAGACTGATACCATGAAGAAAGTGATTTTCATTAATTTGTGCAATTGTATTCTATACAATATATAGCAGTATACAAGATTATATTTACAGAAAACATTCAATTGTAATTACAACAATTAACAAGCTGCTCAATCCTAGCCTTGTAACTGATGCTAAACTCTAGCTATAGCAATATCAAGCTGGATGTAAATCAATTAATGGAGGAGATTTGGTTGTTGTTACTGAAGCTTGATCTGAGGAAGAGATATGCAAGGAATCTGTGGTTTTAACAAATGCTTTGGTGAATCCAAATTGCTCTGGGGACTTTTGTTTGAAGACAGTACCTCTGTTGGGATTTGATGTTCAGTCTCTTTGAGCAGCATTATGAATGCATCAGAATTTGGAATATTCATTCACTTTCGGGAATTTGTGAGCTCAAAGTGTTTGAATCATTGCCTTCTTCGATTGTTTTGGAGTATATTTATGGTTCTTCTCAGGTTGCTGCTTTAAATTGGACTGATAAGGAACTTTTAGTATTTGGTCTTCCGTACTTGTCTTTGACTTTGAGGGTTGAAAGTGTGATGGTCAGGATACCACTGTATTGAAAATTTAACGATCTTGTTCATGATATTGGGAATTGAATGATTTGTTCCATGTAGAGAAGTCTGGATCGATTATTGTCATTAATTGGTGTATAAAGTGCTTAACACATTTTGGGGGATAATTGTCCTACTTTTGCATGTGCTTCTCAACAATGAATTTTGCCAACCTACCTTGTTCTGTGTTCTGTTGATGGCTTCCTTTGGTTTGGTTATTTTCTGGTGGTATTTAATATGGACATCCGAGGCTCGTTAGGTCTAGATGCTGCAAGTAATGCAGCACTCTAGGTACAAGGACCATGTCTTGGTTCTCAGCTAGGCTGTTGTTTTTTTTATTTTAGTTTTAATTTTAGAGAGAATGAACAAGAAGCTCTTGAGAAGGACCTTTGTTGGTATATTTATTGGTGCAGCTGGTCCAGAACATCATTTCAACTTCTGACCATTGATCAAGAGACTTAAAAAAAGATAAACCTATGAGTACCTATGGTGATGCGCTGGTGGAATTTGGTGTTCAATTTAAACTTATTACCCTGTTAGTTGTATGGGTATTTGATTTGGACTGATTCATACAGGCTTTAACTTAACATGAATATTAGCTTGATTTTGTTTATGTGTGTGTTCATGTAGGGACGTTATGGATGGTATCATCCAATATACCTTACTACTGTTTATTCATGGGTGTTCACTCACATGTCTCCATGAGAAGAGGCTGGAGTTGAGGAGAAGACATAAGTTATTATTGAATACTGTTATTGGTTGCTGTGTTGGGTTTTGTCACTTATCCAACTCCAGAGTACATACATGATTTCATTTTGATAACAAACCCAGATCGTATTGTTGGACTCATTATGTCTTGTTACTTTGTTAGTAAGCTCATGTTCTTGTTTAAATGCACGTGGATGATGGCTTTGTATGCTTCCAGAGGTTATTAGATAAAGTCTTCGGTAATGATATTGGTAATGAGTTGAGGACATATATTGTCAGCGTATAGGTGCAATTACGTAAATAATAGAGTTACATTTTTATTCGATGCTGAAATCAATCGCTACAACACACTTGCATGAATAATGGGTGTAGCTTATGCTCTCTGCCTGGTTACAGACTATTAGTTTAAAAACTTCCTATGATCTTAGCTTACTCTTGATGCTTCTCTTCTGCTATTTTCACTAGAATTTTATGTTTTGGGTGATGTAGGCATGGTACTAGCTACTATTTGGTAATGAAGTTTGTTTCATTTTTTGAATGAAACTAGGTATGAAAATTTTCTTTACAACACACTTGCTGCATCATGAGCTGCTACAATAGATGTTTAAATGCTGCATCTTGCTTTAATTGGTTAAAATAAGACCAAACTCTCAGGAATATCATAATTGTCCTGATATCTATTTACCATAACTTATATGGTGGGGGGGTGGTGTGTGTGTGTGTGTCCTCCTGTTATTTTGTTGCCAACACAACACCAGAACTGAGCATTGTACTCGACATATTAGATAGCTTTGAGCCTTGCTTTATTCATTTTCATATGGTGTGCAGCTTTAAGCTTTTCAGGTTTGTTAGTTTCCTGTTGACTATAAAACCTTGGAGTTGTTTCACCAATCAAGGTGATGGTCCAGAGATAGCATCTCTCCTGGTATACTGCATGGCTTGTTACTGCATTTATTGTCAATTATGTTCTGTCGTGAGGGGTTACTACATCAATGGGTGTCTTTAGTGTGCTTGATCTTTGTTTTGGTGCTTGCTTTCGTAGATGGTCCAATTGTTGTAGAAGTGATCAGGTTAATATGGAATTAGGTTGTGCATAGATCAATCTTTTGACTATAGCGTTCTTGTACATTGTTTTGGTTATGAGGGAGCATTAAATCTCGATAGATTAAACTTTAGACACAAGAAGTATACCCATAAAATTCAGTGTTTAATACGTGATATTTCGAGGACGAAATTTAATTTAGCGGGGTGGATTGTGATAACCCGGATTTTTGGAAAAAAAAATATATAATATAGTTTTTGAGAAATCCCTTAATTTTAGAATTTAGTTGAGGAAAATAAGTCTGCATAGTTTCAATAATACAAAGGACAAAACATTAATAATTAAAAAAAAGGAAAGTTATAATACCGAAATGGAGACCATGTTTGCCGAGAGAAAAGGAAAATAGATATAATGAGTTTGTAAGAAGGGGAACGAAGTATACCTAGAGAGCAATTGGGGGAGAAGTCAAGTAGGATTTGGAATTGGGGAGACAGACCTAGAATTTCTCAACTCCTTTGTCTCTTTCGCAACCTACTCATTCCCCTTTATCTTTTCTATTGTAAAGAATTGGGGGGAAACGGAGCAGAGGGAGGACGGAGGGGCGACTCCTTCTGGATATCTCTAGCTCTCTCTTCATCACGAGTGATCTAGCTTTTTGTTTTCGAAACTCTGCTCATCAGCTGACTTTGACGGCTAAAATCTCCATCTTAAGATACTCAGGTGATCATGACTTCTTCATGAAAGTAGTTCAGAATTGTGTCTTCTAAACTGTGTTCAAGTTTCATGAAAATCCAACGGTTGGATCTTTCCAAATCAAGGTAAAACTAACGACTCTTCATCCAGATTTCTGTTTTGAGATAAAATTATGAATCGACTCCAATTCGTGTTTTCATGTTCTATTCCCTTTTAGATTCAGATTTATTTGCTATTAGTCCGGGTTGGGACTTAATTTCATTTTAATAGCTATCAAGGCCTGTGCTTTCTTATGTTACAATTATACTTACGTATGGGTGTGTTTGATATGCAGAATGATTATAGAAATTTGTATATGATTTGGTTTATAATTAACCAACATATTGAGTGTCAAGATGATTGTTGCTAGGCTGACAGATTCTGCGAATTGAAATGAAATTGAAAGAACCTTTGTGAATGCTAATTGAACTTAAATCCAGTTAGGCCCGGGATATAATTAAGGAGGGATATAGTTCTCTTGGGTGAAAGACCCTAAACCCGATTGGGGCTCGTG
The DNA here is from genome assembly GCA_025331145.1 of Rosa persica. Lineage (NCBI taxonomy): Eukaryota > Viridiplantae > Streptophyta > Magnoliopsida > Rosales > Rosaceae > Rosa > Rosa persica. Next base: position 9,000,887 of record WFKR01000004.1, read on the forward strand.
GATTCGAGCGGATAGTTAAGTAGGGATTGTGCCTCCCTAGGGTGAAAGACCCAAAACCCAATGGGGATTCCGCTTAGTACGGAGTGTTCTCGGTGGCCTTAATCTGAGGTTGTTCGCTTGTTCAGGGGTGTTCTCGATGACCTGAATTCGAGAGGTATTGGGCCTAACCGGGACAAAGAGAAAAACTAAAGAAATGTTGTTGGTAAATGGTCGACAAAAACATGGTGGATTGAAAATATTCTGATTTGAGTCAGTGAAGATGACCGACTCCCGTGAAGTGGTTATATACCACTTTCCGGAGGTCAGGATGTGACAACGAGAACCTACTGGGCTATGTTCAACTTTATTTTTTTGTATTGTTACATGTTGTGTGTCGAAAATAATTAATAGTGAGTTTTTTCTTGCATTCATTTCGGTTTGATCATTTATAATTTTTCTTGTTATTAATGAAATTGTCATCCCCTGTTTTCTGAAAAAGCTTATATGACTACGAGGGTTATAATCCACCCCTTAAAAAAAAATTAAGGACTCTTGTTGATACAGTTCTTTCTTCTTCTTTTTTCCTTAGCCAATTTTTCTAAGGTCACTTTTTAGGTTTAGGATCAATAAAAATAGTGTATCCATTAATCCTAATTACTGTGCGGGAGGGCCACTGGTTAGAATGGATTGATTGAGGATCATGTGCCAACGTGCCATGGGACAAAACAAAACTCAAAAGTCCAAAAACATGTGGAAGGCATGGGGTACTTTGGTCATCCTATCACGGGCAAAATGTATATAAATAAGCTATTGTGATAAACTTATCATCCTAACAATCACTCACGCTAAACATACTGTTTGGCCATCAAAAATGTGGAGGCTGAAGGTTTCAGAAGGAGCAAGAGATGGTAATCCATGGCTCACAAGTGTGAATAATCACATCGGGAGACAATTCTGGGAGTTCGACCCGAATCTTAGAACAACGGAAGAGCGAGCTCAGGTGAAAAAAGCACGTCTTGAGTTTCGTAACAATCGTTTTCAATCCAAACACAGTTCTGATCTGTTAATGAGACTTCAGGTACGTAATAGTTCATGTATTAATGAGTAATAGTTCATCATCGAAGAGTTTTTTACATCTGTGCATATGTTTATGTAGTTTGCAAAGGAGAAAGAAAGTAATCAAATAGAACTACCAGCTCAGTTGAAATTAAAAAATGAAGAAGAAATTAATGAAGAAGTAGTAACAACCACATTGAGGAGGGGCTTGAGATTTTACTCGACTCTCCAGGCCGAGGATGGTTTTTGGCCTGGTGACTATGGCGGTCCTCTGTTTCTTCTACCTGGCTTGGTACGTACATAAAGTTTAACTGTAGCTAGATAATATTGTTGATTTAATAAATTAGATCTAATACACTAAAAGGTATGGATGTGTATGTCCTTCCCAATAAAAAAAAAATATAAGAAAGTAAAATTTAAGTTTTCAATTACTGAGTGCTTTTCTTTCAGCAAGAAAAAATATCATAATATTAACAATCATGTGCACGTCCCGTCTTGCAAAGAGAGATGATAAAAGATGTTGTGCAACCGTGTGCTTTCATTCTTAAGGGTAGGACCGTAGGACAGAGTTTTGATACTCTCCTCACATAACCCCAAATTAACCACTTTAGCAACAAAAAATGTGAGGTTTTATCAAATCTCTTGATACTATATATTTAGAGTAATCCACAAACTTATATATATATATATATATATATATTATATTATTGTGTCTCTTTTTTATTGTGGGACTGCCACGTTTCATATTTTTGGCTTGTAACTCACACAACCCCAACAACCCTAAGATGCAAAATAAAATAAAAAGAATAATAGATAATCCTGGACTTGTATTGTCAACAAAATTTTAATTATTGCCATCTCAGACTTAATTATTCCAAAACTTAAGCTATTAGTAAAATGATCAACAATATGTATCTCGCAATATCATTGATATTCAATCCACGCAGCCAGTGTCGAAAGGATTTGCTTGAACTATTGATCTTAAGAGATTGTAGATTAACTCTAGCTGGCAAGAATTATGCCTCCAGTCATTGACATGTAAATGCCATGAAATTAGATGGAATCATTTCATGCATACGCATATACATAAGTAAATGAATAATTCATTTTCATCTTATATATATACTTATATATATATATGGTCCCCGTTTTGTCAAACGGATACATTTAACGTCGTAATCATTTTTAATCAAAATTTATATGGGTATAATTTGTACAATGAAAAATAAGGTACCTATCACATAATTTTGATCGATCGATGTTTACAAATAAAAAGCAAACTCTTTCTTTGTTCCTTTTAAAGTTATCATTTTAATGGTCCCAACACATAATATATGGATGAACTCTATATCGTAGTCATATTCATCTTTATCTATATTTGTGTATTATATGTTATATATATACCATAATACCAACCAAATGTTTGTTTGTATGTATGATTAATACCAATACTATATAATTTTATAGAATACAGGTTACATTATTGATGGTCCAAAGAAAAATTAAGAAGATATAACATGCATGTGGGCTATTTCCTCTCTATTTTCCTTTTTTTAATATTCTCCTTCATTATCTTTGACAAATTCCTCGCTGAACTTTGAAATAAGTAACTAGCTAGCGCGCTAGCGTTTTACCCCACTCAATGAAAGAAGGTTTTATATTCAAAAAGCTAGAAGCTCGATGTTTTGGTCATTAGCACCTACATACATATATGTTTACCCCACTATGAAAGAACAATTTACATACATATTATTAGATTTCTAGGTGAACCTAGGCAGAGCGAGAAACTTTTTATAAAAGAAAGTTAGGAACAAGTTAATTAGTGAGACGTAAAAATCTTTACTCCCGAAAGAGACATTTCATAAAAGAAACTAGCAAAATAATTTATATTTTAGTAAAAATTTATATTCTCTTAACTAACCATTCACTTTTTGATACAATTGTACATATGAATAAACCATTTCCGATTTGTTAAGTTTTTTGTGATAATAATTATTAGTAGTGTTTTAAAATGGTTCGAATAATATGAAAACGATGCATAATTAAGGACAAAATTTGGATGAGCTCATTCAAGTTGCATTCGTTGTTTTCCTATGAAGCTAGTTTTCTACGCCTACTACAAACTTGATTGAGAGCAACCTAAATAAATTAAAATGAAATTAAGAATTATTGTCTGTAGAGATGTATAATTCCCATGATGCAACATCTGCGCTAACACCCGATATTAGTAGTTCTCCCGAGCTCTCAATTTAAAAAAGAAAACCGTAGCTAAACATAAAGCTCTGGGATTTAGAATAATCTCTATATTTTGTTGTTACGTTACAAGATCGATTCATCTCTATTTTATTCACTAATGTCAAGCAATCACATGGGTTGTTTACTTGTGTTGCATGCACAGAGATTAATTAAGTTAATTAAGCAATTAATAATTATAATAATATTGGTGCCGTGGCGTAGGTTATTGGATTATCTGTAACAGGGGCCCTTGATGCAATCTTGCCGCACGAACATTCAAAGGAGATCCGCCGCTATCTTTATAACCACCAGGTATCACGTCATTTGAAACAATTTCTTGAAGTTTGATTTTGTACTTTTCGAATGCCACCTGCCATAATATTACAAGAGGGGAGTTTAGTTTCCTTTTAAGTTCATTCCGAATGAGAAACAAACAAAACTTTCAGCCATTTAGTTGGAACTAGACAATTATTAATAAATCATATAGAAATGAGCTGCCAAATCCATTCAATTGACTTTCGATTGGAAAGGGTACTAGTCGATCCCTAGTAGTGTTTAATTTATTTACAGTTGTATATATTACGTTAACGGTTTAACGTCCAAGCTACACCGAATTCGCGCGATTTGTTGTCTTATTTTCATGGAATATTAATTAGTATCCATAATCCATTTTAATTTGATGTTGTTGGTAGCATGTACTATGGCCAATATTTTCTTTTAACGAGTATTGATGTTACACTAATTGTCAATACTATAATCTTACACCACGTGTCCACGTTTGATAACTTAGCCAAGTGCTAAAAAGCGATTTGCTATGTTCTAATTGTTTCCAGTAACTGGTTTTCGATCAGTATAACCACTTTTTTTTTATTTTTTTTTTTAGAATGATCAGTATAAGCACTTAAAGAAAAATATTTGGTTGACCAGCTATAGTCAGCTTTGGCTACCCAACACCAATAAGGACATGACATGTGTTTAGTTTCATTTTGTCTCCTTTATCAAAACGTTGCCTCTCTCTTCTCTCTCTCTACCCCGTCATCACCACCAGTCTTGTGGGTACCATCATTCTGCTAATAAACAAGCAATTGAACACGTGTCATTTTTTTATTGGTGTTGGGTAGCCAAGGCCGACCATGGCTGGTCAGCTTCCATACTTAAGTAGTAAAACTTATTTTTTTAAAAAATATTTGTGTTGCCATAATATCTCCTTCGATAATGATTGAAGAAATCTCAAAATCAAACTTTTTCTTCCATCATAATCAAACAAATTAGTGTACTTTTAAAGGTCAAGAACAGCAGCACCGGCCCCTACTTTGAAAAAAAAAATTAAACAAAATAACTTACTCTATAAAGGGTGTTTTTAAGTTTATAAAAGTTTTTATTATTATTATTTGAAACATTTCAAGTGTATATACTCGCATTTGTTGTACTTTCAATAAGTAATTAGTACGTGCATATAATTAACCAAAGGTGCTTCTAAGAAAACCTTAATTAATGGTTTGGATTAACACGTACTCCCATCATGTAATTGCATCTAATGAATTGCATGCAGAACAAAGATGGAGGTTGGGGACTGCATATAGAAGGGCCAAGCACAATGTTTTGTACAGCTCTGTCCTATGTGAGTTTGAGATTGCTCGGAGAGGAGATGGACGGCGGTGATGGCGCCATGGAGAAGGCAAGAAAATGGATTCTTCACCGTGGAGGAGTTACCAACATCCCATCATGGGGAAAGATGTGGCTCTCAGTAAGCTTCAGCACCTAAACCTTAAGATGAATTCTCTGCAGATCAATATTCGAATTGCTAGCATTTGGCATTGCCCGCCCCTTTGCCCTACAATGTGGCTCTAAACCCTGATTTTTAATATAACAATTAAGAAATCTTCATTATTAATGTGGTCCTCATATGCATGTATCATTTGTTTAGTGAACCCGTGTGGTCCTATTTATTAATAAAATTGGCATTATAATTCAGAGACAAACCTAAGCAAGAAACAAAGAAAAGAGGCTGGAATGTCAATATTTGAATTAATTTAATCAACCTTTATTCATTTTTTTTATTCCTTATTGCTACAAAGTACATATTAAACTCATTTCAAAAATGATTAAGCACAACTCAAGGTCAAACCTGTGTAGCTTAATATATATATATATATATATATATATATATATATGATATTGCTATATGTTGTATATATGTTAAAGTTACTGTACATGGGGCGGCGGCAGCTCTATAATACGACATTAACTGGGGGTTCGAGTTACTAACGATTAGCTAGTAGTAATTAGTGTAATGTATTATCAAAATGCGTTATTTCTCTAGTTCACGGACGTAATTAGCTTAAATTCTGTATGGCAACACTTCTTGTTAGGGTTTCGGTTCACATGTAACATGATGGGATTTTTAGCTCCATATAGTAAGTGTGTGCGTGTCTATATATATATATATATATATATATATATATACAGTCCGGCTACACTAAGAACATTCTTAGTTTTTCTTAGGTACGAATTTCCGGTTTTCACCCACTTTTCGATCACATTTTTACATCTTAACCGTTCAGTTTTTAGGTCCTAATGTATAGATCGCCTCTGCAAATTTTCAGCCAATTTGGTGATCGTTAAGGCATCCAAAACTGTAATTTATCATTATAAATACGAACGGTTCCGGTTCGACAGATTCGGTCCGTTCGTGTAAATTGCAGTTTTGGATGCCTTAAAGATCACCAAATTGGCTGAAATTTTATAGGGGATCTATACATTAGGCTCTAAAAACTGAACGGTTAAGATGTAAAAATGTGATCGGAAAGTGGGTGAAAACACAAAATCCGTACCTAAATCTTAGGTAAGGACATCCTTACCTGAGAAAAATCCTATATATATATATATATATATATATAATATTCATCCTGACACTCAGGCTCAGAGTTTGGATCCCCATATAGTTTACCGTCTCCTATTGAATATAATGAACTTGTCGAACACTATCGATCTTTACCTCTTATTGCGAGGAATGAAAGTCGACCACTGGGACACTATTTTAGTATTTTGCTAGTTAGTTAACTAAGAACTTATGCATGGCAGGTACTTGGTGTATATGAATGGGACGGTAACAATCCACTGCCTCCTGAATTGTGGCTTTTACCGTACTTTCTCCCGGTACACCCAGGTTTAGTTTTCTTCCATACATATACTTGAGGCATTATCATTCATGTGTTACTTTATCCCAATAATAAAATGGATTAGTTTTTATTATTCATATTTATATGGGGGGATTGATTGATTGTCTGGTGCAGGTCGAATGTGGTGTCACTGTAGGATGGTATACCTGCCTATGTCATATTTATACGGCAAGAGATTTGTTGGTCCCATCAACGGCCTTGTTTTATCCCTCAGAAGAGAACTTTATACCTTTCCCTATCACCTGACTGATTGGGACGAAGCAAGAAATCTATGCGCCAAGGTACGCCTACTACTTAAATTACTGGGAAAAATAATTGCAATGAGATAACATTCCAAGCTTTGCTTGTGTTCTGGTAGATTAAAATATATATCTTCTGGATTCAGTAGTTGTTCAACAGGGTATATACTAGAGTTCTAGTTTCATGAGGTCTAAGGAAGTGAACCTCCATAAGGACAAGTATGGTGAACTAATTAGGTTAGGTCTAGATAATTGGAATATTCTTGTTGGAGAATTAATGTAAGGTTTTATTAGCTCAACTACTAATAATTGTTGTAATGGTTTAGTTGGACAAATTAATTTGAGGTCTTTCTCAGTTGGAAAGTATGACATTCATACATTCTCAATTTATTCCAGCTAAGGTAAACTAAAACAATATTCCTCGTAAATAAATCTGCAGGAGGATTTGTATTACCCACATCCCATTTTACAGGACGTGCTGTGGGGCTGTCTTCATAAGGTTGGGGAACCTCTTCTCATGAGATGGCCATTGTCTAAGCTAAGGCAAAAAGCTCTCACCACTGTAATGGAGCACATACACTATGAGGATGAAAACACTCAGTATATCTGCATTGGACCTGTAAATAAGGTTTTATCATCTATCTAATACTATTTACTAATGTTAGAATTTAGAAAAAGATGGTTAATTTGTCTGACATGTTATGCTACCGGAGATGATTTTACTAATCTACAGTTCTGGAATGGTTGAATTTGTGATGACCAAGCTAGAGTGATGAACTGTCAAATATGTAAGTATATATGACCTGAGAATTTGAAGAACAAAGGCTAATGATGATCAAAAACATGCAGGTACTAAACATGATTTGTTGTTGGGTGGAGGATCCGAATTCAGAAGCATACAAGTGTCACCTTTCAAGAATCAAAGATTATCTATGGGTTGCAGAAGATGGAATGAAAATGCAGGTTAATTATCCTGAATTCAATAATATTAATGAATTATTATTTTCCTACATATTCAGCAGAAAATGTGAGTGATTAAACATTTTGGTGATGCATACATAGGGATATAATGGATCTCAGTGCTGGGATGTTGCTTTGGCTGTTCAAGCAATCCTTTCTACCAACCTTGTGAATGAATATGGTTCCGTGCTTAAGAAGGCGCACTATTTCATCAAAAATACACAAGTACTGTATTCATAATGAAACTCAAACTTGTGCTTTTAGGTATACACATATATATGTTTGTCGTTAGCTTCCATTAATTGGGTTTTGGTGTAATAAATCACTTAAATAGGTTAGGAGAGACAGCTATGGCAATCTTAGTTACTGGTACCGTCACATTTCTAAGGGCGGATGGCCCTTCTCCACTCCAGACAATGGTTGGCCTGTCTCAGATTGTACAGCTGAAGGTTTGAAGGTACATACGTAACAATCGTTGCTCCATCAATATCTGATGAATATAATTTTTTTGGTAGCTTATCACCAGCTAATTGCAGGCAGCGCTCTCATTATCACGTATGCCCTGTGAAATTGTGGGAGAAGCAATAGCAGCTGATGAACTGCATGATGCTGTTAATGTAGTATTATCCCTACAGGTACAACTTGACCTTGTGACATCTTACAGTACAATTGCAAAGTATTTGTGTAATCACAACAGCAATGACATGTGTTTTATTTCTTTGACTCAACAGAACAGCAATGGAGGGTTTGCATCATATGAACTCACAAGATCCTATGCCTGGTTGGAGGTGATGAACGATTATGGTTTTTAATCTGGTATTTGAAGTAACCAAGTGTGGATAATTGGTTTTTAATTTTGGGAAAACCTGACTCTCCTTTCAATATCAACAGATGATCAATCCAGCTGAAACATTTGGAGATATCGTTATTGATTATCAGTAAGAACAAAAAATAGTACTTCATTGCTTTCCCAAAACAAAGTAGTTGTGTTCAATTTGCAAAAGAACAACCATATATAATACCAGAGTCACTGAATTTGATAACCAATGGGGTTGAGAGTGAGTCCAAATTTGAACTAAATGAAATGCTCTTACATCATTCGGTAGAGAAATTTGGTAACGCGAGCTAACGTATTACATTTGTATAAGTAATGATACAAAAATACCTTACCCACCTTTATGAATAAATGCAGGTATGTTGAATGCACATCAGCAGCAGTTGAAGGCCTTAATGCATTCATGAAATTATATCCAGGGCATCGGAAGAAAGAAATAGAAGCATGTATTGCAAAGGCAGTTCAGTTCATCGAGAGCATACAACTTCCTGATGGCTCATGGTTAAATTTGTTTCTGACCATTTCATCAATATATGATTTTGAAATGCTACACCAAAATTGGACTTATAAACATGAACTGAGCTTTAACAATTCAATATGATCCAGGTATGGGTCTTGGGGAGTTTGCTACACATATGGAACATGGTTTGGAATAAAGGGGTTAATGGCTGGTGGCAAGACCTATCAGACAAGTAATAGCATTAGAAGAGCATGTCATTTCTTGCTATCTAAGCAACTCGATTCAGGTGGCTGGGGAGAGAGCTTTCTCTCATGCCAAAACAAGGTAAAGGGGCATTTTGGAAATCCATGTTGAATTTACTAGCTATCTGTGTTCAGCTTTTTCTTTACCTTTTCCTCTGTTCAGCATTTCCGGACACCATATATGATGTTTTTGAATGATATCTCTGCTATGGTTGAATAAATAGGTGTACACAAATCTCGAAGGGAACAAGCCACATATAGTAAACACTGGATGGTCTATGTTGGCTCTAATTGAAGCAGGGCAGGTGTGTGACAATATGTGTTTTCTCATAACAGATATAAAGCTAGGCCTATATAAACATGACTACATAATGGCTGTATAGAAAAACATGACGCGACTTAAAACGTATTAATTAACGATTCCTAACTGTTGATCTGATAGCATATCTACTGTCATATGATTGGGAAGTCCATGTTTCCCTAGATATGGTAGGAAAATACTCATTTGTGTCCTTTTGTTTCAACAATTTTGTGACTTTCTAGGGTGAAAGGGACCCGATCCCCTTGCATCGAGCAGCAAAGGTATTGATCAATTCACAGATGGAAGATGGAGATTTCCCACAACAGGTATTTGTTTTTGTAAATACTGTACAAGGTTTCAGAGGCATAACAATACAACCATGGACTTACTAGGTTTATTTCAACAGCAAATCATGGGAGTCTTCAACAAAAATTGCATGATTAGTTACTCCGCCTACAGAAATATCTTTCCCATCTGGGCACTTGGAGAGTATCGAAACCGGGTATTGGTACTTCACAAATGAATCAATCAAAGAAAATAAGTGTATTTCTCATGTAGATATTACAGTTGTGTGAATAAAACTGTGCTCATCCAGAGTGTATTTCTGGTTATGCAAATTTAACTGTGTTTATCAAGACCATTTTCAGGAATAAGTAGTTGGGACCAAACTATATCACAGTTTTACAACTGTATTATACAGAATTACAGATGATGTGAAATCTTCAATGTTAGCCTAGACATCTAATCAGTCCCGGATTCAATTAATTAATGCCAAGACAACTGATCAACTACATAGAGAGAGCATCATCTCGGCCAACTTGAGATTACAACAAATATTTCCTACTACTCAGAACTGAGACCAAACCCTAGCACAAAATCGGGGATGGCCAGATACAATAAAAAATTTTGGGGCAGTTAAAACTGTGAATTGCTAAGAAAAGTGACCATGCACCTGGCACTTTGAAACATTTTATCTACTCTCTGCCATGTGTTGCATTGAACGTCTAGGAGCTTGCTTGCCTTATCCTGTAGTCTCGACTGGCGTCGAATTGTTTCGCCATGTATCTGTCCAGGAAGAAAATTAAAACAAAGGCAAAAGACATTAAACAGAGTTTTACGACCAACTGGAAATTGGTGATTTTACTCTTGATTTTTTTAGTTTAAAAGCTAATAAGGCCAGTTTATAAGAGAACCATTTGTTCTCTAATTACAGTTCTAGTTCTGAGTTCCACCATTATCTAGGAGATATTATAATATTTCTAAAAGGTCTGTGGTAATGCTACTTGTTACTCATCAATTTCTGGACCAAAATTAATGACTTATTGCAAAAAGATGGTTGAATGCAGAAAGGAATTATATCTATACCTTCAGAAAAACCCTGATCACAGCTTGTACAAAGTCAAAATTGTTTCTGCATGCAGTCTCGTGTATAAAATAGTCGAGAAGCAGTTCAATTGGAAGCAACTTTTCTGGCTCTTCTTCATCCTCATCACCTACAATCTGAAGAATTCGAAGTTCCATATCCAGGGATGATGGAGACAAAGTTTTGATGAAATCAGTAAATTCTGAAACTGCAACAAAAGAAACACATCACATTTAGCATTATCTCTTCCAAAGATTCGCAGCAATTAACAAGTCAGCCTTTCAACTGAATCACAATTAAAACTTCAGTAAATCCATAGGATACAGTCTAAAAGATAACATATTTACAATTCTTCATTTCTGCAGATGACTGAAGCGCTTGAAGGAATATTGATGGTGCTAGAGCAGCCTTTATTCTAGATGATTCTTCACCACTTTTTGCCTCCTCATTTGTCGATCCAGTAGGCTTAAACATTATTTCTCCTGAAAGAGATGGAACTGAAGGCAAAAAGAAAGGAGCCTTTTCAGGTTTCTTTGGGGGCTCAATCGGTTTATTTCGTTCCTGGAAATTGCAAAACTTACAGGTTAGTAACCAACAAAATGTACCGAAGAACACAAAGAATATCCATGACAGTTGCAAAAATCTAGAAATGAGGTTGCAAGCCAGAATAAAAACAGGCAGCAGAAAAGTACCTTTATAATGTCTAAGTTAATTAAGCTTTGCCACTGGCTTTTAGGATATGATGAGAGAGTAACAAGATCTGGAATTTGCTGTACAAGACTTGGAAGAGCAGAAGCATCTTTCAGTGGTTCAGAGTTTCCAGTAGGCTCGTCAGAATCCTCAGCTTCAGAACCTTTTGTCGAAGAGACAGATGGCAACTTAACACTCACAACTCGCTTTCCACTTGCATAGGAATCTACCTTTGAAGCTCCCGAAAACATTGATTGATTCACCCTGATAAAGTTGCAGGCGCAGAATGTAATGAAAAGGCAATATTCATGTTATCAATGACCAAAAAAAAAATTACTATATTCAAATTCTTTGTTTTGCATGCTCATTAGTCACTGTAAGCATAAATATCTTCGACTTTCCACTACATACAATGAAGTTTCCCAATGACAATTACCAACTTCAACATCCCAATGAAGTTTCACTCACTGTTTAACTGCCGTGGAATTCCACATACGTGAAGACTTACCAAAGATAGACCCCATTTTGATCAACATGGGAGGTCGCTAAAATATCCATATTCGGTGATAGAGACAATGCAGTCACAGACACATCAACATGCAACGCATCTATTTGTCTTGCTAAGATAACATCCCAAACTCGAAGACTTCCATCCATACTGGAAGACAAAAGCCATTTTCCATCCTCACTAAAACACATGTCTGTAACACGATCAGTATGGCCTTCAAATTTACGAACCATTCTTGATGCCACAACATCAAACAAGCGGATAATTAAGTCATCAGCCGCAACAGCCAAAAGACCTGAAAGTTAATTTGATTGATCACAACATAGTCCAAGGAAAGCAGGATAGAAATCATGCCAGAAAATATGTCAAACAAAAGTTACCATTCAAGCGATTGAATACAATCCTGACAACAGAGCTCCCAACTTCCCATCTAGATGGCACTCCACGTCCCTTGAAATCCCAGACCTGTACATCATAACAATTGAGTGAAAGGTCCATAAAACTTTAGTTGACCCGAAGAAAAGTATTTCTGTGTTGTAGGAGCCTTATAAATGGGACTACATATAGTATTGATGGCTGATAGAAAAAAAACCGAAATTAGCAGCTTAAAATGAACAGGATGGCAGAAGCCACACAACTACGGATGGGAATGCAAGATTCCTACTACTTTTTGGTAAAGTGGGAAAAGCAAAGAGGAAAACATCTTTTTTATTTCCATTGTAGTGTTTCAATTGTGCATGTATATTGAAACTATAATTAATCAGTTTACCAGTAATGACTAATCCATTTTCTCAATTTATCTCCACACCGTCACATATTAGTTTAGAGGTTCAAACCATCCTGATTTCAAATCCTGGTTCCGCTACTCCGCCTAAAACGCAGTTTGTCCACTCTGATAAAACCCATATATGCCATCGGTGGTTTATATAGAAATATCCATACTACGAGTGGTTTAAAACTTTAAATAATTCTGTGATTTACATTCATAAATAATGAGTCTTAGAAAATATATTGGATAGCAGAAGCAGATACCTCACAGAATGTCCAGCAGAAAACAGGAAGGGGTAAAGCTGTTCACATTATGTTTACATGAACAAACTCTTCTATTTATTTAATTTATTTAATCATTTGACAATTTACTTAACAGCAAATTCCCGTGCAAAGTGCCTATCTACCAGTAAGTCCAATAGCAAGGTAGAGAATAATGTATGAGAGAATTACAGACTGACCTTTATGTCTCCGTGATATCCGGCACTTATCATGTGAGTATTAGTTGAATCACAAGCAATTCCAACAACTTCCCCATCATGGGCACAGATGCTTCTTTCCGATGGATCCACATAATTACCTCGGCTGCTTCCTGACTGCAGGTTGAACCGCTCAATCCAACCACCAGCAGTCCCTATTATGGCAAAATTTCCACATGCACTGATGGCACAGGCCTATCACCAAATAAATACCAATCATTCAGTGAATTTCGTAAATCATTTCTAACAGTGGTTGCAGTATGGAAGTGGTTTTACACAAGCCTTTCAGGTTGCACAGAAAATACACATTAGCACCGGATCTTTTTATGAAGGCTGTTGCCATTTCGTACAATAAAAAAAGCTCATATGGATACCAAAAGAGAAGAAATATACGCTTGATTATTTCTTGTAAATATTGCTCAAAAGGTATTGAAAAAGAACGATAGATATGGTAAATGAAGTTCTAACCTTCACAGGTGTTGGGTTTTCTGGTCTTGGTTTCAGGATATGCTCCCCAAGAACAAAGTTTTGAAGTCTCCAAACATATGCCTGTGCAGTATCGATATGACATGTAACAACATTGCACCAATCTCGCTCTCTTATTTCAGCTGATATATATTTCCAAATAAAGACAAGTATAATTAGAGTGCTCTGATAAGCCATACAAATTATACAGAAGAAAACATATAGCAATTAGCAAGTCCTTCATTAGCCAAGATGAAATCTTAAATTGAATAGGCCTAATCAGCAAATTCCTACTGGATTTAGCTGCACAAATCTACTGCAATTTCAACTCCATGTTGTTGAGGCCAAGAAACAGCAACAAATTCAATTACATAGTGAAGTATTATTTTGACAGATCATAGATTGAACTGGTAAAAACATATACTTCAAAATGTAAGACTACAATTCTAAATCTAGTATTCTAAGATTAATGTAGTATGTCAGTTAAAGGTGTTATTACAAGGCGAACAGAAAATTTGCGCAGGTACTTACCACAATCAAAAGCAATGACAGGTTTCAGTTTTATCTCTTCCTCCTAGAAGGGAAAACAGAAATTGAATGGTTAACTCATCTGCAGTCTGAAATATCACTACTTATCTTATCTTATGACTGTAACATTCAAACCATGAAATATATCATCCGCATATGCTAAAGAAAGTTTAGCAATAGTTCGCAGTCAGGCATTCCACACTTGGGAGTGGAATTTGACTGTATACCAAGGTTATTAGATATGTTGTTTCTAGAAAATGGACTAGCATACTCTAGGAAAGAAAAGATTTAAACAATCACGTCACTAACAAAGAATACATGTCAACAGCATGAACTGACAATGGTAAAACACTTCAGAAAGATGAGGAAGGGGAGGAGGGAATCAAATACATAACTTAAATAACTACGCACATCCAACCCAAATCCCTAGTCCAGGTAACTATTTTATATTAGAAAGAAATAACTCAATATGAGAGAGAGAGAGAGAGAGAGAGTGTACAGAACAGTGGAAAAGAAGCTTAGAAGCTACAACTCAGAAACAGTGGGCAAAATGTGAAAAATAGAAACAACCATAAACTAGAACATCCGAGGCATTAGATAAAGTTGCTTCTAGTTTAAAAAAATTGCCAGCAAAGCAGTTGTCCCCGCAGTCATAAGAAAAAGAAGCGTAAGTCCAGAAATGAGTCCTCCCCCACACAACAACCCCCACCCCTCTTCTCTCTCTCTCTCCCTCTCTCTTCCCCCTCTCTATTTGCATTTTTAAAAGTCCTTCTGTATCTTACCATCCAAATGACTGCATACTAAGTCCATGGAAGCATAGTATCAAAAGAATGAATCCTTTCCTTAAAAAAAAAAAAAAAAAAAAAAAAAGTGAAGTGAAAAAGGAAACACAGACAACACTGATCTATGCTTAAGCTTATCAATTTAAAATTCAATTTGAATAAGATCATATTTACATGCGCATTGCATAAAACAGAATTTTAAAACTCAGACAAATGATTATACAACATGAACAGGAGTCAAACCAAATAGCTGAACTACAAGGTATAGTCAGAGAAAAGACTTTAAAAACAAATTTCATTTTTATAAAGAAAAACAAGATAAATTTAAACTAATTTAGGTGCTTTTATTGAGCTCAGTGCATGCATGACATGATTTGTGATACTACAATAATTACAATTAAAGAATAGAGTAAAGATAAATAATACAAATTTAATTTAATAATAGGTCTCATTCAAGTCATACCTTCACCCTGAGTTTCTTCGCTCGTTTTGTTATATGACGTTGAGAAAGCTCTCTACTTTGTTGATCCTAATCACAATAAGTAACTAAATAAGAATAATGTATTGAATTTTGAATAAAAAAGAGACACGTGAGAATTTGTTTAGATGCATTATACTGATAATTGATAATGTAAACTGTGAAAATAATTACTAGACGAAGGGACCACATACGCTACATAAAGAGGTGAATGATTCAAAAGTAAGTGTAATCGGCATATGGCTTTTATGTACGAAAAAGTTTAACAAAGATTGGTATCGAACTAACTATTGATGAGCTCATAGATAATTAGTTCAATTGTTATGCTGAATTTTTGCATGTCTATCTATAGCACACTAAAGCCCTGAAAGGATACACAATTGAAGATTAAACTGAGCTATTTGACCGCTAGAGTTTCTAAATTAAACGGGTAGTGCCTAACATACTTGAACAAACTAATGACAGAAATAAGGGGAATATTAAGAAACAATTTAAAAATAATAATGACGTTCCTATTTGTCATCAAATAATTCAACTGATGTGACTGATGTGTGAGTCCAAACCTGGATTATAGAGAAAAGGCGAAAGGCACGATCCTGACCAGCTGATAGAATATGTCTCCCATTTGCATAAAACCTAATATTGACAAGTGAAATTGATAAAGAATCCATGCCGAAATGAAACCAGTCCCTCAACAAAAAATAATGAAATAAGGTTACAGAAAAAATAGAAATTTTACATGTATTTCACTTAAGTCGTACAGAGTTCAAACTAGAAGTCCAGAAATACTCAATTTGTTGTGTAGAAAAAAAACAAAACTATAGGATAAAGAGCAACAACCATGAAATTTTGTCAACTAATTTGATCTAGGAAAGAACCACAAGACAGCACATAGCCATATCGATGGTTGCATGGTCAATGTTCAGATATATTCGACCCTCATTTTTAACTATAACAACAGAGGGTGAAGCTAAATATTAGCAGCTAAAATTCATATGAATAGAATTATACCTTATGCATTGTGGAGGAGCACTATGACCACTTCTAAACCGTAAAAGACGAGCATCTCCATCGCTTGTGTCAAAAATCCACATCTAAAGACGCATAAAGAGTCAGATCTTAATCAATTATACATCCACATTCTAATCTTGGTTATCCAATACTTTTTTATTTTTTGAGAAGTGAAAATGCCATCAATAGTATTACATACTGGTTGAAATAGCATGGGAAATAATAACAAATCAGAAGAAACCTCAAGCAAGAAATAAAAACAACGAGAAAGCCGAGTAACTATTATCTAAAGTTAAAAAAAAAAAAAAAAAGATTGATGTTGAAGAAGTATTTGATTCTGCAAAACAAATAGGGTCCTGTTGGAGAGAGGAAGAAAACAATCTTCAAAAGGGATAAACAAAACCTTATAATTTGATAATTACTTTTGTAGTCCCAAGTTAAATTAACATGCCTATGCTTGTAATACTACTATCAGCAAATATAGATACGCTAAGGCAGCAGAAACAGTATATCGTTCCCAATCATGGTTGGTTCACAGAGCAGATAAGCTCAAGTTGTCATGGTACTCATGGAAACGCTTCTTTGCTTGAAGAAGAAGTAAAAGCAATAAACAACTTATAACCACTGACTTACAATCACCAACTTATCTCCTATGGTCCTACCTACAGAGTTTGACAACCTAAATGTGTACAAAACAAATAAGTAATGCGTAACGAAAAACATGAAAGAACACTGAATAACTCTTACTTTCATAGAATTGTCTGACGATGAACTCATTAACACCGGTTCATTTACAAAAAAGTGCAGTGAAAGTATAGAACCATCGTGTGCCTCTTTTATAACTGATTGAAGCCTTCTTTTTTCGAGATTCCATATGCTTATAACACCAGAAGAACCTCCAGATGCTAGAAGAGGCTGCCCATCTAAAGAGGAAGAATACATAGCATAAGCTAGCTTCACACATATAAAAGTCAACACACTTCAAGATTGATGTCCATGTAAAAACAGAGAAAACTGATTATGTTGAACAGGAGGGAAATCAAAATTATGCCAAATGTTTTAGTGTGGAAAATGCCCTTGTACAACACCCACTTTTGACAATGTGCTAGTACTGTATGGTACTAAAAAAAAAAAAGAAATAATCCAGTAGCATTTTGTGAAACAGTACTGCACAAAGAATTAGTATCATAAACCAACAGCCTGACGTTCTTACCTGTGCTGAAAGATAAGGCAGTCACAGCACCTCGTGTTGAATGGGCAAACGTCACTAACTCTTCATCAAATCGTATGTTGTGAACATGAATTTTTCCATCAGCACAACCAACTGCAACAACATCTAGTGCAGGAGACGAAACACAGCTGCATATAGAAGATTTCCATCCCTTGAACTCATACAGTTTTTTCTCTGTGCTGATATTCCAAAGCTGCAGAGAACCTTCTTGACTCCCAATGATAACCTGTGCAGATCACAATGAGGGTTTAATTTTAGATTGAAAGGGAACAAAGCCCCCGTGAACTTTACTGAGGAAAGAGTTTGAGGTCAATTTATACTGAAAATATCACAAAACTTTTTTGAGAGAAAAGAAGTTACCTTATTTAAGTAAGTATCCGGATGCATTATACAGCTAGGAGTAAAATTTTCGTCCAACTTAATATGTCCAACCGGATCAAGATTCTCATCAATTCCTTTAAATGTCCATATATACAGATTACCTTCAACATCAGCACTTAGGATATGCTCTCCAAACAATAGCAACAAATTGACCTTCGCATTATGGGCGCTCCACGTAGCAACCTGTAAATGTCCATACAAAGAAGTTACGTCTGTCCAAGGTTTCCAACAGATCAGATGCAAATGACTCCCTAAAATTTCCAAAATTCCATCTACGTAATAGCAGGTCTATAATAAGAAGTGACAGAGTGACAATATAGGCCATTGTTTCTCACCCCACTATCTCCACTATATTGGATTATAATCACTGCCAAAGTCGATAGCAACACAATGATCTTTTCAAACATTTACTCTAAATTAATTTCAAAACAAACAACACATCTATTAGCTTGAGAGTGCAAAGATTTAATTCCTGAGTTACGACGAGTGCAAGGAGATTAATTTAGTCACAGTCCTCCCTATCCAAACACACTCACAGAAAATGGGCCGCTAACCAACCTGATGAGATCGCTTAAAAACAGCTATATCAGTCCCATACGCAGCGAATGTGTAGTCCCGATATGAAGCAAGAGCTCGAATCTTCTTCGGCAATTGCGGACCTTCAGAAATGAAAGCAGACAGAGTTCACATAACCACACAAACTTGATCAAAACACCCTAAAACCACAGCAAAACGCAGTGAAATTTTATCTACCAACACAAAAAAAAAAAAAAAAAAAAGGTATTCCCCTTTGTTATAAAGCTTGGAAATTTAGAAACTCGAAAACCAAAACAAGAGAAAGGAACTCACCGACGAGGACCAGAGTGAGCTTTGCGCACTGCAACAATGGAGAGCATAAGAGTATGAGGATTTGATCAGAATCAAAACTGAAAATTTACAATAGGAAGTGAAGATTTACATTGTAAATTTGGAAGGCTTTGCCGACGCTGACGGTGACGAAGGCTTCAGTGCCGAGGCGCTGAACGGAGAAGGGGACGGAGGTGGTGGTGTAGCCGATTGCTCTGAAGGGTTCGAAGATTCCCATATTCTCTTTGGTTCTTGGTATTGCTTTGGGTTCTTCGGGAGGTTTTGGAAGGACGAATTGAGGAGACGCCGAGGGAGAAGAGACAGAAAGGGGTTTAGGGTTTAGGGAAGAGGAGCGCTTTCGGAGACCCGAGCTCCGAACCCATTCATTGATGAGGCCCAAATAGGTATAGGTTTGAGAGGAAACAATAACAGACAAAGGCCTAAAGGCCCGAGTCCCTGTAATAAGAAAAAAAAAAAAAACTATTCGTTTTTCAATTGAGGGTATATACTATCGGCCGATGTTGGTTATTTAGAATAACCGACGCTAAATGAGTATCATAGGTTGGGGTGGAAAGAAAATTATTTACTCTTTTTTGCTTAATTGGAGTTGAACCGGTTCCATGTATCAGAAGTTAAACAAAAGGTATGTAGCTATTTGAATTATGAGGTGATAGATTTGTAATTGGTATGCATCTGCATGCATGCATGTTTTGATTGTTCTGTTTTTCTTTGATAACATTATTCTCTTGGAGTTTGATTTATTTTTTATTTTTGTCTCTGTTCATGTAATTCCCTTCATCTCCGGATTTTCATATATCCGAGCTTTTAACTTCATATTCTGCATCTTTATTTATGATCTGTTTTCTCTCATCATTTTACCAAAACTTCAAGATTGTTAAACACAATGTAGTTAATTGGCACCTTAAGCTATTGGTAAATGGGGGTAATAGGTAAGGTTTATCATTGAATCAGTCTAATAACTATCATCTACTAGGACCTTATGTCTTATGTTTGATAGTGTTATGGTTTTAGATATGCACGCTTTTAACTAGCTGTTGGTTTGACAATAATATGAAGATGTTACTCTTCCTTTCACAGCGTGTGGTACTTAAACCAATTCAAAATGAAAGTAAATGTGATGGTTAACATTCCTTCTTTGATTACTGATCGTACTACTGGCTGATTTATACAATTATACATATATGGATTTATACAATTATACATATATGGTAGTGTTTACGTTTTCATGTTTCAAGGTGGTGCAGAACGTTGAAATAGTATGTAGAGTTGATACTTGTAGGCAGCAGATGATTAGATACTTTGAGGTATGTCATTATACTTGATGTGTTTTCTTTTGATTCTTTTTTTCTTTTACAAGATGAACTCAAACGAACCGACTATGTCGGTAGCTAGGAATTGATGGAGGGTTGGGCTAATTTACCTATACAAAATTTTGCAAATATTTTTTATTTTTTTTTTAGGTTTGGAACCTAGTGGGAGGCTCATTCTGATGCCTTTATTATTAAAAACATACAATTTTTTTTTGGGGGGGGGGGGACATAAAATCAAAACCCCATTAATTAAAAATTACAAGCATATATCTGACTGAATCATACCCTCTGAGCTCCACTAACTTCAAATTCAGGAATCACTGAATCATTATCAATACCATCGACAAACTCTTTTTCAATGTAGGGAATCACCAAATCATCAAGAAAGTCATCTTCCATCTTATTTCGAAGTTTGTTTTTTATAATGTTCATAGATGAAAATGTTCTCTCTGTTGTTGCTATAGAAACTGACAGAGTAGAAACTGTTCAAAACCCACACAAACGATAAAAAACAAAGAGTCAAAGACATGTGTAATCATTAATTCCTTCTATTCATTAAAGGGTACGAAGACATTCGTGTTTACCTGGGTAACTAGGAAGTAGAGTAGTAGACTAGCAGAGCCTCTTACAACTTTTGCTTCTTATTGGAATAAGCAAAGAGGCCGGAAACATGAGGGGACTCAAGCGTGGAGAAGTGGAGCGATGGAAGTGGCTTGGTGGCTAACTAGAGGGATTAAGCGGCTGAAGGAGTCGCAGTTGGAAGGCTGGAAGCGGTTGCGGGAGAGTTTGAGAGTGTGTCGACCTACAACATTATTATAATTTTTTTATTTTATTTGGGCTATACTCCTACTTGGCAGCTTTTGCCCCAAATTTTTCCTTAGGCTACAGCCCAAGTAGCCCTACGCATAGCTACGTCCCTCACTATGAGTCGAAATCAATTGGGATAAAGCCAATTTACGGCCTATCCCCAATGTTGAAAGTGTAAATTAGAAACTAATAGTAATAGGGATATATTTGAATGCTACAAATTCACATGAACTAAAATGCAGTGCACTGGCTTTCTCTATAGCACTGTAGCTGAAGTTCATAGGAGTTACAACTTAAAAGAGCTGGTTGTTGAGTTGTCTAACTAGTAAGCCGAGGCACGCATCCAAACTTAAGTAGCATGATTATTTTTTATTTTTATTATTATTTTTTTAAAGAGTCTGAGGGCGAAAAAATATATTCATCAAAAGCCAGAATAGGCTGTTACATACCCTTCCGCTACCATATATCTAGACAGATAAGAAGATAGTGGTAGTACCCATAATGGTACATTGAAAAATAAACTTACTCATTGTACAATCAAATACCTAGACATAGCTTTGGTACTACGCTGGAGGCGCTAGAAATATCCGACCCTCCCAACCTAACTTTTACCCAGTAAATCTAGTCGCCCAGAGACCTCAATTGGTGTACAACTAGAGACACTGAGAATTAAGTCGACAAGACCAAAACCAAATGCTAAAACTAGATGCACAAAAGTGCCTAAACTGTCCCTGAAAATAAGAAATTATTAAAAACAAAAGCTAAAGAAAACTAAACAATAAGGCAGGGCCCAAAAAGGATCCCTAACCCAAGCTTCAGCCCAAAAAAGGCCCACATCCAATGCCCAAGCCCAGAAAGTCAAACCAGAAGGTGGGTCGTACCCAGCCCTCTCGGCCCAGGCCATAGACTGCCTCGCCGCGCCTCCACCTCCACCTCCTAACCAGTGGTGTCGGACCAACAACGCTACCCATCGCCGCCCGACCAGCAGTAAGTGACCTCGACCCGATCCCATACTAAATCACCTCTGCCTGAAGATCCAAACCCAACATCCGATCACCATCGTCAGCCAACCAACCAACATTCATAATCCCGTCCACCACCAGACGTCACTCTACCCAGGCGAGGTCCCATGCCCACTCTGATCCCATCCCACCTCCACGACGCATCCACTACCTTCAACCGGAAGAGAGGCGGTAGAACACCCACCAATCTCATCCTCCGAGCCTGAAGCACACCTCCAAACTAAACTACCCGTCCGTCCACACCCAATGTGCGCCGGCTAGGCCAGAGGCCGTCACCGAGTCGGAGCTCAGCGAATGACGTTCTAGAGAGAGAGAGAGAGAGAGAGAGGTTTCTCTAGGGTTTCTAGAGATTATTAGTTGCTAGTAATCAACAAATACTATAGTTTTTCTGTTTATTCAAGAGAAGTTTTTAGGCAAACTGATCATAATGAATAAAAAGAGATTCTGAGAGAAATTTATATAAGCGGCATCTTGCCATAATCTATTAATATAAGACTTCAGAATTGTTAAACTAATCATAATCTAAACAACAAAAAAGGCTTCTATCATTGGGATCAATCGTACATAACTGCTTTATATACTTATCATGTAAAATAACTAGTTAAGAATAAGAACTTGACTAGCCATAATTGCTAGCATATGTACAAAAAAGTACAATTTTTTTATCGAAAATATAACCATTCATTGATGATATAAGAAATGTTACAAACATTGAAATCAATATTAATCGATTCCATAAGTCATTCCGGCTCATCCTCAATACAAGCAAAGAGAGATTGCTCACTTAAGAGGAACTTAACAACACAATGAGCTGCAAAGTTGCATTCACAGGGTTGGAAGATTATCGTGTATACACCATGCATGCATGAGCACTTTAATATCTTCAATGATTGGTCCCTCCTTAGACCAACTTGTCTCAGAGGAGTTATTTAGTCTAGTAGCCTCAGAGCAGTCAGTCTCCACTAGGAATGTGTACAGCTGGAAATTAGCAAACCATGCGATTCACAAGTGGAAGACTTAACTTTTCATAAGTGAAAAACAACAATCAAAACCAAATGATGCCAATTTCCTTTATCTTCTCTGTAGAAAATTAAAATTATTCTACCCAAAAAAAAATTAAAATTATTATTGTGGCCAATATGAAAGTTACTTTTTTTCCTGTTACAATATGAAAGCTACTTTACTCATTGCTGGCAGATTTTTATCAACATGAATCCATGATTGAATGACCTTTAATACTGACCGGGACCGGTTAAATGATGTAGGACGAGATTTTGGTCAATTCAACAAAAAACTTCGAAAAGAAAGAAGCGTATTCACATTAAGAAGAATAATTTGAATATTGGAAATTGGTATTCAAATAAGTTTCTTAATGATGGAATTAATCATAAATTACTATTTTGGATATATCGGAATTCTCGAGCAAAAGCTTAATTGGGATTCCAAGCGTAATATTCTTTAGTATCTAGGATTCTAATTTCTGATTTTTATTTAATCAGGTTTAATTAGGTTCCTAGTTTTAGTCTACAATAAATTGTTCTTTATGTTTTCTAGTTGTATTAGGTTTATGCTATGTGTCATATATAAGGCACCTCTTAGATTGTAATTTTCATTCAAGTTATCAATAAAAAAAACCAAATATTAGAGAAGTTTCTCTATGTTTCCTACGGCTGTGCCCGTAATTGCTAGTGGATTCTAGCTCATCTCATATGGCTTTTGACACTTGACGGAGCTTCTTACTATCGTGTTCACGCTTCTCGCATCATTTGGTATCAGAGCGGGTATCGCCCGCTCCTTAGCAAATGACGATCCAAGGGGGAAGTTCACTACCACCAACCTCAACGACGCTGGTCGTAGAGTATCTATCAAAAAAAAAGTTTCGTTGAAGAGGAACATGCCAAGGGATTCGCACTAGGACAACCTCATCAATCCAAAGAAGAAGAAGAAGAATCATGGAACGTTGGATATTCACAACGCCGGATTATAACGACTTCCGAACTACATGTATCATCAAAGACAAGGCATGCTCAGTAATAATTGACAGTGGTTTACTAGAGAACTTTGTAGCAAACAAAGTTGTGGATTATTTTCAATTACCGACAGTGAAGCTAAGTGATCCATACTGGATTTTATTTGGGGAGGATGAATATGCACAAGTAACAGAGGTTTGTAAAGTTCTTATCTCTACGGGAAAATTTTCTAAAGAAGAGATTACTTGTCATGTGATTGACATGGATGACACTGATGTGCTTTTTGGAAGATCATGGCATGACAGTGTAATACCCGCAATTTTCATTTTAAATTCGAGTAATTGTGTTGAGTGATTATTATACGATTTAACGATTATTGTTCGATAATAATTCACTTTTACATTAATCGAAGTTTCGAAACAATTTATTTTTAACGAAAAGCTCGAAATACTCGGTTTGAGAAATCGACTTTTTCTACGTACGAAATTTGGAGAAACTTCCTTCATGAAAGTTGTAGAGCTCGTCGATACGAGTCTGTACACGTGCGGAACACGAAGATCGGATTTTTTCTGAATTAGTTATCGAATTACGAAGTTTTCCGAAACTCGTATATATAGAAAAAACCATAATTTTTTTTCTACCGGTCTCCCTCTCTCTCTTTCTGTTTTTGGAAAGGAAGCAGCTTTCTCTCTCTCTCCCTCCGCGCGGCCGAGACGCAAAAACAGCGCAGAAGTTCACCCAGCTCCCATCTCCTCCTCCGGCCACCACTTGAGCTGCAACCACTTCCAGGAGCTTCGTCTCGACCTTGCGCAGCTGCCAGAGGCGGCCTTGCGCCACGACACGGCCTGTAGCGGCGGTGGCACGGCCCAAACCGAAAAGGGTCGATTTCGGTTCGATCTCGATATCTCGAGCTACACACCACCATTTCACTTGATTCTTAGCTCATTGAGCTCGCCTCAACTTCCTCTACAAGCACCAAGAAGGACCGGAACTGGGTCGAACGTTTTCACGTTCGTCGGAGCTCAACCCGAACAGATCGAAACACCGAAGCTTTCGATCAAGATATCTCGAGCTATACACGATCGTTTCTTGTGATTCTTGGCTTGTTGAGTTCGCAAGGAAGTTCTGAACAAGTTTCCAGAAGGGATCGGGGCCTGAGGTTGCAGTTTTCACGTCGGTTTTCAAGCTCGCCGGTTTCTTGAATTTTTCCGGCCGCTGACTGTAAATGGGTACTTTTTGATCCCTTCCCGTCATTTTTAGGTCTTGTGCTAGTTATGAAAGTTGCTCAGAATGATGAAACGAAGGGGACAAGCTCAGGCCCGACACCATTGGCGGTGGTCGGTGGCGGCTCTGTCCCTAACTCCGGCGGCCCTTTCCGGCCACCTCCGGAGGTCTAAAATTTGGTTTCTGTCTATTTTATGATTTTATGTTTCGATACGATCATTTCGGCGTATTATAAGCATTTTTCGGATATCGTATGAATTAGTTATGAATTTTGTGATTTCGATCGATTTCGATCATTAGATTTTTTATCTGTGAAATTATGACCGTCGGATGAACTTGTAAATTTGTTATGATGATCATATGACTGTCCCAGAGGCTTTTTGTGGTCATGGGCGAAGATCCGACCGTTGGATCTTCGTATATGTGCAAAACGGTAATTAGGGGAGCGATTCGTGAGAAACCGTTCGTCGGATTTTAATGTAAATTGGAATCCGGCCGTTAAATGGTAGTTAAATTATGTGTTGAAATTGTTGGCTAAATTCGAATCATATTTGATTAGGTGATTGACGGATTTTATTTGAGTGGGCTATTTCGGCGTTAATTATAATTATAATTATATTGAAGACGCAGCGGGAATTTCGAGGTGAGTAAAACTCACATGGTTCATGTTACGAACCGAGCATTTTAATTTATTTATTTTTAGTAATTGTGTGAAAAATATTTGCGGATTAAATATTTGTTTTAAAATTTCATGGACTTGAATCACCACGGTCCATAGGTAAGTAAAATGAATTTTAATTATACAAATGAATTTCATGATTTTCTTGTGTGAACTATAGATGGTATTAGTGGTCATTCCTGAGTGGATGATTACGTATATATATATTTACGTGGAAAATATATATTGCCGAGTGGATTGTTGAGTATTGATATGATTGAGTTGAAGTGATGAATTGATTATATTACAATTGTGTAATTCCATAATAATATGGTGTATCTTGGTTGGGTTGATTCAGTATGAGATATTATATGTTGTGCTCATTTATGGGTTGAGGGTCGACGTAGTGACCAGTGTGGGGTAATCAGACGCTCTAATCCTGGGTGGATGATGGGATACGATTGGTTGAGTATGTGGAATTATCGGACGTTCTAAATATGTATTTAGGTATACATATTGATGAAATACGATAATGATAAATATGTCGGATGCCATAACCTAGGCCAGGTGACGGGCTATGATTCAGTTAGAGCTCTAGTCTGTCAAGTACCGTAGTTTTTATAAATACGATGATGAGAGTTGTGAAGAAAGTTGTGAGTTGGATTGTCTTGATATATTGAATTGGTGCTGATTGAGATTGTTAGTACATGTGGATGTGGAAATTGTTTAGTGTTGTTGTGTGTGGGAATAATTATGAATTGAATTGAACAATAGTTCTTTCCTTTTACTCATACGAGCTTTTATAAGCTTACCGGGTTTTGTGTTGTTGCAATCCCGGTACACTATTCAAATGGTGTAGCGGATATTCCTGCAGGTCAGGATAACCAGGGAGGTGACCGAGCTGCTTAGGTGTTACAGCAGTTTTTGTTATTTCATTTAGTTGTGAGGTGTGTATGCTCATTTAGAGCTTTACATTTCATTTTGGAATTGAGTTGTAATAATTAACCGAGACTAAATTCGGTTTGATTTTATTTCATGTGGTGAGGATGTTATTAAAGAAATTTTCAGGATGATTATTTTGAGTTTGTAGTATTTTCATGTTTCGGATTTTGAATTGTTATTCTAAAATCCGGGGCGTGACAGTTTGGTATCAGAGCGTAAGGTACATATTTGGTGATATATCAATACTTATCGAGTGATGGCCCGTCTGCAGCGGATCCACATCGTGTGCTCTTCGGTATTGACAATGTCATTGGGTATGTGAGTGCGTTAGGTTGGCTAGGAACGTTAGTACTTTTAAGAAATTTAGGCATCGTTATGTATGATCAGTACTTGGTTAATATGGACTTGCATTTGACTGATGCTTTGTTTAAGTGTTATGCGTGTATTAATCAGGTATGTCATGCTTATTAGGTAATGGAGATTGAGGGAAACGAAGCCAGAGGTCGGGGTAGAGGTAGACCTCATGGCAGGGGTAGAGGTCGAGGAAGGGGTAGGGCCCCTCCAGTCGAAGAAGTATTCGAGTCGGAGGAAGATGCACCTTATGAGGATCAACCTATTCTTCCTGTGGCTGTGGTTGATAATCCTGCTCGCTTGTTGATGCTAGCAAGGGAAATTACTCGCTTGAGAGCAACCAAGTTTGGAGGAGGCACTGATTATATGGTGGCGGATCGTTGGATAGAGGATTTGCAGACCTATTTCGATCTGCTTGATTGCACTGAGACCGACAAGAGGAAGCTAGCCGCTTTCATGCTGAAGGATGAGGCTAGGGTGTGGTGGAACGTCACTCAGAGGAGCATTGAGGTGTCTACCTTGACATGGGACGGCTTTGAGAGGCTGTTCAGGGAGAAGTACTTTCCACCAGCAGTGAAGGAGAGGTTGGAGCGAGAGTTCCTTGCACTTGTACAAGGGAAGATGACCGTAATTGAGTATGATGCGGAGTTCTCCAGACTGTACAAGTATGTGAGGCAGATGGAGGATGAGGACTTGGCCAAGAAGTTTCAGAGAGGGTTGAGTCCTTCGATTGAGCGTGATGTAGCCATCTTGGAGCTGAAGACCAAGAGAGAGATCTTGGCTAAGGCACAGATCATTGAGCAGCAGAACCTGATTCGTAGAGAGAAGGAGTTTGCTGAGAGAGATTTCCAGGGCAAGGGAAAGGCCATAGCAGGAAGCAGTAGAGCTAGAGACTTCAGGGGTGGGTTCTGGAAGAGACAAAGAACTCAGTTCCAGCATCAGGCTCCAGCTAGGGCAGCAATAGCTTCTCCTGTTCAGGCTATGCATATTAGGCAGATAGCACCAGCAGCTCCGATGAAGTGCTTTAACTGTGGCGAGCCGGGCCACATCTCTCGTGCGTGCACGAAACCACGGGGTAGGATATGCTACAGTTGTGGACAGGCAGGGCATCAGGCTAGGGAGTGTCCTCGAAATCAGGGTAGAGTGCAGGGTAACCAGCAGAGGCAGCTACCACCTGCTCATGCTAGAGTCTTTGCCATCGGTCAGGCAGGCACAGGAGTGGAAGGTAACTTATCTGTTTATCACTTTCTTGCTAGAGTACTGTTTGATACGGGAGCCTCACACTCTTTCATATCTAGTTCGGTTGTGGATGTTTTGGGTTTGATTGCTATGCCTCTTACTAGATCATTGTGTGTTACATCACCTCTACGTGTGTCTCTTGAGCTTAGCATGCTTTGTGATGATTGCCCTATTGGGATTGGTGGCAGAGAGTTCTCTGCGTCTTTGATTGTGATTCCGGATCACACGTATGATGTGATTTTGGGTATGGATTGGTTGAACCCGAACCATGCTGTTATTGATTGCTTTAGGATGATTGTATCCTTCCATGTTCCGGGACAACTGGTGTTTCATTACCGTTGTCTGAAGTCTGACATCGCCATGAGGATAGGGATTTTGGCCCACATTGAATCAGGGAGTAGTACTTCAAAGATTACAGGGACTCCTGTAGTTTCAGAGTATGTAGACGTGTTTCAGGAAATCCCTGGGTTACCTCCGAAAAGGGTAATAGACTTCTCCATTGATGTGATACCAGGTACTTCACCTGTGTCAAAAGCACCCTATCGAATGGCTCCAGCTGAACTTCAGGAGTTGAAGGTTCAGATTGAGGGCTTACTTGCACAAGGGTTCATTCAGGCAAGTGTGTCTCCTTGGGGCGCACCAGTGTTGTTTGCGAAAAAGAAGGATAGTTCACTTCGTCTATGTGTGGATTATCGACAGTTGAACAAGGTGACCATCAAGAATAGGTACCCTTTACCTAGGATTGATGACTTGTTCGATCAGCTTAGAGAAGCTACTGTGTTCTCGAAGATTGACTTGAGGTCTGGATATCACCAGTTGAGGGTGAAGGAGGAAGATATCCCAAAGACGGCGTTCAGGTCTAGGTATGGACATTTTGAGTTTCTTGTCATGCCTTTTGGTCTCACGAATGCCCCCGCAGCATTTATGGACTTGATGAACCGTATGTTCAGTCCTTACTTGGATCAGTTTGTGGTAGTGTTCGTTGACGACATCTTGATTTATTCAAGGTCGTCAGCTGAGCATGAGAGGCATCTGCGGATAGTGCTGCAGACGTTGAGAGAGCAGAAACTATTTGCCAAGTTCGAGAAGTGCGACTTCTGGCATAGTGAAGTCAAGTTCCTTGGTCATGTGGTCTCGAAGGATGGAGTTTCTGTGGATCCTTCGAAGGTTGAAGCAGTGATGAGTTGGAGTCGCCCTACTACAGTTACAGAAATCCGTAGCTTCCTTGGATTGGCCGGGTATTACAGGCGCTTCATTGAAGGGTTTTCTGGTATTGCTTCGGCTTTGACCAAATTGACCAGGAAAGACACTCAGTTCGTATGGTCGGATGAGTGTGAGAAGGCTTTCA
Source organism: Rosa persica (assembly GCA_025331145.1). Lineage (NCBI taxonomy): Eukaryota > Viridiplantae > Streptophyta > Magnoliopsida > Rosales > Rosaceae > Rosa > Rosa persica. The sequence continues at coordinate 9,030,798 of WFKR01000004.1, forward strand.
TTGAGCTGAAGACTAGATTGACTGCAGCTCCGATGTTGACTATTCCTACTAGTGGTGGTGGATTAGTCATTTACAGCGATGCATGTCATCAGGGTTTGGGGTGTGTGTTGATGCAGAATGGTAGTGTCGTTGCTTATGGTTCTAGACAATTGAAGGTACATGAGTGGAATTACCCTACTCATGATCTAGAGCTAGCAGCTGTGGTGTTTGCCTTGAAGATTTGGAGGCACTATCTTTATGGTGAGAAATTTGAACTCTTTTCTGATCACAAGAGTTTGAAGTATCTATTCTCCCAGAAGGAATTGAACATGAGGCAGAGAAAATGGATGGAGCTCATTAAGGACTATGATTTCACCTTGGAGTATCATCCCGGAAAGGCGAATGTGGTGGCGGATGCCTTGAGTAGGAAACCGCGGGTAATCATGGCATCAATTATGGTGCGAGAGTGGCGTATGTTAGAAGCTGCATCTGAGTTCGACCTTATGCCCGTAGGAGCAGGACAGGGAATCTTTCTCGGTAGTATCACCTTACAACCCACCTTGATCTCCAGGATCATTGAGGGTCAGTCACTCGATGAGTTTGCTCAGGCGAGGATTGCTGAGATGACTGTTGACCCGGATCTGGAGGGTCCTTCCGAGTGGATGATTGGGGCTGATGGAGGGTTGAGATTTCGAGGGAGATTGTATGTACCGAGTGTTGATAACCTCAGAGAGGAGATCATGCGGGAAGCACATAGGTCTCGATATACTATACATCCAGGAGGTACTAAAATGTATATGGATCTACGAAGGCAGTTTTGGTGGTATGGTATGAAGAGGGATGTGGTGGAACACGTGTCGAAGTGTCTTACCTGTCAACAGGTGAAGGCAGAGCATCAGAGACCAGCAGGAATGCTGAACCCCTTATCGATTCCTGTTTGGAAATGGGAAGACATCTCTATGGACTTTGTGACTGGATTGCCCAGGTCCAGGCAAAGTTATGATTCGATTTGGGTGATTGTTGACCGGTTGACTAAATGAGCACACTTCCTTCCGGTGGCAAAAACGTACTCAGGGGATGCGTTGTGTAAGTTGTACGTGAACGAGATAGTGAGGCTTCATGGAGTGCCTGTGACGATTGTATCTGATCGTGATGCTCGTTTCACTTCAGAATTCTGGCGTAGGTTCCATAAGACATTTGGTACGTCTCTTGCTATGAGCACTGCATTTCACCCACAAACAGATGGACAGACCGAGAGAGTGAATCAGGTGATGGAGGACATGCTCAGAGCCTGTGTTCTGGATTTTAAGGGTAGTTGGGCGGATCATCTGCCATTGGTAGAGTTTGCCTACAACAACAGCTATCACTCTAGTATCGGTATGGCTCCATATGAGGCTCTTTATGGTAGGCCATGTAGGACTCCTATCTGTTGGGCGGAAGCAGGGGATAAAGGGCTCATCGGTCTTGAGATCGTACAGGAGACTATAGAGAAGGTCACTACTATTCGGGACAGAATCCGAACCGCTCAGAGTAGACAGAAGAGTTATGCTGACTTGAAGAGGAGACCTTTAGAGTTTGAGACAGGTGATCATGTGTTCTTGAAAGTCTCACCTATGAAAGGTATGGTGAGATTTGGCAAGAAGGGGAAACTCGCACCGAGGTATGTTGGATCTTTTGAGATTCTAGAAAGGGTTGGTAACTTGGCATATCGTCTTGTTTTACCTGTTAGCATGTAGGGTGTGCACAACGTCTTCCATGTGTCTATGCTCAGGAAGTATGTTCGAGACGAGTCTCACGTGATTGATCACGGTACGATCGAAGTGAACATGGATGTGACATTTGTAGTTGAACCTGTTCGTATCTTGGATAGGTCTACAAAGAAACTTCGGAGGAAGGAAGTTGATCTCGTGAATGTGTTATAGAGTCATCATGATGAGGGTGATGCATCATGGGAGTTAGAATCTGACATGAGGACGAGGTATCCACAGCTTTTTGGGGAATTGGGTACTTGAATTTCGAGAAGAAATTCCTTTAAGGGGGGTAGATTGTAATACCAGCAATTTTCATTTTAAATTCGAGTAATTGTGTTGAGTGATTATTATACGATTTAACGATTATTGTTCGATAATAATTCACTTTTACATTAATCGAAGTTTCGAAACAATTTATTTTTAACGAAAAGCTCGAAATACTCGGTTTTAGAAATCGACTTTTTCTACGTACGAAATTTGGAGAAACTTCCTTCATGAAAGTTGTAGAGCTCGTCGATACGAGTCCGTACACATGTGGAACACGAAGATCGGATTTTTTTTGAATTAGTTATCGAATTACGAAGTTTTCCGAAACTCGTATATATAGAAAAAAAACGCTAATTTTTTTTCTACCGGTCTCCCTCTCTCTCTTTCTGTTTTTGGAAAGGAAGCAGCTTTCTCTCCCTCTCCCTCCGCGCGACCGAGACGCAAAAACAGGGCAGAAGTTCACCCAGCTCCCATCTCCTCCTCCGGCCACCACTTGAGCTGCAACCACTTCCAGGAGCTTCGTCTCGATCTTGCGCAGCTGCCAGAGGCAGCCTTGCGCAGTGACACACCACCATTTCACTTGATTCTTGGCTCATTGAGCTCGCCTCAACTTCCTCTACAAGCACCAAGAAGGACCGGAACTGGGTCGAACGTTTTCACGTTCGTCGGAGCTCGACCCGAACAGATCGAAACACCGAAGCTTTCGATCAAGATATCTCGAGCTATACACGATCGTTTCTTGTGATTCTTGGCTTGTTGAGTTCGCAAGGAAGTTCTGAACAAGTTTCCAGAAGGGATCGGGGCCTGAGGTTGCAGTTTTCACGTCGGTTTTCAAGCTCGCCGGTTTCTGGAATTTTTCCGGTCGCCGACTGTAAATGGGTACTTTTTGATCCCTTCCCGTCATTTCTAGGTCTTGTGCTAGTTATGAAAGTTGCTCAGAATGATGAAACGAATGGGACAAGCTCAGCCCCGACACCATTGGCGGTGGTCGGTGGCGGCTCTGTCCCTAACTCCGGCGGCCCTTTCCGGCCACCTCCGGAGGTCTAAAATTTGGTTTCTGTCCATTTTATGATTCTATGTTTCGATACGATCATTTCGGCGTATTATACGCATTTTTCAGATATCGTATGAATTAGTTATGAAATTTGTGATTTCGATCGATTTCGATCGTTAGATTTTTGATCTGTGAAATTATGACCGTCGGATGAACTTGTAAATTTGTTATGATGATCATATGACTGTCCCAGAGGCTTTTTGTGGTCATGGGCGAAGATCCGACCATTGGATCTTCGTATATGTGCAAAACGGTAATTAGGGGAGCGATTCGTGAGAAACCTCTCGCCGGATTTTAATGTAAATTGGAATCCGGCCGTTAAATGGTAGTTAAATTATGTGTTGAAATTGTTGGCTAAATTCGAATCATATTTGATTAGGTGATTGACGGATTTTATTTGAGTGGGCTATTTCGGCGTTAATTATAATTATAATTATATTGAAGACGCAGCGGGAATTTCGAGGTGAGTAAAACTCACATGGTTCATGTTACGAACCGAGCATTTTAATTTATTTATTTTTAGTAATTGTGTGAAAAATATTTGCGGATTAAATATTTGTTTTAAAATTTCATGGACTTGAATCACCACGGTCCATAGGTAAGTAAAATGAATTTTAATTATACAAATGAATTTCATGATTTTCTTGTGTGAACTATAGATGGTATTAGTGGTCATTCCTGAGTGGATGATTACGTATATATATATTTACGTGGAAAATATATATTGCCGAGTGGATTGTTGAGTATTGATATGATTGAGTTGAATTGATGAATTGATTATATTACAATTGTGTAATTCCATAATAATATGGTGTATCTTGGTTGGGTTGATTCAGTATGAGATATTATATGTTGTGCTCATTTATGGGTTGAGGGTCGACGTAGTGACCAGTGTGGGGTAATCGGACGCTCTAATCCTAGGTGGATGATGGGATACGATTGGTTGAGTATGTGGAATTATCGGACGTTCTAAATATGTATATAGGTATACATATTGATGAAATAAGATAATGATAAATATGTCGGATGCCATAACCTAGGCCAGGTGACGGGCTACGATTCAGTTAGAGCTCTAGTCTGTCAAGTACCGTATTTTTTATAAATACGATGATGAGAGTTGTGAAGAAAGTTGTGAGTTGGATTGTCTTGATATATTGAATTGGTGTTGATTGAGATTGCTAGTACTTGTGGATGTAGAAATTGTTTAGTGTTGTTGCGTTTGGGAATAATTATGAATTGAATTGAACAATAGTTCTTTCCTTTTACTCATACGAGCTTTCATAAGCTTACCGGGTTTTGTGTTGTTGCAATCCCGGTACACTATTCAAATGGTGTAGCGGATATTCCTGCAGGTCAGGATAACCAGGGAGGTGACCGAGCTGCTTAGGTGTTACAGCAGTTTTTGTTATTTCATTTAGTTGTGAGGTGTGTATGCTCATTTAGAGCTTTACATTTCATTTTGGAATTGAGTTGTAATAATTAACCGAGACTAAATTCGGTTTGATTTTATTTCGTGTGGTGAGGATGTTATTAAAGAAATTTTCAGGATGATTATTTTGAGTTTGTAGTATTTTCATGTTTCGGATTTTGAATTGTTATTCTAAAATTCGGGGCGTGACAAACAGCGTCAAAGGTGGTTATTGCAAAGACAACACATATTTATTTAGGTGGGAGTCACGCAAAATTAAAATCAAGCCTGGAAGGAAGAACATCAAGAATAACCATCTTATGGGAATCTAGCCGGGTCGGTTTCAGTTTTATTATGGGCCCAAATTTTCATTTTCAAGCCCAATGTGAAATCTTATTTCTAGGCCTATTATAATCAATTTTCAACCCATAATGACTTTTTCAGTCCATTTTCACTTTCACAAACATGAAGAGAAGTATCACAAAATCCAAGTGCATATAATCCAAGTACTTGCAAAATCTAAGCATCACTAACATTACAAACATTATTCAAAATCCAAGCTCTCAAACTTGCAAAATCTAAGCATGAATGGATGATAACCTAAAATTTCAGTCATAACTCATAACATGATAACATCATTGCACATCTGCAAATGCATCAATCAGCATATATGTTATCAACATTAATCTGCAAATGCATCATCCTAACAGTACGAACCTGCAGCAAATGATAACCATTTCAAAATTCAAACTTGTAAAAGACCTAAACCCAAATCTAAGCAATTCAAACGAATCAAACCTAGAATTTTAGACATCAGTAAGCAGTTCAAGTGTCCAACATCAGTCTCTCAATTAAGTTCAAAGAAATGAAGCTAAATAAGTTAAGTTATTGCAAACCAAATAGCTAAATAAGCTTTGCTGCAATGCTGCCAACAGTCCAACACAAAAAAAAAAAAAGTAGCATAGCATTGTAGGAAAAAAAAAACGTAGACTTGTTGCCATCAACAAAAGCCTTCTGCAGCTCAACTCATCATGTTATCATCACAAGCAGTTCATTCCTCAGATGAGGTGACTTGAGTAATCCATGATTCTAGTTCAAGAAAAAGAAAACAGATAAAAGAACATGTATTAGACAAAAAAAAAAAACTAAAAAACATATGCAGATAGTCAAATAGATACAGTGAGTGAAATTAAACAAACTTTTACTTGATTCAAGCTTTTCCAGCTCACCATACATCTCCAACTCAGTTTTAGTAGGTTCTTGATATAATTGGGCCACACCATTAGCCCTTAACCAGTCACTACAGCAAACCAAGCATTCAACCATCTTTTCTTTCAAGCTAGCCCTAAAAGGATCCATAGCCCTTTTACCAAGGCTGAAAGCACTCTCGGATGCCACTGTTGAAGCTGGAGCTCTAAACACAACTTTAGCCATTTTGGGACAAAATAGGGTACCTCAGTGAATTCTCTTTCCACCAGTCCAATAATTGAAAATTCTTATTTGAAGGGTCCTCGGAAGGCTCTAACAAATACTTTTCAACCTCATTTTTAATCTCCAGAACATTTTTCTCATGTCGTAACAACATAAACTCATGCATGTTTTGGGACAAAATAGGGTACCTCGGTGCATTCTCTTTCCACCAGTCCAATAATTGAAAATTCTTATTTGAAGGGTCCTCGGAAGGCTCTAACAAATACTTTTCAACCTCATTTTTAATCTCCAGAACATCTTTCACATGTCGTAACAACATAAACTCATGCATGGTTTGAGCATGGCTATCCTGTTCAGAAGCATCCGCAGCTGCAGTGTCAAATTTGGGAATGGTTGCATGAGCAGAAGCTTGGGCAGCTTCATGATCATCCTCCAAATACTCCTGAAACATGTCCAAAAAGAGGCTTTTGATCTCAACAATAGAGGCTGCAAACATCTCATTGTCTTGCTGAAGTTAAGGGAAGAAATATTGAAGATAAAGCAGCTTACATCAAGGATCCAAGATGACAATAATCATGAGAACCTTGTTCATGTCTTCCATTTTCCTCCAATACTTGTCGAACTTCTTCTTCATAGATGTCCCAATGCTTGCTAATAGATGATCATTGCTGCTAATGCTATCCGAGAATGGTGCACATCCACAACAAGGGCTGATTTCCTGTGACAACCTTGGTTCCACTAAACTGAAGTGTTGCATCATTAAAAATTTTCAGAAACTCCACCAACCTTGCTGTCTTGTCCCAATCAGCAACAAGTGGAGGCCCATCCCTCTTCTTGCCACCAACCCTTTCTTGCCACCAACCTTGCTGAACTTAACAATAATGTCCAACATAAAATAAGTGTTGTTCCACCTAGTACAAACATCCAACAAAACTATCGACACACTGGAATCAACTTTTTCTTGCGAAGCACACTATCTAAACTTCTCTAATCTTACAGGAGAAGACCTGATATATTTGACACATTTCCTAATGGCATCTCATGTGCAAAAACTGACCATTTAAGACCAGCTCCTTTCAATTTCCTATCTTCTCCTTCATATAATCGAGGGCCACCTGATTAGGGCTAGCATTATTGACAACTATGGTACAAAATTTTTTCTATTCCCCATCCTATCAAGCATGACTCCCCAAGCTTCCCAATAGTCTTACCTTTATGGTTAGGAATGACAATGAAATTCAAGATCCTCTTGTGTAGAACCCAATTTTCATTGATGAAGTGGGCTCTGAGAACCATATAATTAACATTTTGGATTGAAGTCCAAGTGTCAGTGGTGAGTGAGACTCTCTGAAAGTAGGTGGCTAAAACGTTTTTAATCCTAGTCTTCTCACCTTGGTAGAGATCCCATATATCTCTAACTACTTACCTACGGGAAGGTGGTTTAAATAAAGGCTGAGTTACCTTCACAAAATCAATAAAACCTGGTGCCTCGACAAAACTAAAGGATAACTCATCCCTAATGATCATTTTAGCACAAAACAATATAGATTTGCTTTCTTCATACCCAAGTGCAGTAATATTACCTCCATTATTAGCATAATCAAATACCAGATGCTTATGTTTCTTCGACAATATGTATAAGGGACACTTCCGGCAAGCATACAACATGTGGTTCCTCATACTTGAAGTCTCATTCGACCTGGAGTGCACATAATATGTTTGCGGACATTAGTTGTATTTTGCTCGAGGTTTGTCTGTCACGCCCCGAATTTTTTTCATAAAATTCAAAATCCGAAACATGAAAATTACCATAACTCAAAATAATCATCCTGAAAATTTCTTTTCTTAACAACCTCACCACACGAAATAAAATCGAAACCGAATTTAGTCTCGGTTAATTATTACAACTCAAATACACAATAATTGGTAAAGCTCAATGAGCATACACACCTCACAACTCAATGAAATAAAAATAACTATTGTAACACCTAAGCAGCTCGGTCACCTCCCTGGTTATCCTGACCTGCAGGAATATCCGCTACACCATTTGAATAGTGTACCGGGATTGCAACAATACAAAACCCGGTAAGCTTATGAAAGCTCGTATGAGTAAAAGAAAGAACGTTTGCTTAATTTAATCATATTTATTTCTACCTAAGTCAACATGCAACCATTCTACAACCACAAAAACCAACAATTCACAATCAATCAACAACTCAACACCAAACCCCAACTCACATCTTTCTTCACAATACACCATCATCGTATTTATAAAAATACGGTATTCGACAGACTAGAGCTCTAACTGAATTGTAGCCCGTTACCTGGCCTAGGTTATGGCATCCGACATATTTATCTTTATCGTATTTCATCAATATGTATACTTATATACATATTTAGAACGTCAGATAATTGTACATACTCAACCAATCGTATCCCATCATCCACCTAGGATTAGAGCGTCCGATTACCCCATACTGGTCACTACGCTGACCCTAAATTCACAATATGTACAATTGTATGTTTTCACATAATTAAATCAACTCAACCAACATATATGATATTATCATGAAATTAAAGCATTTGAATATAATCCAAATCATCATTCCAACTCAATCATATCGTCATTCAAAATCACGCCAATCAATATATATATTCCACGTAAATATATATATACGTAATCATCCACTCAGAATGACCACTAATACCATCTATAGTTCACACAAGAAATCATGAAATTCATTTATATAATTAAAATCCATTTTAATTATCTGTGGACCGTAGTGATCAATTCCATGTGATTTTAAAGACAAATATTTAATCCACAAATATTTTCCACACAAATACCAAAAATAATTAATTTAAGTACTTGGTTCATAAAATGAACCACGTGAGATTTACTGACCTCGAAATTCTCCGCTGCGTCTTCAGTAAAATATAACTCACAATAATCCAAATGCTCGTCAACTCAAGCCGTCAACCACCTAATCAAGTACGGTCTTTACTTAGCAACGAAGCACGAAATAAACCTAATGATGATCCAACGGTTGGATTTCAAAATAACGACAATCCAACGGTCGGATCAAATTTAAATGATGATCCAATGGTTAAATCCTCACGGATCGCCCTTGGAAACATCCTATCAAAACTATACGAAAATCTGATGGACGGATCTTCACTAATCGCCTCCCGAATCACTGTTTTACAATTATACGAAGATCCAACAATCGGATCTTCGCCCGTGACCACAAAAAGTCATCGGAACAGTCATATGAACATCATATTAAAATTTAAAGTAAAACTGATGGTCTGATCTCCGTAAATCTCAAACCGAAGGTAAACTGTAAAACCGTAAATAGTAACGTCAAAACAGAAATTGACTATTTATCAACTTTTTCTAACATGACCAAGTTATATATCAAAACCCCCGTATGGATGCATAGATCATCGTTCAGATAATATAAACTCAAAATTTGGTCAGACGTGCTGCCACACGCGGCGGTCAACCATCTCCGATGCAAAAGTCGTCAACTACAAACTTCTTCAAAATGAAATTGTGAACAACTTTAATACCTGACTTTTTCGGAGATGAGGTCTAGATCGTCCTAGATCGGGCTTTGAAGTTGGATTAATCTCGGCCCTCTGATCAGTCTCCAGATTGAATCAGGGACGTCGAAATCTTCAACTCTTGATCTACCACTCTACACTCAAAATTGTGATGCAAGCCACATATAGGGATGATCAGGAGGAAGAGCACGTCACAAAAATGGGATTGATCGGCCCGTGCACCGCCTGAAAAATGGTTTTCTGGCCGGGTCGGGTTTGGGTTTCGGATAGCGGCTTCGATCCAAGCCTAGGAGCGGCGGCTGGGTGAGGCAATGGTGTGGATAGACTGGGCGTGAGGCTGCGAAGCGGCTGGGTGCTGGGTTCGGTGACGGTGCGGCCGGGAAGGCCGACTTCCAGTCGGGTCGGGTTGGCGGGTCTGCAAGCACAGTGACCAGGCCGAGAGAGAGAGACGGGGGGGGGGGGGCTGATGTACAAAAAGGAATGTTTTTCGTCCTTAATGACAAACTCAGATTTTTTTTCCACTATTTATAGAAAAATTCCGATTTTCAAATATTCATAACTTATTCATACGAGCTCCGAATAATACGTTCCACATATGCACGGACTCGTATCGACGAGCTCTACAACTTTCATGAAAAACGTTTTCCCAAATTTTGAATGTATAAAAAGTTGATTTTCACGACCCCCTAAATAACGTTCGTTTTCGAAAATAAAATCATTCGAAACCAATTTTCTCAACCCACGACAATCCAAATAATCCCAAATATCATAATTGAATTAATATAACAATTATTGAATTAAATAAATTTATTGTATGAAAAACTGGGTCCTCACATTGTCCATCTTCGAACCATCAAAACTGGCGAGCTTAGTGAAGTGATCCCATGTTATGCTCTTGTTTTTCATTTTAGGCGCAGAACAGCTGCAGGTTGCTCAGATGTTGCAGTATCAGCAGTAGTAGAAGCATGTTGGGCTAATGGAACAACTCTCATAGCTGTTGCAGGATCCAGCTTGGATTGAGTGGTGCCTATGCTTGATCCAGTGACATTAGTTGGAGTTCCTTGAGTTCCTTCCATCATCTGCAAAAAATATAGAACATAATTTTAGCCTTAGATGTTCTGAACAAGCAGAAGAAACAATTTCTTTAACTATATGCAGTAAGCCAGTAAAAAAGTAGAAAAATGTAACGTCCTGTATCTTAATTTACCCGTTTACTAGTCATCTGGATGGTAAACGAGAACTACTTTTACTTTTTACTTTGTTTCGATACTTTTAGTGGCCCTAAAAGTTGACTTTTTCTTCGGGTCAAAATTTGAGAAAATGTTCTTCATGGAAGTCATAGAGAACGTTAAACCGAGCGCGTGCATATGTGGTATGTAAAAATTGGAGTTCGTATGCGAAAGTTATAAGCGAAATATAAAAGTTACTGTTCACAGTAGATTTGTATATATTTGAATTTTTCACTATGGTCGGTAACTTTTTCTTTCTTTCTCTTTCCCTGTGTCTTCCCTCCCTCTCTCCTTCCGCGTCACTCTTTCTCTTCGGCCTCACCTTTGCAACTTCCTTCTCCGGCCACTTGGAAACGTGTGGTCTACACCGTTCGACTCCTCTGCCAGTGCCCAACCTCCCCACGGTGGTAGATCACGGCATCTTGGCTGGAAAACGATGACCCAAGGCCCAGAACACCAGGGTACCGATTTCGGTCAACACCTCATTCTCCAGTTTCTGGCCACCAAAACTGGCCAAACTTGGCCGATCAGAAGCAGCTTGAGACGTAGATCATCCTCCTCAAAGATTTTGCTGAGAATCGAAACGTGGAGGAAGAACTGATGCTTAGAAGCTACGGGTCACTACTCAAAAATCAGGTTCAAGTTTCTCCTTAATTGTTGAGGTACTTCTAGTCATTTTCTGGATTTGTTGTAGTTGAGAAAATTGTTCATATGGTTGAGATGAAGCTACTGCCAAAATTTGGTGGCCAATGGAGCTTATGGCGATGGCGGCAGCGCCGGCTCATAGGACAGCTTTTTAATTTTGATTTTTAGCTAGTTAAATTCGATAATTGTCGTAGAGGTTGAATATGTGATTTTAGTGAATTTTGGAGAGGTTTGACATTGATTGTGAATTTCCGAAGTTTGGAGTTTTGGAGGTCGATTTATAGGAATCTGACTTTTGGATTTCCCTTGTTTCCACTATAGAATACTTTAATCGACGGATTGATATTAGTGGTGAATTTTGGATTGAATCCGGAAAGAAATGGAGATGGTGGTTTATGTGGGGTTTTCAAGTTTTGTTTTGGGATCGTATTTTTTTGTCGAATTGTTGTTTACGAAATATAATTGTGTACAAGACGAGGTACTGACTCATCACTCGACGATGATCCTTACTTGGATACCACGTTAGCCCTATACTGTGAGTGGATGTTTGATTTTAAATAATGCATGCAATTATTTTCTGAATTAAGAATTTATTTAAATTATCGTTTTAAATTATTGAGCATATTATCCGAGTTTTTAAATATTGAATTATTTGATCAATTGGACTTTCTGTTAGAAATTGTTATGCTGGATTTTAAACTCATGATATATAATGAATTTCAATTAATTATTTTTCCGAGGTGATTTCCGGAATTAAATATTGTTTTCATTCGTTGATTTTGATTTTCCCAAAGGATCTTCGAAAATGGGATTTTCATTGGAATTCATGAATTTACTTTAATCTCGCTTATTGGTTTATAAATTTGAGAATATATTGGCATGCAAGATCACGTCATTGGTTTTTTCTATTTCTTTTCTTATGAGACATTGGGGAAGCCTTTCTGATTTTCGATTTTCGTAGTTTTAACCCACCATACCTGGGTCGATATATTTTATTACTAGCTAGTCTATTAATACTCTTCCCCGTTTACTATGTGTTTGGGGGTGAGTTGAGCGGAGCATGGGACACTCCGACTCAAGCTTGGGAGGCTCCCTTAATCGTATGGTGATAACTTCTTCCCCATACTCTGTTGTTATTTGACTAGTGGGGCTAGTCCGATTTTGTTTAACCAGCGGGGCTGATATGTTCTCACGAGTCACGAGTTTTCGAGCTTAAAGAAATATATTTTATAATTGTTGCATGCATTGGATTTTATTAAGGAATAAGTGTGGGAAAGTATAAACTCCCTTTGCTTTGCAATTATTTATTTTTGTCCACGCACGCTAACGTTTTTATCTACTTTCCCCTGGGCCCTTCGGTTTGAAATGCCCAGTCTGCAGAGTAGCTGGTTCGGCATAGTAGGATTTGTGGCATAGCATCTGTAGCTGTTGTGGGACAATTGTTGTAAGGTTTGGGAATTCCTTTTGTGTATTATAACATGTTGTATTTCGGATTTTGGTTACTTATTGTGGAGTTGTTGTGTTTTAGGGAGTAGGGTGGCTCCACAAGATTAAGGATGGTTTATTAGAAGTGTGAATGTATTTCTACAGGCTTTGGGTGGTCCATTTTTAGGGGTGACTCTGCTGAATTTTTGGTAAAGTTATTCTTAAGGTGGGCCCCACAGGGCCACCTCGAATTTCAGGGTGAAATTCGGGACGGGTCCTGTCATAAACAATAAGCAATAGTAAGCAAACAATCAAAAACAAGAAGCAATAGTAACATCAGCATATAATTTGAGTAACAAAGTACTCTGAGAAGCAATGAAACAAATCAGAACAATATCCCAACAATAAGCATAAACAAATCAAAAATCAAGTTCATAATCTGAGCAAACAACAAGTCAACAATCAAAAACAAATCAAGTTCGTGACCTTAATTTCATAATCTGAGCACACAACAATAAAAAACAAAATCCACAAACAATATCCCAACAATCCAGTGTCATTTAACCACGACAATCGAAAGCAAAGTAGAAACCAAAGATGTAAACCCACAAACAATACTCTATCAGAAATAAAAGTAGAAAAGTAGAAAACCCTAAATCTAAATTTCCAATTTGACTTACTTCATCACATACCGGAGCCCGGAGAAAAGAGAGACGTTGGAGAAGAGGGAGACGTCAGAGATCGGTGGTGTTCATTCAGTGAGTTGAGAGAAAGTGGTAGCTCGACTCGAGAATGTCTCAAATGAGAGACTGGTTGTGTGGGTAAGAGGTATTAGATTCTTTTTCATTTAGATTCAGTGAGGTAAGGTTTACTGAAAGAAAAATAAAACCAATCAAATATTGACACATAATATAAATTATATATTTTAATATATAGGAAAATTGGTGAGGTCGATTTTCAAACGGCCAGAAATAAGTCCAACACTGATTCTGACCCGCATACAGTCGGTTTCGGTTCAGAAAATATGGGTTTTTTCCTTTCTTAATTCAGTTCAGAAACCGAACCATATTTTTCAATTCGAAATGGTTAGAAAACCATTTTGTATTTAGATATGCCCAACCGAGTTTTCCTCTTCCTTTCTGTGGTGGCGACGTGAGACAATTGCTGTGGTGGACGGCACAGCGAGAAAAAACTGTGATTGACCCGTTTTCAAGACGTTGCTGGAAACTCTCTTTATCAGCCACCTTAGATGGTGCCACCACCCAAGAATTGAAGCTCTCCTCGTTGTGGTTTGAACCCACCCAGCTATCAGCTCCAATTCAGCCGAAGGGAGGAGAATCGACGATTGGAGAAAAATCTAGGGATTTCAAATTTCCAAGGTAAATTTTGACTTATAGACTTAAAATTGATCAATGTTGTAGTTGAGAAAATTGTTGGGGATGATGAGATGATCATAGTGATGAAATTTCATGACTCAATTCGGGATTGAAGGTGGCGGTGTATGGGGGGGCGTCCGACCACTTCAGACCTCCTGCGTTGGTATGTTAGGTAGAGCATAGCATTATGGACATGTTAGTATGAACTTTGTATCGATTGGTGCATGTTTTGAAGGTGAACAGAATTTCTGAAGTCTTGGAAATTCGGGTTTCGAGTCGAGAAGATCCGATCGTTGGATCGATCCCATTTTTCGATAGAATGTTATAATTATTAAGTCGATGTAACCTATGAAATTTGAGCTCATTCTAATTTATCTTGAGCATTCGACGAATTATCGTTTCAGATGTTCGATTTTATTCTCGTCAATTTAATTTCGGTTCTCAAAATCAATTATTCATAATATTGATTTGTTCAGGATGATGAGTAGATCGAGTTCGAGGAGTAATTGTTGGATGGACGTCATAACGCAAATCAGTGAGTGAACATTTGATTATTCATTAAATAAACAAAACCTAAACCCTTTGGTCTTCTGATTTTACTGGCCTAGCTATTATCATCGATCTTCTACTCTGGTTTTTTTTTTTTTTTTTTTTTCCAGTTCACTGCTATATTCATCTTCTAACTCTTATATTTCAAATTGCCCACCGCGATGAAACTGGGGATTCAAATTGCTCACCTTCTGTGGTTTATCACTTCTGCCATGAACATTATACCTCAGCAAAGTGATGTTCCCAGAACTTAATGTGCGTATCTTTTTGTTAATTGATTTAGCCAATTATAGTGCCAGACATATTCATGATGCAATGGATGTTTGAAGCGTCTGGTTCGCGACAAAGTGCAACAGGGAAAACAATATTTGAGAAAATATTTTGGTTCATGGAAATACAGAGAATCCTCAATTTTGAAAGTGTTGGATACGTTTTTGGCCGGTCTAATTGACATTCTTGGGAATTACAGTTAAGAACTGATCCTTAAGCAAGAAGATAGCTTAGCTTGAAAGTGCTTTGAAGATCTATCAACAGTAGACACACAAGTACCCTCCTTATAGTTCTAAGGATTTCAGGATCATAGCAAGAGTAATAATTACAAGTTTACATTTCATGGCAGTTCTGATTGTCATTCTTACCTCCTGCTTGCTTCTTACCATCCAAGATAGAAGGCCCATAACTCATCTAAGCTCCTGAAAATTCATTTCTTGTCAGTGAAACTAGAATGACCCAATTGAGAAAAACGTTGTTTGGTAAATACCCAAATAGGGATTCTAATTGTTTTCAAGGAATTTAAAGGTTCTGAGGCTAATTGGATTCTGGGTAGAAGATGATGAGAATGGAATTGAACTGAGGTGGACGAAAGTAAAAGATGATGATGAACAATGGAGATGGTAGAAAACAAAAGGGTTTAGGTTAGTTTAATTAATGAATAATTAAATAATAAAATTTAAGAGTTTTTTTATTATTAAATTTCTTTTTATCTTTTCTGATAATTAAGTTAATTACGGTTAGCTATAGTAATGGGTTATTACACATGGCAGTTTTTTATTGAGTAATGGTAACACCACGGTGGTGAGCAAATTTGAATCCTAAAAGTCCTCTGGTGCATTGCATTTGAAAGTCATTTAGGTATCATCCACCCATTATCATTAAAGCGATGGCTCTCTTTCTTTCAGAATTCTATTTTGGTCTTGATTAGGTCCTCGAAACTTCAAGTTATGGTTAAGCTTAAACAATTCATTATGCTTACTACTTTCTAAACTAAAGCGCAGAGAGCAACACAACCCATTACTACATGGGTTTATGCATTAAATAGTTAGGTTTTGAATAAATATAATTAAGATCGTAAAACTTTAACCTCTATTTTGGGCCTGGGCAGTAGGCCTGTCAATTGTTTAAACCTATGCTCGTCTTTTTTCTATTAATTGCTACAAGTAATTCAACTTTTGGCTCTGTATTAAACAATTAACCCATGAAACAGGGGTCCTCGTTTTACTACTACTTTGAGGTTTGTGAACAAATACAAACTTGGGTCACCTGGATTTGGACCTAGCGCCTTCTCAGTTTTTCTCAATTTTCCCCGAGATTTAGGGCCCCAAATTAGTTGTTGAGAATTAGCTAACATTGTCTAATATCCAATTTATTATTATAGATTTTACTCATTTTAGAAACAAAGTGAATTCAGAACTTATGATCGACCCTTTTAAATAGTTAGGTTTGAATAAATATAATTAAGATTGTAGGACTTTTAACCTGTATTCTGGGCCTAGGGCAGTAAGCCTGTTGTTTGCCTTCTGGGCCATTCCATTATTCATTCTTTCTTCCTTTGGATCGGGCCTTGAGGCTTTTTTGGCTGTGGCAAAGCCCTAATTATGTTCTTTTGCTTTGAATAATTATCCTCACCATGTTCTGCCCTCGATTGTAGCTGTTTGCTGGTTGATGAGTGGCGACGTACACCATGAGGGTCTTAGGCGTCAACGCTTATTAAGTCAGTGGCTCTGATTTAGGGTTGGATAGGTGTAGGAATTTTTTACATTTTTCTTTTTTACATTTTATTTTTTAGTTTGGTTTGTTTGTTTTTGGTAGCTCTGCTATATGCAGTCTGATTTGGTCATCGAGATGTAATACAAGGGATTATTGAATTCCTCTAACTTGACCGAGAGAGGTCGTTATATTAATGGAACTTAATTCTATTTCCCTCAAAACAAAAAAAGAAAAGAAAAACTGTATTTAATAGTGCTCGGAGTCAGGCAACAAATTGTTCAGCAATACACAATATCGAGAAAGTAACTAACATACGGAATAACAAACATACATAACAATATAGTTAGGTTTTAAATAAATATAATTAAGACTGGAGGACTTTAACTTGTATTCAAAATAGTGCTCGGAGTCAGGCAACAAATTGTTCAACAATACACAAATTCTACACTCAACGCAATGCACTACTATCCTTTTCTTAAGGTGGGTGACGATGATGGCTTCTAGCTTAGGACTGATAACCTAAGCTCAATAATGTGAATCAGTTTTCTTTTTTAGGGTCTATGACAATGCTCACCACAAAAATGTAATGGACTATTACCAATACTGCCGACCTTTGTTATATACAAGAGGATGAAGAAGAAATGTTCTAGAAGTTTAGGCATTCTAACATAGCACATGCTCCCTCTCTACCATCTGCCTTACCTGAAAGTCCTCTAGTACATTGCTTTTGGAAGTCCTTTAGGTATCATCCACCCATTATTATCAAATTGATGGCTCTCTTTCTTTCAAAATTCTGATAGGAGATGTAATGACTTGGATTTTCATATTAATTTCTCATAATTTTCTTGAAATTAATAAATGTCTCAGTTAGTACAAATTATGGTTTCGATGCTTATTTCTTTTGGTTTATCGTGAATTAGATATATTCGAATTATTATTCGCTCGAAATGTTTCGATTCAAGAGTTGACTTTTTGTACGTTTCGATTTTATCAAAACTTCCTTCACGAAATTTATAGAGCACATCGATATGAGTTCATGGACATACGGAACATAAAAATCGGAGTTCGTATGAAGGAGTTATGGCCTTCGGAAAAAGTTTTCATTTTGGTTATACAGGAAAAGCCCAAAAAAAAAAATCAGAAAATCCCAAATTTCCAAAAACGAAAACTCTTTTCTCTCTCCTCTCTCCGACCCCAGTTCCGCCAGCCACCTTTGCCGCTTCATTCTCCACTGTCCGACCACCATAGGCTGAGATTCTTGTCCCTATCCCTTCATCTCACTCCCATCTACAACCTTGTGAAGTTTCACGACATGTGTGAAGACCCGAAATTTCAGTTAAATATTTTGTAATTCAATATTTGTCAAATTATATGAATTATTAGTTGTGGGTGTGATTCGAATGTCGTTGTTTGTGAAATTTGGTCTCGAATGATTTTAGTATCGAAATTTAACGTTATTGATGGTTTACTAAAATCAACTTTTTATACGTAAGGAATTTAAGGAAACTTCCTTCAAGAAAGTCGTAGAGCTCGTCGATACGAGTTCGTGCATATGCGAAACGCAAGAATCGAAGTTGGAATGAGGACGTTATCGCATCTGGAAAAGTTTTCATTTCGGGTATATATAGGCTACTATTTCGGGAAATATCCCAAAATAGCAGAAATATCCAAAAGTGAAAACTGTTGAATTACTGTTCACTATTCTCTCTCCCCCCTCCGTCGGCCGAAAATAGAGCACGGCTTTGCCGGCCTGTTTCTTCCTCCTCCAGCCACTAAATCACACCAGACTTCTTCCCTTAGCTTCGTATCAGTCTTGCGCTGCTGCCAGGGGCAGCCTTGTGCCGCTTCTTGGCCTATGGCTGCGGCGAGAGCTCGGTTTCTGTTAGAGGTCGAGTTGAGTTCAAACCAAGATTTCTCCTAGCTCCGACCACGTTATTTAGCTTGTTGAACTCGTATCAAGGAGTAGAACACGCAGCAAGAAGGACCGGACCCGGAGCCACCATTTTCACGGTGAACGGAGCAGCTATCGGAAACTGCAGAAAAATTCCGGCCAAACCGGCTTGTTTAGGAATTTTCGATCACTTCCACTCGTTTTCTTACTTCGTGCTAGTTATGAAAGTTGCTCAAAATGATGAAACGAAGTGGATAAGCCTGGCTCCGACACCATTGACGGTGGTCGGCAGCGGCTCTGTCATAAACTCCAGCGGCTCTTTCAGACCACTTCTGAGGGTATCAAGAGCAGTTTCTCCTCATTTTTAGATTCTACATGTCGTTACGATCATTTTGATATATAGTATGTGAATTTTGGATATCGTATGAATTAGTTATGAATTTTACAATTTCGATTGATTTCGATCGTTTGATTTGTGATTTGTGAAGTTTGGACCATCCGATATACTTGTAGTTTTGATATAATGATCATAGGACTGTCTCGATGACCCTGTGTGGTCACAGGTGAAAATCCGACCATTGGATCTTCATATAAGTGCGCATTTGGTTAGGTGATTGACGGAATTGAGTTGGATGGTGATTTTGAATCGTATTTTAAGTTGTTTAGAAAACGCAGTGGCAGTACAGGTGAGTAAATCTCACTTGGTTCATTTACGAACCGAATTTCCTTATTTGCACAATTAATTGTTATGTGTGAGAAAATAGTTTTAAGAAAATGAGATTTAAAGTATATGTATAAAATGAATTTATTGGTTTTACTATGTGTGAATTATAGTTGGTATTAGTGGTCATTCCTGTGTGAATGATTACGTGTGTGTGTGTATATATATATATATATATATATTTACGTGATTTTATACGGAATGGTGTGACATTGAAATATGCAGGTTTTTGATGATTTCGTTTATATACTTGAATGAAAGATTTAATTACCATGATTATAATGATAATTGGTATTGTTGTGAGTATGACTTGGGTGGAGACTTGACATTGTGATTCGGGGGGGGGGGGGGGGGGGGGGGGGGATTCTGTTTATATTTTATTCTGTAGACTGAAATGTCCAAAGTTCGATGGTTATCATAACCATGGTGTTTTGTTCTGAGGACAGAAATGTCCA
Source organism: Rosa persica (assembly GCA_025331145.1). NCBI lineage: Eukaryota > Viridiplantae > Streptophyta > Magnoliopsida > Rosales > Rosaceae > Rosa > Rosa persica. The sequence continues at coordinate 9,050,532 of WFKR01000004.1, forward strand.
AAGTTTAACGTTTATAGTATTAACCGAAGTATATAGGATGCTTGCACCTGAGCCAAGGTGACAGGTAACGATTCAGATAGAGCTCTAGTCTGTAGTGGGAGTACGGCCATGGTGGTAACTGGGTTTTTGCATTGTGAGTACTTTGTGCCACGTGAGTTGGGTTGGTGATTTAATTGTTGGGGTTATTGTGTGTCTTGGGATTATTGAATTGTTTTACTTGAATTAAATGATTTGTGACTTAATAAATCAACCGTTCATTTCTTATTTACTCACACGAGCTTTCAGAAAGCTTACCGGGTTTTGTGTTGTTGCAATCCCGATACACTATTCAAACGGTGTAGCGGATAATCCTGCAGGTCTAGAAAATCATGGTGGTCAGCGAGCTGAGTAGGGCAGCAAGGTTGAGATCAACACTTAGTCTATTTTGGTGTGTTTTATAGACTCTCTTGAGCATAACATTATATTTATGTTGGTATTGTAATAATTGACTCGAGAGATAGTTGCTACGAGATTTGTGTTATGATTTGTGAGATGTTGGTTTATGAAAAAAAATTCAAGACGTTATTTGTTTAGTTATATTCATGTTTCAGATTTGAATTTATTATTCGAAATTCGGGGAGTGAAAATATGGGTTGGCCCGTGCACGACGCAAGTAAAGCCGGGAAGTTTGGCGGCGACGCTGCAAATCGCCTTGGTTGGAGTTCACATTTCCGGCCACCATAGCAAGTGATTCTTTGGGGATTTTGGAGCTCAGAGAATGTAGAAGGGTTCTCCCAAGGTAGCTTGCAACTCATGGTGATCGAATTTTGAAGATTGGAAATCCAAGGTTCTTCCGGTTTCAAACATTGCGAGGTGATTGACGGAGCATATTCGATCATTTATCTGCTGTAAGAGAATACGCATAAAAAGTTAGAGGTGAGTAAATCTCACGTGGTTCATTTATGAACTGAGTTATTTAATTGTCGGAATTAATTGATAATTGTGTAATCGTTTTCGTAAATGAACATTTGTTTTCAAATGATATGAACTCGATCGACTAGAGTTCATAGGACTGCGGTTCACTGGTAAGAAAAAAATGAATTTAAGTATAAAATGAATTTCTTGGTTTTAATACGTATGAACTATAAGTGATATTAGTGGTCATTCTTATGTGAATGACTACGAGGAATATATATATTGGATGGCGTGAAATTGTGATATGAGTGAATTGTGATTTATTCAGAATATCATTTTTAAACTGTTGCTTATTGTGTTGAATGAGTATTCGAGTTTGGTAAAGTTTTAAGTCACGTGAGACTTTAAATGTTTTCGGATCTACGGATCCGGGTCACAAGTAGTGACATAGGCAATTATTATCTTAGGTTTGAACTTCGGCAGAGGTGATAGGCTACGATTCAGTTAGAGCTCTAGTCTGTCTACCATTGTATTTTAGGGGAGTAGCACGGGGGTTACATGAGGCCTTTGAATACACATTTTAAATTGTATTTCAGAGGAGTAACAAGGGGGGTTACATGAGGCCTTTGAATACGCCTTTTTAAAGAAAGTTCGTGTGGGTTCTCTCTTTCATTGTCCATTTGAAGGACTTTATGTTTCTTATTGATATGGAATTGGTTTTTGGATTGTTTTAATTGCTCTTGAGCTGTGAAATTGTCAAGCATGTGGGTTTGTGTCATTTTAATTGAGATTACTCATACGAGCTTCAAAAGCTTATCGGGTTGTTGTTTGCAATCCCAGTGCACTATTCCATGGTGTAGCGGTTGTTCCTGCAGGTCAGGACCACCAGGATGGAGATCACGGTGTGTAGTTCAGCAGTATTAGGTTCATGACCTATTTTTTTATCGTATTGCTGTATGTAGTATGCTCCTAACAACTACTACTTTTGTATTTCCTTCTTTCGTGCCTTGTAAACACTTGTTGATATAAAGTTTGACCCGAGTGATGGAATCCTTCTTGTGAATATGTTTTTGGATTATTGTAATTGCTTAGATTAAATTGAAAAGTTTCTATGCAATTTCAGGAAGTTGGTTAAGTTATCGCGTTTTGGATTCGAATATCTCTATTCGAAATTCGCGGCGTAACAAGAGATTTAGGACCCCAAATTAGTTGTTGAGAAAGAACTATTATTGTCTGATATTCAATTTATTATTATAAATTTTAGAAACTAAATGAACTCAAGACTTATGATCGAAACCTTTAAATAGTTAGGTTTTGAATAAATATAATTAAGATTGTAGGACTTTAACCTGTATTCAAAAGAGTATTCAGAGTCAGGCAATAAATTTTTCAACAATACATATTATCGAGAAAGTAATTAACATACTGCCGGAATAACAAACATACATAACAATATAGTTAGGTTTTGAATAAATATAATTAAGATTGCAGGACTTTAACATGTACTAAAAATAGTATTCAGAGTCAGGCAATAAATTGTTCAACAATACATAATATTGAGAAAGTAATTAACATACGGCCGGAAAACAAACATATATAACAATATAGTTAGGTTTTGAATAAATATAATTAAGATTGTAAGACTTTAACCTGTATTCAAAAGAGTATTCAAAGTCAGGCAATAAATTGTTCAACAATACATAATATCGAGAAAGTAATTAACATACGGCCATAATAACAAACATACATAACAATATAGTTAGGTTTTGAATAAATATAATGAAGATTGCAGGACTTTAACCTGTACTCAAAAGAGTATTCAGAGTCAGTCAATAAATTGTTCAACAATACATAATATCGAGAAAGTAATTAACGTACGACTGGAATAACAAACATACATAACAATATAGTTAGGTTTTGAATAAATATAATTAAGATTGTAGGACTTTAACCTGTATTCAAAAGAGTAGTCAGAGTCAGGCAATAAATTTTTCAACAATACATAATATCGAGAAAGTAATTCACATACGGCCGGAATAACAAACATACATAACAACATAGTTAGGTTTTGAATAAATATAATTAAGATGTAGAACTTTAATCTTTACTCAAAAGAGTATTCAGAGTAGGGCAATACATTGTTCAACAATACATAATATCGAGAAAGTAATTAACATACGACCGGAATAACAAACATACATAACAGTATAGTTAGGTTTTGAATAAATACAATTAAGATTGTAAGACTTTAACCTGTATTCAAAAGAGTATTCAGAGTCAGACAATAAATTGTTTAACAATACATAATATCGAGAAAGTAATTAACATACGACCGAAATAACAAATATACATAACAATATAGTTAGGTTTTGAATAAATACAATTAAGATTGTAGGACTTTAATCTGTATTAAAAATCATTTGCAGATCCAATTAAGGACAACCGAGGGTTTATGTGCCCACCGACTCTTTGTCATAATTTCCATAAGCCTCGTTATACTCCCACATATAATCATAGAGATGATCCAACGTTTAGATGCCCCCGCAGCCTAATGTTTTCAACTCTAAAATAAAGAGATATGCCCAATGCTTCAAATAATATATTAATATATATTTATATATATATATGATACAAATTGATATGACAAGTCCCAGAGTTTCAGGCTTGCAGCAGCCGAAAATACTTTTTTTTGAACAAAGTGCTATTAAACAACATTTAATCAAAGAAGAAGGCCAAATAAGGCCTACGAACCTGACTATATTTATTACCTATCAAAGGCTTCCATATTTTTCAAAATGAAATAGAAGAATAGGGAGCCACAAAAGTTGACACCAGAAGAGAATTTTGATTTGTCCGGTGGAAATGAAGCACTATTAGTCTATTAGAAAACAAAAATCAAAAGCAAAAAAACTTTTTCTCCGTAAGTATGTGTTTCTACTTTTGTGGTCCGAACAATAGTGAAATTTTCGTCTTCCCTTAATTTTACAATTATTTCTTTCTTTTTATTATCTGGTTGATTTTTCTTTAAATGTTTGAAAAATCTTTTTTGCTAAGATTGTAAAGTGATTGTATTTTATTTTTTTACTAAATACTTACTCGAATTGTTATGGATTTCAATGTTTAGTTGTTTACATTTTACAAGTTGTGCTAAACAACTAATTGTCTCTAATTTTCTTGTTTAAATTTTTTAATATATTTTTCATTACACCCCCATATAAATTAAATCTTGGATCTGCCATGGTTCTAAAAAGTGCTCAGAGTTAGGCAACAAATTGTTCAACAATACACAATATCGAGAAAGTAATTAATGTATGGAATAACAAACATACAGAACAATATAAGACTTAATGAGGTTACCTCTCACTCCTTTTCCTAAGGTACGTCTATTTGGGTGTGACATGATCTTTCTTGGCTGTTGAAAATAATAACAAAGTATTAGTACAAAGGGGTTCCATTCCTTCTTCTTCTCTCTCTCTTTTTTTTTTTCCTTCGTTTTTGTCTCCTTTCAGGTTATTCATAAAGTGCAAAGACTGGCTAGCTTGAATTATCTAGGCAGTGACCCAGCAATAAGTACATTCTGATGAAAAATTAGGAGCCGAATAGCCAGTACGAATGTAGCAACCAAACTTGTTAACATTGATTTCATCATTGTTCTAGCAGTGTTGTCCTGATCACTGACGAGGCTTAATGAAGACCCAAAAATAAACCCGCCACTAATATCAAATCGTCAACTAACTAATCAAATTAGTTAGTGAGGCTACCACAATGAATAAAAGCTTGACTAGGGATTAGGTTCAACTTTATTTCTTTGTATTTTTTTTTGAAATAAAGAGTTCATATCAAAAGTATGACCCTTGTTCATAGATTAGAATAGTTTTGTTTGGACAATGATAGTGTAGTCTAACAAAATTACCTCACCTCGTAGGCAATTTATTCTATTTGACTCTAGACGTCAAGCACGCAATTGTGGTACGCCAACGTTAAATACTTCTACAAAGGCTTCTAGAGAAGCTTCTACTAGCATAGACTGAAAAACAAAAAAAACTAACTAAGACAACTAGGCAACTACGAACTCCTTCCCTTCAGGAGGATTGGAGCACGCATATCTTACAAGAGTAAAGAAATCTAGAGACATCATCAATAGACATAACAGCAAGAACCCAAAAAATAAGTCCAAAGCTCGAGGAAGGGCCCAAGTCCAATAACCGAACCCTAGCTGCAACGTGGCCCCATGACAAAGCCCAAGACCAGCAATTGACGGGGGTCGCCAGATTTGCTGGGCGCCGTCTCTCTCCGCCCCCTTCCTCCGCTTGAGATCCCGGTGAACCTCGATTGCGCCTCCGCACTCGAATGAGATCACCGCAGCACCACCTGCCATGTACCTTAACCATGAAGATTTCAACGACACCAGCAGCCCGGACTGCTCCAGAAAACCAAAACAGTACCCAACACATCCACTAGAAAGCTTCGCCCTCATAGGGCCCCCACCACTTGACGCTCGAATACCAAGCACCGCAGCTGACCTCTTCCAACCATCGTCTGGTACAGGAACAAGAAGAGACAGATTGATTCCGCCTTCGTTAGTCACCGCCGCCAAACCAACCCGCCGGGAGGTCACCAAGAGCAAACAACATTTGTCCCGCCGTCATCAGCCCTAGAGAACAGACACGCTCTAGCGGAAACAGTCTCCATCAGGGGCATAGCAGCCGCAAAAAATCTGAGGGATCCGATTGAAGTCGGAGCCAAGGAATGAAAAAGGCAGATAAGCAGGAGGATAAGGGAGCCAATCCCGAGGCGAGCCCGACGCTCTGTGCGAGGCCGGCGACGACAGCCGTCATGATGCTCAGCGTCACTGTTGGGCGTCGCTAGGGTTTCACGTGGGAGAAGCAGGCGTGCCATATTTGATTGCTCTCTACTTTATTTCTTTGTATTGTTCCATGTTGTGTGCCGAAAATAATTACGTACATAATTTTTTTTTCCTTACATTCCTTTGGGGTTAATCATTTATACTATTATTAAGAGTAGGTATTTTGTTAGTTAAAATTAAAAATTTGATATAAATGACCCTAAGAGATTAAAAAACTATGAGAATTAATTAAATCACACAGACAATTATGACAATTATAAATTATATTTTTATTAAGAAAAATAAACAAAATAAATCCACAACCCACTTTTCTGTCCCACTAATTTCTCTCTGGAATACCGTTTTTTTCCATTATCTTTTCTCTTTTATTTTCTGAAAGAAAATTGAAATACTTGTACGTACAGAACATGTGTGGAGGAAGACTAGTTATTTATAATTTTTCTTGTTATTAATGAAATTGTTGTCCTGTGTTTCTGAAAAAGCTTATGTGACTATGAGGGTTATAATCCACCCTTCAAAAAAAAAAAAGAATTAAGGACTTTTGTTGACCGAGTTCTATGTTTTTTTTCTTAGCCACGTTTGGTTCGCGGAAAGGAAGCATAAGGAAAGGAATCTTGTTCATTTCTTGCGTTTGGGATGCAAAAGGAAAGGAACTCATTTCCTAAAGGAAGGGAAAATAAGGGGAAAAGTGGTTAATTCCAAATCTCAAATGAATCATTTTCCCCATTCTTTCCTTACATTTATTACTCACAACATATAATTTTATTACATTATTTACAAACTTTTTAAACAACTTTCCTGATAACTTTCCTTACGTTACCAAACATCGGAATGGAAAGTTGTTGGAAACTTTCATTTCCGTTCCCATGGGAAAGACAAAGGAATTACTTTCCTTTCCGTGAATCAAACAAGCGGGAGGGCCACTGATTAGGATGGACAGATGGATTGATTGAGGATCATGTGCCAATGTGCCATTGGACAAAACAAAACTCAACAGTCCGAAAAGATATGGATGGCATGGGGTACTTTGGTAATCCTATCTCCTGCAAAATGTATATAAATAAGCTAGTGTGATAAACTTATCATCCTCACAATCACTGACACTAAACATATTGTCTGGCCATCAAAAATGTGGAGACTGAGGGTTTCAGAAGGAGGAAGAGATGGTAACCCATGGCTCACAAGTGTGAATAATCACATCGGGAGACAATTCTGGAAGTTCGACCTGAATCTCGGAACACAGGAAGAGCGAGCTCAGGTGGAAAAAGCATGTCTTGAATTTTGTAACAATCGTTTTCGATCCGAACATATTTCTGATCTATTAATGAGACTTCAGGTACGTACTAATTCATGTATTAATGAGTAATAGTTCATCATCGAAAAGTTGTTTACGTTTTGTGCACATGTTTATTTAGTTTGCAAAAGAGAGAGAAAGTGATCGAATGGAGCTACCAGCTCAGGTGAAAATAAAAAGTGAAGAAGTAGTAACAACCACATTGAGGAGGGGATTGAGATTTTACTCGACTCTTCAGGCTGAGGATGGTTTTTGGCTTGGTGACTATGGCGGTCCTCTGTTTCTTCTACCTGGCTTGGTACATAGTGGAGTAACTACAGTAGGCGGGAAAGGTCAAATGACCCTTCTCAGTTTTTGAAATTAGCTAATATATACACAATTGCATGCATATATTATTGGCTAATATATACACAATTGCATGCATATATTATATTTAATACCATGTTTGACCTTATGAGTTTTGACATAAAGAAAATAAATTGTTTTTAAATGCTTTGACCCATTCACCCACAAGTTTTGACGGATTCATGATAGTTTAGGTTTTAATATATTTAATTAGTCCTATTTATACACACACTTTATTCATACCACAATAGTTTAGGTAATTAATTAATAAATAATCATTTAGTTGGTACGTACGTAAAAGTTTAACCCTAGCCCTATAATATTGTTGAATTAATAAATTAGATTTTTTAGTGTATTAGGTATGGATGTGTATGTCCTTCCCAATCGAAAAATAATAATATATATATACATATATATATATATATAAGAAAGTAAAATTTAAGTTTTCAATTACTGAGTGCTTTTCTTTCACCAAGAAAAAAAAATCATAATATTAGCAATCATGTGCACGTCCGTCTTGCAAAGAGAGATGCTAAAAGATGTTGTGCACAGTGTGCTTTCATTCTTAAGGGTAGAACCGTAGGACAGAGCATTGATACTTTCCTCACGTAACCCCAAATTAACCATTTTAGCAACAAAAAATGTGAGGTTTTGTCAAATTTCTTGATACTGTTTAGAGTAATCCACAAACGTATATATCTTATATTATTGTCTCTTTTTCATTGTGGGACTTCCATATTTCATATTTTTAGCTTGTAACTCACACAACCCCAACAACCCTAAGACGCAAAATAAAATAAAAAGAACAATAGATTACTGGAGGTTTTGTATCCTGGACTTCTATTGCCAACAAAATTTTAATTATTGCCATCTTAGGTGCATACTTAATTATTCCAAAACTTAAGCTATTTAGTAAAATGATCAACAATATGTATCTCGAAATATCATTGACATTCAATCCACGCAGCCAGTGTCGAAAGGATTTGCTTGAACTATTGATCTTAATAGATTGTAGATTAACTCTAGCTTGCAAGAATTATGCCTCGAGTCATTGACATGTATATGCCATGAAATTAGATGGAATCATTTCATGCATATATATATATACATAAGTAAATGAATAATTCATTTTCATCTTATAATAATTCATTTTCATCATATATATATATATGTATAATTATAGTTCCCCTTTTTGTCAAATGGATACATTTAATGTCGTAATCATTTTTAATCAAAATTATATATGGGTATAATCTGTATGATGAAAAATAAAGTATCTATTATATAGTTTCTGATCGATTGATGTTTACAAATAAAAAGCAAACCATTTCTTTGTTCCTTTTACAGTTATCATTTCAATGGTCCCAACAGATAATATATGGATGAATTATGAATCGTAGTCATATTCATCTTTATCAATATTTATGTATTATATGTTATATATATATATATATATATATATATACCATAATACCCACCAAGTGTTTGTTTGTATGTATGATTAATACCAATACTATATAATTTTATAGAACACAGGTTACATTATTGATGGTCCAATGAAAAATGTGAGAAGATATGACATGCATGTGGGCTATTTCCTGCTCTCTTTTCGTTTTTTAATATCCTCCATTATTTTAACAAATTCCTCGCTAAACTTTGAAATCAATGAAAGAAGGTTTTATATTCAAAAAGCTTGAGGCTCGATGTTTTTTGGTCATTAGCACCTACATACATTTATGTTTATCGATTTTGAAAGAACAATTTAAATACATATTATTTTAATTTCTGGGCGAACTAGGCAGGGCGAGAAACTTTTTATAAAAGAAAGTTAGGAATAAAGAAGTGCACCTAATTAGTCAATTAGTGAGACGTAAAAATCTTAACCCTCGAAAGAAACATTTTATATAAGAAACTAGCAAATGAATGTATATTTTAGTAAAAATTAACATATATTCTCTTCACTAACCATCCACTTCTTTGATACAATTGTACATATGAATAAACCATCTCCAATTTGTTAAGTTTTTTTGTGATAATAATTATTAATAGTGTTTTAAAATTGTTCGAATAATGAAAATGATACATAATGAAGGACAAAATTTGGAAGAGCGCATTCAACTGCATACGTTGTTTTCCTATGAAGCTAGTATTCTACGCCTACTACAAACTTGATCGAGAGCAACGTAAATAAATTAGAATGAAATTAAGAATTATTGTCTGTAGAAATGTATAATTCCCATGATGCAACATTTGCCCCGACACTCGATATTATTAGCACTTCTCCCGAGCTCTCAACTTAAAAAACAAAACCCTAGCAAAACATAAAACTCTGGCATTTAAAATAATCTCTATATTTTGTTGTTTACGTTACAAGATCGATTCATGGCTATTTTATTCACTAATCTCAAGCAATCACATGGGTTGTGTTACATGCACAGAGATTAATTAAGTTAATTAAGCTGTTAATAATATTGGTGCCGTGTCGTAGGTTATTGGATTATCGGTAACAGGGGCCCTTGATGCAATCTTGCCACACGACCATTCAAAGGAGATCCGCCGCTATCTTTATAACCATCAGGTGTTGCATCATATCACTTCGTTCTTTCCATTTTCAATTCCTTGAAGTTTGATTTTGTATTTTTCAAATGCTACCTGTCATAATATTACATGGGGTGGGTGGTTTAGTTTGCTTTAGTAGGTTCATTCTGAATGAGAAACAAACAGGGCTGACATATTTCAGCCATTTAGTTGGAACCAATAATCTTCTAAATAATTATTAATAAATCATATATAATAATAAGCTACCAAATCCAATCAATTGACATTTGAAAATAGAAACTAGTCGAACCCCAGTATTGTGTAATTTATTTGGAGTTTTGTATATATTACGTTAAAACAAACCACACCCAACTCGCGCGATCTGTTATATTATTTGCATGGAATATTAATTAATTAGTATCCACAATCAATTTTAATTTGATGCTGCTGGTACTATGCACTATAGCCAATATTCTCTTTCAACGAGTGCATGGAATATTAATTAGTATCCACAATCCATTTTAATTTGATGCTGCTGGTACTATGTACTATTGCCAATATTCTCTTTCAACAAGTATTGATGTTATACTAGCTAATTGTCAAAACTATAATCTTGCACCTCTATTGATAACTTAGCCAAGTGCTAAAAAGCAATTATTGCTATATTCTAATTGTTTCTAGCAAGTGGTTTTCCATCAGTATAAGCACCTTTTTTATTTGTTATTTTTTATTTTTAAGAATGATCAGTATAAGCAGTTAAATAGCAAAAACTATTTAAAAATTAAAAAAAAATTGTGTTGCCATAATATCTCCATTCAGAATGACTTGAGACGTCATTCAAACTTTTTCTTCCCTCATAATCAAACAAATTCATGTACTTTGTAAAGGGTTAAGGACAGCCGCGCGCACCGGCACTTACTTAAAAAAAATCGAACAAATTAACTTACTTTGTAAGGGTGTTTTTAAGTTTATAAAAGTTTTTATTATTACTTTTTGAAACATTTCAAGTGTATATAACTTGCATTTATTGTACTTCAATGAGTAATTAGTACGTGCATCTAATTAACCAAAGGTGCTTCTAAGAAAACCTTAATTAATGGTTTGGATTAATACGTACTCCCATCGATCATACAATTGCAACTAATGAATTGCATGCAGAACAAAGATGGTGGTTGGGGACTGCATATAGAAGGCCCCAGTACAATGTTTTGTACAGCTCTGTCCTATGTGAGTCTGAGATTGCTCGGAGAGGAGATGGACGGCGGTGATGGCGCCATGGAGAAGGCAAGAAAATGGATTCTTCACCGTGGAGGAGTTACCACCATCCCATCATGGGGAAAGATGTGGCTCTCAGTAAGCTTCAGCACCTAAACCTTAAAATGAATTCTCTGCAGATCAATATTCGAATTGCTAGCTACATTTGGTATTGCCCGCCCTTTTGCCCTACAAGCGGCCTAAACCTTAATTTATCATATAACTAACAAGAAATCTTCATTATAAATGTGGTCCTGATATTTATGTATCATTTGTTTAGTGAAACTCGTGTGGTCCTATTTATTAATCAAATCGACATTATAATTCAGAGACAAACGTAAGCAAGAAAGAAAAGAGGCTGGAATGTCAATATTTGAATTAATTTAATCAACCTTTATTAATTTTTTCGTTATTCTTTATGGCTACAAAGTACAAACATATGAGTTTCATTTCAAAACTGATTAAGGACTACTCAAGGTCAAACTTGTGTAACTTAATATATATATATATATATATAGGACTTTTCTTAGGTGTGGACGTCCGTACCGAAATTTCGGTACGGATTTCCCGGTTTTCACCTACTTTCCGATCACATATTTTGATCTTAACCGTTCAGTTTTTAGGTCCTAATGTATAGATTATCTCTAAAACATTTCAGCCAATATGGTGATCGTTAAAGCATCTAAAACTGCAATTTACTTTTATAAATACGAACTATTTATAATGGTAAATTGCAGTTTTAGATGTCTTAACGATCACCAAATTAGGTGAAATTTTGCAGAGATGATCTATACATTAGGACCTAAAACCTGAACGGTTAAGATGTGAAAATGTGATCGGAAAGTGTAGCTGGACTGTATGTATATATATCAAGGCATTCCTAGTGAGGGATCCTTTTTTTTAGTCTTTTCTAGGATAGAGCATTAGACCAATTTTTCAATCATATTTTGGCATCTCAACCGTTCAATTTTTAGATCCTAATGTATAGATCATTTATGCAAAGTTTTAGCCAAATCGGTGATCGTTAAGGTATTAAACTAGATTAAATCAATATACGAACCAAATCTGTCAAACTTGAACCGTTCATACTTATAAGTTTAAATCATCATTTTGAATGCCTTAACTATAATTAATTTGGCTGAAAATTTACAAAAGTGATTTACACATTAGGACCTAAAAACTGAATGGTTGAAATACCTAAATATAATTGAAAATTTGGTCTAATGTCCTATCCTAGAAAAGACAAAAAAAGGATCCCTTAGTGGAAGGGCCACACACACACACACACACACACATATATATATATATATATATATATAGACACACACACACACACACACACACATATATATATATATATATATATATAGACACACACACACACACACACACACACACACACACACATATATATATATATATATAGACACACACACACACACACATACAATGCTTCTCCACTGCGGACGTCCGTAGTTTTTTTTAGGTACGGATTTTAGGTTTTGACATACTTTTCAATTATATTTTCACATCTTAACCGTTCAGTTTTTAGGTCCTAATGTGTAGATCACCTCTGCAAAATTTCAGCCAAATTGGTGATCGTTAAGGCATCCAAAACTGCAATTTACAACAATGTACACGAACGGTTCCGGTTAAGCAAATTTGGTTCGTTCGTGTAAATTGCAGTTTTGGATGTCTTAACGATCACGAATTTGGCTGAAATTTTGCAGATGTGATCTATATATTAAGACCTAAAAACGGAACGGTTAAGATGTGAAAATATGATCGAAAAGTTAGTCAAAACTGGAAATCCATACATTTTTTCTTAGGTGCGGATATCCGCACCTGAGCAAGGTTATATATATATATAATATGTTAAAGTTACTGTACATAGCCGCAGCAGCTTTACTGTATATAGTGGCGGCAGCTCTATAATACGACAAAATAACTAGGGGTTTGAGTTACAGACGAGTAGTTAGAAGCAATTAATTAGTGTCATGTATTATCAAAGTGTGTTATTTCTTAAGTTCACGTACGTAATTACTTTAAATTCTGTATGGCAATACTTGTATTTAGGGTTTTGGTTCGAATGTAACATGATGGTGTTTGTAGCTCCATATAGTAAGTATATATTCCTCTTTTTTATTTTTTGGCAATAAGTATATTCTCATCTTGACACTCAGGCTCATAGTTTGAATCCGCGTCTTAATTTATCGTCTCCTATTGAATTTAATGAATTTGTCGAACACTCTATTGATCATTAGCTCTCATTGCTAGGAATGAAAGTCGATCACTGGGACACTATTTTGCTAGTTAGTTAACTAAGAATTTATGCATGGCAGGTACTCGGTGTATATGAATGGGATGGTAACAATCCACTGCCTCCTGAACTGTGGCTTTTACCGTACTTTCTCCCAGTACACCCAGGTTTAGTTTTCTTCCATACATGAGGCATTATCATTCATGTATAACTTTATCTCAATAATAAAATGGATAAGTCTTTATTATTCATTTTTATATGGGGGGATTGATTGATTGTCTGGCGCAGGCCGAATGTGGTGTCACTGTAGGATGGTATACCTGCCCATGTCATATTTATACGGCAAGAGATTTGTTGGTCCCATAAATGACCTTATTTTATCCCTCAGAACAGAGCTTTATACCTTTCCCTATCACCTTATTGATTGGGACCAAGCAAGAAATCTATGCGCCAAGGTACGCCTACTACTTAAAATTGTTATTATTGGGAAAAATAATTGCAATGAGATAACTATCACGTCTCGAAGTTTAAATAAAGATATTCGAATCCGACACGTAAAAACTTAGTTCAATGCCCGAAATGCATAGAAACTTTTTCAATTAAATCTGAGCAACAACACGTCACTAAAGACTCGATACATCAACAAATGTTTACAAAACTCGAGAGTACTAATATACAGATGTACACGCTCGCTAGGAGCTTACCAAAAACAGCAGTGCACAAACAAAAATAGGTTCTGAACCTATCACTGCTACACTCCTCGCCTCGATCTCAACCCTGGTGGTCATGACCTGCAGGAATAACCGCTATACCATGGAATAATGCACATGAATTGCAAACAACAACCCGGTAAGCTTGTGAAGCTCGTATGAGTAAACTCAATTAAAATGACTCACGTTATGCATGCTTAAAATTTCTCAGCTCGTGAGATAATTTAAAGCAATAACATTTAACTCCACAAAACACAACCATACATACAATCACACTAGGTCAAAATTAGTAATCCTTGCATAGAAAATTTAGTTCAGGAGCTTACCAAAAGTCATACAATTCAAATTATAGCAACTCATGCATATAGTTTAGTTCGAGAGATTATTTAAAAATCACCAAATAGAAATCATAGTCCAAATCTCATGTATAAATTAAAGAAAGAACACCAGAAACAATCTCCGAAAGCTACGTACTCATGATGCAATAGCCCAGTTACCACCATGACCGCACACATACGACACACTACGTACTCATGATTCCATAGCCCAGTTACCACCGCAACACAATGTACTCTTTACAATACTCGGTTTTACAATCTAAAATCAAATCAAAACTTCAAATTCTCTTTCCACACAATAAAATCAACAATTTACCTTTCCGACAAGAGTAAATGCTCTAATATAATAATCCAAATAAAATCACAATTATTATACTTCACACAATGCCACACCATTCATATATATATATATATATATATATATATATATATAAATATAGTTCATGTAAATATATATTGTCACGCCCCGAATTTTAGAATAACAATTCAAAATCCGAAACATGAAAATACTACAACACAAAATAATCATCCTGAAAATTTTTCTTTTCTTAACATACTCACCACACAAAATAAAATCAAACCGAATTTAGTCTCGGTTAATTATTACAACTCAAATCCAAAATGTAATGTAAAGCTCTAAATGAGCATACACACACATCACGACTAAATAAATAACATGACTGCTGTAACACCTAAACAGCTCGGTCACCTCCCTGGTTATCCTGACCTGCAGGAATATCCGCTACACCATTGAATAGTGTACCGGGATTGCAACAACACAAAACCCGGTAAGCTTATGAAAGCTCGTATGAGTAAAAGAAGGAACTGTTACTTAATTTAATCTCATTTATTCCCACACACAACAACACTCAATAATTTCCACATATGCAAATAATAACAATCTCAATCAACACCAACTCAATATATCAAGACAACCCAACTCACAACTTTCACCACAACTCTCATCATCGTATTTATAAAAATACGGTACTTGACAGACTAGAGCTCTAACTGAATCGTAGCCCGTCACCTGGCCTAGGTTATGGCATCCGACATAATTATCAATTATTGTATTTCATCAATATGTATTCCTATATACATATTTAGAACGTCCAATAATTCCACATACTCAACCAATCGTATCCCATCATCCACACTAGGATTAGAGCGTCCGATTACCCACACCAGTTATTACGTTGACCCAAAACCCATAAACGAACCCAACATATAATATCACATACTGAAATCAACCCAACCAAGATACATCATATTATGATGGAATTACACAATTGTAATATAATCAACTCATCAATTCAACTCAATCATATCATCAATCAAACAATCCACTCATCAATATATATTTTCCACGTAAATATATATATACGTAATCATCCACTCAGGAATGACCACTAATACCATCTATAGTTCACACAAGAAAATTATGAAATTCATTTATATAATTAAAATTCATTTTACTTACCCATGGACCGTGGTGATTCAAGTCCATGAAATTTTAAAACAAATATTTAATCCGCAAATATTTTTCACACAATTACCAAAAATAAATAAATTAAAATGCTTTGTTCGTAATATGAACCACGTGAGTTTTACTCACCTCGAAACTCCCGCTGCGTCTTCAATATAATTATAATTTATAATTAACGCCGAATAGCCCACTCAAATAAAATCCGTCAATCACCTAATCAAATGTGATTCGAATTTAGCCAACAATTTCAACACATAATTTAACCACTAATTAACGGCCAGATTCTAATTTACATTAAAATCCGAGGAGCGGTTTCTCACGAATCGCTCCCCTAATTACCGTTTTTCACATATACGAAGATCCAACGGTCGGATCTTCGCCCATGACCACACAAAGCCTCTGGGACAGTCATATGATCATCATAACAAATTTACAAGTTCATCCAACGGTCATAATTTCACAGATCAAAAATCTAACGACCCAAATCGATCGAAATCACAAAATTCATAACTAATTCATACGATATCCGAAAAATGCGTATAATACGCCGAAATGATCGTATCGAAACATAGAATCATAAAATGGACAGAAACCAAATTTTAGACCTCCGAAGGTGGCTGGAAAAGGCCGCCGGAGTTAGGGACAGAGCCGCCACCGACCACCACCAATGGTGTCGGGGCTGAGCTTGTCCCCTTCGTTTCATCATTTTGAGCAACTTTCATAACTAGCACAAGACCTAAAAATGACGGGAAAGCATCGAAATTACCGATTTACAGTCGGCGGCGGGAAAATATGCAGAAACCGGTGAGCTTGAAAACCGACGTGAAAACTGCAATCTCAGGCCCCGATCCCTTCTGGAAACTTGTTCATAACTTCCTTGCGAACTCAATAAGCCAAGAATCACAAGAAACGATCGTGTATAGCTCGAGATATCTTGATCGAAAGTTTCGGTATTTCGATTCGTTCGGGTCGAGCTCCGACGAACGTGAAAACGTTCGACCCAGTTCCGGTCCTTCTTGGTGCTTGTAGAGGAAGTTAAGGCGAGCTCAATGAGACAAGAATCAAGTGAAATGATGGAGTGTAGCTCGAGATATCGAGATCGAACCGAAAATGGCCGTTTTCGGTTCAGGTTGTGCCGCCGCCGTCACGGGCCGCGCCGCCTTGTGAAACTGCCTCCGGGAGCTAGAGCAGCTCGAGACGAACGCCTGGGACTTGGTTTGAGGTCGAGAGGTGGTCTGTGGAGGGAGAACAATTAAGGAGAAAATTTCCTCCCCTTTCGGTCGAGAGCGACTGTGAGAGAAAGAGAGAAACCAGTTTTTTTTCCAGATCCGGAAGAAGAAGAAGAAAGAAGAAGAAAAAGAAAAAAGACGAACCGGTAGGGAAAAATTTTAGGGTTTCCAAAAATTTTTCTATATATACATGTTTCGAAAAACTTCGAAATTCGATAACTAATTCAGAAAAAATCCGATCTTCGTGTTCCGCACGTGTACGGACTCGTATCGACGAGCTCTACAACTTTCATGAAGGAAGTTTCTCCAAATTTCGTACGTAGAAAAAGTCGATTTCTCAAACCGAGTATTTCGAGCTTTTCGTTAAAATAAACGTTTCGAAACTTTGATAATTGTAAAAATGAATGATTATCGAACATATATCGTGAAATCGCATAATAATCATTCGATACAATCACTCGAATTTAAAATGGAAATTACGGGTATTACATATATATATATATACACACACACACACACACACACATACGTAGTCATCTACTCAGGAATGCCTACTAATACCAACTATAATTCGCACACACCGAAAACTGAAAAATTCGTTTTTATACTTGAAAACTCATTTTACTATACCTATGAGCTACAGTCCTATGAACTATAGTTGATCAAGTTCATATCATCTGAAAACAAATCTTCATTTACGAAAACGATTTCATAATTTATCAATTAAACCAAATAATAATGTAACTCGGTTCGTAAATGAACTACGTGAGATTTACTCACCTCTAAATCCTGCTGCGTCTTCTCTTACAGTATATAAGGAATCGTATATGCTCCGTGAATCACCTAAGTACAATATGATCTTAACTTAGTACACGGATCGAAAATTATTATATTTTAAACTTCCATTTGCCCTAAAATCCTGAAAGTAATGCCGATTGGGGCAAAACTTCATCCGAGACCAACCAAAGTCTCCGGAATACTTATACGAACAATATAGCAAAGTTGTAAGTCGATCGGACGGCCGGATCCTCATGGATCGAAAACCGATAGAACTGAAAACCCTAAAACGCTAAAATTCATAACTTAATCATGCGATCTCCAAAAATTATGCATTGTACATCGATAAGATCATATCAATGTATAGATTAAAAAGAGAAATAGAAACTGTTCCAGAGGTGGCCGGAAGTGGTCGGAGACGGAGGCAGAGCCGCCGTCAACCATCGCCAATGGAGGTGAAACCTATATGCAATTCTTCGTCTCAACTAGCCTAATAACTTTCTCAACTACCACAAAGCCTGAAAATAAACGGAAGTGGTCGAAAACCTACCTCGAACAGTCGGGTTTGCCGGAAAATTTGTAGAAATCGGTGACAGCTCCGACGAACGTGAAAACGTCCACCACTCAGCCCGATCTTCCATAAAGCTTTTTCAGCAGCTCAAGGCGAGTTCAACAAGCCAAGAATCTCGAAGATTGGTGGCTGGAAACTCGAGATATCGGCCTTGATTCGATTTTGGACCCAAATCGGGTCGAGCTTCTCGTCGCCATTACAGGCCATACCGCGGTACAAGGCTGCCACTGTAGATGTGCAAGGTTGATGCGAGCACATTGGACATGGTCTGGAGTGGATTGGTGGTCTGTGGAGTGAGATATGACCGGCGGAACGAAATCGGTGATTTCCGATCGGAGGAGAGAAAAGAGAGCTCAGATTTCTATTTTCAGAAATTTAGGATTTTCTGAAAAATTTCCCAAAAATTCCTATTTATTCAAAGGGTAATATCCTCATATAGTACCCGAATTATCACGGAATGCACTTTTTGGTACCTATAAATTTTCAGGGAGTCCCGTGGTAGCTGTATTATCTATCCGTTAGCCCTTATAGTACCTTCGTCCATTACTCCGTTAAAAATGCCTACGTGGAGGTAATGTGACACTCATGTGAGTAAAATAGAAAGGGTATAATAGTCTTTTCATTCATATTTAGAATTATAAAATTTAATATATTGAATATCTACAGTTAAAAAACATTTTGACACATAAAAAAATAATAATAATACCTAATTTATTCTTCACTGTTATCAGGATACTTGGGTCAATTAATTTAAGTACTTTTATTTCTGTTTAGTATTTTTTATTTTATGAAAATTTAATATATATATATATATATATTAATTTAGAGATAATTTTTTTCTCGAACAATTAATAGAATTAATCAATAGAGATGGTAGGTAAATCTGAATATTAACTAAATTCAATTCTAGGTTTTTCTTTTAACCTAGTCTAATTTGTTTTAATTTAGTTTAATCAAAAATTTATAAAAGAAATATGAAAAAATAGGTGTTTTTACGATTTTACTCATACTTTAATAAAATAATTGACGGAGGTACTAAAATAGCTAACGGATGGATAATACAGGTACCATTAGACTCCCTAAAAATTTATAAGTACCAAAAAATGCATTTCGTGATAGTTCAGGTACCATGTAAAAATTTTACCCTTATTCAAAATGGAAACTTATTCCGAATGCCATAACTTCTTCATACGAACCCTGATTTTTACGTTCCGCATGTCCACGAACTTGTATCGACGCGCTCTATAACTTGGTGAAGGAAGTTTTCACAAAATCTTAACGTATAAAAAGTCAAACTTCATAACCCCCCTAAAAACATGTATTTCGAATAATTAATCGTCCGAAACCATTTCGCTCTATCTCGAACCACGAAATTGTACTAACGAATACTTTATTAATTCTCAAAAATTTCAGAAAAATAATAACGAATTTTTGGAGTATTACAATAACACTCTAAGCTTCGCTCTTGTTATGGAAGATTAAAATATATCTTCTGGATTCAGTAGTTGTTTAACATGGTATATACTAGAGTTTCAGTTTCATGAGGTCTTAGGAAGTGTATGGTGAACTAATTAGGTTAGGTCTAGATAATTGGAATATTCTTGTTGGAGAATGAATGCAAGGTTTCATACTATTTCCAGTTTTTTTTTTTTTTGATCTCATTAAGATAAACTGCAATTATACAATCACAGCACCCATCTAGGGATTTGGATTACAACGACAAACAAAAGTCACAAACTTTGTACTAAAACTTCTCACTCGAAATAGGACAGATTGACCAGTCAATGGATGCACCGACGAAAGCCAAAATGGGAGTCTGGTCGAGCTAACAAGACCAAAATTGATAGCATTGACAATCTCCATAAACCTTCAATTGGGACCGAATCCCCAGCCAACGCCAAGCCTCCGAGCGCTGCCCAGCCTTTGTCAAGCATCGCCAAGCCTCCATACTCTACTGTGACCCCAGAAAAAATTGGCACATCGCACCGCGCCAGCAAATCGCACCATGTCGGAGCTCATTGTCCCCCGATCTAAGAAGAGAGAAACCGGATCTATTTTCTCCGTCCGAGATCCGCTCGCCACCTTCCAACCCAAAGCCAGGCCTCAGCCCTAGAGCCGAACCAGTAGCCCAAATTATCATCCCCTCCTGGACCGAGACGCTACGGCAGGGGCGCCGGCAGCGTTCGGCTGGGAGAAGGGCACTCCTCTCGAACTCTCTATGTTTTTCTTCGCGCGTGAGGCGCGTTCCCCTAATCCTCTCTCACTTTTGGGTCGCTAGTTGCTATTTCCAGTTAATGTAAGGTTTTATTAGCTCAACTACTAATAATTTTTATAATGGTTTAGTTGGATAAATTTAGTTGAGGTGTTTGTCAGTTGGAAATCCAATTTAGACATTCATACATTTCCAGCTAAGGTAAACTAAAACAATATTCCTCGTAAATAAATCTGCAGGAGGATTTGTATTAGCCACATCCCATTTTACAGGACGTGCTGTGGGGGTGTCTTCATAAGGTTGGGGAACCTCTTCTCATGAGATGGCCATTGTCTAACCTCAAGCAAAAAGCTCTCACCACTGTGATGGACCACATACACTATGAGGATGAAAACACTCAGTATATCTGCATTGGAGCTGTTAATAAGGTTTTATCATTTATCTAGTACTATTTACTAATGTTAGAATTTAAAAAAAAGATGGTTAATTTGTCTGACATGTTACGCTACCGGAGATGATTTAACTAATCTACAGTTCCGGAATGGTTGAATTTGTAATGAGCAAGAGTGATGAACCATGTCAAATATGTAATTGCTAGTATGCCCTGAGATTTTGAAGAACAAAGGCTTATGATGATCAAAAACATGCAGGTACTAAACATGATTTGTTGTTGGGTGGAGGATCAGAATTCAGAAGCATACAAGTGTCATCTTTCAAGAATCAAAGATTATCTATGGGTTGCAGAAGATGGAATGAAAATGCAGGTTAATAATCTTGAATTCAATAACATTAATAAAATATTAATTTCCTATATATTCAGAAGATAATGTGAGTAATTAAACATTTTGGTGATGCATACATAGGGATCGAATGGATCTCAATGCTGGGATGTTGCTTTGGCTGTTCAAGCAATCCTCTCTACCAACCTTGTGAATGAATATGGTTCCGTGCTTAAGAAGGCGCACTATTTCATCAAAAATACACAAGTACTGTATTCATAATTAAACTCAAACTTGTGGTTTCAGGTCTACACATTTATATGTTTATCATTAGCTTCCATAAAATGGGTTTTGGTGTGATAAATCACTTAAATAGGTTAGGAGAGACAGCTATGGCAATCTGCGTTACTGGTACCGTCACATTTGTAAAGGCCGATGGCCCTTCTCCACTCTAGACAATGGTTGGCCTGCTTCAGATTGTACAGCTGAAGGTTTGAAGGTACATACATAACAATCGTTGCTCCATCAATATCTGATGAATATGATTTTTTTTTTTTTTTTTGTAGCTTAACACCAGCTAATTGCAGGCAGCGCTCTTATTATCACGTATGCCCTGCGAAATTGTGGGAGAAGCAATAGCAGCTGATGAACTGCATGATGCTGTCAATGTAGTATTATCCCTACAGGTACAAATTGACCTTGTGACATCTTATAGTACAATTGCAAAGTATTTATGTAATCGCAAGAGAAATGACACGTATTTTATTTCATTGACACAACAGAACAGCAATGGAGGGTTTGCATCATATGAACTCACAAGATCCTATGCCTGGTTGGAGGTGATGATCGATTAATTCCTGCTTTTTAATCTGGTATTTGAAGTATGCTACTCTAGTGTGGATAATTGGTTTTTAATTTTGGGAAAACCTGATGACTCTCCTTTCAATTACAACAGATGATCAATCCAGCTGAAACATTTGCAGATACCATGATTGATTATCAGTAAGAACAAAAATTAGTACTTTATTGCTTTCCCAAAACAAGTAGCCGTGTTCAATTTGCAAAAGAATAACCATATATAATACCAGAGTAACTGAATTTGATAACCAATGGGTTGAGAGTGAGTCCAAATTTGAATAAATGAAATACTCTCACATCATTTTATAAACAAATTTGGTGACGCGCGGTTACATTAGTATTACATCCGTATATGTAATGATACAAAAAGACCTTACCTACTCTTATGAATAAATGCAGGTATGTGGAATGCACATCAGCAGCAGTTGAAGGCCTTAATGCATTCATGAAATTATATCCAGGGCATCGGAAGAAAGAAATAGAAGCATGTATTGCAAAGGCAGTTCAGTTCATCGAGAGCATACAGCTGCCTGATGGCTCATGGTTAAATTTGTTTCTAACCATTTCATCAATATATAATTTCGAAATGCTAACACCAAAATTGGACTTAGAAACATGAACTGAGCTTAATACTTCATTATGTTCCAGGTATGGGTCTTGGGGAGTTTGCTACACCTATGGAACATGGGAATAAAGGGGTTAATGGCTGGTGGCAAGACCTATCAGACAAGCAATAGCATTAGAAGAGCATGTCATTTCTTGCTATCTAAGCAACTCCATTCAGGTGGCTGGGGAGAGAGCTTTCTCTCATGCCAAAACAAGGTAAAGGGCGTTTTGGAAATCCATGTTGAATTTACTAGCTATCTGTGTTCAGCTTTTGTTTTACCTTTTCCTCTGTTCAGCATTTCCGGAAACCATATATAATGTTTTTGAATTTATCTGTGCTATGGTTGAGTAAATAGGTATACACAAATCTGGAAGGGAACAAACCACATATAGTAAACACTGGATGGGCTATGTTGGCTCTAATTGAAGCAGGGCAGGTGTGTGACAATATGTGTGTTTTTTCGTAACAGATTCAAAGCTAGGCTTATATAAACATGACTAATGCTATATGAACTGCAGTTTCTAAAAACATGACGCGACTTTTAACGTATTAATTAACGATTCCTAACTAATGATCTGATAGCATATCCACTGTCATATGATATGATCAGCTATTGGGAGGTAAATGCTTCCCTTGAAATGGTAGGAGAACACTCATTTGTGTCCTTTTCTTTCCACAATTTTGTGACTTCTAGGGTGGAAGGGACCCGATCCCCTTGCACGAAGCAGCAAAGGTATTGATCAATTCACAGATGGAAAATGGAGATTTCCCACAACAGGTATCTGTTATTTTAAATACTGTACAAGGTTTCAGAGGCATAACATTACTACCTTGGAGGCTTGGACTTACTATGTTTATTTCAACAGCAAATCATGGGAGTCTTCAACAAAAATTGCATGATTAGTTACTCCGCCTACAGAAATATCTTTCCTATCTGGGCACTTGGAGAGTATCGAAACCGGGTATTGGTACTTCACAGGTGTATCAATCAAAGAAAATAAGCGTGTAAATGCTCACGTAGCTATTACAGTTGTGGGTATAAAACTGTGCTCATCTACAGTGTATTAGTGGTTGTGCAGCTTTGGTTGTGCTTATCAAGACCATTTTCAGGAATAAGTAGTTGGGACCAAACTATATCACAGTTTACAACTGTATTATACAGATGATGTGAAGTCTTCAATGTTAGCCTAGACATCTAATCAGTCCCGGATTCAATTAATTAATGCCAAGACAACTGATCAACTACATAGAGCATCATCTCGGCCAACTTGAGATTACAACAAATATTTTCTACTATTCAGAACTGAGACCAAACCCTAGCAGAAAATCGGGGATGGCCAGATGCCCAGATACAATAAAATATTTTGGGGCAGTCAAAACTGTGAATTGCTAAGAAAAGTGACCATGCACCTGGCACTTTGAAACATTTTATCTACTCTGTCATGTATTGCATTGAACGTCTAGGAGCTTGCTTGCCTTATCCTGTAGTCGTGACTGGCGTCGAATTGTTTCGCCATGGATCTGTCCAGGAAGAATATTAAAACAAAGGCAAAAGACATTAAACAGAGTTTTACGACCAACTGGAAATTGGTGATTTTACTCTTGATTTTTTTTTTGTTTCATAAAAGCTAGTAAGGGAAGTTTATAAGAGAACCATTTGTTCCTAATTACAGTTCTAGTTCTGAGTTCCACCATTATCTAGGAGATATTATAATATTTTTAAAAGGTCTGTGGTAATGCTACTTGTTACTCATCTATTTCTGGACCGAAATGACTTATTGCAAAAAGATGGTTGAATGCAGAAAGGAATTATATCTATACCTTCAGAAAAACCCCTGTTATCACTTGTACAGAGTCAAAATTGTTTCTGCATGCAGTCTCGTGTATAAAATAGTCGAGAAGCAGTTCAATTGTTCATCCTCATCACCTACAATCTGAAGAATTCGAAGTGCCATATCCAGGGATGATGGAGACAAATGTTAGACTAAAGTGGACTTTTACATTATCTATATTCATTGAGTAAATAAGAATTGATTTAGTTTAAGATAAATACCAAGAAATACATGATTTATCTCTATCTAGTTACCTATTGAGTTTGTATGTCTCTCTTTAGGAGTTGGAAATTGAAGTTAACCTTACCTGATTAACATTAAGCTAATGTGATAAACTCTAGTCTCCTAAGTGATAAGCTTTAGGCTTTATCTGGACTCTTTGATGGGATGAGTTCATCTTGAGTTTTCCATTAGTGAGGTTAAACAGTGGTAGAAGGCAGAAGACTTTTTCCTTGGTGACTTGCTGCAGAAGTCTTTCTCTACCTTTTGCTGTCGAAGACCATTCCTTTATCTTTTGCTGTGTGGCTATGTTGGTGACTTGCTGTTGAAGATGTATGCATATGGTCAGACTATCCTAGATAGAATCAAGAGTGTAGACGCAGGTACAATTCCAATTCTATTAGCAATGTTCTTGAATGGATATTTATATATCTGTAGTACATGTGTTTCTGCTTTTATGAATTGGTCTTGATAAATATTTGATGATATGGTTGCTGCATCATGCTTTACAACAAAGTTTTGATGAAATCAGTACATTCTGAAACTTCAACAAAAGAAACACATCTTAGTTAGCATTATGTCTTCCAAAGATTCACAGCAATTAACAAGCCAACCTTTCAACTGAATCACAAATAAAACTTCAGTCAATCCATAGGGTACAGTCTGAAAGATAACATATTTACAATTCTTCATTTCTGCAGATGACTAAAGCGCTTGAAGGAATATTGATGGTGCCAGAGCAGCCTTTATTCTAGATGATTCTTCACCACCTTTTGCCTCCTCATTTGTTGACCAGTAGGCTTAAACATTATATCTCCTGAAAGAGATGGAACTGAAGCCAAAAACAAAGGAGCCTTTTCGGGTTTCTTTGGGGGCTCAATCGGTTTATTTCGTTCCTGGAAATTGCATACTTTACAGGTTAGTAACCAACAAAACGTACTGAAGAACAAAAAGAAAATCCATGACAGTTGCAAAAATTTAGAAATGAGATTGCAAACCTGAATAAAAAAGGCAGCAGTAAAAGTACCTTTATAACGTCTAAGTTGATTAAACTTTGCCACTGGCTTTTAGGATATGATGAGAGCTAGAGTAACAAGATCTGGAATTTTCTGTAAAATAGTTGGAAGAGCAGAAGCATCTTTAAGTTGTGCAGAGTTTCTGACAGGCTCGTCAGAATCCTCAGCTTCAGAACCTTTTGTCGATGAGACAGATGGCAACTTAACACTCACAACTCGCTTTCCATTTGCATAGGAATCTACGTTTGAAGCTCCCGCAAGATTCCTACTAGTTTTTGGTAAAGAGGGGAAGCAAAGAGGAAAACATCTTTTTTACTTCTACGGTAGTGTTTCAATTGTGCATGTATATTGAAACTATAATTAATCAGTTTTCCAGTAATGACCATCCCATTTTCTCAATCTAGATTTCCACACTGTCACATATTAGTTTAGAGGTTCAAACCATCCTGATTTCAAATCCTGGTTCCGCTACTCGGCCGCAGTTTGTCACACTCTGATAAGACCCATATATGTCATCGGTGGTTTATATAGAAGTATCCATAGTACGAGTGGTTTAAAACTTTAAATAATTCTATGATTTATATTCATAAATGATGAGTCGTAGAAAATATATTGGATAGTGGAAGCAGCTACCTCACAGAATGTCCAGCAGAAAACAGGAGGGGTTAAAGCTGTTCACATTATGTTTACATGAACAAACTCTTCTTTTTATTTAATTTATTTAATCATTTGATAATTTACTTAACAGCATATTCCTGTGCAAAGTGCCTATCTACCGGTAAGTCCAACAGCAAGGTAGAGAATAATGTATGAGAGAATTACAGACTGGCCTTTATGTCTCCGTGATATCCGGCATTTATCGTGTGAGTATGAGTTGAATCACAAGCAATTCCAACAACTTCCCCGTCATGGGCACAGATGCTTCTTTCCGATGGATCCACATAATTACCTCGGCTGCTTCCTGACTGCAGGTTGAACCACTCAATCCAACCACCAGTGGTCCCTAGTATGGCAAAATTTCCACATGCACTGATCACAGGCCTATCACCAAATTAATACCAATCATTCAGTGAATTTCGTAAATCATTTCTAACAGTGGTTGCTGTATGGAAGTGGTTTTACACAAGCCCTTCAGGTTGCACAGAAAATACTCATCAGCACCGGATCTTTTTAAGAAGGCTGTTGCCATTTCTTACATTTCTAATAAAATAAAATAAAACTCATATGGAAACCAAAAAAGAGAAAGAAATATCCAACCTGATTATTTCTTGTAAATATTGCCCAAAAAGTTCTAACCTTCGCAGGTGTTGGGTTTTCTGGTCTTGGTTTCAGAATATGCTCCCCAAGAACAAAGTTTTGAAGTCTCCAAACATATGCTCTCTTATTTCAGCTGATGTATATTTCCAAATAAAGACAAATATAATTTAGAGTGTCTGATAAACCATACAAATTATACAGAAGAAAAAATATAGCAAGTCATTCATTAGCCAAGATGAAACTGATTTCTTAAATTGAATAGGCTTAATCAGCGAATTCGTAATGGATTTAGCTGCACAAATCTACTGCAATTTCAACTCCACATTTTTTAGGCCAAGAAACAGCAACAAATTCAATTATACAGTGAATTATTATTTTGACAGTTCATAGATTGAACTGTTAAAAACATATACTTCAAAATGTAAGACTAAAATTCTAAATCTAGTATTCTAAGATTAAACTAGTATGTCAGTTAAAGGTGTTATTACAAGGCGAACAGAAAATTTCCATACAGGAACTCACCACAATCAAAAGCAATGACAGGTTTCAGTTTTATCGCTTCCTCCTAGAAGGGAAAACAGAAATTGAATGGTTAATTCATCTGCAGTCTGAAATATCACTACTGACTTATGAATGTAACATTCAAACCATGAAATATATCCTCCAATGCTGGAGAAAGTTTAGTAATAGTTCGCAGTCAGGCATTCCACACTTGGAGTTGAATTTGACTAAATACCGAGGTTATCGGATCATAACCAGAAACAGGGGAGAAAACTAAGTATGTTTCTAGAAAATGGACTAGTACAATCTGTGGCAAAGAAAAGATTTAAACAATCATGTCACTAACATATAATACATGTCAACAGTATGAACTGACATCAGTAAAACTCTTCAGAAAGATGCAAAAACATAAGAGAAAAGAGGAAGGGGAGGAGGGAATCAACTACATAACTTAAATAACTACCCACATCCAACCCAAATCCCTAGTCCAGGTAACTTTGTTTTCTATTAGAAAGAAACAACTCAATATGAGAGAGATCGAGAGAGAGAGAGAGTACAGAACAGTGGAAAAGAAGCTTACAAGCTACAACTGAGAAACGTTGGATTATAATTCATATACATATTTGTCCCATAAAACATGGAAATTACTTGTTTTAAAGTCCAAATTTAATGTTGACTAATCCAATTTCATTATTTCCCTAATCTTGTATTTTTGCTTAACCTTTGTGTTTATTTATATATATTTATTATGTTTTCGTTATCATGCTAAGAAATGATGGAGAAGAATGAAAATGCACTAAAAAGTCAACCTTAGCATATTTTCTAGGCTAGGAGAAAGTGAGCTAGATAAGAAAGGAGGGGTAGCCGCTTGACCAAATAAAATCCGAATGAGTTGAAACTTTCCAGTTTCATTCTACACATCCCAAGGATCATTTCTTATGAAGAGTGCTAGAGCTAATTTTGAGTAGAAAGCTTTCAAACAGTCAGTCCAATGTTCTGAAAGATGAAAAGCATTGACGGGCCAACCACAGTGAATTTAACTCTAAAATTTTACCAAGATGATCTACACTCATAGAGGAACATTTGATATGAAGAAATCGGAGGCCCATTCTGAAGTCTTGGTGGAGAATTAATTGAAGGAATAAAGGGGCAGAAAAGGACCTAAAACCAGCTTAACATTCATCATGTTCATGTTTCCCACCCACATAAAGATAGCTAGATGCTTTTCTCTTTTTCCTTGGATATATTTTTCTACTCCATTCTCTTTAATATATCATCATCACTTCCATATTTCTGCAGCTTCATGCTTTGCTTTCATTTCATCATTACTCCATCTTTTCCATATTTTACAAACCACTTCCATACTCCACTTTCATTATTTTTCTTCCACTCATCATTTCACTCTTCTTTTTCTTCCCTATATAAACACCTTCTCCTCTCACTCTCAATAACCAATTCCACTCCATTGCATCTGCTTTCTCTCTTCATCTCCTTCACAAAACCTTTATATCCACCTCCTAAAATCCAAACCCACAATACCCAATCTACTCCATCTCCTCCATCATCACCACCACAACTACTATCTTCCACCACCATAAACTTCATCACCACCACTACTACTCCATCACTACCGCTCAAAGTTAGTCAAAGGAGCATCATATCTTCATCATCATTCCATTCATCATCACCATCAAGAAGTTCATTATCCATCCATTCCACCATCAAGGAGGATTCAAGGAGCATTGAAGGAGAAGCTACCCATTGATTTGTCAAGCTTCAACTAGTTCTTTCTTCCCTTAACTCTTTAATTTACCTTGATTTACTTTATAGATTTGATGCCAATTTATATGACTATGAGTGAGTAGTTACTTTGTTGGGGCTAGGGTTGAAAGCCCTAACCAAACTTGTATAAATTGATATTTTAATTTATATTTGAAGTTATTTGTTATTTTCATCTTCATATGCTAATTCAAGAAGTGAATGCATTCATTCAAACTTAACTACTTTGAATGTGTTGTGTTTGTCATCTCATGACAAAATGTTTAGGGAGTAGTTAACCTTGAGCATTGATAGCATGATAGCATCCTCTATGTGCATGTGAAGGTTGTGAGTTAAAATCACCTAGATCTAGGATTGGTTTACTTGCATGATTATCTAAACTCAAAGCTTTATGTATCTAGGAACAATGAATTGAGACTTAACTGGTAATATGATTTGTTCTTAGGTAGTTAATTCTAGACTTATCCGGTTAGAATTGATAACATTAAAGGAGTTTAAGCCTTTGTAGTCTTATCCGGATGCAAAGAGGGTAATTGGAAAATTAGAATATCATCACTTGTATTTGAATTTCAAACTTGCAAAGGAGGTTAGTGGTAGACAATCCAACCCCTATGTTTATCCATTATATTACTAATTTAGTTTACAGTAGTTTAGTTTACATTTGAGCATTTAATTTAATTTGGTTCACTACTCTATCCAACAAACAATTTCACTATCACTACAATTCACATACTCACCATGAGCCTAGATTTCCTTGTGAATTTAGGTTTGTGATTGTACATTTGCATATTCTAGCTCTCCCTAGGTTAACACCCTAGCTAGTGAAAAGAATCCAATCCTCGTGTGTTCGACAACCTTTCTTAAATCCCTCTACTATTACTTGTACCCCTTATAATTGAGGGTGACTATTTGGCTAACAAGAAACAGTGGGCAAAATGTCAAAAATAAACAACCATAAATTAGAACATTCGAGGCATTAGATAAAGTTGCATTATAGTTTGAAAATATTGTCAGAAAAGCAGTTGTCCCTGCAGTCATAAGAAAATGAAGCCGAAGCCCAGAATCGAGTCCTCCCCACCCTACGATATTAAAAAGTACACTCATAGAGCTTTCCATCCATATAAAGTAGGTCACCCAATTTCCACTTAAGTGAAAATGGTAGCTTATCAAAGTTGATAAACTATTGGGCTAAATTTTGTTTAGTCCCTGTACTTTGCCTCTCTCATCGTTTCAGTCCCTGACATTCTAATTTAATCTAAAAACTCTCTAACCTCACAATTTCCCTCCAATAGGTCCCTGACTTAGGTGAAATGTCCAATATACCCCTCAGTTATTTTTTTTCCTTTTTAATTTTTTTCTTCTTTCTTTTTAATTATTTATTTTTATTTTTCTTTTTTTTTTCTTTTTTTTCTTTTTTCTTTTTTCTTTTTCTTTTTTAATGACCATCGTATTCTGCTACATCAGTAGCGCCACGTCGGCGAACCAATCCAGATCGACCCGAAACCCCAATTCTTATTCTCCACGCAGGACCCAAAAACCTCAAAGTTTGAAAAAATGGTAGTTTTCAGTGAAAAGTTAAAAAATGGTAATTTTCAGTGAAAAGTTTCCAAATTGAGCCTTGATGTGGAGAGAGAAAGTGGGATTTGAGTGGGAGAGAGAGAAGTAGGTTGATTGGGAAACAGATGGGTTGTGGAGTTTGATCGAATGGGATTGGTGGGTTGAGGAAGTAGAAAGTAGGTAGAACGAAAAAGAAAAAAGAACTTAAAAAGGAAAAAAATAAAAAAGGAACAAAAAAGAAGAAAAAGCAAAAAAGAAATTAAAAAGAAAAAAGAAAAAAGGAAAAAAAGAAATTAAAAAGAAAAAGGATAAAAGGGAAAAAATAGAAATTAAAAAGGAGAAAAGAAAAAAAAGAAAAAAATTAAATTAAAAAGGAAAAAGAATAAAATGGAAAAAAATAACTGAGGGATATATTGGATATTTCACCCAAGACAGGGACCTATTGGAGGGAAATTGTGAGGTTAAGGAGTTTTTAGATTAAATTAGAATGTCAGGGATTGAAACGATGAGAGAGACAAAGTATAGGGACTAAACGGAGTTTAGCCCTAAACTATTCTACAAACTGCTGCAGACCTATAATCAGTCAAACTGCTATTTCTCCAAATCCAAAAGATTGAAAAGGATGAAACCACTAGAACAGAAACTAGACATATTTCCTCTTCTTCCCATAAAATTTCACACTCCAATTAAATCTGAGTAGAAAACTATAGGCATACAAATTCACCATTCTATTATGCAGATTCTACTTTAAGCTTATTCCTGATATTGGTGTACTTGGCTGGCTATTGTGTAAGCTAAAGGGCACAAAATAAAAAATTGTTTCTCAGGCATATGTGAGATATGCTGGTCTAAGTTCCTGCAAATTTTAAGCTCCATATTCCCACTGGTTTAGGAACTGTAGCCTTCCAAAGTCAATCTATGTACATTAATTTTTTTCTGTTCTAACTCTACAGTATTCCAATCAATATTCCATAAGTTTTACGACTCCAAATGACAAAATCCTTTTACAGAAAAACACTAGACATAGAGAAATACAATCCCTCAAAATTTCAAAGCTTATTCTCTCTTGAGGTGAGAAATATAGGTCTCCAAAGTCGATTGATATTCCTGACATAAAACTGCTTAGCATGAAGTTAAAAAAAAAAACTTGAGGAAGAATTTGGCAACCTAAGATTTAGCCCCCCTCAATTTAATTTTCTGGTTCCGTCCCTGAGAGTTGATGTATTTGGTGGTTTGCAGGCTATGGTTAATTGGAGTTGAACGGGTTGCATATATCACAAGTTAAACAAAATGTATGTAGCTATTTGAGTTATGAGGTGATAGATTTCTAATTGGTGTGCATCTGCATGCATGTTTTGATTGTTCTGTTTTTCTTCGATAACATTATTCTCTTAGAGTTTGATTTATTTTTCATTTTTGTCTCTATTCATGTTATTCCCTTCATATCCGGATTTTCATATATCCGAGCCTTTAACTTCATATTCTGCATCTTTATTTATGATATGCTCTCATCATTTTACCAAAACTTTTTTTTTTGTCAAGTATCATTTTACCAAAACTTCAAGATTGTTAAACAAAATGTAGTTAATTTGCACCCTAAGCTATTGGTAAATAGGGCGAATAGGTAAGGCTTATCATTGAATCAGTCTAATAACTATCATCTACTAGGACCTTATGTCTTATGTTTGATAGAATATTGAAGGAAAGAATCATATATGATTAGGAGTTTAATGTGTGTGATATTCAGTAGTATCCTTAATTAGTTGGATTAGATATTTTACCATACTTAGACCTAGAATGGTGGATCTGATTTGTAACACAATGCATATAAGTTGTACCAAGTTGTAATAGAATTGTTAAGAAAGAATTTCTTCACAGTCTTGTTTCTCTTTATGGTATCAGAGCGGCGACTCTGAGGCATAATTTGAGGCAAAGAAGCTACAAACAAATCCTCCATGGCAAGAGACGAAGACATGAAGCTGGTCGATAAGAACACGGCCTCGACATCATAGAAAGCCCAAGAACCATGGGAGAACTCTAATCATCCACTCTTCCTCCATCATTCGGATCAACCTGGCGCAGTCCTTGTGTCACAGCCATTGATGGAAGATAACTACACAACATGGGTCTAATCCATGAGCATGGCCCTAACCATCAAAAACAAGAAAGGTTTTGTTGATGGAACTCTCAACAAACCGGCTGACAACCCTAATGAATAATGACAATGGGATCATTGCAACACGCTTGTTAAGACTTGGTTGCTAGGAGCCATGTCCAAGGAAATTTTAGGCAGTGTCATTCATTGCAAAGATGCAAGAGGCATGTGGTTTGAATTGCAAGAAAGATTTTCTCACACTAACACGGTTCAACTGTTTCACATCGAGAATGTAATCCATGATTGTGAGAAAGACACAAACTCGGTCACATCCTTTTTCACAAAGCTCAAGGGCCTCTGGGATGAGAAGGATGCACTCTGTGCATTTCCCCCTTGCAGTTGTGACACAGCCACAAAAGTGAAGGCTTATATGGAGATGCAAAAGATCATGAAATTCTTGATGGGGCTCAGTGACAATTATGCAATGATCCGAAGCAACATAATAGGGACGGATCCTCTCCCAAGTGTGAACAAGGCATATCCAATGGCGTTGCTTCATGAGAAACAAGCAAAGGTTTCTAGTGGAAAATCAATAGCACCACCCGAGGCATCTGCTTTTTCAGTGAAAAAGACAAGCCGTGATGATAATCCTACAGAAGAAGCCAAATGTGAGAAGTGCAACAAGACCAACCACACCACAAAGAATTGTAGAGCACATCTTAAGTGTACCTATTGCAATTGGAAGGGACGCACCTATGAATATTGTCGTAGGAGAAAGGCTGCAATGGAAGGAGGACAAGCATGACCAAGAGGTAATCATGTGACTTCCTCAAATGATTACAAGGAGACTATGAATACTTTTCCTTTTTCAAAAGAGGAGTGCCATCAGCTTCTGGGGCTCTTGAACAAAAACAAGCCTGCTTTGGTCAATCAAGTCGATAATGTGCCAAATTATGAGGAACTTTCAGCTAAAGCCTTTTCCCTTTCACAAAATGGTAAAGAGACAATATGGATATTGGATAGTGGTGCCACAGATCATATAGTATGTAATCCCACTCTACTTACTTCACTAAAGCCTGTTCATAATCGTTTGGTCAAAATTCCTGATGGAACCTCGGCACTGGTTACTCATATTGGGACAGTGGCTTTCTCTTCCCATTTTATTCTTCAAAATGTCCTATGCGTCCCATTATTCTACCTCAACGTGATCTCAGTGAGCAAATTAGCTTTTGATTCATTTTCTATTACCATCTTTATCAGACAAATTTGTGTCATACAGGAACTACGTTCGGGGAAGATGATTGGGACGGGAATTGAGAGGGAGGGGCTCTACTGCCTCAACCAACCACAAAAAGGAACATGCAATGTGGTACACACCAAAACACAAAACCTATGGCACCAAAGACTTGGACATCCTTCTAGCAAAGTATCTTCATTATTTCCCTTTCTCGCAAATAAAGTTTGTGATACAAGCAATTGTTCAATTTGTCCTTTAGCTAAACACACCAGACAATCTTTCCCATTGAGCACTACTTCTAGTGAATCTTGTTTTGATTTAATACATGTTGACATATGGGGTGGCTACCATGTTCATTCACTCTCTGGTGCACAATATTTCTTGACCATAGTAGATGATTATTCAAGGAGCACATGGGTATATCTAATGAAACACAAATCTGAAACACGAACCCTACTCATTCATTTCATTCACTTGGTTGAGAACCAATTCGGTAAGGGAGTTAAGGTTGTACGGAGTGACAATGGTCCAAAGTTTAAAATCACTGAATTCTATTCTTCTAAGGGTATCCTTCACCAAACCAGTTGCGTGAACACGCCACAACAAAATGGTGTTGTTGAGCGTAAACACAGACATTTACTAAATGTTGCTCAAGCTCTCCTTTTCCAAGCAAGTTTGCCCAAACAGTTTTGGGGGGATGCTATACTCACTGCGGCCTACCTAATAAACAGAACACCGACACCACTCCTTCAAGGAAAAACACCCTTTGAAAAACTCTTTCACAAAGAGCCAAGTTACTCTCACCTACGGGTATTTGGTTGTCGTTGTTTTGTGTCCACCCATCCAATGAAACCTACCAAGTTTGATCCTCGTTCTACTGAATGCCTTTTTCTTGGATACCCTCATGGTAAAAAAGGATACAAGGTATATAGCTTGAAAGATAATAAAGTCTTAGTGTCACGAGATGTAATCTTCTTTGAAGATATATTCCCTTTTAAAGTCAATCATGATATTCTTTCTCCACCAAATATGGCTTTGTTTCCTCCACTAACTCAATCATCACATTTAGACTTTGATCCAATTTCCACTAATATTCCTAGTGCACCAGACACCACAAATCAATCTGACCCTACCATAAATCATCATAATCCCACCTATTCCGCTAATGCACAATATTCTGATACCTTACATCAATCCAACCCATCTTTGGATATTCACACATCATCAGATACTAACTCTTCTATGCTGCCATCCCCACCCTCACAGACCTCACAACCTTCACCACCACCACCACGTAGATCTTCTCGACCCACCAAAACTCCAACCACCCTGCAGGACTTTCATATTGAAGTAGCTCTCCCCTCAAGGACCGGTTCATCACATCCTTCGAGCGAGGTCGTCCCTTTAGGTACTGCTCACTCTCTCTCTAGTGTATTATCATATGATAGACTCTCTCCTCATCATAAAGCTTTCACCACTAAGATAACTATCCAGAGAGAGCCTACTTCTTTTTCTGAAGCAGTTCAAGACATCAAATGGAGAGAAGCCATGCAGCAAGAAGTTCAAGCACTTCAAGCTAATAAAACTTGGAGTTTGGTGTCTCTCCCAGCTCA
Source organism: Rosa persica (assembly GCA_025331145.1). Lineage (NCBI taxonomy): Eukaryota > Viridiplantae > Streptophyta > Magnoliopsida > Rosales > Rosaceae > Rosa > Rosa persica. The sequence continues at coordinate 9,086,597 of WFKR01000004.1, forward strand.
CAAGCGACCCATAGGCTGCAAATAGGTCTACAAAATCAAGTACAATCCCGATGGCTCTGTTGAAAGGTACAAGGCAAGGTTAGTTGCTAAAGGATACAACCAAGTTGAAGGGATAAACTATAGAGAAACATTTGCACCTGTGGCCAAGTTAACAACAGTCAGAGTTTTACTCAGTCTCGCAGCCCTGCAAGGCTGGCACCTCCATCAATTGGACGTCAACAATGCATTTCTCAATGGCGACCTTCATGAGGACGTCTACATGCAACTTCCTCCCGGCTTGGGACGAAAGGGGGAGACTAGGGTTTGTAAATTACACAAGTCACTATATGGGTTGAAACAAGCTTCAAGGCAATGGTTTCTCAAGCTCTCCACCACTCTCAAGTCAGCAGGCTTCCAACAATCTTGGTCTGATTACTCTCTATTCGTCCGAAATCATCAAGGTCGATTTACAGCCCTGTTAGTTTATGTGGATGATGTCATTTTGGCAGGAAATAGCTTGAAAGATATTACAGAAACAAAACTATTTATTTCAAATCATTTGAAGCTAAAAGACATGGGACAATTAAAGTACTTCCTTGGGATCGAAGTGGCGAGGTCTAAGCAGGGAATTACTTTATGTCAAAGGAAGTATGCATTAGAAGTTCTTGAAGATACAGGGTTCCTTGGAGCCAAGCCCTCACGGTTTCCAGTTAAACAAAACATAATACTCACACAAGGAGGTGGAAGCTTGCTAAGAGATGCATCCCAATATCAAAGACTTGTGGGAAGACTTATTTACCTCACTATCACAAGGCTAGACCTTGTGTATGCTGTCCACATACTAAGCCAATTCTTGGACAACCCCAGGCAGCCACACCTTGAAGCAGCGCATAAAGTGTTGAGGTATATTAAGCAAACGCCCGGTCAAGGAATATTCCTGCCTTCCATGGGGCCATTGGAACTAAGGGCATACTGCGATGCGGACTGGGCTCGTTGTAAGGACACTAGAAGGTCAATAACTAGTTATTGCGACTTTCTTAGCAATGCACCCATCTCATGGAAGACGAAGAAGCAAAGCACAGTGGCACGATCAAGCGCGGAAGCTGAGTATCGTTCCATGGCCACCACGTGTTGTGAAATAACATGGTTGCGAAACATATTGAAGGATTTAAACGTTGGACATGCACAGCCAGTAAGATTATTCTGTGACAATCATGTGTTCCATGAACGCACGAAGCATATAGAGATTGATTGCCATGTTGTGCGTGAAAAGGTGCAGAGAGGACTAATTAAAACAGTGCAAGTTCGAACTAAGGAGCAGCCAGCAGACTTGTTTACCAAGCCACTGAGCTCGAATCAGTTTTCTGCATTGTTAGGCAAGTTGGGTGTAATTAACATACACACCAACTTGAGGGGGAGTATTGAAGGAAAGAATCATATATGATTAGGAGTTTAATGTGTATGATATTCAGTAGTATCCTTAATTAGTTGGATGAGATATTTTACCATACTTAGACCTAGAATGATGGATCTGACTTGTAACACAATGCATATAAGTTGTACCAAGTTGTAATAGAATTGTTAAGAAAGAATTTCTTCAGAGTCTTATTTCTCTTTAGATAGTGTTATGGTTTTATACATGCACGCTTTTAACTAGCTGTTGGTTTGACAATAATATATATGAAGATGTTATTATTCCTTTGACAGCGTAGTACTTAAACCAATTCAAAATGAAAGTAACTGTGATGGTTAACATTCCTCCTTTGATATAGTGATCGTACTACTTGCTGATTTATACATATATGGTAGCTCAAACGAACCGACTATGAGTCGAAATCAATTGGGATAAAGCCAATTTACAGCCCTATCCCCAATGTTGAAAGTGTAAATTAGAAATTAATAGCAATAGGGATATATGTGAATTCTACAAATTCACATGAACTAAAATATATAATAAGTATTCGAATACAAAATGCAGTGCACTGGCTTTCTCGATCTACAGCACTGTAGCTGAAGTTCGTAGGCGTTGCAACTTACGAGAGCTGGTTGTTGAGTTGTCTAGCTAGTAAGTCGAGGCACGCATCCAAACTTAAGTAACATAATTATTAGTTGCTAGTAATCAACAAAGATTATAGTTTTCCTGTTTATTCAAGAGAAGTTTTTAGGCAAACTGATTATAATGAAAAAAAAAAAGACTCGAGAGAAATTTGACTAAAACTGATCATAATGAATAAAAAGAGACTCGAGAGAAATTTGTATAAGAGGCATCTTGTCATAATCTATTAATATAAGACTTCTGAATTGTTAAACCAATCAAAATCTAAAAAAACAAAGAAAAAAAAGACTTCAGTTGTTGGGATCCCTTGTACATGACTGCTTTATATACTTATCATGTAAAATAACTAGTTAAGATTTAAGAATAAGAACTTGACAAACCATAATTGCTGATAAGAAATGAGTCCAGCTTTTTTTTTTATTGAAAATATAAAAAAATATAATCATTCATTGATGATAAGAAATGTTCCAAACATTGGAGTCAATATTAACCGGTTCCATAAGTCATTCCGGCCCATCCTCAATAGTCAATACAAGTAAAGAGAAATTGCTCACTTACCGGAAACTTAACAACGTACAATGAGCTGCAAAGTTACATTCACACGGGTGAAAGATTACTGTGACTACACCAGATGCAATGGATGGGCACTTTAATGTCTTCAATGATTGGTCCCTCCTCAGACCAACATGTCTCAGAGGAGTTGATTAGTCTAACAGCCTCACCTCAGAGCAGTCAGTCTCCACACGGAATGAGTACATATATGCAGCTGGAAATCAGCAAACCATGTGATTCATAAGTGGAAGACGTACCCTTTCATAAGTGAAAAACAACGATCAAAACTCATGGGGTTTGGTCCGGTTGGTAGCAGTGGTCTTGTATGTTGGACGAACGCTACAGTGATACTCCTGGTAGTAAGGAGGTTACTGGTTCGATCATCCGCATGTGAAAAACATCCTATTGGGAGGGGTTTTACCCAAGTGCTCTCGACTCCGGAGTGATAGTCCCACCCGACCACCATTTTTATATCAAAAAAAAAAAAAACAATGATCAAAACCGAATCAGCCAATTTCCTCTATCTTCTCTCTGTAGAAAATTAAAATTATTCTATTAAAAAAAAAATTAATATTATTATTGTGACCAATACGAAAGCTATTTTTTATATTTTTTTTTTGTTACAATATGAAAGCTACTTTGCTCATTGCTGGCAGATTTTTATCAACATGATTGAATGGCCTTTAATAATGGCCGGGACTGGTTACAATAATGACTGCCCCATGTCACCAACTTCTCTGTACATCCAAACCCAAGTATTAATGACCCACAGCCATTGATTAAGCGATAAGGCAGAGGTTGGCGAAAAATGTGATTCACAAGTTCTCAATGCGATTCAAAAGTTGAAGACTCACTTAAGCAGTCCACGTCTCCACTCTTCCGAACCTGCGCCTTTATGTTTTAATAAATATCCGGTAATGCTTTATTTATAGACAGCTCATACTAGAGAAACATTCTGCCAATCAATCCATAGTAACTCAGCTTTGGAATAACTTGGTGCTATTCACAAGCTGAGTACTGGCTCATTCTTTTCTTTATCTTCATGAAAGTCTTTGTTCTGTGATCTAAGCCAAATCCCCAGAAAAACAGCTCCCTCATGTGCTGAAGGTGTTAAGCTGATTGTTTTCATTTATCCTACTGATTGCAGTCGACACCAGGTATTTCTTGGTTGCTTTAGTTGGAATTTTACCTTTTACTTTGTAGGTCAAAGGAGAAGACTGATACCTACGTCTTGTTTATAATCAGAGTAGTTTAAGTTTTTAATCCCTTATTTTAAGAAGGATTTTAATTGCACTCTCATATTCAAAGTGAAGGAATTCGAAGAGAAACTTGATGATAAGTCATATATAAACTAAAGAGATAAGGTACGTCCCTTGTCCTTTAATTTCAATCTTTAATTCTATTTATTTATATTTTTATATATCTACTCTTTAATACAACAAGCAAGACTGCGACGACAGCTTCCTCCCGGCAAATTCCAAAAAAAATGCTGGGGACATAGAAATGGAGAGACAAGTACACCAGACAGTCTATTAGGAGAAATATTGCATAAGTTCGTAATTTCATCTGCTTTTGTGTCATGGCACTGCAAGAGGGATTAAAGAAAAAAAAATACCATTATTTAAAACTTAAAAGCTGCTTGGAGCTGTTTTGCCAACCCATGCTCTATCCAAGGATTGAAAAATCGATAATATCTTTGAAATTTCTACGATATTTCTGTTTTTTAAGGGTGTGGATATATTTTTGACTTATCAAAAGAATATCGAGAGAAATTTTTGAAATTTCGTAATGTTTTGAGAAATATTCGAAATTTTCCCGATATTTTTTGAAATATTCGAAATTTTCATGAAATTCTTGATATTCTCCTGAAATTCTGAAATTATAGTCACCTCTCGCGATATGTGCCTCGTGAAAACTAGTTCTTGACCTTATCCAATTCGACTAAACTGAATAACATCTAAAAATTTATAGGATCATGTATCGCTCTTTGAGTATTTTCTCTCCAAATTTTCTAATTATCTAATTTACTAACTAGTAAACATTTGGCTCTATTAAAAAAAAAATTTCTATGTATTTCTAAGGACCATTTTCTACTTCTTGTTATGTTTATTTGAAGATCGATGTTTTTTTTTCAATATATATATTTAATTGTAAAATATTATTATAATTAATAATTAAATCTCCTAATCTCCTATTTAAATCATTTTTGAGATTTCTCATGTAGAATCTCATACCTTTGTCATGTCGGTGTATCTTGTTATACTCTAAATTACTACAATAATTACACAATTAAATTTATCAAACACTTTTTTTTGAAATAAAATAGGTAACTGATTATGTAAACATTTCATGAAAATTCATTAATGATTTTCATGTTACTTTTTAAATTTTTATCATTTTAAAAAAATTTATTTAGATCGAAATTTTCTCGATATTTCCATCGAAATCTCTATTTTTTGGACTGTCTATATTTCTTTGATATTCGATATTTTAGTTATTGGCCCTATCTGATCTTCATAATCAAATCCCACCATTTTATACGCTGATAGTCAAGGTTCGAAAAAACGATAGGCGCTCGTCGAGCGGTGGGCAGGAGACTAGTGCCCAGATCCGCCTAGGCGGTTTTCTATTTTTTAATTTTTTTTATATATACACACGTACATGTGCAATTATGCACACTATATAAAGAAAAATAGAACAAGAGGAGTAATAAATATATATTTAATTGGATTATTAAATTTTTGTTTAACTAAACATTTATTTAACTAAATAAAGGAAAATTGAAGCCGTATTCAATTCTGCCTCTATAATGGTTGGCCTGCACACACCTGTCCCACTTACTCATCTATTCCTTTTCTCTCTTGAGACGAACAGGAGCCACACATTTCTTTTTAATTCTGTTCTTCATCATCTTCATTTTGTTCCTCTCTTCCTCTCTTCCTCTTCGCAAAACCAATCGCCACCACTCCAGGTTCTCTCTCTCCCTCTTCAATCTTCATCGATTTTTCTTCTTTGTTGTTCAATCACTGGGTAAATAACTAGACAAAAAGAAGGTTTCAGTTCTCAGATCTCAAGACGTTGTGATTTTTCAGCTGCTCTGATCAGAGATCTTGGTTTTCAGTTTTGAATCAAGGGGACTAAAGGCGACTAACAGAGGTGGTCAGAGACTTAAAAGGACGAGCTTGCAGCTGTTTCGAATCAGAGACGAAGTCTGTTTCTCATCTTCTCTTTGATTTTGACGAGAATTGTAAAAAAAAAAAAAACAAATCAACGCCCAGCGCCTAGACGGAGCCGCCTAGGACCGCCCAGCCTCCGCCTAGACCGGGCGGCCGCCTGGGAACCCAGCGCCCAAACCATTCGCCCAGGCCAAAATCGAATCGGGCAAGTGAGGCCTAGCGCCTAGGCGGCCGTTTTTTAGAACAATGCTGATAGCATACAAACCAAACTGAAAAATCGATAATATCCTTGAAATATCGTCGATATTTTTTTTTTAAAGTCTCAATATATATTTTAACTTATCAAAAGAATATCGTGAGAAATTTTTAAATTTAGTGATATTTTAAGAAATATTTAAAATTTTTGTGATATTTCTTGAAGTATCCAAAATTTTTCGTAAAATTCCTGATATTATCCTAAAATTCTGAGATTATTGTCGATCTCTTGAGATATGTGGGTTGGACCAAAATTGAAGCCAAATTCTTATCCAATCTGATTAAGCTGTATAACATCTAAAGAGGAAAATTTTTAAAATGTATAGGGTCATGTATCGCTCTTTGAGTTTTTTTCCGTCCATATTCCATGCTTATAAATCTTCTGATTATCTAATTTGCTAACTAGTAAACATTTACTCTATTAAAACAAAATTTTATGTATTTTTATGGTCTATTTTTTATTTCTTTTTCTGTTTATTTGAAAACCGATGTTTACTTTTAACATATTTATTTAATTATAAAATATTATTATTATTATTAATTAACTCTCCAAATCTCCTGTTTAAGTCATTTTGAGATTTCTCATCTAGAATTTCATTTCTTTCGACCCCATCCTCTCTCTCTCTCGACCAAATCAGATCTATTTGGAATCCCGCCTCATCCATAACACCATACAAATAGTACGCCACATGAATTCTGATTTTCGATCTCTAAGGCACTTATGCTTAACATTGGGTCTTCTATTTCTTCACCTTCTGCTCATGGTAGAAGAATCATGGAAGTTATAGATGTGGAGGGCTCAATCAATTTCCGTTTCCAGATTGTTTTTCCACTCATGCCCATATGGCCATAAATATCATCTGGGTTCTTTTGGAGTTTGCTTGAAATCAAGACTAATTTGTTTGTGATACCATAGATCAGGGATTTCACCTTTCAAAAAGCCAGGGATTTCATGGATTGAAAATAGAGAAGTATGCAAATTGCTTGTCTCATTCCCTGGAAGAATGTTCATTCATGACCGCTTACGATTCATGTTATTTGATATTTGATCCATCTCCATCGTGTGAGAAAGGACAACACTGAAAAATCAGTGGATCATGGAGCAGATGGGAGAGAGGACAACCTTGATGGAGGAGAAACACAATTTTATTTTATTATTTATTTATTTTTTAATTAACAAAAGTTTAATTTCATAAGAAAAAGAAAAGAGAGAATAACTAAATAAGTGGCTAACGGGGTTATGTGACTGTTAAGTTGTCTTAGGTGGCATGACACATGTCAGTAATTGATTAGGAGACAGGGAAGAAGACAAAGTATTTGGGACAGAAGATTTGAACCCGAGTTTATAAGTAAGAGACTTGTCATCATAAATGTTCTCAAAATGTCTTAAAATTTTGTGAAGTCGATGTCAGATATGAGATTTATTAACGAACTGAACTTACTAGATCTCTTAAGAAAGTAACTGGAAGGGTGATCAGAGAAGAAGAAGGTGATGGAAAATGGAAGCATGGTTTAGGTGTGTGTGTTGTGTAAATGGGGATTAAAAGTAGCCATCCTCATAAATTAAAAAAGTCGCTTATTTTCATGAATAGAAAAATTGTGGGTTTTTGAATCTTTTTTGTTTTGTTTTTGTTCAAATGTAGTCTAAGGCCTTTTATGTTTCCTATTAATTTTATCTGATTATTCTTTCCATTCAGTAACAATCATGGCGTTTCTTATTGATATTGGTACTGCAATTGTTGGAAAAATCGTGGAGTTAACGGTTGCACCAATTGGACGCCAAGTGGGTTATCTAATCTACTACAATCATAATGTCAACAAACTAGAGAAACAATTGGAAAACTTGGTTGATGCGAGTCAGAGGGTGGAGCACAAGGTCAGTGAAGAAAAGAGAAACACAAAAGAAGTTGAAGCTGAAGTCAACACATGGCTGACAGATGTCCAAAAGATCAAAGGAGAGGCAAATGAGATCTTGAAAGAAGAATATAAAGAAAAGATGATGTGTTTTTATGGATTATGTCCTAATTTAGTGCTTCGTCACAAGTCAAGTCGAAAATCAACAAAATTGGTTCTCGACATTGCTGAACTCTATGGAAGAAAGGATTTTAACACTATTGCACATGCTACCATCCCACATGATGTACCCACTACAGATTATGAGGCCTTCGGTTCAAGAACTTTACTGGTGAACCAAATAATGCATGTGTTGACAAATTGTCCTGATATCAACATGATAGGAGTGTACGGGCTTGGTGGTGTGGGAAAGACCACACTCGTCAAAGAAATTTCTCGGCAAGCTGCAGGAGACAAAACATTATTTGATGATGTGGCTATGATACTGGATGTAAAACAAAATCCAAGCATCGGAAGAATTCAAAAAGAATTAGCTGAGAAGCTAGGTCTTGACCTTCCTGAAAGTGAGACTCCTGTTGGAAAAGCACGTCGTCTATACAGCCGGATAAAAGACCAAAAGACTCTTGTAATATTAGATGATGTGTTGGAAAAAATTAATTTGGAGGATGTGGGACTTTCTGGTGTGGCGACTTGTAAAGTATTGCTGACATCAAGAATGCAAGAAGTATTATCATGTGAGATGCATACACAGAAAGTGTTTCCGCTTGATCTTTTAGGGGAAGAAGAAGCTTGGAATTTGTTTGAGAAGAAGGCAGGTGATGTTATTAAACATCCTGCCATAAAAAAAAAAGCAACCAAAGTAGCCAAAAAATGTGGAGGTTTGCCGGTTTTAGTTGTCACTGTTGCAAGTGCCTTGAAAAATAGAAGTACATTACATGCATGGAAAGATGCGTTGAGACGTTTGAAAAGGTTTGACAAAGAAGAATTCACAGAAAAGACATTTTTGGCTCTAGAGTGGAGTTATAGCCAGTTAAATGATGAGAAGCTTAAGGCATTGTTCTTGCTCTGTGGATTTTATACTCTTTCTCCGGAAACTATCCATATCGAGTACCTGTTCAAATATGGCATTGGTTTGGGTTTGTTTAAAAATCTCAATACACTGCGAGAAGCATGGGATGCATTAAATTCACAGCTTGAGAAACTGAAGGATTTTTGTCTACTGCTTGACCATGAAGATAGTGGGTGTGTCAAAATGCATGATCTTGTGCATGATGTTGCTAAACGTATTTCATCAAGGGATCAGCATGTGTTGAAAGTCAGTGGTGGAGATGAGTTGAAAGAATGGCCAGACTATGAAAAGTGCACTATGATCTCGCTCCAAATGTCCAATTTGCCCAAGCTTCCCGAAGTTTTGCAATGCAAAGAACTAATGTTGTTCCATATTTACATTACTGTTGGAAATTACTCCCTGGAAATCCCGTGCAACTTTTTCAAAGAAACGACAGAGCTGGGAGTGTTGGATTTAACTGGTCTGAGCATCCCGTCACTACCTCCATCTCTTCAGTTCCTAAAAGGTCTGAAGACATTGTGTCTAGATTGGTGCACCTTGGGAGATATAGCTCTAATTGGTCGACTACAAAACTTAGAAATGCTTAGCTTTCGAGGATCCAAGTTTAAAGAGTTGCCCAAAGAAATAGGGCAATTGACTAGTCTACGATCGTTGGATCTGACTAATTGCTCTCAGCTCGAACTAATTTCACCTAATATTATATCAAGTTTGAAAAGACTAGAAGAATTGAAAATGGGAAATAGCTTTAACCGATGGGAGGCTAAAGGAGACATCAGTACTGAGAAAAATAATGCAAGCCTTTCAGAAATCAAGGAATTGTCTAAGCTAAGCGCCTTGGAAATACATATCTTGGATGCTAATATTCTTCCAACAAGTTTGTTCTCCAAAGCATTGAAAAAGTACCGAATTTATGTCGGTGATGTGTGGTACTGGGATGATGAGGATGCAAACCTCAACACACTAAAGATCAAGCTCACTACCAGCAATGAATTGTACCAATCCGGTGTAAATATGTTGCTGAAAAGAACTGACGGGTTACACTTAAATGGGATGGAGGCTGGTGATAATAATGCCTATCAATCATATTTTGACGGATTTGAGCAACTGAAACATCTACACGTCCACAATGCTAAATTTATACATATCATTGAAAGGGAGGTACGCTTTTTAGTTTCAGTTTGACGCCTTTTTCTGTTTTTTTTTTTGGGTCCAATCGAGTTTATCTTTCAGTAGTATAGACATCTTCTTATGAAAATATTTAGTCAATTTCTTTCCTTTTGCAAACACATTATTGTTACACTACGGGTATTCAGTCCTGGAGAAAGGCACATTTTTTTTGTCTTCCTCGCTCCATTTTCGTTCTCTGAGTTTCAAAACTTTCTATTTCGTTAGTCAAAAAATACACATATGTTGAGAAATTTTCATAGATGCAAACTCTTGTAACTTAATATGTATTCTTTGAGTTTGAAAATTTCTATTTAGTTAGTCAAAAAAGACACATATGTTGAGAAATTTTCACAGGTGCAAATTTGTGCAACTTAAAATGGTATAATACGTACTCAGGATCCTAACATTTTTTATAGCCGGCCTATAATGTATTGCTATATTTTTTTGGCTAAATAGAAAGTTTATATAATATCGATCCGTAATTACAAGCAGTGAAGTTATTAGTCTACATTTCAAATTATAAAATTCAGTATCATAATCAGAATTGATTTGTGTTATAGGACGTTTTTTCCAACTTAGAAAGGTTGGTGGTGAGTGACCTCCATGGTTTGAGATCCTTATTATCATCTTCCATGGCTAGAAGTCTTGTACAACTCACACATCTTCAGGTATCTGGATGTCAAAACATGAAAGAAATAGTATCAACAGACGAATCTAATGAAAAGCATATGAATGACATGTTCTCTAAGCTACAACATCTGGAGCTAAAAGATCTTCCAATCCTCACAAGATTCTGCTCAAGATTTCCATCTTTGGAGATTTCACAACCAAAGAACTACAACGAAATTGAAGAAAGGGACTCAAGAGAAAACCTTGGGAATGCTTTCTTTGACAAAAAGGTGATCGAATTGTTTGTCTTGTTTATGTTTCTTTCATCATTTATTTCTAATCTGTTCACTTAAGAGAAACATGCATCTTATAAGATGAATGGTTCTGTATACAGGTAGTATTTCAAAGCTTGAAGAGATTGTTCATCAATGGCTTGACCAAGTTAATGACGTTATGGCACAGTCAACTTTCTCCAGAGAGTTTCAAAAATCTAGAGACAGTAGACATTCGCTCGTGTCAGAGTTTGAAAAGTGTTTTTCCATCCTCAATGGTCAAACGTTTACAGCAGTTAACGCATCTGAACGTGGTCGATTGCAGAGTGGAGGAAATCCTTGAAAATGAAGATGGACTACCAATAACACATGAGTTTGTGTTCTCAAAAGTAAACTCTCTCAGATTTGAAGATTTGCCCCATCTGAGGTCCGGAATGCATGCTTCCAGGTGGCCGTCACTTGAAGCTTTAAGGGTACTTAGTTGTTGTAAAGTGGCATTTTTGGCCCAAGAATGTTCAAGCTTTGAGAGAAACTGTGAGCCAATGAATCCTACTCCGACTAATAACCAAGCTCTCTTTCTAATGAAGAAGGTAAGCGTATTTTTACTTGGCACTGCATTACATGCGCTCATTTGTTTTTATTTTTATTTTTTAAGCTGTTAAAAGATTTTTAATTTTTAATCACTTTTTTACTCTTTTGTCCCTTCCAATGAAATGGTTTTACTTCAATAGCAATCTCAAACGAGCCCACCTCATTTGGTGCGTTTCCAAAGATTGAAACAAAACATGGGACTTTTGGCTTAATCAATTTACATCTCTATCAAAAGGATAAATATTTTGACAGAATATTCGGGCTTCACAAGTAACTTACATTTCCAAGCGAGTGATTCCAAGTGTTCAGTACTTCAGTCCCCTCCCCCCTCCAATGACCAAATTACAAACAGCTTAGGATCCTGGCTGATTTCTAATTTTTTTTTCTTTCGATTAAGAAAAATTAATATTTTGTCTTTCTATTGTTTTAGTGGAAGTGAAATGAAAATATATAATAAATATACTTGAGAGAGCCCGGCTAGCATTAGTTGTTGTGTATTGTTTTTAATTTTGGTTTGTTTCTTGTTTTAATCCAGGATAGAATGACATTTTAATGTTGATCCTCCTCCATCAAAGGAGATAGAAACAACACTAGACCTTTTTCTCTTTCTTTCTTTTTTGGGTAGATCACTAGACTGTTGATACTAGAGTAGACACCAATAGTTAGTTGATAACTGAAGCAGCTAAAATCATTTTCCAAGTTTTACTTGAAATGAAAGTAGGTGGTTGTATTGTATGATGGTATGCCTTGTTTGGGATTTGTCGTCTTTTTTTACTGTAGTTTTTAGTATTTAAGAGAACATATATTGTCAACTAAAACTGAAAGTTTTAACAAAACATGAACTTGAAAAATGATAAGATTTTGAAAATCAATTGTATCATGAAAAACAATTATGATAATTATGAAACAATTTTTAATTAAATAAGTAATTAAAAACAGCTCACTGACCGACTTTATTTCATTTTGTACTTTGACGGTATTCTGCATGTGAGAGATCTAATAGAAAATTGTCTCACGACATACAAAGCATGTGTAGTCAAAACTAGTATATATTCAATGAGATTATGCTTATTTATCAATTTGACATCTGTGTTCAGAAAGTACTCTGTGTTGTTTAACATTCATTACACATTGAAAGCACTTCAGGATTCATTCCCCAACTTGAAACTAGTCAACATGCGGGACATGGAGATTTGGGATGGTCCATTCCCGGTAAAGTTCTTTAGCAAACTAGAAATTCTTCAAGTCGGTAACCAACACTGCGAGTCAGCTGCTGTACTTGAGAAATTCCTTGATCTCGACAAACCCAGTGTAACGAGTTTTGCTCATTCCAATGAAATATCTTTGCATGAAAAAAGCCGTAGTGGGGATATAAATGCAGTTGGGGCCCTCCCTCAGTTAAGTGAGTTGTGGTTCTATGGCATGGAGAAGCTGATGCATTTAGGGGAAGACAACACCCAATCAGCAGGCCAAAATTTTCCAAACCTGAAAGTTTTGGTAATACAGAACTGTCAAAGCTTGAGGAATCTAAGATCATCAGCGATATCCATCAAAAATCTGACAATCCTGGAAGTAGTTGGTTGTTCGGGATTGAAATACTTGATAAATTACTCTACAGCTAAAAGTTTCATGCAACTCACAGTCCTATTAGTTGAGGATTGTGCAAGATTGGTAGAAATAGTGGGAAGCACAAAAGACGATGATGATTCAGGAAATGAGATTGTATTCAGCCGCTTGGAATATCTTGAACTTTCTAAACTACCAAGATTGCGCCGCTTTTGCTCTGGAGATTGCATTGTCAAATTCCCATCTTTGGAAATTTTATCCATGAGCAAACGTCTCAAACTGAAGATTTTTCATAATGATGAACGTGTTTCATCACTAAAGATAACACGCGAAAATGTTGACACAGACGTTGATGCTGATGATGGGGAAACGGTAAGTTTTTATTCATGACAATTATAAACCAAACATCTTTTATTCGGGTGTTCAATACCTTAAACGTATGTCCACTATATAGAGACAATCAATATGCCACACTTTCCATATTAGTTCTATCTATATAACTGCACGTTGTCACATGAATTTAGCAACTTAATTCCATTTTTGTTTCTGGTATGACTAATTTCGTAGTTCGTTTCTAATGCATTTCAAATGTTTTTATAAATGATGTAACGATACAGGTAACAAAGGAAAAGGTCGATAGAGATAGTGATGCTGGTGGGGAACAAATTGATGAAACTATAAAGATAACAAACAAAAACGAAGACGCAAACTTTGATGGATCGGTAACTTTTCATTCACCAAACATCTTTTCTATTACCTTTCAATATTTTTTTTTTGGTTGAAGAAAATAAAGTTTGTATTAGATGTTTCAAATGATATACCACAATACAAGAGGTACAAAAGACCTCAGCAAAGAGAGGCACGTAGGCCCAGCAAAAGAGAATTAAAACCACTCTTAACAGGCTTGGCTCAAATACAATTTGAAAGCCCATAACTGAAATTGAAAAACCCTAGAACTAATGCTAGCAGCCACCAAGAGAATAGCAGCTCCCTCCCTAGAATACTACCGCCGCCACCTCCATGTTGTTGCTTGAAGAGTATCAGCCACCAAAGCACCATCTTGCTTCTTTCTACACCGGTTGGGACACTACACACAGGGCTCAAAGATGCCCAAGAGAAACCAAGTAACCTATCAGAGTGTGATTGCGAAAACTGAGCCACTCGTTGTTGAGGAACGAAAATTCGCCAACGGGCGTAAGTTCGTTTAGCGGTGGTGGAGAACGAAGCAAATCTGGAAGCCTAGCAACCAATTCCATCCAAATAGGACATGGACAGTTTCGAAGGTAGATCTGGACTAGAGGAGTAGAAAATCGGTGACAAATGATCATAATTGGGTTGTAGGGATGGGGAAAGTAAGGGGTGGAGATGGGGTGAAGGCGGTGAAGATGAGAGCTGTTCTCATCAATATAAAGCCTGTAAGAGCAGTATGGCGTGGAGAGGTAGAGAAATGGTAGACGGGTGAAGTGGGTGGAGAAGAGAGAGGAACAAGAAGGTGATTGAAGGGGTGGAGGGGATGGACAGGATTGAAGGGGTGGGGTTGGAGATGGAGGTAGAGATGGGGGTCGGTAGACTCTCAAATTAGGGGTCATCATGGGCCGGGCTAGGGCCGGCCCTACCCTAAATTTTAGGGCAAGGGTCGGGCCGGGCCGGGCCTAGTCAAAGTCAACAAAATTTAGGGCCGGGTAGGGTCGGGCCGGGGCTTAAATATGCTAACCTTTACCCGTCCTAAAAGCCCGATCTGGTAGGGCCAAAAGAGCCGGGTCGGGCCGGCCTTCTGAATAGAGCCAAATAGGGCCGAAATGGGCAAAAAAGGACCTTATTTTGTATAACTAAAAAAAAAAACATTATTTTTTTCTTAAAATGTGACTCAATGATGATATAGGTAATATAAGACTCAGTATTTTTTATTGATCATATTTAATATATACATATACACACACACACACATATAGAAATTAACTTATAACATTTATTAATTTAGTTAAGGTGGTTATATTCAATTAACTATCTCTTTAAATCTCCTAATATTAATTTTTGTGTAACAAAGAAAATAAAAATTAAAGAAAACAAAGCCTATGTTATAGAAAATAATAAAAATAATATATAAATTTTAGGGTTGGGCCGGGTAGGGCTTTTAGGGCCGGGCCGGGCTTGGCCCTTACGGGCTCAATCGGGTCGGACCGTAGGGTAGGGTCGGGCTTCATTTGCATGACCCTTACCCTACCCTATTTGAGAAAGGGTAGGGCTGGCCCGCCCTAATGTAAGGGTCGGGTAGGGCTTCGACCCTATGGGCCGGGCGAGCTTAGGGCGGGCTTAGGGCCGAAGGGCTAAATGATGAGGCCTATCTCAAATTAGTGGCTGGGTTGGAGAAAATTTCTCCTGTGACTAGTTTTTACCTTTCAATCTCTTAGGTCTCAATTATACAGACAATAATAAATACTATCACAAAGGAGACTATAATCCATTTTTAGTTCCTTTTACATGTACACATAATACACTCGTGTCAGATAAATAGAACTATAACTTTTAAGGGATCTTAACCAAAAACACCAAAATAACAAAAAATTATCTCACTTACGCCAGCAACCGTTTTTCCTTCCTACCTACACAATTTAACAACAAATGACTATTTTGCCCTAAACACAATTAATGAATTATAGCTACGCCACTCAATCTCTCTGACTCTCTCTCATCCAATCTCTATCTCCTCTCTCCCCCATCTCTCCTAACTGACCTCCGGCTCTCTCTCCTCTGGCTCTGGCGATCAACCCAGTCCTCTCTCTCCTCTAGCTCCGGCGCTCGACCCGACCCTCTCTCTCTCTCTCTCTCCCCTCCAGCTTCGATGTTCAACCCAGGCCATCTCCCTCTCTCCTCTAGCTCCAGCGATGGAGATCGGAGGAATATACCGACTTCGTTTTCGATTTCATGGGGTACCATCTTCTTCGCAATTTAGCCTCGCTTTGGTGTCGATCAACCAACTACGACCACACTGATCCCGTCGCGGCGAAGCAGAAGGCCAATTGGAGATCCCGTCGCCGATTTGGTCAATTACGGATGTTCAAGTGACAACTATGAAAAATGGAAATGAGTGAATCAGATCGGGTTTCGAAGAGGCTCCCCTGCCTCGCCTGAAGACTACTTCTGGTCCCGAGTCTGCAGCTGGATAGATGGGAGAAGAGGACATGGGTGCCCAGATCATTTTTTGGGTACCCAAATCAGATTTTTTTTTTGAATGGGACAGAAGGAAAGAAAAAAAAGTTTTGAATGTCTATTGGGAGGTAATAGACGTCTATTGGAGGACAATAGACGTTTTGAATTGATGTAATCTCTTTTTTTTTTTTAGATTTTTTTTTCTGTAATCAAAGTTTTATTTGTCTAAATTTAGGGAAATCAGTTCCGATTCTATTGACTGAAAGTCCTATTTGGGGGCAATAGACGTCTATTGAGGGGTAATACATGGCTGATAGTCGTCTATTGGGGGCTTTAAACTTTTTCGGTGAGATTTTCAGAAAATTCAGGTGGGCGGCGGCAAGTGACTGGAATTCGGCGAATGGTGACGAGGCTCCGGCGAAATCTCCTATGGTTTCTCTCTTTCTCTCTCTCTCTAAGTAACAAAGAGATGAAGGTAAAATGGTATTAAAAAAAAAACAACAAAAAAATCTTAATAGAGTATTAGGAAAGACCTCCTTAGAGTATTTTAGATAAGAGTGAATTAAAAAAAATTTAATGGGGTAAGTGCGAAAAAAAATCTCTAGAAATGAGGTAAATGGACAAAAATCCAACTTTTAAAGTTCCCCTATTGTTTTCATAAAAAAAAAAAACTCCCCATATTGTTTATAGTTTTCAACTTCTCAGATTCAAATGTTCTTTTCGGATATATGTCTATTTGATATCTTTACCACATTTCACACCTGGAAGTAATATATGCATGTCCTGTGGCACACAACAAACACCTGCTTCTATTTATGTATAATAACACTGCTTGCTTCTACTTTGAAATTGATTGTAACATGATTTTGATTGTAACATGATTTTGATGTCTAACCATTGCCTGACCTCTTAGGAACATGTTCAGCCCCTTGAGACCACTGCGACTGATCAGGGGGTTATAACACCAGTGGAAGAAAATCTGGCCATCATACCAGTAGCCGAAGTCACAACTCCGGTGTTCCCAGTCATCGAGTCTGCTCCTGTCGCCGAAGTACCTCATACCGAAGAAGTTAGGGAACAAGCATTCTCAGGCCAGAACCTAGAGCCTCTAGCTGAAGAAGCAAAGCCTGATGTTCATCAAACTCCCCATGCACGAGAGCAGCCTATTGAGGAACAAAGTGATCCCTTGGAGCCTTCAGCTGCTGCTACAGGAACACCAACACCTACCATTCCTGCACTGCCTCCTCCAAGTTCTCCGAAGTCATATGGGACGAAACGATCCTTGAGAGAGAAACTTCAAGCTCTGTCTGCCAACAAGGCTGCTAGCAGTTCCGGCCAGCCCGAGGAGGCGAATGCCAAGCTCAAAGCTCTTATTTCCACTGCTGACTTGAAAGACCCCTACACCAGACAACAGCTCTTGGCAGTGCTGCCCGCTCTCCAACTGTCTACTACCAAATGGATCGCTGATCTCGCTGTTCAAGAGCTATCAAAGTTACCGCAGGTCCTGGACAAAGAGGAATCATTATGCCAAGAATTGGCTGCTCTTAAAGCTCAGGGCTCCGAGCTTGACGTAAGGAGTCACATTCTCCTCTCTGAAGGTCCCTTAGCTGAAGAAAACATCCAGAAGGTTCAGGAGCAGAAGGTGGTGCTACTGGCTCTAGAAGAGCAAATCAAAAAGCTTGAGGCACGAGCAACTTCAATCCGGGCTGAGATCTCCCTTGGTGAAAAGAGGTATTCTGGTTTTGAAGCGTCCTTGGATCAGCTAGTTAAGGAACAGCAACTCAACCAGCTCTCTGTGGATTCAACAAGCCAAGAGTTGCTTAGGACTCGAGCTGTGAGTGACAGCTTAAGTACCGCCATCTTTACTTATCTCCGCCAGCTATTGTAGGCCTTAGTTTTACATTTGGGTGTATGTATTTATCAGCTAGAATTATACCTTATGCATTGTGGAGGATCACTATGACCATTTCTAAACTGTAAAAGTCGAGCATCTCCATCACTTGTGTCAAAAATCCACATCTAAAGACACATAAAGAGTCAGATCTTAATCAATGATATGTTAGCATTTTAATCTTGGTTATCCAATACTTTTTTATTTTTTAAAAAGTAAAAATGCCATAAATATTATTACATACCGGTTGATATAGCATGGGAAATAATAACAAATCAGAAGAAATCTCAAGCAAGAAATAAAAACCATGAGAGAGCCAAATAACTATGATCTAAAGTAAAAAAAAGATTGATGTTGAACAAGTAATTAATTCTGCAAAACAAATAGTGTCATGTTGGACAGAGGAAGAAAACAGTCTTTAAAAGGGATAAACAAAAACTTATAATTTGATAATTTTTTTTGCAATCCTAAGTTCAATTAACAGGCCTATGCTTGTATAACTACTATCAGCAGATATAGTTATGCCAAGGCAGCAGAAACAGTATATCGTTCCCAATCATGGATGGTTCATAGAGTAGATAAGCTCAAGTTGTCATGGTACTCAGAGAAAGACTTCTTTGCTTGATGAAGAAGGAAAAGCTCAATAAACAACTTATAACGACTGACTGACAATCACCAACTTATCTCCTATGGTCCTACCTATATAGCCCGACAACTTATATGTGTGCAAAAGAATTAATAAACGAAAACCAAGAAAGAACACTGAATTACTCTTACTTTAATAGAATTGTCTGATGATGAAGTCATTAACACTGGTTCGTTCACAAAAAAGTGCAGTGAAAGTATAGAACCATCGTGAGCCTCTTTTATAACTCATTGAAGCCGTCTTTTTTCGAGATTCCAAATGTCTATAACACCAGAAGAACCTCCAGATGCTAGAAGAGGCTGCCCATCTAAAAAGGAAGAATACATAGCATAAGCTAGTTCACGACTTCGCGCATATAAAAGTCAACACACTTCAAGATTGATGTCCACACAAAAACAGATGAAATGGATTATGTTGAACAGGAGGGAAATCAAAATTAATGCCAAATGTTGTAGTGTTTGGAAAATGCCAGGACATTAAGCAGAGAACAAACACAGACAAACCAAATGGTAATACTCGTGAAATATAATTGCACATCACCCACTTTTGACAATGTGCTAGTACTGTATGGTACCAAGGGAAAAAAAAAAATCTAGTACCATTATGTAAAATACTACTGCACAAAGAATTAGTATTATAAACCAACAGCCTAACGTTCTTACCTGTGATGAAAGATAAGGCAGTCATAGCACCTCATGTTGAATGATTAAACGTCAAATCGTTGTGAACATGAATTTTTTCATCAGCACAACCAACTGCAACACCATCTAGCACAGGAGACGAAACACAGCTGCATATAGAAGATTTCCATAACTTGAACTCATACAGTTTTTTCTTTGTGCTGATATTCCAAAGCTGCAGAAAACCTTCTTGACTCCCAATGATAACCTGTGCAGATCACAATGAGGGTTTAGTTTTAGATCGAAAGGGAAACACAGTCCACCTGAACTTTATTGAGGAAAGAGTTTGAGGTCAATTTCTAGTCAAAATATCACAAAATTTCTTTAAGAGAAAAGAAATTACCTTATTTAAGTAGGTATCTGGATGCATTATACAGCTAGGAGTAAATTTTTCGTCCAACTTAATATGTCCAACTGGATCAAGATTCTCATCAATTCCTTTAAATGTCATATATACATATTTCCTTCAACATCAACACTTAGGATATGCTCTCCAAACAATAGCGCAGATTGACCTTCGCATTACGGGTGCTTCACATAGCAACCTGTAAATGTATCATTTTTAGTGTTACAATGAAGTTCTGTCCGTCAAAGGTTTCCCAAAAACATCTACGCAATAAGATTACGGAAGCAGATCTATGATAATAAGTCACAGAGTGACAATATAGGCCATTGGTTTTCACACCAGTATTTCCACTAGATTGCACTACAATCACTGTCAAAGTCGATCTTCTAAAGCGTTTACTCTAAATTGATTTCAAAATAAGAGAGAGAGAGAGAGAGAGAGAGAGAGAGAGAGAGAGAGAGCGCGGGCGCGAGGGGAATTAGAGAAGGAATAGAGAGTCTGAAGCTTAAGCCTAGTGTATTTAGAGTGGAGTCCAAAAGTTTTTTTCATTGAGATTGACAAGAAATCTCAAGGAGAAACGATTATCATCACTGATAGAAGCAGATCAAAATGCTTTCAGATTGGAATCGGATTGGGTTGTGCGTTTTGGCTCATAGATCAGCTAAGAAAGGGAAGTTTTACAGGGGAACAAAATATCTGCAGGGTTTTCAGAGGTAATAACTATACTTTTTGGGTAGAGAACTACAGAAATAAAAATGGATCCTTCATGAAACTTTCTCGATGTGGAACATATGAAGCTGTCCATTCCATCATTTTACTGAAAGGGGAAGGAAATGAAGTGTAATACCTCATAAATTCGTTATTATTTTCCGAGGATTTTCTAGAATTAATTTAGCGGTACAATGTGGTTTGTGAATGGAGCGGAAATGTTTCGGACAAATTTTTATTCGAAAAGTATGGTTTTAGGGGGGGTGCAAAGATTGACTTTTTAGATGTTGGGTTTCTTTAAAAACTTCCTTCACGAAAGTTGTAGAGCACGTAGATAAGAGTTCGTGGACATGTGGAACGCAGAAATCGGAGTTTATATGAAGAAGTTATGGCCATCGAAAAAAGTTTCCAATTTAATATATATTGGGTTTTATTTAAGAACAAGAGGAATTGATAAACAGAAAGGGAGAGTAATATTTCAGAGAGAATGGAGATTTCAATGTGTTTATTCATCTCATTCAAAGGGGTATTTATAGGAATAAATTTGAAGTGTGAAAGCTCAAAGAGAAAATCAAAATGATAACCATCTTGATGATGATTTTCTGCCATGCTTGTTGCCCTTTGGTAAAGCATGTTTACATAAGTCTTCATACACTCAAGTACCTATGATTATACACTCAAGTACCTATCTAAATACTTTTACGTATTTTGTTACATGATATAGACATATACGATATTTATACATTTATACTACAACACTTCCCCTTGGATATTTCATGTTCAATAGTATTGTGTAGATGGTGCGCATTGAAGTTGCCTCGTTAAAAACCTTGCCAAGTAATAAAACCCTGTGGGAAAAAACAACCTTGGTCGAAAGGGAAAAAGAGCACAACACGCGCTGAGTGTGAAGTATGTTTCTGGATACTCCCCCTGATTTAGACTCCTCTTGAAGATCGTGGGAGTTTGGATATCCTCCTCAATCCGATGCTCCTTACATGTTTCTCGAAAGGGGATTTTGGTAGTGACTTAGTAAATAAGTCAGCTACATTATCTTCTGATCGGATTTGATTTACTTCAATATTTAGAAGTGTTTGTTGTTGCTGATTGTAGAAGAATTTCGGCGATATATGCTTGGTATTGTCGCCTTTGATGAAACCTAATTTCATTTGCTCAATACAAGCTGCATTGTCCTCGTAAATGCATGTAGGTTCATTTGTGGTGAATTTCAAACCACAAGTTCCTCGAATGTGTCTATTTATAGACCTTAGCCATATGCACTCACGCACGGCTTCATGTAGTGCAATTATTTCTGCATGATTTGAGGAAGTAGCAACAAGAGTCTGTTTTGTAGATCTCCAAGATATCGCTGTGTTTCCCATGGTAAAGACATAACCTGTTTGGGAGCGACCTTTGTGAGGGTTAGAGAGATACCCTGCATCAGCAAAACCCGTCAGAACATCATTTTGATGGAGGGGAGGAGGAGAACGTCGGTCACTATGGATAGTGTTGCCGGTGCTCACATTTCTTTTCTCTCTGTAGGGATAGAACAAGCCCATATCGATCGTACCTTTTAGGTATCGAAGGATTGTCTTTATACCAATCCAATGGCGGCGTGTTGGCGCATAACTGTGTCGAGCTAACAAGTTTACTGCAAATGAGATATCCGGTCTTGTGCATTGAGCTAAATACAATAATGCGCCTATCACACTTAGGTATGGTATTTCAGCTTCTAATAAATCTTTGTCCTCATCCCTTGGACGAAACGGATCTTTCATGGGCTCAAGACTACGGTTGATCATGGGAGTACTCACAGGCTTTGCTTTATCTTCATTAAAGCGCCTTAGTAACTTTTGAGTATATGCTGATTGATGGATCATAATCCCATCATTACGGTGCTCGAGTTCTATTCCGAGACAAAATCGTGTTTTCCCGAGATCTTTCATCTCAAATTCAGATTTCAAATATGTAGCAGTTTCTTTTAACTCATCTAGAGTTCCAATTAGGTTCATGTCATCAACATAAACTGCTACAATTGCAAATCCGGATCTTGTTCTCTTAATGAACACGCAAGGGCATATTTCATTGTTAACATATCCCTTCCCAATCAAGTAGTTACTTAGACAGTTATACCACATCCGTCCGGATTGTTTCAATCCATATAGTGAGCGTCTTAATTTTATTGAAAACGCGCTCCGTGGTTTAGAGCCACTTGATTTGGGTAATTGAAGTCCATCTGGAACCTTCATATATATCTCTGAATCTAGATCCCCATAGAGATATGCTGTAACCACATCCATGAGCTGCATGTCAAGTTTTTTGGAAACTACCAAACTGACAAGGTAGCGGAACGTTATAACGTCCATTACGGGAGAGTATGTCTCCTTGTAGTCGATTCCAGGACGTTGTGAGAAACCTTGCTCCACAAGGCGGGCTTTGTATCTAACAACCTCATTTTTCTCATTACGCTTTCTAACAAAGACCCATTTATGGCCAACAGGTTTTATATTTGGTGGTGTCAGTGATATAGACCCAAATACCTGTCTCTTTGTTAGTGAATCCAATTCAGTCTGGATCGCTTTTTTCCATTTGGACCAATCTGCTCTTCGTTGACATTCTTCAACGGAGCGAGGTTCGATATCATCGTATTCTATAATTCCTTTTGCAATATGATATGCAAACGCATCATCAATAGCCATAGAATTTCTGTCCATAATTACATGTATACTAGTGTAATTCATGGAGATCTCTCTATTCTCTGGAATTGGTTCTACTATTGGAGCGTCCTCCAATGATGTCTCTTGGACATAACCATAATCCGGAATTTTTTCATGAGATGGATTATTTATATCGATGATTAATGGATTATTTTGTGTCAAGCTCGCTTTCTTTCTTGGGCGAGAATCCATCGAACCTATAGGCCTCCCGCGCTTTCTAGCAGGAGCCATAGGTCTAGCCACTCCATCACCCATAGAGGGGATGTCATGTCCTTTAGTTTTAGGAACATCAATCCTTGCAGGTACGTTTGCAGCAGGTATGTGTGATCTTGTCACTTTAGCGATATCAGAAAACGCATCAGGCATTGATTCTGCTACGTTCTGAAGATCGAGAATCCTCCGCACTTTTATTTCAGACTGTGTGGTTCGGGGATCAAGATGAGACAAAGTGGGGACAGACCACGACAATTCCTGTCTTTTCTGTTGAACATTAATGTTCTTGTCTCCCCCTAATGACGGGAATACTGTCTCATCAAAGTGACAATCCGCAAATCTAGCTGTAAATAGATCACCTGTCAAGGGTTCTATGTAGCGAATAATGCTTGGAGTATCATATCCAACATAAAGGCCTAAGCGTCTTTGAGGACCCATTTTGGTACGCTGTGGCGGCGCAATTGGCACATAGACTGCACACCCAAATATGCGTAAGTGTGAGACATTAGGCTCATACCCAGTCACCAGTTGGGACGCAGAAAAGGGTTGGGTGGCAGTGAGTCTCAGACGAATAAGCACAGCTGCATGTAATATTACATAGCCCCAAGCAGAAATAGGGAGATTGGTGCGCATAACCAATGCCCTGGCAACCATTTGAAGTCTTTTAATGGCAGTTTATGCGAGTCCATTTTGGGTGTGTACATGAGGGACAGGATGTTCGACCTCAATCCCAATGGACATGCAATAATCATCAAAGGTTCTTGATGTAAATTCTCTAGCATTGTCAAGACGAATTGACTTAATATGATGATCAGGGTGGTGAGCCCTTAATTTAATGATTTGTGCTAGGAGTTTAGCAAATGCAGCATTTCTTGTGGATAAGAGCATGACATGTGACCAACGTGTCGATGCATCAACCAACACCATAAAATATCTAAATGGTCCGCAAGTTGGTTGGATAGGTCCACAAATATCACCTTGTATTCTTTGTAAGAATGATATATTTTCTTTAGTGTCCTTTGCATAGGATGGTCTTGATCCTACCTTTGCTAAAGAGCAAGCTTTGCAAAACGAATGATATACTTTAGAAGTAACTCTTTGGACCAATGTTTGGTTCGTATTTTTTTTCGTTTTGAATAATGGATGTCCGTGTGAAGTTTTTAATATACGGAGCATCATGTCACGACCTGGATGTCCCAAACGGTCGTGCCAAAGCTTGTATGTGTCAGGATCCCATAAATTGTCATTCATGACATGGTTGGATTCAATGACTCTAATAGTGGTTGCATACAATCCACCAGAGCGACACATAAGTTTCTCTAAAACTCGTGTATTTCCGTAGTTTTTAGAGGTGATGCAAAGGAACTCTTGTCCATTCTCACAATGTGTTTCCACATGAAAATCATTGGCTCTTATGTCTTTAAAGCTTAATAGGGTCCTTCCGGCCCTTGGAGCATATAGAGCTTCGGCGACATTAACATTTGTGCCATTTGGTAACAAAAATTGAGCTGGTCCTCGACCATGAATGAATTGTGATGGTCCTGCCATCGTAGTTACTGAGGATCGACTGGGTGTCATCCATAAAAATAATTGCCTATGTCGCAATATCGTATGTGTGGTGCCACTATCAAGAAGGCATTCCAATTCTCCGGAAAACATACTGAAAGGAATAAAGTTCGGAATATTAACACATGTCCATGACATTGAATGCGATACTTTATTAATAGGGAAAATAGCCAATGATTACATCAAAGTTATTCATAAGTCTATTCCAAATATCAAACTTTAGACAAATTGCTATCACTCAATCCGTTTGGTAATTCCAATGAAATATGACCAGGAAAGTAGAGAGATGTTGGTGGAGCGAGGCTCGCTTAAATACCCCGATCTCAATTGCTTTCCTAGACATCATACTTCATTAGGTACGCCACATAAGAAGGAGTTTAATACAATTGTTATTTATTGACTAAGGCACATTTGCCATTCTTGGAAAATAGAAAGAGGATTATTCTAATCAAAGTCTGTGGCATCTTCGTGCTCTTCATCTACAGCTTTGAAGTCCTCAACAGTGAGATTGACATCTTCACTATTTTCATCTTCGGCAAGGTTAGCTTCTTGCTCTCTTGCTTCCCCGTACTCCTTGTAGCGTGCAGCTAATTGGGTACTTACATGACATTGTTTAAACTAATGCTCGATTGATCCACATCTATGACACATGTCATTGTGGTTCCCTCCCTTCATTTGAGGTACAGGTTGTGCAGATTGTGCAGGTTGTGCAGGTTGTGCACGTTGTGGATATCCCCTAGGAGGGTTACTACTACTACCACGATGCATGGTGCGACCTCCACGGCTCATGGTGCTATTTCCACGGCCGGTGTTGCCATATCTCTCTCTTCCACGTGTGGAGTTGCCATCACGTGTGCCCGCTCTAAAGTTGTGGTTTCCTTCCCTATTGGGGCGGTTATATGGACCTGTTCGTCCTTCATGTCCTCTATTATTAGGGTACACATGTCCCCTATTGCTGGGGTACCGCTCCCTGTGCCCTCTCTTGGGTGCATTATAATTTGCCTCACGAACGCTCTTGGTTCCAATGGGTCTTGAATTATAATTCTTTACGAGAATGTTGTCGTGCTTTTCGGCTACCGACAAAATATTTATGAGTTCATTGAACCTCGTAATTCGTCCAGCATTTACTTCAGTGGGATACTGCTTTGATAGTAAAATTGCTGCAACCGGGAAGGTGGAGAGAGTTTTCTCAATTAGCTCTTCTTCTGTGAGGGGTCTTTGACAGAACCTCAACATGGATTTGAGACGAAGAGCTTCTGAATTGTACTCAGCAATAGACTTGAAGTCTGAGAAGCGTACATCGTTCCACTGAACCTTCAAGTCAGGGAGGAGAGAATCTTGGATATTGTTAAAGCGCTCTTGTAGTGCCTCCCATAAATCCTTTGCATCTTTGATAGACATGTACTCTAGTCTGAGTGCTTTGTCCATATGACGTCGCATCAAGATGGTTGCTTGTGCATGCCTCTTGGGTGTTCGAGGGAACACAAGGGCCGGGTTTGGTTCATGGATGATGGGCAATATCCCCTTTGATGTGAGATGGTTCTCAACGTCGGTTTTCCAGCTATGGTAATCCGAACCTGTTGAGTCAAGGATTTGAAAATCGAGTCTAGGTTCATTCGACATCCTTGAAGATAAGAAGAAAATATTAGTTTCGGAGTTAAAACTTCCACGAAAAATAAGATTTCCGAGCTATGCTACCAAGAAATCAATTTCCAAGAATCATTGTGAACACTCTTAGTTCATTGATTACGAACGCTCTTAGTTCGTTTGACGTGAATTTCTATAATTCCGCTTTTGATTGTAAGTTCCCGATAAAAAGGGAAAAGGAGAGAAAATAAATAAAAACTCAAAAAACGGGAACTTTTAGTAAAGAATACCTTGGAATAGTGTTACCGGAAATTTTTGACCGGAAAAATTATCGGAGGTGACCGGAAGGATCGTTGGAAAAAGTTGAGAAAAATCGTCCGAAAATTCGCCGGAAAAGTCGCCGGAAAAGTGTCGAAAAAGTCGCCGGAAAAATTGTCGAAAAGTCGCCCCGCAAATCTGTCGAGAGATGTGTCGACAGCTGCTCGGCTGATGGCTCGGCAGCTGCTGCGCAGGGCCTCGGCAGCACCTCGGCAGGTCTCGGCAGCACCTCGGCAGGACCTCGACAGGTCTTGGCAGCGGTCCGGCAGCGGTCCGGTTTGGTTTTTCTGCTTCCGGCGGCTGGTTCAGACTGTTTCCGGACTGTTCCGGCAATTCTGAGACCGGTTCCGGGCTCCTGGAATCAAGGGCTTTGATCTGAGCTAGGGTTTGGGGATTTTATGTAGGTTTGGAAAAATGACTTCGATCGATAATGAACTCTTCTTTCGTTAATTTTCGATTCTAATTCTAGAGCAACTTCGTGCTGATAACGTGTTTAAGAACAACATGAATTGATAAACAGAAAGGGAGAGTAATATTTCAGAGAGAATGGAGATTTCAATGTGTTTATTCATCTCATTCAAAGGGGTATTTATAGGAATACATTTGAAGTGTGAAAGCTCAAAGAGAAAATCAAAATGATAACCATCTTGATGATGATTTTCTGCCATGCTTGTTGCCCTTTGGTAAAGCATGTTTACATAAGTCTTCATACACTCAAGTACCTATGATTATACACTCAAGTACCTATCTAAATACTTTTACGTATTTTATTACATGATATAGACATATACGATATTTATACATTTATACTACAACAGGTTTTTCCAGAAATTGGGTCATAATTCCCAAATTCTCATTTTTGGAAACCCAAATTCTCTTCGTTCTCTCTCCTCCGCGCAACCCAGACCCGTGTACAAAACCGGTGACCCGACCCCACTGGTTCTCTTACCTCTGGCCACCTCCGGCGACGGGACAAGCCAAGACTGACTCAGACCAGCCTCACGCGTCGTCCTGTAGTGGTGGTTGTCACGGTGGTTCACCGGAAAGTGGAGATCAGAGCTCTAACAGTTGAAGCAATCGGGACCCGACCAGAACCCACTTTTCCTGTAACGTCTCGGCCGATCCTTCTCGGTTTTGGAATCTCCTCCTCCTCTTGATTATCCCCATCCCCGCCTAGAAGGACGATTTTGAGTGAGTGAAAGATCAAGGGTTGAAGATCAGTGGTGCATAACGGATCTGGAGCTTGATTAGACAGCAGCGATTGGTCAATCTTGCAAGCCTGATCTTAGACAATCTAGATCGATCTAGGCATAGCTCCAGGTATGAAAGTTGCTCTACTCTTCATGATGAACATTTCTAGATAGCTTGATTGTTGTGATTTTGAGTTTGACCGGTGGCGGTGCACCACTGCCTGTGGCGGCGTTCCGGTCATGTAAGGAACATTTTCTGGTTTTATATATTATCTACTCGTCGATACAAGCGTTTTGATATATAATACGCAATTTTTGGAGATAGTATGAATATGTTATGATTTTTACAGTTTCGAACTGTTCGATTTTCTATCCGTGTGGATTCGAGCGTCCGATCGACTTGTGATTTTGGCATATCGATCGTAGATGTATTCCAGAGACTTTGGGTGGTCTCGGATGAGGTTTTTCCTCAATTGGTGTTACTTTCGGGTTGTAGTCTGATTTGGAGAAATCAAACTTTAATCACTTGCTTTGAAATTAGATGATTTCGTACCACAAGTGGTATTAAGATGTGACCTTGATGTGATTAGGTACATGGAAAGTGTGTTCAGTGGATTGTGGAGATTAGTGCTTATTTCGGTTGTGTGAAGACGCAACGGGATTCAGAGGTGAGTAATCTCACAATGTTCATTTACAAATGAAGTTACCCTTATTGTTTTGAGAGTTATTTATTTAGCTGCAAACTATAGTTGGTATTAGTAGACATTCCTGAGTGAATGACTACGTGTGTGTATATATATATACACGTGAAATATATATGTATTTGTGGACTTTGTTGGTTGATGAAAACAATACGCATAAATAGTGTTTTTTTAATTATTTTGGGTTGTGGATTTTTGGAAAACAAATGATTGTGGAAATGCTGATTTCTATTATTTTGAAAAGCATTGGGAATGGTGTAACATTTTGAGTCTTGTGCAACTTCTTTAAATATTTTACTCCGAGAGGCCCTAGGATTTAATGTCACAAGTTGACTTTTGGCAGTATATCGAGTAATCACCTACATCTTTGGCCGGACGAGTGGTTATGATTCAGTTAGAGCTCTAGTCTGTCTGCCAGTGTAATTCATGGGGTAACAGAGCGAGGTTATATCTAACTCATGAGTTTGTGTTTTAAGGAATCAAGGAGTGAGTTGCTTTCCTTATATACGATTTGAAAGAAATCAATGTGTGAGTTGCTTTCTTTATTTCGTGATTTGAAAGAAATCAAGGTGTGAGTTGCTTTCTCTTATTTACAATTTGAAAGGAAATCAAAGCGGGAGTTGTTCTCCTTTATTTCGTGTTTTAAGGAATCAAAGTGTGAGTTGTTTTCCTTATCATAAGGGTGAGTTACTTCCTTGAGTTGCATTACCATGGCTTTGGATATCGTGATTTGGAAATCAGCCTTTGTGCGTCAAATATGATTTCAAACATTACTTGAAGGGTTTTGTTTTGGACTATGATCATGGATTTGAATCCTGAATTGAGACATGAGCATATAGATTCCTTTATGAGTAGCCTTGTTGATGCATGCTATTGAAATAAGTGAAATTGATAGTTAATGCTGTGAACTATGCTTATTGACTATTAGGTTGAGAGGACTTAAGCATGTTGTTATTGTTGCTGGTTTTGAGTTTACTCATACAAGTTTGCAAAAGCTTACCAGGTTTGTGTTTGCAACCCTGTGCACTATTCCGCTGTGTAGGGATTTATCCTGCAAGTTAGGGGGAGCGTGATTGAAGCCGTAGATTTTCCTTTCTGTTGCAGTGGTAGATTTATTTCCTAATTGTGTCATGAACTTATTAGTCTTCCGCTGTGTAATGAGCATTGTGTGTGCAGTTACTTATTGAATTGATGTTTCAGTTTAATTTGTAAACTTTGCTTAATGTAATATGTGACTCTAAAAAACGAGTCTGTATTTACATTGTGGGTTCGGGACATCGTTGAGTGCCTTGTTTAAAGGAAAAATTTCTCATCTAATTAGTATTAGTGTTCGAACCATCACGTCGGGTGCTATGTATTAATGTAATTGTTTTATTATTGTATCTGAAATTCGGGGCGTGACATGAAGGCTGGCAATGGATGGAGGAGAATCTAAACACTTTTATGGAAAAGCAAGGAGGAAGTGAAGCAAGTCCAAGAGAAAACGATGATTCAAAAACAGAGGGAGCGGTTTCCAGAAAATCAGCTAGAAAGCAATCGTAGCTTCATGAAACAAGGAGGTACTAAGAAGCAAAAGCTGGCGGATACCAAAAAATCTTGTGCTTGTACAGTGATTTGTGAAAGGCAGGCTACTTTTCAATCTTAGAAGAACAGTGAAAGAGGCTTATCAAAGTGGCTGGGCAAAGAGATAGAGCTTTATTGATACGTCTTAAATTGTCACGCCCCGAATTTTAGAATAAAAATTCAAAATCCGAATCATGAAAAATTCTACAAACTCAAATAATCATGTTGAAAATTTCTTTTCTTAACATCCTCACCACACGAAATAAAACCAAACCGAATTTAGTCTCGGTTAATTATTACAACACTAATAGAACATGAACTGTAAAGCTCTAAATGAGCATACAGACCTCACAACTAAATGAAATAACAACAACTGCTGTAACACCTAAGCAGCACGGTCACCTCCCTGGTTATCCTGACCTGCAGGAATATCCGCTACACCATTTGAATAGTGTACTGGGATTGCAACAACACAAAACCCGGTAAGCTTATGAAAGCTCGTATAAGTAAAAGGAAAGAACTATTGTTTAATTTAATCATAATTATTCCCACACAAATCATCACCCAACAATTTCCACATCCACAAAGTACTAACAATCTCAATCAAACACCATTTCAATATATCAAGACAAACCCCAACTCACATCTTCCTTCACAACACCTCGACATCGTATTTATAAAAAATACGGTACTTGACAGACTAGAGCTCTAACTGAATCGTAGCCCGTCACCTGGCCTAGGTTATGGCATCCGACATATTCATCATTATCGTATTTCATCAATATGTATACTTATATACATATTTAGAACATCAGATAATTTCACATACTCAACCAATTGTATCCCATCATCCACCCAGGATTAGAACGTCCGATTACCCCACACCGGTCACAACGTTGACCTAAACCCGTAAATGAGCACAACAAGTAATATCACATACTGAAATCAACCCAACCAAGTTACACAATATTATTATGAAATTACACAATTGAAATATAATTAATTCAACAATTCCACTCAATCATATCATCACTCAACCATCCACTCATCAATATATATTTTTCACGTAAATATATATATATATACGTAATCATCCACTCAGGAATGACCACTAATACCATCTATAGTTCACACAAGAAAATCGTGAAATTCATTTATATAATTAAAATTCATTTTACTTACCTATGGACCGTGGTGATTCAAGTCCATGAAATTTTAAAACAAATATTTAATCCGCAATATTTCTCACACAATTACCAAAATAAATAAATTTAAAATGCTCGGTTTGTAATATGAACCACGTGAGTTTTACTCAGCTCGATACTCCTGCTGCATCTTCAATACAATATAAATAACGACGAAATAGCCCACTCAAATACAATCCGTCAATCACCTAATCAAATGTGATTCGAATTTAGCCAATAATTCCAAAACATAATTGGACTACCATTTAACGGCCGGATTTTAATTTATAATAAAATCCGACGAGCGGATTCTCAGGAATCGCTCCCCTAATTACCGTTTTGCACACATACGAAGATCCAACGGTCGGATCTTCGCCCATGATCACGCAAAGCCACTGGGACAGTCATATGATCATCATATCAATTTTACAAGTTCATCGGACGGTCCTAATTTCACATATCATAAATCTAACGATCGAAATCGATCGAAATCACAAACTTCATAACTAATTCATACGATATCCGAAAAATGCGTATAATACTCCGAAATGATATTGAAACATAGAATCATAAAATGGACAGAAACCAAATTTTAGACCTCCGGAGGTGGCCGGAAAGGGCCGCCAGAATTAGGGACAGAGCCGCCGCCGACCACCACCAATGGTGTCGGGGCCGAGCTTCTCCCCTTCGTTTCATCATTCTGAGTAACTTTCATAACTAGCACAAGACCAAAAAATGACGGAAAGGGATCGAAAAGTACCAATTACAGTCGGCGGCCGGAAATTTTCCAGAAACCGACGAGTTTGAAAACCGATGTGAAAACTGCAACAACTCAGTTCGATCTCTTCTGGAAACTTGTTCAGAACTTCATTACGAACTCACCAAGCCAAGAATCACAAGAAACGATCGTGTATAACCCAGGATATTTGGATCGATAGTTGGTTTTTCGATCTAAACGAGGTCGAGCTCCGACGAACTTGAAAACGTTCGACCCAATTCCGATCCTTCTTGGTGCTTGTAGAGGAAGTTGAGGCGAGCTCAATGAGCCAAGAATGAAGTGAAATGGTGATCTGTAGCTCGAGATATCGAGATCGAACCGAAAACGAACCTTTTCGGTTCGGGCAGTGCCGCCGCCGCTGCCGGCCGTGTCGCAGTGCAAGGCTACCTTTGGCAGCTACGCAAGGTTGAGGCGAAACTCCTGGAGGTGGTTGCAGCTCGAGAGGTGGCCGGAGGAGAGAATGGGAGCATGGTTTCTCCGTGCTCTGTTTTGCTTGCTTTCGGCGGAGAGGAAGAAGACGCGAGAGAGAGAGAGAGCTACAGTGCTTTCCAAAAACAGAAATGGAGGCCGGACCAAAAAGGAATTTTCCCAAAAAAAAACTTCTAGGGTTTTTTCTATATATACAAGTTTCGGAAAATCTTCTAAATTCAATAACTAATTCAGAAAAAATCCGATCCTTATATTCCGCACGTGTACGGACTAGTATCGATATGCTCTACAACTTTCATGAAGGAAGTTTCTCCAAATTTTTCACGTAGAAAAAGTCGATTTCTCAAACCGAGCATTTCGAGCTTTTCGTTAAAATAATCATTTCGAACCTTCGATAATTCAAAAAGTGAAATATTATCGAACAACATTCGTGAAATCCCACAATAATCGTTCAATACAATTACTCGAATTTAAAATGAAAATCGCGGGTATTACATAAATGATGCACAACTTAAACCTTGCACTCAAACATCATCGTTGGTAATATAGTGATCAAGCAAGGGTCATTACCCGCTGAAGATTGTTTCTAAACTGCTAATCAATTGTCACAAACTATTCTAAACTATGCTACTGAATAGTTAACGAAAATAAATTAAGTAACTAACCTAGACTCAATGGAAGTTTCTAAAAATTTTACAGGACACTAAAGGCACATTGAACAACATGTACACAAAATTTTAGAATAGTTGGAGTTTCTTTGCTATATGAAATAAATCTCGTAAAACTGAACACAGAAGCTAATCAAACATAAACAGATTTTATAAGATTCTAAAACTATTAATAGAAACAAAGCTAAGGACTCATTCTCTACCACTGAACACATTCATTCATATCAAAGTTTAGTTATGGAATTCTAATTCTCAATTGAATTTACCCGAAATTAACTCACAAGCTCGAGTTAACCCATTACCCTTTCTTAGTTCCTCGTTAAGTGAATACAAGCTCACCACTTAATCTATTTTCGAATATGCAACCTAGACACAAGCTCGCTAAGTTTAACATATCAAAATCATTAAGCAAGAAAAGGGTTTGGATAAATCTAGGGTCACAAGTACGTTGGTAGTCTTGCTAAACCTATGGTTTGAGTCACATGTAATTCGCGAAAACATTTTGTTACTCAATTAGAATGAACACAAGACATATACGAATCTAGTGTTACTCCTAGCATTAGAATCCTAACTTATTCATTTAGTTGCGCACCTAAGCAAATAAGTAAAGATTCATCTTGTTGGCACAGTGAAACGAACACTCAATTGATAATATAGAAAACCAAAAACTAAAATGTCATCAATATGAATTGAACATGTTCGGGGCTTTGAAATCGCCCCTAGCTACAAAAAGATTTAGCTAGACATAGTTATGAAGAAAACAAAAACTAGAAGAAAAGAAAAGGAAGAGATGATAGCTGGATGATGGCAGAAAGGATGTTGTTCGTTCTCCTCTTGTGCGGTAGACATAAGTCTAGACTAAATGTCTCTTTCTCTCCATTCATTTCTCACACTTAATTATGCTCTCTAATCTGGTCATCTCTCTCCCAATACTCTCTATCTGTTGTCCATTCCAGCCCTTGCTTTTATAGAGCTCCTAGCACTAGTTATTGCAGTTGGAAATATTTCTTTGTCAAAGATGGATGGCTGCAATCTTGTCAAAATTGGTGTGCTGTAGTTGTTGTAAAGGAATGGTGGCTGCAATCTTGTCAAAATTGGTGGATACAAGGCTGCTGTTTTTCAAGAGTAGTGTGCTGCAGCTGCAGTCAAAGTTTGGTGTCTTGCAACTTTGTCAAATTAGGTGTGCTGCCACTTCAGTTAAAGTATCAGATTCTCGGAATGTCTGACCTTATTGTACTAATTCGGCCATAACTTTTTGTAGAAAAATGATATGGACGAACCGTTAAAAGTTCTGGAAACTAGACATCCAAGGCTTTCCAACATATAAAGCTCACTTTCTCATTCACTCTGAGCTGTTCTCAGTTTCATTTTGAAATTGACTGATCTGCACAGGCAGATTTGCTGATTTGGCTTCTTTTATTCTACTTTGCTCCATACCACCTACAAAACATAAAAATAAAGTAAATGACTCAAATAGATGGAAAACTAGCTAAGAAAGCATGAAGAAATTAATATAGAATCATGTACATTTATGAGCTTATCAAATTCCCCCACACTTATCTTTTGCTAGTCCTCGAGCAAAACAAAAGAAACTGACTAGAAAAAGCACAAGAACTTAATGTCTTCAAACACCTCAGAGAACTTACAATGCCCACAAGTATGATCAACAAAATTGGAATAGTCATATATCAGAATTCACAACTTGACTTAAAAGCTAATTTATTTTGATAACCATCATGCTCAAAGTATAATGCAAGGATAATCAAACCCACGCAACAAATGGGAACCAACTTCCTCATGGTTCAAACAAGAAATTCACTTAATTTCTCACAGAGATGCTCTCAATTCTTTTTCACTCATGATTTTCTGACTCAGCGCACACAATCCTAAGTATTTCTACGTGAGAGAATTGATAATATAATGACAACAAAAAGCTCACGTAGAAAACAAGACAAAAAAAAAGCTCTTTCTGAATATATATATATATATATATTTTTCACTTAGATTCCACGAACGATACTAGCATAAGACCAAATGAACCCAAGCCATAGGCTCATCTCCATGCACAAATCTCCACAGGCCAACTGCCGTCCCCAATGATCAAATAGGTCTTTTATTCAGGGTTATAATGGAGCCAAGGGTTAAGGTTAAAAGAAAGAAAGGATATGGAATAACAAAGTTCCTAAAGAACCTAGTGGAGCACTAGAAGAACATAAGAGATAACAAAATATTGAAACTCCTCAAGGTAAATCAATCTTCAAATGCATGAAGCAAGCAATTTTTTTTTTCAAGGCCAGATGTCATCTTCTTGGGCCTTTGCTTCATTCTAAACATTTCTTCTAACGCTCATGAAATAGGACAAAGGCCAAATTTTCTTGAGCAGGCCTTCAGCTCAAAATAAATTCCTTATTCAAAAAGGGGGAACTAAAATCCATACACACTTTTTTTTTTCTCCTTTGCCGTATACTTATTTGTTTTCTTCATATTGTTTTCTTTTTCGGCATACATATATATTTTTTTTTATGGACAAGTCTTTCCCCCACACTTGCTTACAAAAGTACGTTGAACATAAGTATCTCTCTAAAGATTGCCCCACTAATTCCTTAGGATAGGGTAAGGATATATCTATACTAAGCTCATGGTAAAGGAGTTTGTGGGTGATGAAAGAAAAAGGCTCAATGTAGGCTCAAAAGGGGTTTATCTAGGGGGTTGCACAATTTGCGTGCATAAAGGGACACAAGTTTAATTTGGCTATGGTGGTAAATCCTAGTGCCTATATCCCTTCAAAGGTTCTAGCATTAGATTGGCAAAAAGTTTCGACAGGCATGAAAGATGAGTTCTAGCATTCTCAGTTACATTAAAAGTTGCGGTCAATATGCATAGTCAAGATGAAACGACATGTGAAATCAACAAACCCCCTTTCAAGAAAATAGGATGATCTAATAAATTCACTCAGAAAAGAAAAGCACATATACAGGATCAAATGCTTACAAGGGTTAAAATTAAGTTCAACTTGTCCTAGCATGCATCAATCGATTCTCAAGTATCACATTAGCCTAACCATCAATGCATATATGTCAAGCACAATAATCATAAAAATCCATTAGCAATTACTTGAAATCAAGAATCTGACATATGCTTGTAATCATCTTGTGACCATAATAAATTTCTGAAAAGTTCAGACTTGTAGTGTTTGGAAGAACCCTAACAAAGAATAAACCTAAGAACTAGACTCATTTTTTTTTTTTTTTGGGTAACAAAAAGTTCAAATTCCTTCCCCCCACACTTAAACTAAACATTGTCCTCAATGCATGATCTAGAATTAATCATGCAACGATATAGTTAAGTATAGAAGGAAAGACAAAAACACAACAAAAACAAACATAGCTAAGAAGAGAAGAGAATGCTCCCTCATGTAGACCTCCCAATGCTCATGATCTTTGGACACCGACCCAAGGCTATAAGCTTTGAATTTCTAGTGTGTGCGGGCTCCATGCCAAATGCGCTTCAAAGATGCTCCAATAATGCTCAAAGTCAATAGGAAACAATACTTTTCAACTAGCACACACACAAAAACATAAAATCGAACAAAACAAGAAGCAAACAAAGAAAACAAAAGGAATAAAGAAAGCTTCCCTTAGAAAAGTACCACAATCTTCCTCCTTCATTGATTGGGTTGCCTCCCAAGAAGTGCTTGGTTTAACGTCCTCAACCAAACGAGGCAGGAATCAATCTTCTTGTGACTCTGGTTCGTGAAGGGGCAATACTTCCACATTTTGCATCACAAAAGGCTCATAATAGATCTTCAGTCGATGTCCATTTACCTTGAATATTTTGTCGGTTTTTTCACTACGAATCTCGACTGCACCATGAGAGAAAACATTAGTAATAACAAAAGGACCAACCCAACGAGAGCGTAGTTTACCTGGAAACAATTTAAGGCGAGAATGGAAGAGAAGAACTTTTTGTCCTACGACAAAAGTTTTCCTTATGATCATTTTGTCATGAAAGGCCTTTGTTTTCTCCTTGTATATTCTTGAACTCTCATAGGCATCGTTGCGTATTTCCTCAAGCTCATTCAATTGCAGCTTTCTTTGCTCACTAGCAGCATCCAAGTTCATATTGCACCACTTCACTGCCCAATATGCCCTATGCTCCAACTCAACCGGAAGGTGACACGGTTTTCCATAGACCATTCTGAATGGTGACATCCCAATTGGTGTCTTATAAGCTGTTCTATATGCCCATAATGCATCATCAAGTCGCAAGCTCCAATCTTTCCTATTAGGATTCACGGTCTTTTCCAAAATTTGCTTTACCTCACGGCTAGAAACTTCTACTTGGCCACTTGTTTGAGGATGATACGGCGTTGAAACCTTATGTGTGATGTTGTATTTCCTCAACAATACCTCAAATGATCTATTGCAAAAGTGACTTCCTCCATCACTGATGATAGCTCTTGGTGTTCCAAATCTAGTAAAGATGTTAGATTTAACAAAATCTACAACAACTTTAGAATCATTAGTCCAGGTGGCTTTAGCTTCCACCCATTTGGAAACGTAATCAACAGCTAAAAGAATGTAAAGGTTACCATACGAGGACAAAAAAGGTCCCATGAAATCTATGCCCCAAACATCAAAAAGTTCAACAACAAGAATAGGAGTTTGTGGCATTTGCTTTCTAGCACCTAAATTACCTGTTCGTTGACAACGATCGCATGACTTGCAAAACTCAAATGCATCCTTGAACAAGGTAGGCCAATAAAATCCACTCTCAAGTACCTTGAGAGCTGTCCTTTTTGCTCCAAAATGACCACCACATGCATAGGAATGGCAAAAAGTAAGAATAGAGAGAAATTCAGAGTTAGGTATGCACCTTCTTATCAACTGATCTGCACAATGTTTCCATAAGTAAGGATCATCCCACACATAATACTTGGCAGTTTTGGCAAGCTTGTCCTTTTGAGCCTTTGTCAAATCATCCGGAAACTTCTTGGTTACTTTGTAGTTGACGATATCTGCATACTAAGGTTCCAAAATTTCTAAGTGAAAAAGTTGCTCATCCGGAAAACTTTCATGTAAAGGCAATAGATCCTCCTCTGCATTTGAACCATTTACAAGTCGACTTAGGTGATCTGCTACCACATTCTCACTTCCCTTCTTATCCTTGATTTCCAAATCAAACTCTTGTAAGAGAAGCATCCACCTAATAAGCCTCGGCTTTGCATCCTTCTTTGTAAGAAGATACTTCAAAGCTGCATGGTCAGAAAACACAATCACTTTAGTACCAATTAAATATGAACGAAATTTCTCTAAAGCGAAAATAACAGCTAAAAGCTCCTTCTCTGTAGTTGAATAATTCAACTGAGCATCATTAAGAGTCCGAGATGCATAGTAGATAACGTGTGGAAGCTTGTTCACATGTTGGCCCAAAACAGCACCTACAGCATAGTCAGAGGCGTCACACATTAGCTCAAATGGTAAATTCCAATCAGGAGGAGTGATGATTGGTGCTGTGGTTAACAACTCCTTAAGTTTCTCGAAAGATTTCTTGCATTCCTCATCAAACTCAAATGCCACTTCCTTTTGTAACAACCTACATAATGGTCTTGATATTTTTGAGAAGTCCTTGATGAATCGCCTATAGAAACCTGCATGTCCAAGAAAAGAACGAACCTCTCTCACACTTGTGGGAGAGGGTAAGGAACGTACAAGATCTATTTTTGATTTATCAACTTCTATGCCCTTAGCAGAAATAACGTGCCCTAAAACAATGCCTTGATCAACCATGAAATGACATTTTTCCCAATTTAAAACAAGGTTAGTTTCAATGCAATGATTAAGCACAAGAGATAGATTATTTAAGCATTTATCGAAAGAATCACCATAAACACTAAAATCATCCCTGAATACTTCTATGATGTTTTCGACAAAATCTGTAAAAAAAACTTACCATACATCTTTGAAACGTTGCAGGCGCGTTACAGAGTCCAAAAGGCATCCTCCGGTATGCAAAAGTCCCGAAAGGACAAGTGAATGTTGTCTTTTCTTGATCCTCCGGAGCAATAGCAATCTGATTGTAACCTGAATAACCATCAAGAAAGCAATAATGAGAATGACCAGCTAACCTTTCGAGCA
The DNA here is from genome assembly GCA_025331145.1 of Rosa persica. Lineage (NCBI taxonomy): Eukaryota > Viridiplantae > Streptophyta > Magnoliopsida > Rosales > Rosaceae > Rosa > Rosa persica. Next base: position 9,126,212 of record WFKR01000004.1, read on the forward strand.
TCTGATCGATAAAGGGTAGTGGGAAGTGATCGTTGTGGGTTGCTGTGTTTAATTTTCGATAGTCAATACACACCCGCCACCCAGTTTGCACACGTGTAAGCACTAGCTCATTGTCTTTATTTTTCACAACTGTGATACCAGATCGTTTAGGAACTACCTGCACTAGGCTCACCCATTTGCTATCTGAGATGGGGTAGATCACACCCACATCTAGTAACTTTAGTACCTCCTTCTTTACCACCTCCATCATGACAGGATTCAAACGACGCTGAGCTTCCCTTGTTGGTCTTGAACCTTCCTCAAGAAGTATTCTATGCATGCAAGTTGCCGGGCTAATGCCTTTTATATCTGCTATGCTCCATCCAATAGCGGTCTTGTACTCCTTGAGCACACGAATCAACTTTTCCTCCTCTAACTCTGTGAGGTTTGAGGCAATGATCATAGGGGTGTTCTTTCCTCTCCCAAAAATGCATATTTCAAGTGATCCGGTAGTGGCTTAAGCTCTAACTTGGGGGCCTGCACCACAGAAGGCAACAACTTTTCAGTAGATAAAGGAAGAGAAGTGAAATCATTGGAATTACCTCCAAACAGTGGTAATGACTCAAGGGCAGCCACAGTTTCCTCAATATCTTCCCTCAACTCAATGTCCCTTTTTGAGTTCTTTGATGTTTCAAACTGCAAGCTTTAAGAGATAGTGGTTTCCAATGCATCCTCACTTATGACTTCAAAGAATTTCTGAGCTAAATCATCAAGAATGTCAATGGAAAAACAAGAACGCAACTCACTAGGATACCTCATAGCTTCAAAGACGTTGAAGCTTATTATGTCACCATCGAACTCCATTGTCAAAGTCCCCTCATAAACATCAATCTTAGTTCTAGCGGTTCTCATGAAAGGTCGGCCTAGAAGGATAGGTGTAGATGTAGATGATGGCTCTTCATCCATCTCTAACACATAAAAGTCTGCTGGAAAGATTAAATCATTTACCTGCACCAAAACATCTTCCAACAAACCTTTGGGATATGCATTAGAACGGTCAGCCAATTGAATAACAACACCATCTTTTTTTAGTTCACCAAGACCTAGAGACACATAAACAGAATAAGGCATGACATTTATAGATGCACCTAAGTCTAACATAGCACGCTCAAACCTGGTGTTACCCATTGTGATGGGAATAGTGAAGCTACCGGGGTCCTTACACTTCGGTGGAAGTTTTTGTTGGAGCACTGCTGAAACATTCTCACTAACCTTCACAGTCTCATTCACATTTAACCTCCGCTTGGTAGTGCAAAGCTCTTTTAGAAATTTGGCATATTTTGGGACTTGCTTTATTGCATCTAAGAGCGGTATGTTCACTTGGACTTTCCAGAATGTTTCCAAGATCTCCTTTTTCAAGTTCCTCTTTCTTTGATTTAGCAAACCTACGCGGAAAAGGAAGACATGAAGTAGTCAAACTTGGAACTGCATTACTAACCTTAGAATCTCTCAAACCCGTGGGTTTAAGGGCTGCCTTTGATGTATTTATGTGATTAGGGGGCTGCCCTAAATTATCCAAGCACTCATGGTTGTCCTCCTTTGCTGCTGTAGCTTCTCCTCATTATTCATAGCCCTCCGAACTCTTTTTTGCACTCTTGGCTGCTCCAAAACTTCTTTCCCACTTCTTAAGGTCACGACACTAGCATTCTCAAACCCCCTTTTTGGATTGATCACAGTTTGACTAGGGAGCTTTCCTTGTTGGTGTTGTTGTCCAATTATGTTTGCTAGTTGACTCACTTGACGCTTAAGATTCTCAATAGATTTATTTGTTTTCTGTTGAAAAGATTGTTGAGAGTTAGCTAAAGAAGCAACTAAATCCTCAAGAGACTTACTTGGAGCTTGTTGTTGAGGAGGAGGTTGATAAGATGTTTGTGGTCTAGCTTGATAGAATCCAGGTGGGCGATTGTAATTGCTTCCTTGAGGTTGCAAGACATTGTCATTGTTGCTCCACCTAAAATTCAGATGATCACGCCACCCTGCATTATAGGTATTAGAGAATGGATCATATTTCGACCTTTGTTGCCCTTGAAATCCAACCACATTAGCTTGCTCAAAACCATTTTGCTCCATCAATGATGGACATGTATCAGGAACATGTCCCACCATTGAGCACACACTACATACTTGCTTTTGCACAATCACAACCTGTTTCACAAGATTAGTTAAGTTAGCTAATTGTAATTCAATATTAGAATTAGTACTTACCTCTTTGACACTCTTAAGTGATAGCTCATCTCTTCCTCCAAATTGCCGAGTATTTCCAGCTATGTTCTTTAACAATGCTTTAGCAGTAGTTTCAGTTTTGTCCATGAATGCTCCCCTACTTGCTGCATCAAGCATCACACGATCTGTGCCACACAGTCCTTCATAGAAATATTGTATGAGAAGGTGCTCTGATATTTGATGATTAGGACATAAGGCAACCAAGCGCATGAATCTCTCATAGTATTCTCCAAAAGACTCTCCATGCATTTGCCGAATTGCATATATATCCTTCCTTATGCTTGCGGCCTTCGTGGCTGGAAAATATTGCTCAAGGAATGCTTGTTTCACTTGATTCCATGTGGTGAGTGATCTGGAAGGCAAATTGTAAAGCCATTCCTTAGCCTTACCCTCCAATGTAAATGGGAAGGCCCTTAACATAACGTGGTCTTCATGGATAGTTACTGGCTTCATTCCTGAACATACCATATGTAGCTCCTTAAGATGCAAGTTGGCATCTTCTGTTGCGAAGCCATGAAACTTAAGCAAATAGTGAATCATGCCGGACTTTAGCTCAAATCCTCCAGCCTCATTCGGATTTGGATAGGAGACGCACAACGGTTGTGTTCTACATTAGGAGTTGCCAACTCCCTCAAAGTACGGTTGGCCATATCTTCTTCCTCTTCCCCAGAACTCAAGTGTGGTGGGGACGGTGGTGGCAAGGATGTCGGTGCTCGCGTTTCCTTGATTGTCCTTCGAAACTCTCTAAGTGTAAGTTCAAGCTCAGGATCATACTCAGCAAGATCAAGGCTCTTATTCCTCCGAGTATGCATGCACAATGAGAGGTATCTACAACAATTAAAGCAACTAAGTTAATAACCCAATGAAAATAATATAATAACAATAAGACAAACAAAATAGATTAGCTATTTAGCGAAAAACAATCCCCGGCAACACGGCGCCAAAAATTGATATGTCTTAAATGATGCACAACTTAAACCTTGCACTCAAACATCATCGTTAGTAATATAGTGATCAAGCAAGGGTCATTACCCGCTGAAGATTGTTTCTAAACTGCTAATCAAATGTCACAAACTACTCTAAACTATGCTACTGAATAGTTAACGAAAATAAATTAAGTAACTAACCTAGACTCAATGGAATTTTCTGAAAATTTTACAGGACACTAAAGGCACATTGAACAACATGTACACAAAATTTTAGAACAGTTGGAGTTTCTTTGCTATATGAAATAAATCTCGTAAAACTGAACATAGAAGCTAATCAAACATAAACAGATTTTATAAGATTCTAAAATTATTAATAGAAACAAGGCTAAGGACTCATTCTCTACCACCGAACACATTCATTCATATCAAAGTTTAGTTATGGAATTCTAATTCTCAATTGAATTTACCCGAAATTAACTTACAAGCTCGAGTTAACCCATTACCCTTTCTTAGTTCCTCGTTAAGTGAATACAAGCTCACCACTTAATCTATTTTCGAATATGCAACCTAGACACAAGCTCGCTAAGTTTAACATATCAAAATCATTAAGCAAGAAAAGGGTTTGGATAAATCTAGGGTCACAAGTACGTTGGTAGTCTTGCTAAACCTATGGTTTGAGTCACATGTAATTCGCGAAAACATTTTGCTACTCAATTAGAATGAACACAAGACATATACGAATCTAGTGTTACTCCTAGCATTAGAATCCTAACTTATTCGTTTAGTTACGCACCTAAGCAAATAAGTAAAGATTCTTCTTGTAGACACGGTGAAACAAACACTCAATTGATAATATAGAAAACCAAAAACTAAAATGTCATCAATATGAATTGAACATATTCAGGGCTTTGAAATCGCCCCTAGCTATAAAAAGATTTAGCTAGACATAGTTATGAAGAAAACAAAAACTAGAAGAAAAGAAAAGGAAGAGATGATAGCTGGATGATGGCAGAAAGGATGTTGTTCGTTCTCCTCTTGTGTGGTAGACATAAGTCTAGACTAAATTTCTCTTTCTCTCCATTCAGCTCTCACACTTAATTATGCCCTCTAATCTGGTCATCTCTCTCCCAATACTCTCTATCTGCTGTCCTTTCCAGCCCTTGCTTTTATAGAGCTCCTAGCACTAGTTATTGCAGCTGGAAATATTTCTTTGTCAAAGATGGATGGTTGCAATCTTGTCAAAATTGGTGTGCTGTAGTTGTTGTAAAGGAATGGTGGCTGCAATCTTGTCAAAATTGGTGGATACAAAGCTGTTGTTTTTCAAGAGTAGTGTGCTGCAGCTGCAGTCAAAGTTTGGTGTCTTGCAACTTTGCCAAGTTAGGTCTGCTGTCACTTAAGTTAAAGTATCAGATTCTCGGAATGTCTGACCTTACTGTACTAATTCGGCCATAAATTTTTGTAGAAAATGATATGGACGAATCGTTAAAAGTTCTAGAAACTAGACATCCAAGGCTTTCCAACCATATAAAGCTCACTTTCTCATTCGCTCTGAGCTGTTCTCAGTTTCATTTTGAAATTGACTGATCTGCACAGGCAGATTTGCTGATTTAGCTTCTTTTATTCTACTTTGCTCCATAACACCTACAAAACATAAAAATAAAATAAATGACTCAAATAGATGGAACACTAGCTAAGAAAACATGAAGAAATTAATATAGAATCATGTACGTTTATGAGCTTATCATTTATCCTTATAAAAAAATAGAGCTTTTTTCATCTGCGAAAACTGTGAGGAGGCAGAACAGATTGCTAGTCATGGAAAAGTCCCATTGCTGGGGTAACCAGAGGTCCTTCTTTTTGAGTAGGTACAAGGATTGACAAACAATCTGAAGAAGGTGGTGAGCTACGAAAGATGGATAGCAGTGAAGGGACTCCTTCTTCATTGGTGGTTGTAGAAATATTTTAAGCAGATCTGCGATACTTGTGGTGGCTTGATTGAAGTGGATAACATGACAGAAGGCTTCAAACATATGTTTGAAGCTCGAATCAGAGTCAGAGAGAACGAGATTGATTCTTGCCTAAACTAGTGAAGCTGACTGATGGTAATCAATCTCATATTGTACGTATCCAGTCAATTTTGCAGGCAAGACAACCTGCCAAGGCAAGAAGAAAGGAACGACAATTCCACTTTCTCTATTAGAAGAAGTTGGCAGAGGCTGCTGGGGACTGTATCTTTGAAGTTGAAGATAATCGGAATACTGCTGGATAGTTTTGTGGAGGCAATTTTCAGGAGAGCTCCTGGTTGCCAGAAGCTGACTCGCCAAAAATTGATGTGACACGTGGCAGTCCTCAGAATGTAGAGAAACAAAAGGTCCCTGAGGGTCTCAATGAGAAGACATGGGAAGCTGCAAAGATTTCTTGAGAGAATGAGGAGCCGTCATTGGAAGTGGAGAGGGTAGATACAGAGAATAATACTCAATTGAGTAAGCCTGGCGTTTTAATTACTGGTGGAGCCAAATTTTTGAAAAAGACCATTAATGAGGGTTCAATGAGCATGGGGCAAGTTGGGCCAACATCTTTATTGGACTCAAACTTAAACATTAATATACCGCATCAATTGTTTCCAGGTTTCAAGAAGGCTCCACTTGAGCCTGGAGGTTTAGAGGCCCAAAAGGAAGTTAATGCAGTGGCCTGCAAACAGGGATCATTTTCTGGAAAAAGAGGAACACATAAAAGTCATAGTGGAGACAAGGGAAAGCAAGGAAAACCTGGAGATTTTAAGTCCTCAAGCGCAACATCCTCGTTAGGATTGAAAATTTCAACTAAACCTGTAGAAAGGAGAATTGTCAGAAGATACAGTGAAGGCGACTTGAGGAAAGGCAATTGGCCTACTGGGTTGGTTGGGTCTCCAAGCTTGAAAACCAATTCACCTTCAAATTCTGGGAAAGTTTCAAGAGCCTTGCTTAGGGTGCTAAAGGTTGAAGACTTTGGAGGTAGAAGATATTTGCAGACAGAACAATACTTGGGAGACAACAAAGTAAGCTGTAATTCAGTGTTAAGAGGAGGAGACGAAGATGAAGATAAGGATGAAGATGAAGATGAAGGTGTTGTTGAAGATGAAGTTGAACAAGAAGATGAACAAGTAATTCTTGGAAATAAGCAAGGAGGAAATGAAGGAACTTTAGAAGAAGAGCTAGAAAAGGAAGAAAGTAACTGGAAATCAAATCAAGAAGATATAGAAGATCTCATTGAAAGAGATGGAGAGGAAAACTTGTCTGTAGATCTTGCTTTGGATGATTTGTTCAGTTCAGATAGCTCAGATGACGAGTGCAGTGATGCGGAGTTCTCCTTTGTTGAAGGAAATCTAGACAGAGATCCATTGGAGAATGAGGATTTCAGTTTAGAAGGTTTTATGGAAGGACAAACAACTAGTAACACCCTAGCAGTAATTCAAGAAGATGAAGGAAAGGTGGAAGATGGGAATAATTTTTTTCTTGTAGAAGGGACAAACAAGGATGGAGCAGTTGCATTTGGAAAAAATGGAGAAGTTATTCGAGCAATGAAAGAAGTTCAATCTTTAACCAAGCAACCTAAGAGAAAAGAGGGGACAAACTCAACCAATGAGAGATCATACCAGACTCAAAAGAATGTCACAGGCCTACAAAAAATAGGTAAACTTGGGAAGTTCCTAGCACCTATGAAGCTAAAAGTGTATGCAAGGAAAAAGCAGAAGAGCAAGAACAGCCTTGATACAAAAGCCAAGAAGGATTGGACGAATATGCAGCTAAATGTTAATGTTGAGATGAGAGAATCCAAGAATTTTAAATGAAGATTCTCAGCTGGAACGTAAGAGGGTTAGGGAATAAGAACAAAAGAAGGGTGATTAAAAATTTGTTGATTGAAAATGGGCTTGATATAGTAATCTTATAGGAAACAAAAAAGGCGAAATAGATCGAAGACTAATCGGAAGCATCTAGGGAGCACGATGCAAAGATTGGGTAGCAATTCCATCATTGGGAAGATCTGGTGGTGGTTTGGAACACCAGATGTGTTTCTGTGACAGAATTCATAGTTGGGATTTATTCTGCATTAATAAAGATTGCTGGAGTTGATGGCTTGGATTGGTAGCTTTCAAAAGTATATGGCCCAAACAAATACAGAGAAAGAGTAAGGTTTTGGGAGGAATTGGCAAGGCTATATGGGTTATGTGGAAGTAGGTGGTTCATATGTGGGGATTATAATGTAGTCTGATTCCCTTATGAAAAATCAAGTGGTGGCAGAACTACCCTTACCATGTAGGTATTCAATGATTTCATAAGGGAGGCAAATCTTTGTGATCCAAGTCTTCAAATAGCAGAGTTCACACGGTCCAATTTAAGGGAGAATGCGATATGGTGTAGACTTGACAGATTTCTATACTCTACAGATTAGGAGTCCATGTTTCCAAAATCAAGATAACTGGCTCTCACGAAAGTAGCTTCTGATCACTGCCCAATCTTGCTTGACACAATTAGCGTTAAATGGGGTCTCATACCTTTCAGGTGTGAAAACATGTAGTTGGAACATCCTTCCTTCAAGGAAAACTTTAGAAAGTGGTGGGATGAAGGAAATTGTGATGGCTAGAAAGGCTTTAGATTCATGAGAAAGCTCAAGAACGTAAAAGGAAAATTAAAGATATGGATTTGAGAGACTTTTGGTGATATTAGGAAAGAAAAGAAAGTGGGGGAAGCAAGAATAAATGAGCTGGATGAGGAAGAAAGGAGTGTAGGTATATGTGTGGTAAAAAAAAGGGAGAGGGAAGTTTTAAGAGGGCGATTGGATGAGATAGCCCTAAGAGAAGAGATTTTCTGGAGGCAAAGAGCTAAGCTAAAATGGGCCAAAGAAGGAGACAACAACACAAGATTTTTCCACAAGCTAGTCAATGGCAGAAGAAGAAAAAAATGTTATTGAAAAGCTGGAATTAAGCAATGGCATTGTAGTTGAAGAAGAGGCTTTGATAGAGGAAGAGATCATCCGCTTCTACAAGAATTTCTATTCAAGCAAAGAGGAAGTGAGCTTCGAAATTGAAGGCCTCCATTGGAACCGAATAAGCGTAGAGAAGGCAAGATGGCTAGAGAGACCATTTGAAGAAGAAGAAATTAAAAGAGCAGTGTTAAAGTGTGACACAGATAAATCTTCGGTTCCAGATGGATTTTCATTCACAGCTCTACAAAGAAATTGGGAAGTGGTCAAAAGAGAGGTATTAGATGTCATGGCAGAATTTCACACAAACGGAGTTGTGAATAAGGTGATGAATGAGTCATACATCTGCCTTATACCAAAGAATGCGAATTCTCTAAAAGTAAGGGACTACAAACCTATTAGCTTGATAACAAGCTTATATAAAATTATTGCAAAGGTAGTAGCCAACTTGGAGATTGAGAGAGGTTTTAAGTGACACCATTTCTGGTGTCCAGGGCGCTTTCATAAAAGGGAGGCAAATATTAGATGCAGTTTTGGTGGTAAATGAAGTGGTTGATGAGACAAGGAAGAAGAAGAAGAAGAAAGAGGGTCTGGTGTTCAAAATTGACTTTGAGAAAGCGTATGATCATGTAGAGTGGAACTTTTTGGATTATGTTATGGAAAGTAAAGCCTTCAGAGACAGATGGAGAAAATGGATAGGGGGTTGTCTAAGTTCAGCAAATTTTTCCATTCTGATAAATGAAAGACCAAGAGGAAAATTCGGTGTTTCTCGGGGATTAAGGCAAGGTGACCCTTTATCACCTTTTCTTTTTACCCTAGTGGCGGATGTCCTGGATAGACTTATGAAGAGAGCAAGAGATTATAGACTAATTGAAGGCCTGATAGTCGGGAGGGAAGAGGTTGAAATCACTTATCTGCAATTCGTTGATGATAAAATTTTCTTTTTGAAGGATGATGACCAGAATTGGAATAATTTAAACATGGTCCTAGAAAGTTTCTGTTTGTTTTCAGGGCTGAAAATCAATGAATCGAAATGCTCCGTAGTTGGAATAAATACTGAGACTGGGAGATTAGAAAGGATGGCTGATGAACAAGGCTGTGAGATTAGAGTTTGGCTTATGAAATACCTGGGTCTTCCTTTAGGTGGTAACCCATAGCAAGCTTCGTTTTGGAACCCAGTTGTAGAGAAAATTGAGAAGAGATTGGAGGGTTGGAAAAAATATTTTTTGTTGAGAGGCGGTAGGTTGACATTGATTCAAGCAGTTCTGAGCCTCCCAACATACTATTTATCTCTATTCCAAATTCTGGTGGGAGTGGCGAAGAGATTAGAATCTCTTCTGAAATTTTTTTTCCAGGGACAGAGTAGGAGAAGGTAAGAAAGACCAACTAGTTTTTGTTGGGAGATAGTGTCGAAAAGTAAAGAAATAAGAGGGATGGGAATCAGGAATCTACTAGCAAAAAATAAGACTTTCCTAGGGAAATGGCTTTGGTGATTTCCTTTGGAGAGAGAATCCTTATGGCATGCTGTAATAAGGAGCAAATATGGATATGATGTGAATGGGTGGGACACAAGCCAATTTTGGGTGGATCAAGTAGAAGTCCTTGGAAGGATATTTCAGCAGGAATAAGCCAATAGTCTCTCTGTCATACACTAATTGTAGGCAATGGCAAAAGAGTGAGGTTCTGGGAAGACTCTTGGCTAGAGGATCAACCCTTGAAATTCTACTTTCCAAGGTTGTTCAGACTATCAAGACGCACCAACCATTTAGTAGAAAGATTAGCTATCCCTCTTAATTTTCCGATGAGCAAGGACTTTGGGTTCAGAAGAAACTTAAATGACCAAGAGATTGAGGAGTTTGCCTTGCTGATGGTTAAGCTAGAAAATGTCTGATTAGTGGAGTCCAAACCAGATGAAAGGAGGTGGAAGCTTGAGCCTAATCGGAAATTCTCTTGAAAATCTTTCCATAGCTTCTTAATTAGTGGTGGATTAGATCTAATTTTTGCTCTTGCAAAGTTTATTTGGAAGGTCAAGGTCCCTACAATGGTGAAGATTTTGGGATGGCTTCTGGTACTGGGGAAGACGAATACATGTAATGTTCTTCAAAGGACAAGACCGGGAAGTTGTTTTTCTCCTCACTGGTGCATTTTATGCAAAGCTCAAGGGGAAAGTGTTGATCATGTCTTCGTGCATTGTGAAGTGGCTAGTTTTGTATGGAAAAATTTATTTAGGGAGGCAATAGTGGACTGGACAACTTCATTAGAGAGAAGTGACTTGCTAAGTGAAAACCCATAGCTTTTGGTAAAGGTAAAAAGGGCAGGAATGAAAGCAAGAGCTCAAATCTTCTTCGAAAATTGCGGATCTTCAGAAAGGAAAGCAAACACAGTTCACATAACCACACAAACCTGATCAAAACACAGTAAAATGCAGTGAAGTTTCATCTAACAACACAAAAAAGTATTCTTCTTTGTAGTAAAGCCTGGAAATTTTGAAAACCAAAACATGAGAAAGGAACTCACCGACAAGGAGCAGAGTGAGCTTTGTGCACTGCAACCATGGAGAGTATAAGAGTATAAGTATTTAATCACAATCAAAATTGAAAATTTACAATAGGAAGTGACAGATTACATTGTAAATTTGGAAGGCTTTGCCGACGTTGACGGTGACGAAGGCTTCAATGCCGAGGCGCTGAATAGAGAAAGGGATGGAGGTGGTTGTGTAGCTGATTGCTCTGAAGGGTTCAAAGATTCCCATATTCTCTTTGGTTCCGGTATTGCTTAGGGTTCTTTGGGAGGTTTTGGAAAGACGAATTAAGGAGACACCGATGGAGAAGATACAGAGAAGGGTTTAGGGTTTAGGGAAGAGGAGCGCTTTCAGAGACCCAAGCTCCGAACCCATTCATTGATGAGGCCCAAATGGGTATAGGTTGAGAGGAAACACTGAAACAATAACAAACAAAGGCCCTAATCCCTGTAATAAGTTTTGTTATTTGTTTTTCAATTACAGGTATATCCTATTGGTGAGCTGGGTGCTATGTTGGTTATTTGAAATAACCGACACTAAATGACCATCATAGGTTGGGGTCGAAAGAAAGCTATTTACTATTTATTTTTTTTTGATAAAATGTCAATCTATTGAAAATTTAACAAGATTAATAATAACCACTGGGGGTCGGAAAGAATCATCATTATAAGTAAACCATTTTTGCAAGCTTTTAAGCGCGGCCGAAAAAGTCCTTACAAAACTCCTTATAATAGACACAGAGCGAGAGGTATATAGATTATAATGAGATGATGAATTTTCATACTTAGATCAGTATTAGAATTGATTGGAGTCACTGAAACACAGTGAACAACCCTTAAAGAATCATGAGCTTATCAGGCTCGATATGTCATCATAGTTGATTGAATGGATAATTTATGAGAAGAACACAACTGCACTTGTTTGTGGTTGAAAGGTGGTCGAATGGTGATCCAGTCAGACCGCGTTTGGCCTGAAAATGGCCTAGTAGCTTTTGGATTTGGATAGTAGTTTTTTGGTTCACCAAAAGTAGCTTTTTGATTCGTTAGTAATAGCTTTTTGAGAAATGACAGTAATGGCTAGTTTGGAATTACTGTAATTTAAAAAAAAAAAAAAAAAAAAACCCGCTTTAGGTTGCTTCTAAAAGCTGCAGTCAATTACTCATACTTTATAATTAAAGTTGTTTTTTTTTAGTTTACCAAATATCTTAAAACTAAAACTATAAAAAAGAGCTGCTTTTTATAAAAACGAAGCAATCCCAAATTAGGCCGATGACAATAGCTTTTCAGAAAGTTTAGTAAAATCTTATCCAAAAATATTTGAGCTTTGTATCAACTATCAAGTAGCCAATAGCCATGTACCTAAAATCTCCCTTTGCGTTATGGACTCCACCCCACTCACCTTATATGCAAAACCGCTCCTCGAATTTCAAAAACAACATTGTTCCCGTGATATTTTGATTTAGGGCATGACCGTATGAACACAGAAGGGTTAGAATCAGAGCCAAAGAGGCCCAAACTGAATGATCACTCATCCTCTGACTCCGATGAGGAAGACCAGATAAGACGACGGAGCCGTCAAATTGATGTAAGGAGGGATTGTCCATATCTGGGTTCCGTTAACCGCCAGGTTTCGAATTTTGATTTCGAGAAGTTTTGCTCTCTGTCACTATCAAACTTGAACATATACATCTGTTTAGTTTGTGGCAAATATTATCAAGGAAGAGGAATAAACTCTCATGCTTATAAGGGCACCATGTTTACATTAATCTTGGAATTATACTGCCTTCTCCATGGATATGAATCAGTGATCCATCATTGGAAGAAACCCAAGGTTCAGTGAGGAACAAGCTAAGTAGATTGATAAAAACAAGCAGTGGTCTAGGGCAATGGATAGTTCTGCACTATGCCAAAAAAGCTATCAGACAACAGAGTTCAGATGACAGAATGGTCATTTTATGTCGTCTGCGTTTTTCAGACGACACATAAATTAAATGTGTTGTCAGAATACAATAAGAAACCATGCTTGTTTCATTTTGAAGATATGGTCAGATTCAGGCGACACTTAAATGTTGTCTGAAAAGATGAAAATTTTCTTAGCAGAAAGCTTAGATTTCCCTCCAACAAGATTGAGTCTTTTCCCTCCCAAATGCCCAAACCCCATCGCTTACTAGTTAATGGGGTTATATTCAGACAATAGAGCCAAGAAATTCTGTTGTTTGAATAAGGTGAGTTTGACTTTTTTTATTTCAAGTCTCTTTTGAAATTACACAAAACCTTCGTGTTTTTCATTCCGACAAAGAGGTCTAAAACTCTCTTAGTGACCAGAAACTCAAAGCTCACAGCATCTCGAGGAAAACTCAGCCATCTATATGTCTAAAAAATCGTCCATCTCTCAAATCTAAGAATCCTTACCCAAAACTAATCTCTCCTTCAACCCCGACATCCTTGCTGTTTGCATTCGAGTCTGGCTTAATGGAGTCTCCACCAGCGACTCAAGAGATTAGAGGAAGCTAGACTATTCTATTTTCGATTGGGTTATTGGTAAGCATTTTGCTTCATTTAGTTTAGGGGTTTCGATTGGGTTCAGTGTTCCATTTTAGGGTTTTTCTGGAAATTGATTTGGGGTTTTTCATTGCAAATTTGATGTAGTTGTAAGGTCTTTGTTCGATTGATTTTCGACTTTGCTTCATTTAGTTTACGGCCAACATTCAAAACGACGAATAAAGAGACTTTGTCTCTCATTCTTTAAACTGAAAGTCTGAAACCTAGTCCTCTCTCAATCCCCTTGATTCAAAACTAAAAATCCGACCTTTCACAATCCCCTTTGAAACCCAGTCCTCTCTCACCCAGATTTCTCTCCTAATCTCCTCGACGAATAGACGAGTGACGGCGGTTGCATGACGGGCAGCGACACATCATTTCTCTTGGTCTCTCCTCGAAAGACAGTCTTCATCTCTCTCTCCACATCACTCGATATCTCAGTCTTTAATTCAAAATTTTGATCAGTGTACTAGGTGGGTTTTGATTACTAGGATTGGTTTTGATTGATTGCTCTGAATCTGGGACTGATTAAACCTAGTTCTTGGCTTATTCTATTATTCTGTTTATAAATATGATTATATGAATTATGAGAAGTGATGTTATTTTGTTAATCTGTTGTTCTCAAAGGAAGTGTTATTCTGTTTTGAACTTTTGATGGGCTTTGAATTGAATCAATCGATTACTCTTGTTGGTTTTCCAGTCCATATATCCACTTAGTCATTAATTCTTCTTCTTGCATCTACCTTGTGAGTCCTGAAATAGTTTTCACGTTGTAATTGCAGGAAACAAAGGAAATACATTTTTGAAGAAGGAAAACCTAGAAGCGAGGGATTTAGCCGCAAGAGAGGTAAGGGTGATGTGCTTCATTATGTTTTCTCTACTTGTACTTTAGAACTCCTTAATTCAGCAATGGAATTAAGGATAACTTTGTCTATGATTTAGGTACAGAATTGATGTGTGTGAAGTTAGCATATTCGCCTAACGATCATATCGTGGCCGTTTGATGAATGAAGAAATTAAGAGATAATCATTGGTTATTTGTAATTACTATTAATGATAATTATCTTGATTTAGAGGATAAATGCTTCATTTAGAGATTTTATCTTTTTAATATTGCATTTAGAGTATTGGTAACGATTAAGGAGAGCAGCTCACATATGCATTTCACTACTACAAAAATTGAATCAGACGACACCTCTCAAACAACACATCATAGTTTTTTGTCATCTGATTGACTTTTATTTTTTGTACGTCGCTTTTATAAAACCTGTCGTGTGATATGGTATAATGAACTATTTCAGAAGGCGTTTAAGGATAAAACTGTTGTATGACCCTAAAATAATTGAGCGGCAAGTTTCCCACCATGTCTGTGGTGCCAAACCCCACTTCCAACCCAAATTTTTCCCCCAACAAGTAGTAATCATACGATAAGAAACAATAAAACTGTTGTTTGATTAATATGTTTGGCAGAGAGTAAGGAGATTTCCCACCATCATTTTGTCTCCAACTCTCCAACGAGAGAAGTCAAATTAATAAGAGAAAAATATCAAATTTAAAACTCATATATTCAGACCACATTTTTATAAATTATGTTGTCTGAGTCTTTGTGGGGCTTGTCCAAATTCAAAGGGCAGGGCTTGAAACCCTACATTCAGGCAAAAAAAAAAAAAAAGAACTTTTCACCCAAAAAGCAAAACCCTCACTCCTTACTCTCGACAGCTGCCCACTCTCTCTCGATACAAAGCCAAAACCAAAACCCTTAGAGCAAGTCCACCGGTCTCTACTTGACCGGGCACCAGCTCAGAATTGATGATGTGTTGCCCAACTGAAGGAATTTTCATTTTCCACTGACCCAACTCTGACCAGCCAAAGTTTGGCTTTGCTTGACCAAGGCCAAAAAAAAGGGCAAGGGCCCGACTAATTTTTTGACATTTCTTGCCCAGCTGCCAGCAAGGCCCAGCAGGCCACATGGGTGACGTCAGTGGCGAATTAAAGAGAGAGACGTGGAGAAGGGCTTGCGTGCAGGCGACGCACGAATGAGGGAGCGCCGCAAAAATGGGTACCGCGTGGATTGACTCGTTTGTTGCGTAGCACCAGCAGTGGGATAGAAGACAAGACGCATGGAAGGTAGCCGTTGGGGGAGCAGAAAATTTGAAAGCAACGGTCCTTTAATCTGGGCCGTTGTTTTTAATTAATGTTCAGATCCAACGGTGGTGCAATTATATGTATATATAGGGTTGTAATGGTAAGAGAAAATATTGTTAAAAATTATAAATATTTCTCTATAAATACCTACCATTTATTTTACATCTCACACAAAAAAAAATTATATTTCATAGTTACACAATGAACAGTGAAATAAAACTGTAAAAAATTAATGAACAGTAAAATAATGAATAGTCTTGACTGGTCAAGAAAAAAAAAGGGTGGAAACCCATGTCTAATGAAAGTAAACATTAACTTGATTGGTCGAATTCTTAACTTTTTGACCTAAACATTTCTTGACTACGGGTGAACTTGCTCTTACTCTCTTCTTCTACGAGGCCCCCCTCCCCCCGAGAAACCCCGACCTCTCTCTCTCAAACGCTATCTCTTCTTCCACAAACCCCAACGAAAGCTCTCTCTCTCTCTGACAAACCCCCGACCAAAACCTAATGGTTATTCGATCTGGGAAATAGCGTAGGCCTTCATCGAGACCACTTTGAGCTCGCCGTGGACCTCTACAGCCAGGCCATCGCCGTCGACCCCAACAACTCCGAGTTCTACTCCGACCGCGCTCAGGCCAACATCAAATCCAACAATCTCACCGGTAACAACCCCCTCTCTCTTGCAATTTCTGACGCCGGTTCTTCGTCGTCTTCTTGTTGCGTTTTTGAGACCTAAAAATTGAACGAATTAAATTGCGTTTTTTGTGTGAACTGATTGGTTTGGGGTTTTCTTGTTTAGAGGCTGTAGAAAACCTAATGGGTAGACCTCTAGTATTCTTCAGATCTTTCGGCAGTGGCGTGTTGCTTTCGGCGGATTCGAGATTCAGCTATGGGTAACCAAGATTTGAATTCGAACATTGGAGCTATGGATTTGGGATTGAAGGTAAAAATATTAAAATTGGGGCTAAGAAGATAACTAAGAAGGTTTCTGGGTAAGTTTTGATTCTAAGTTTTAGTCTTTTGTTCTCATGATCTTAGGTGAAGGATGCGCAAATTTATGAGTTTTAGATTTATGTGTTCCTTCTTTTCTTTGGTTATTTTAGTAGACTTGTGATCAATTAAAATGGCCTTAGAAGATTAATCCTGTGATTCTTGGTTAGAGTCTCTGTTGAAATAATCTTGATTTGGATTGCTCTAGCTTTTTTCTACATTATTCTTTTCCTTGTTTTTCCTTCACAGAACATGATTTTGCCTTTATATCAGGGCTTTGGTCTGTAAGGCTGTACTTTGGTGGATGACATGGGGGTCGAAGATTTGGGATTTGAGAAGGTCCAAGGACCAGTTGGAACTGTCACTGAAGGAGAGAATTCTGCCAAGGAAAATGGGAAACTAGAAGAAGGGTCAGGCCATAATGAGCCCATAAAATTTGGATCACATGGTGATGAAATGGCTAAAAAGGAAGCGAATGGGGTCACGGTACAAAACTTCCCTCAAGATGCAGTTGATGAGTGGCCTGCCCCTAAGCAGATCCATTCTTTTTATTCTGTCAGGTACCGGACATATGATGATCCAAAGCTAAAAGCCAAAATTGAGCAGGCTAATGTAGAAGTTCAGAAGAAGAATCAGGCTTCATCTCGAGTCCTTGAAGCATTAAATGCAAAGAGGGTGAGTTGAAGTCCTTTGGTTTGAACATAACCTACTCTTATCTATTTGTTTTTACATCATTGATTCCTTACAGTATTACATGTAGATATATGGCATTAAAACATTTAAACAGAGGCTCTCATCCACTGCTACTGAAATATGATAATGTTGCAGGAATTCATTGCTATGCTAAACCTATATTTACTACTCTATGCTAAATTGCTAATAATCTACTATATAATCTGAAAGCAGAGAAATGATGGATTGAAACAATATCACTGCATGGACGTGTGCCATTAGTTCTTCGAGCACCATACAACCGTTTTTTATTAGTTTCTGCCGGAACAGAGGATGAACTTGGACAAACTTGATGATGTTGACTCTCGTGTGCACTTCACATTCACAGATGGGATCAATTAATTAGTTAATCATTCCACATTCACAGATGGGAACAATTTGACTCATAGCATGTCATTATTAATTAGTTAATCATTCCACATTGGGCATTTATCCTCGTTCTTCTTATGTTGTTGACTACTTCATTAGGTTATTAGTATTTCTTCGGGGCTTATCATTCATGCTTTGGTCTTTGCTATTTGTACCAGGTTTCAGGTGAAAAACAAGCTGTTTTTTTTCGTAATTTCATTACTATTGTAATGTTCGGTGCTATTGGTGCATTAGTGTCCTGCACCATCATAGTATTTGGTACGTCTCACAACTATCCAGCAAGAAAAGGTTTCCATGATGTGAAGTGAGTCAAAGTTGTTCTACTGTGATACAAACATTTGAATAGTTAGCTTACTGGTCTTTTCTTGGTAGTCAATTTAAGCATATACTAAATCTTCAGGTCAAAGAAGTAAGTTGTTGGGTATGTACATGTCTGTTCATAATCGAAGTAGAGATTCATGATGGCCATTTTCAGCAGGTTTAGTTCACATCCTCCTAGCTGTATTAATCATAGATGAGCTAATCTTATGGGTTAACCGATGGGAACAATTTCTATACATTGTCTTAATGGACCAATTTCGCCAATGTTAAATGTTAACAAAAAGTAATATTTGTTTGATAGTTGCAGCATTTAACATCAATTGGAAACTTCTGCATCTATTCAATTGTTGTTAGAATGGTTATTGAAATATCAGTTAGAACTCAGAGGATGAGGGATTGCTGTTTATGTAAACCCACTCATCATCCTAATTGGTATATCACTTATGCATATAAATATATAACTTCACAGTAAGTGTACATGTTTTCATTAAGTATTAAATCACAGGAAGTTGTATTTCGAGTGACTTGTGTGCCCTTTATCTTAGCGAAATGCAGAAAGACCAATATATTTTTCAGAATTGTGAAGTATGGTGTTGTCAAACTTTCTCAACCTAAGTTCTGTGTCCAGATTGTCTGTCTTTGAATTTACTTGATGCATATGGATAGGTAGTTCCCATTTCTTGGAATGTAATTGAGAGAATATTTGGAATATTTAAGTCGCGTTTCACAATCTTCAAATCAGCACCACCATTTTCATATAAGACACAAGCAGAGCTGGTTTTGGCTTGTGCAGGACTGCACAATTTTCTTCGACAGGAATGTCGTTCATATGAATTTTCTCCCGAACTAGAGGAAGATCCGATAGACAATCACGAAGATAATTTTGAATGGGATGATTTTCAAATCCAAGATCAGCAAAATGCTAATGAATGGAGAATGAGTATTTCTACTCATATATGGACAGATGCCCAACCAAATGCCAACAATGAAAACAATAACAATGAAGAAAGTGAAAATGAAGGAGAAGAATTCATAGCTTTCTGAACCTACTTACTGTTTGCAGTTGGGGGACTAATTGATAATATTACTTTACTGTTGAGAACTTATATTAATGAATTGCAGGATGCATTAGCTGCTATCAGAGGAGGCCGTATCCCTCCACCTGAAAGCATGCCATCTTTCGAAGAGGTTAAGGAGGTCCTAGGTTTCAATAGTTATTATGAAGTAGTGTATAGTCTTCAAGGGACAACAAAAAATGCAGAACCAAAAAAATCAGAGTCCTCAAGATCCCGTTGTTGAAGTCATTACACCTGAAGTGTACAATAACTATGGTGCAGATGGTTTCAAGGATTCATTTTTCGGGATGCAGCTAGAACTCCAGAAAGAGAGCAAAAAGCTCCTAAAAGGCCTGTTCATATTAGTGCTTGGAAGCTTGTAAGGTGACTCCAATGAGGCCATGAGAGCAGCAAAGCTTGCAAAGCTAGAATCCTCAAGTAAATTTCTTGACGTATTTTTCTAGGGGAGTACTATTAGATGTACTCTTTTGTGGATACAAGATTAGCATTGTCAAATCCATTTTGGTACATTTATGTGGATTATAACAATACGATATATATTATTGATGAGTTGCTGTCATTTGGTAATTCTTGATATCAGTTTCCAGCAAAATGAACCATTCTATTAGGCTTTCATGTTCTGTCATATATACACAATATTCATAATGGCCACAAAATAAAAACTATAGTCTGAATTCAAAACAGATCACGGATACTAAGAAAAAACAGTTGTGTGGATAACAGTCACACAACAGTTATAAACAAAAACGACTTCTGAATCGCAATCATACAACAAATTCTTAAGTTGCTTGTTGTCTTAGTAACGTTCACACAACAGTTAATGTTGTCGAGAGCCTGTCGACATGGATGCCGAGTTCTTCAGACGACAGTTTTCTAAATGCACCTTCATCAGACATCACCGAGATAGACGACAGCCACCCTCTATATCAGACGACAATTAAAAACTGTCATCTTGATTCAATTTCTGTAGTAGTAATTTATTGGCTAATTTGGATAGAGAGGGAGTTAAATAAGCTAGCTGTTTGGTTGTTTATTGATAAATGATTCATAACATTTGTACATGCAGTGCGACTTTGAACAAAGAATGGAATGAAGGCAAGTACGTGCGGCATATATTTGATTCACTTCCTTATTCTTCTTATGCTAGTTTAATTAAAGAAGTCGTAGCTTCATTGGATTACTGCAAACAGTTTGAGTTCAAGATAAAGACTTTGTCTCAGTTTGATCGTCAAGCAAGTTAACTTTCTCTATATAAAAGAAGCATTGAAAGAAGACATGTAGACACATCTCCAGTCAAAACTCGATCATGGGTTTCCTTTTATTTTTCTTAGCTCCAGAAGAGTTTCATTGTCTTTTCAATTCTTTAGTTGTTGGCTCTACTAGTTCAAGTCATTTCCCTTCGTTTTTCTTGTAATCTAGTATCGATATTTCAATTGTTTCTGTTGTTACTTTTGTTTGTAATAGTTGATAGTTTTATTCTTCAAGCCATTTACTTTTTCCGCTCTTTACTTTATCGCTATTTACTTTCTTGTGATTTACTTCATTGCTCTTTACCTTTCTGCACTTAGTCTAGAGTTTACTTCCTTACTCTTTTACTATTGTGTTTATGTTTTTGCACTAGGAGTAGTTTAACGTAATTATTCGGTTACCAATCACTATTTGCGACTCATCCATTGAACAACCTAAAAGTCCTTGTCTCCAAGTCATCGAACCCTCAGCCGAGATTGTTCATTCCTCAGCTTTCAGTCTCTCGACGAAGTCAGAACACGCACACTACATCTCTAGTTGCACACTTGGCCTTCTGGCCGTGTGTTGGCACGCTCCGCAATCTACTCACCAAGAAGGATTCTTCATTAGCAGAGCAATCAGCCTATGAACGTAGAGCTCAAGAAGCATAAAGACTGCAGCAACCGAACTAGCTGCAAGACAGGAGGCTACACAAGCAGAGGCAGCCGATGCTGCTGCAAGGCAAGAAGACATGAGATGAGCGGCCGCTGAAGCAGCCTTGGCCAAGCAATCTACTAAAAGTTCATCTAGAGGCTCACCACTTAATGCTTTTCAGAATGCCTCAAATAGTGCAATCACTCCTGGTGCTATCATATATGCAGTACGAGATGGTAGAGTTAGAGATACTGTGGAAGCTGATTATTTAGAACCAGTCGGAGTGTCAGCCGAGTATATGTATAAAGTATTGAATGAGGTTTTTAAATTGCAGACGAATGAACTCGCTGCCCGAGGAGAAATCAACAATAGAACGTTGGTAGATCAATTAGCTAATGTTTTGGGAGAGAATACTAACCGATCAATCAGAGGATTGCAAATGCCTCTTAAGCAACTGAACCAAACAATGGCGGCTATGGTGAATAGTCAGAACACTTTGGAAACCTTGTTGATACAAAATCAACAAGGCCAAATCAACCAAGCACTTCAACCTCCATGGCAGCAAGCTCATGCTTATATTCCACAGCCACAGGCTCAGTTTCTTATTGGTGGGCAGTCGTTTCAAGCTCAACCCCAATTTGGAATGGCCAATAATTATGTGCAACAATCGATAAATACAACAACGGTTTAGAAGGATAAAATCCACCTAGGAATGGGCTGACAGTTGAAGAAATTAGGAGAATCTGTGAAGAACTGTAGGGCCGGCTACTAGAAGAACGGCCAGGCCAAGATACACCAAACCATATTCGGAAAGGGTTGAAAACAGAGAGTAGCCGAGGGGATTCAAATTTCCTGACTTTCCTCTCTTCAGTGGATATGATTACCAATCAACTATAGCACATATTTCTCGGTTCACAGCACGATGTGCCGAACACTCTAGAGATGATCACTTGAAGCTGAAGTGGTTTGAAAACTCATTGACCGGCCCTGCACATGCGTGGTACGTTAACTTGGCACCTAATTCTATTCAAAACTAGGCCGACATGGAAAGAGCTTTCCATGAGCAATTCTATCGAGCTGAACCAAAAGTCACAATTGCCGATTTGGCAAAGATGTATCAGGAAGCACATGAATCAGCCCAAGATTTCTTAGACAGATTTAGGGCCGCAAGAAACAAGTGCAGAGTTAATTTGGGGGAGCTAGAGTTTGTCTGGATAGCTCAACAAGGCCTAAATTACGAGTTGCGCAAGAAATATGAAGGAGTTGATATTAGGGACATCTTTGAATTAACCACTAGCGTGGCTAGATACGAGGCAACCATCAGAGAAGAAACTCAAGCTAGATCAGCCTTAAGGGAACTTATTATAAGAATCCTACTGTTCATGCTATGGAGGTCAATTTTGAAGGTTTGAAGATCGAGAAAGAAGATTCGGTAGATATCAATGCTGCCGAATTGTTTATAAACAAGCCAGTGGTTTGTAAAGTCCTTGCAAAGGCAACAAACCTAATCAAGGATAAACCTCAGCTGATAACCTACTATACCAAAGATGGCACACCTTTAAGATTGACACCTACCCGCACTTACACTTCTAATATCACAAAGGCTGACATAATTTTTGATCAACTTCTTGCTGAGAAAGTAATTAAATTTCCAAACGGCCATGTTATACCTAAGGCCGATGAAATTAGAAATAAGTCTTATTGTAAATTTCACAATTCATGGAAGCATTCTACTAAAAATTGTGTGGTTTACCGTGATGCTTTGCAGGATCTCATCGAAAAAGGAAAGTTGAAGTTTCCAGAGACGAGCAAACCAGCTCAGCTTGTCGCTACCGACCTTTTTGCAGTCAACATGGTGTACATCAACTTCCCAAGAGGTCACAGGAGGAATTGGCCTAATATGAACTTGTCTGATCCTAGGGCCCATAGGAGGTATATGTTTCGTGACCAGAGGAGGGAGCCAGTTTATGAAAGTCAAGATGAGGATGCATACGATATGACAATACCACCAGCTT
Source organism: Rosa persica (assembly GCA_025331145.1). NCBI lineage: Eukaryota > Viridiplantae > Streptophyta > Magnoliopsida > Rosales > Rosaceae > Rosa > Rosa persica. Next base: position 9,148,957 of record WFKR01000004.1, read on the forward strand.
TGAAGGCCTCATCTCATCTACTTCAAAAGCTCCGCCGGCCAGTGCTGTGATTTTGTGCAGCCGTTGCAACTGTGAGGTAACCCTCAGTAATCTTCTGCAAATCAAGAACCAAGAGTTAGCTACTGACCAACAGGTAAAGCCTGAGTCAAAAGCTCCAACTAATTGTGAAGAACGTAAGAAAAGAGACACAGAAGGGAAATATGATGGCAATGAATTGGGGACTCCCACTACCAATTTGGCCGAGGATGAAGCACTTAAGCTCTTTGGCCCTCACAGTCCCAATGGATGTTATCAGGGACAACAAACTTCCCAAAGTGTAAGGATAAATGAATCTGAAAATGCCGAGAGCGGACGACTTTCGGTGAGGAGGAGGTTAACTTTTGAGGATGATGATCTTGAGGGAAATTTCACTGACGATTTCAATGGCCGACGACAATTAGGTTTTGACCAAGATGATCGATTTTATGACCAAGATTACTTGGCTAGGAATAGAGGCCGTAGACCTTATAGGACATATCACCACCAGTTACTCATGACAATAGGTCGTACGGCCGAGCGGCCAGAGATCAACCATTTTCCCCGTTTGACAAAAACTCAAAAGAGAAGCATGCAAAGGGAAGTGGCGGCCGCAAGGCAGCAAGGGTCTAAAGGGCAGGAAATCAAATGCTCAACTGAAGCAGATAACAGAGAAGCCCCCATAATAAGAGAGAACTTTCATAAGGATTCAGGAGAACCTATGGAACTTGAGACCATTGGTGACCAGTTTGAGAATGTTCTTAGCTTCCCAAAGCTACCTCATCTACAGTTTACTGAAGGAGGGGTTAAGATCTTCAAACATCTCAACCCTCTATTTAAGCTGGCTGAGTTAGAAACAATGAGAAAGTTCCATCAGAAACATTCAGCCCTTTCAGTCTATGGGCTTCCGAGGAGCCAAGATTATATTCTCAATACAATAATAGCAAATTCTGATGCAGATCATGCTCTGATTCGGCAAGGTTTCCATAGCCGATTCATTAGTCCTGGTTTGAAAGCCTTGTACAAGCACATTGCAAAAGAATCTAAAAGAAGGATATAGTCGCTCAAATTCCAATTTCAGAAGCCAACTTTCATTTCCTTAGATGTTTTCATAGAAGTCACTCAGCTAAGGAAACCTATGGCATAAAGCCAGAAGAGGTTCAGCTCGCAAGAGGACTTGATGATTATTTAGAGCAGAAAGACTTCGCAACTGAAGAGCAAGCAAAGGCCGATGCCAGAGCTAAGGATATTGAACAACAGAAGGAAATACAGAAGGCGGCTAAGGATAAGACGCCAAATGGGAAAATTCCCACCATAAAAGTATTGAGAGGACAGGATCCGCCGTTCTCAAATCAAGATCTGGGAATGATGAAGAAATATCATAGGATGTATTCAGCATTGGCCACTTATGGCATAACTAAGGAGGAAAGCGCGATGATGAAGATGTTGGAAACGGATCTGTCTTCTGAGTCTTACCTCATCACTAGAGATTCTAGCATCAGCTTAAAGATCAGTTATCAAGCAATGATGGAGAACTATAAGATGGAAGCCAACACTGATAACCTGCCTATTTCCGATTCTGACCTTGCTTACCTTCGTGTTTACCATAAACAACATCCGGTAGCAGAAATATATGGATTCACGTCCGCCGAGAGCAAATTATTGGATAATTTGTCCAAATACATGTGGGCTCGTGCAATTGAATGGCAAGCTGAGACAAAAAAGGCATCCACCAAGCTGACAACTGGGGCCATTGAAGAATTAAAGAAAGAGCAAGCCAGTCTCAATCAGAAGTTGAAAGATGAGGAAATGGTAGATGGAGTTGCCGCGAACAATGGCAAGCAGGATGATTTTGGAGATGAGGGTGATGAGGAAGTCGATTATGGAGAAGAGGAGGAACAAGGTGACTATGATAATGAAACTGGAATCGACTACGACAAAGGAGATGACACAGCTTTTGACATAGAAATCTTATCCCCATTTTACAAGGGCGAAGCCGCCTTTAGAAAAGGAGAAGGTAATACAATGGATATCAACATGGTTTATGTCCTACCTTCAAAATTCAAAGCTCAACCAGGTCAGTCAAATGAATTGATCGACGACTTTGTTGCCGATCAACAACCTCGATTTGAGATTGATGAAGTCGATGCCCAGTTGAAGGATGATGAAGGCCGTGTGGTACTCACAAAACCAACGGCCAAAATGGCTCAGCATTTGAAGCAGTTATACATCACGGCTTACATAGAGGGATATCCAATAACAAAAGTTTTGATAGACAATGGTGCAGTAGTTAATGTGTTGCCTACAACAGTCATGAAGAAATTACGCAGAACTGAATCTGATTTGCTCCCTTCAGATATTACAGTGAGCAACTTCTCTGGAGGTAAGAGTAGGCCAAGAGGTATCCTCCCACTTGATGTCACCATGGGGGAAAAGACAAACATGACGGCTTTCTTCATGGTCGATTCATCTGCTCATTATAATGCATTGCTTGGCCGCGATTAGATTCACCAGAACTTATGTGTACCTTCTTCCCTGCATCAAGTTTTGATCTTCTGGCATGGAGAAAAAAGTGAGGTCATTCCAGCAGACAATAACCCATTTCAGGCATCCACCAATGTAGTGGAAGCAAGGTTTCACGAGGATGATATTGGTTATTTCACTTTCAGTGGACGAGATAGCAACGACTGAGCTACTCAAGTTACGGCCCAGAAAATTGTCAACCTAGGAAGTGAGGATGTTTTGCAAGATGCAGAGCGTCTAACCTTGGTTGACCTCTTCACGAAAAATATCAATGTCTAGAGACCCAAGGTCTCTAGAAAGAAAGGTCGCAGTCCGATCTATTTTAGGATGTTTGCTGGCCTATTGGGCCGACAAGACTACCAAGTCTAACTCGGCCATCAACCTGATGGAATATATTACAGAACAATAGGAAGAAGAATTGCAGTTGGAAGATGTCGGCCCAGCCCCGGCCGAATTAGAAGATATTGAAGCCGAAACTCAAGATCCGGTAGACCAAATCAACTTGGGAGATGAGGACAACCCTCGGCTGATCTCTATTAGTAGACTTCTTGAACCAAAACTGCGAGCAGCTATGGAGGCATTATTACGAGAATACAAGGATTGTTTCGCATGGGAGTACTATGAAATGCCTGGCCTCGATAGAAGTTTAGTAGAACATGTATTACCTCTTAGAGATGATTGTAAACATTATAAACAAGCCCCTCGGCGATGTTCTGCCGAGGTACCAATCGAAATGAAAGAGGAAATTGAAAGATTGTTACATGCTAAATTTATTAGACCTGCTAGGTATGTGGAATGGGTTTCTAACGTTGTACCTGTAAGAAAGAAAAATGGCAAGATGAGAGTATGTGTTGACTTCAGACACTTGAATTTGGCAACTCCAAAAGACGAATATCCTATGCCAATTGTCAATCTCTTAATTGATAGAGCGGCCAAACATGAAGTATTATTGTTCATGGATGGTCATGCTGGCTATAATCAAATATTTGTAGCTGAAGATGATGTACATAAAACCGCCTTCAGGTGCCCAGGCTTTGTTGAAACCTTTGAATGGATAATGATGTCTTTCGGTTTAAAGAATGCCGGAGCAACTTACCAAAATGCCATGAAAGCCATTTTTCATGATTTAATTGGCAAAACTATGGAGGTGTACATAGATGATGTAGTTGTTAAATCAAAAACCCAATCGGGACATCTAGCCGATCTTGAGCAAACATTCAAACGTATGCAAAAACAGAAACTTAAAATGAACCCTAAGAAATGTGTTTTCGGAGTATCAACGGGAAATCTTCTAGGTTCTCTCATTCACCAACAGGGAATTGAGGTCGACAAAAATAAGGTTACACCCATTATCGACACACCCGCTCCTTCTAACAAGAAACAACTACAATCATTCCTTGGTCAAGTTAATTTTCTTAGATGATTCATCTCTAACTTGGCCGGTAAACTTCGGCATTTCTCTTCTCTTCTCTACTTAAGTTAAAAATTGGAGATGAATACAAATGGGAGCCAGAGCACCAAAAAGCTTTCGACGAACTCAAGTATCTAACACAACCCCCAGTGTTAGTACCTCCACAGAAAGGAAAGTCGTTGAAGCTTTATATCGCGGCCACCGCTGACTCAATTGGGATCTAGCATGTTGGCTCAAGACAATGATCAAGGAAGGAGCAAGCCATCCATTATTTGAGCAGAATCCTTATACCTGTTGAGATAAGATATTCACCGATTGAAAAACTGTGCCTCGTGCTATACTTTTCGGCGATTAAATTACAACATTATATGTTACCATCAGTTGTTCACATAATTTCACAAACGGATTTAATTAAATATATGCTGACTTCGGCGATCATCAAAGGCCGAATTGGAAAATGGACAATGGTACTTTTTGAATTCACTTTCAAATACGTGGCTCAGAAGTCAGTCAAAGGCCAAGCATTGGCTCAATTTCTCGCTGACCACACTTCTATTGAAATTGAAGATATGGAGAACTTTGAAATAGACACTGCATAAGTCGGCGGGATGTATCATGAGCCTTGGTTACTATATTTTGATGGCTCAAGTACCAGTGACTCCGCCGAGGCATGGATAGTGATAGAATCTCCAACCGGCCAAAAGCATCAATATGCCTTGAAACTGGACTTTAACTGCATAAATAATCAGGCTGAATATGAAGCCTTAATAATTGGCCTAGAAGTATTGGAAGAGCTTGGAGCAAAATGAGTTAAGGTGTTTGGGGACTCACTACTAGTCATCAATCAAATGCTTCAGGTTTTTAGATGTTCAAATCTTTTGCTGGCCACTTATTATGCCACAGCACAACAATTGCTTAGTTGTTTTCATGACGTGGAATTTCACCATCTGCCACGAGAACTCAATCGTGAAGCGAATGAAATGGCTCAAATTGCTTCTGGTGTCAACATTCCTGAAGGCCAGACTAACAAAATCATCATAATTGAGAGACAATCTTTGCCATCTTTGGCCGAGAGAGGTATGCCGGCCGATGTTGACCTGCCACTTGGTGATTTTACATAATCCAACACCTTTTGATGAAAACTGATGGCAGTGGGAGTCGAAAAATCAGAATGTTGTCTAGCAAATTCACTATTAAAAATGGTGAATTGCTAAGGAAAAGTCCTGATGATGACCTCCTTCTTCGTTGCCTTGGCTCTGAAGATGCCCATCTCGTGATGGCTGAAGTTCATAAGGGTATTTGCGGAGCACACCAGGATGGGATAAAAATGAGGTGGTTAATTCGGAGACACGGCTACTATTGGCCAACTATTCTTAAAGACTATATTGAGTATGCTCGAGGCTATGCTCCATGCCAACTTCATGGGTCCATTTAGAGAGTTCCAGCTTTCCCCATGAATCCAATAGTAAAGCCATGGCCTTTTCGGGGTTGGGGATGGATATAATTGGCCAAATTTCTCCCCCATCTTCCAAACAACACAGATGGATTCTGGTAGCCACAGACTATTTTACAAAATAGGTTGAAGCCGTTCCATTCACCTCCATAAGTAGTGCCTGAGGTGATCAAATTCATTGAGCAAAACATCATTCACCACATGACCGAGGATCGGTATTCATAGCTGAAGCGATCATCAAACGGATGGCCGAATATAAGATTACAATGCAGCAATTGACACCCTATTATACTCAGGCTAATGGACAGGTTGAGGCCACAAACAAGGTCCTCATCCAAATCGTGGAAAATATGATTCAGGAAAATCCGCGTGATTGGCACAATCTTCTATCAGAAACTTTATGGACTTATCGGACCTCTAAACGCTAGGCTACAGGGACAACTACCTTTGCTCTGACTTATGGACATGATGCAATTTTACCAATGGAAATGCCAGTCAGATCATTGAGAGTTGCACTGCAAAACAATCTCACAGCCGATGAATATAGTCAGGCAATGTTACAAGAACTAGAGGATCTTGACTAAGCACGACTGGATGCATAATTGGCTTCAAGCTCAAAAGAAAGCTGTCGCTCGTGCTTACAATAAAAAGACCAGATACAAGAATTTTGGGGAAGGCGAGTTGGTTTGGAAAGCAGTGTTACCCATCGGCACGAAGGATCCCATATTTGAAAAATGATCACCAAATTAGGAGGGTCCGTTTATTATTGACAAAGTTCTCGGAAAACGAGCATATCATTTGAAAGATAAAGATGGTGAATGACACGCAATGCCAATTAATGGCCAATACGTAAAGAAATATTATCCCACAATGTGGGAAGCGTGAGCTTTAGAGTATTTGTGTGACCAAGTCGGCCACTAGCTTATAATGTGTATATGTTTAAGCCGTCTTGATTTTGGCTGATGCAGTTAAGCCAACAAGATTATTATTTTTATCAGTTTGTTTGCTTGCCCATTGTGCTTTATTTGTACTTACCACTACAGGATATTATCTATACATGACACAACAAGGTTTATGATAATTTACTGACAAGCAAATAATTAGTTTTTCATCAGCACATAAGTTTCAAATGTTTACAAAACCGGCCGATGGCCGACAAAAGCGCTACATACATAAATCATCATTACTCTACTAAGAAAGCTTTAAGAGCTCCCAAGGTACAACCAGTGTCCAGAAGGTCACTCTCAAGTTGCATACACTTAGGCTCAGAATTTTTCAGTTGTTATCGGCTTTGGAAACATTGCTTACTCCTTTGAAGAAGGTTTTCCCCCATTTCTTGTCTCTCTTATTTCAAGGATGCTAATTGTCTTTCCAACTCATTGATCTTGCCATTGAGAGACTCCACAACCAGTTTTTGCTCCATACACCACCCAAACTCTGGAACCATGGCTTTCTTCATTTGCTCACAAGCCAAGGTTTGTTGTCTCATTTTTTCTATTTCTTGGTAAGAGCCAGCTACACGAGATATTTATTAGGCCAACACCTCTAGCTTCTCGCCAATAAGGGTTACCTTGGAAGGGGCAAAGTATTTGGCTCCAAGTAACACATCTATGGCCACTTTCACTTTTGGTAGTTGGTCTATTTCCACAAACTCTTTCAATGGCTGAGATAAAGTTTCATTTACCACCTTTAGAGCCCCATCAGTTTCCTCTCTTGAGGTCGATTGAGCGGTCAGTAACTGTGAGATGGCCGAGCAGCATTCTAGCTGGGTTAGAGCATTGGCCGAAAATACCCTCATCAAAGCCTGAAGTCCTACAATGCCAACCACTACCAATCAGTTCTTCAGCATAATAGAAAGGAAGTAATCACAAAACATGTTTGGAGCATACTTACTGGCTCGTTAGCCGACACCAGTTTCTCACTAAGCAACGTGGTTACTGACAAGGGAGTACTGGCTTGGGTTGAAGTTTGAGTGAGTACAAGTATCTCCTTCTCCATATTCATTGTCACAACTTCACTTTCGGCCATTCTTTCATAAGACACTATCTCCCCCACAGGTTCATCACTAACTGGTTGGCCATCTCTATCAGTGGTTAGTTCCACGGATTCCTCTGTTTCGCTGGGAATGGTATTTTGGACGTTGGCCTTGTCACGCCCTGAATTTTAGAATAAAAATTCAACATTCGAAACATGAATTACCACAACTCAAAATAATCATCATGAAAATTTCTTTTTCTTAACAACCTCTCCACACAAATTTAATCTTAAATCCCGAATTTAGTCTCGGTTAATTATTACAACTCGCTCAAAATGTTTAAGTCGTCTTAAATTGTAAAGCTCTATATGAGCATAACAAACCTCACAACTCAAATGAAAAACAAATAAATGTTGCAACTCCTAAACAGCACGGTCGCCTCCCTGGTTATCCTGACCTGCAGGAATATCCGCTACACCATTTGAATAGTGTACCTAGATTGGAACAACACAAAACCGAGTAAGCTTTTGAAAGTCCGTATGAGTAAAAGAAAGAACAGTTATTTAATTACGTCATATTTATTTTCACTCAAGCGAACATCCAATAATTCCCACATCCACAACGTACCACAATCTCAACAATCAATCACCAAATCAACAATTTAACACGAAACCTATACTCACATCTTTCTTCACAAAACCTCGAAATCGTATTTATAAAAATACGGTGTTTGACAGACTAGAGCTCTAACTGAATCGTAGCCGTTCACTGGCATAGGTTATGGCATCCGACATATTTATTTTTATCGTATTTCATCAATATATATACGCATATACATATTTAAAACTTCTGATACTCATATTTAATCTAGCCTCATTACCCGACAAGGGTTGTGGCATCTAATTCACTCAACCAATCGTATCCCATCATCCACCTAGGATTAGAGCGTCAGATTACCCCATACCAGTCACTACGTTGACCCTAAATCCATAAATGAGCACAACAATATGTTTTCACACAATGAAATCAACTCATCCAAGACACACAATATTATTATGAAATTTAAGCATTTGAAATGTAATCCAAATCATCATTCCAACTCAATCATATCATCGCTCAACAACACACCACCCAATATATATATTCCACGTAAATATATATATACGTAATCATCCACTCAGCGATGACCACTAATATCATCTATGGTTCACACAATAAAATCGTGAAATTCATTTGTATAATTAAAATTCATTTTACTTACCTATGGACCGTAGTTGATCAAGCCCATGAGATTTTAAAAACCAATATTTAATCCATAAATATTTTTCACACAATTACGACAAAATAAATAAGTTAAAAGCATTCGGTTCGTAATATGAACCACGTAAGTTTTACTCACCTCGAAACTCCGGCTGCGTTTCCAAATTAAACACAATCACACGGAAACAGCTCACCGATGTACAACCCATCAAGCACCTAATCAAGTACGGTCTTTACTTAGCAACGAAACACGAAATAAACTTAAATGATGATCCAACGGTCAGATTTTAAAATAAAGACAATCCAACGGTTGGATTCTAAAATAAAGACGATCCAACGGTTGGATCGAATTTAAATGATGATCCAACGGTTAGATCCTCACGGATCGCCCTTGGAAACATCCTATCAAAATTATACGAAAATCCGATAGACGGATGTTCATGAATGGCCTCCCGAATCACTATTTTACAATTATACGAAGATCCAACGGTCAGATCTTTGCTCGTGATCTCACAAGGTCATCGGGACAGTCATACGATCAACATATTAAAATTTGAAGTAAAATCGATGGTCTGATCTCTGTAAATCATAAACCGAAGATAAAATGTAAAAACCATAAATAGTAACGTCAAAACGTAAATCCACTATTTATCAACTTTTTTCTAAAATAACTTGTGATATATCAAAACGCTCTTATGGATGCCTAGATCATCATCCAGATAATATAAACTCAAAATATGGTCCGACGCGCCGCCAAACGCGGCGGTCAGCGCCGGTCAAAACACCTCAGATGCAAAAGTTTTCAACTACAAACTTTTTCAAAATGAAATTATGAACAACTTTAATAGCTGAATTTTTCTGAGATAAGGTCTAGATCGTCCTAGATCGAGCTTTAAAGTTGGATTAATCTCGGTCGCTCGATTAGTTTCCAGATCGAATCAGGGACGTCGAAACCTTTAACTCTTAATCTTTTGCTCCACACTCAAAATCGTCATGCAAGGAGGATATGAGGATGATCAGAAGGACGAGGTGATCACGAAGAGGTGGAGGATCGGCCCGTGCAACTCCGGCACAGGGGGGATCCGATCGGGTCACCCTCTTCGTCTGGGGGTTGCTTCGATCCAAGGCAGGAAGCAGCGGCTGGGTAAACCGAGGGCGTGGAGCGGCTGGTTGAGGAGCGGCGAGCTCGGGGAAGGCCGGGTCTGAGGGCGAAGGTGACCGGAGGTCGGTGTTCCGGCCAGGTCAGGGCGGCGTTCCGACCATGTCGGGTCGGAACGATCTTTGGGGGGGGGGGGGGGTTTAAATGCAAAAATCTGATTTTTTCGTCCTTCATGTAAAAATCAGATTTTTCTTGATATTTATAGAAAAATATCAATTTTCAAAAATCCATAACTTATTCATACGGACTCCGAATTTTCAATTCCACATACGCACGAGATCGTATCGACGAACACTAACACTTTCATGAAGGAAGTTTTTCCAAATTTCGAACGTATAAAAAGTCAATTTTTACGACCCCCTAAATAACGTTCATTTTGAAAATAAAATTCGTTCGTAACCCATTTCCTCGCACAATGACATACGAAGCAAGCCCAAAATTCATAATTCATATTATTGAACAAATATTGGATTACATTTAATTTATTTAAATTAAATTTCGAGTTTTCACAAGCCTTCTGCAAATTCATGATATAAAGTATGGCATATATGTACTCAAGCTAATAGCCAATTATTCCCTATTATGATGTGTCATACCTTGAATGTTTTTGGGCGACTTCGTTTGGCCACACACAACTCCAGAAACTCAAGCCATCAAGTTTTTCTTGTTTTCGTCTTACCTTTTGCTTAGGTAGAATTTCCGTTTGTCCATTAGTTAGTTTGTTCTGCTAGTTACAATTTCAGTTGCTTTACTTTCCTTGTAGCCTAGTATCAATTTTGAATTGTTTTCTTTGTTTCTTTCAAACAATAGTTAATAATTTTCAGCCAGTCCAGAATGCAGTTTCGTTGTTATTATTTACTCCTTATTGTCTTTATGCTTTACTTGTTTGATCATGCTATTTATTGTTCGTAGTCGCATAGTAGCTATTAATCTTGAAGATTTCATTCGTTACGAGTTCACTTTCATTGTTACTTGTTATTACTTGGATCTAATTGACTTAAGCCCTGTGACCAGACAATTCGTATTCACTCACACTCCCACGACCACACCTAACTCACTCGACCTTCAGCCACCACTTCCTTAATCTAGAGGCATCGAACTATCAGCTGAGAATAAGTTCCTTCCTCGGCTAACAATTGCTTGATAAGTCAGATCTACATTTGCTACACCTACAGTTGCACACTGAGCCTCTTGGTCATGTGTTGGCTAATAGGAGCATAAATGCGACAAATATAGCGTGAAATCCTTTACACTTTTCTTAGTTATTTCCTTTTAAAGGTCATTTTTAACTTTGTTTTCTTTTTAGGTAGTTCGTGAAGTAGTTCAAGAGAAATAAGAGCTTAAAGGGAGCAACCAAGCCATGAAACATGAAGTACTAATGCAGAGGACTAATTTTGATCAACCTTTTAGCCAGAAATTACAAGAGAAGTCCACAGAAATCGTTGTGCAAAACTGTTGCTGCAAAGCAGAAAACTGCAATTTCAGAATCAGCTTTCTGGGAACAGTTTGAGGAGCAATTCTTGCATTTTTCCAGCTGTAACTTTGCAGAAAAGGCCATCGCTCCTTGAAAATATGATGTTATACTTTAACAAGAGCCAAAGAACTGATCAGAAGCATCAACGAGGCAGCAGGAAATCAAAGTCAAAGCAGGATTCCCGATAAGGCAGAAATTATCAGCTTTTCACGAAGCTTTTTGGGAGATCTTTTCCGGTGACTTACTTGGAGTTTTTCCAGAACGTTGTTGATCAATCTAGAACATGTCATGTTATAGAAGATGTGGGAGTCAAGAACCATCTAGAAACTTGTCAAGACGAAGTCGTTCCTTGTCCAAGAATGAAGCTTCAGAGACAGAAATTGAATCCTAGTCAAAACAAGACAGTTTGGCAGAAATCTTCTTTGGACGGATTTTGGGTGCATTTTTGGAAGGTTATTGCTGCTGCAAATATTAAGAAGAGTCCTAGAATAATTCTACAAGATTATGACAAGATTACCAAGGTTTGAAAATCATTTAATTGAGCACCAATTAAATGAATTCTCAAGCAACTAGGGAAGGTTTTCAAAGCATTGTTGAAGAAGGAAACTAGGGCTGCACTTCTTGCTCCTATATATATTGAGCTTCTGCACACGTTGCAAACTACCACGCGTTTCACCTTCTCTTCTATCTCTCTTTCTTATTCATCCGCCATCATCTTTTTCTTCTTTTTCTCTATTTGTTTTATTTTGGTTTTCAAAACAATGTGTAACTAACATTCTTTTTGTTAGGGGCGAGGTTTGAAGCCCCAATTATGTAGAACATATGTTTGTTTAAATCTAGTTTCTTGATCTTTGGTGTGAATTAGTTGTTTATTTCTGCGTAATTGAAAACTTTTATGTGTGTATGTTTTTTGGGTCGACACTTAGGATATATGCATGTAATTGGAGCTAGGTTTAGAAAATAATTCATGTAATCATCTTGTTTTCTAATCCACAAGTATGCAAGGCTTTGGACAAAAGCTGATGTTTTAAACAACTAGAAGAGCATGCTAGGTAGGCGTTCCACACTAGACTGCAACTCTATAACCAATCGTTTCCATGAGATTTTAATGCTTCAAATGTGTTGACACTATATGTGTTGTTGATAGGATAACGTTCTATACCTTGATTGCATGTTTGATAGGCTTAGCTATTGTGCGTTCACGTAGACTAAATAATTAGGGAAACATAAATAAGGGACATGATCTGCTCCGACTTGTTTCTTGGTTAGTTTCTGTTCACACCTTAGTAATTGAAACTAGGTTAACTTAACATTGTTCGAAAGTAATTGGTGGTGGATTTCCAAGTCTCTAACATGTTCTCCATCTTATTTTCTCAAAGTCAAAAATCAAATTCGTTTTCCTTTTGTTTTCTCTTTTATTATCGTTAAAAAAACCAAAAACCCCAAAATATTGTTCTTGCTTAGGATTGCAAAGCCCCTTTCTATCCCCTTCTGTTTTCTGCCATATTTCTCTCTCTTTTCTAGTATTTGACGTTTTTGTTTTATTATTTGTTTTTTGCTTTAGTTAGTTTAACTTAGTTTGTTTTTATTTTGTGTGATTAATTTGTTACCCTCAATCCCCGGCTTGAACGATCCCTACTTATTTTATCCTAACGACTACATTTGCAGGGTTAAATTACTCGCTTGTTTTTAGCGTATCATTGGCACGCCCCACAACCTATATATCAAGAAGGACATTTGTTCCTTGATCCCTCGGCTATATAAGCCGAGGTGATTTTTAGAGGCAACATCTTTTGCAATTTCATCTTTGGGATAGTTCATGCCATAATTCAATTCCATAGTCATTTGTTCTTACATGTTCGGGCCCTAGAGATGAGGTCCGCATAAATATTGAATGAGAATTTGATTTCACTTGGTGCAAATGGATTATGGAAGCTTGCATGCATATTTTACCATATTAGTTTTGATTTCAGGCTTTTAATTATTTCATGATATTTGGTGGTGGTGATCTCTGGTAATACAGAGATTATTTGTTGATTCATGGCAATTAAGAAGTCCATGTTTATACCCATGCAGTTATCATATCGGCCTAACGATCATATCGTGGCCGTTTGATGAATGAAGAAATTAAGATAATCATTGGTAATTTGTAATTACTATTAATGATAATTATCTTGATTTAGAGGACAAATGCTTCATTAAGAGATTTTATCTCTTTAATATTGCATTTAGAGTATATGTAACGATTAAGGAGAGCACCTCACATATGCATTTATTGGCTAATTTGGATCAGAGAGGGAGTTAAATAAGCTAGCTGTTTGGTTGTTTATTGATAAATGATTCATAACATTTGTACATGCAGTGCGACTTTGAACAAAGAATGGAATGAAGGCAAGTACGTGCGGCATATAGTTGATTCACTTCCTTATTCTTCTGATGCTAGTTTAATTAAAGAAGCCGTAGCTTCATTGGATTACTGCAAACAGTTTGAGTTCAAGAGAAAGGCTTTATCTCAGTTTGATCGTCAAGCAAGTTAACTTTCTCTATATAAAAGAAGCATTGATAGAAGACATGTAGACACATCTCCAGTCAAAACTCCATCATGGGTTTCCTTTTATTTTTCTTAGCTCCAGATTAGTTTCATTGTCTTTTCAATTCTTTAGTTGTTGGCTCTACTAGTTCAAATCATTTCCCTTCGTTTTTCTTGTAATCTAGTATCGATATTTCAATTGTTTCCATTGTTACTTTTGTTTGTAATAGTTGATAGTTTTATTCTCCAAGCCATTTACTTTTTCCGCTATTTACTTTATCGCTATTTACTTTCTTGTGATTTACTTCATTGCTCTTTACCTTTCTGCACTTAGTCTAGAGTTTACTTCCTTGCTCTTTTACTATTGTGTTTATGTTTTTGCACTAGGAGTAGTTTAACGTAATTATTCGGTCACCAATCACTATTTGCGACTCATCCATTGAACAACCCAAAAGTCCTTATCTCCAAGGCATCGAACCCTCAGCCGAGATTGTTCCTTCCTTAGCTTTCAGTTGCTTGAAGAAGTCAAAACACGCGCACTACATCTCCAGTTACACACTTGGCCTTCTGGCCGTGTGGTGGCACGCTCCGCAATCTACTCACCAAGAAGGACGTTTGTTCCTTGAACCCTCGGCTACCTTGGCCGAGATGGTTTTTCAAAGGCAACAGGGAGGAGAAGATTTTGTCAAACATTAAGGTATCTCCCTCTTAGGGTTAATTAGTTTCTCTTGTTTGACTGTTCCTTGTTGGCTTTTGTATCCCTTGCGTTATATTCTGAAAAGAGAATTGAAGTTTGGTTTGGGAGAATCTGGGTTTTCTATTTATACTGTGCTGTACGACCTTTGAGTTAGTGTTCCTGTATAAAAACTTCGTATTTTGGCTTGAAATTTTTATATGTTACAATAGACGTCCTAATCTTTCTTTGGTTAAAATTTCATAAAAGTCCAGTCCTTTTTGAAGTCTACATGATTTTCTCAATTTGGGATAGAGGTACAGGATTTTCTGCTGACAGAATAAAAGAACGCCTTGCAGTCGTCAGTTGAAACGCCAAATGATTTATTTCAGTCTTCAAATTTTTGTGGGATGTATGTTTATCTTTGTGTTTAGTTTCCTTTTGTTTAAGAACAAGCTAAATTAATAGAGAGAGAGAGAGAGTAATGTTTCAGAGAGATTGGAGATTTCAAGTGTGTTTATTCATCTCATACAAGGGGGTATTTATAGGAATATATTGTAGTGTGAAAGCTCAAAGAGAAAACCAAAATGATGACAATCTCAATGATGAATTCTGCCATGCTTGTTGCCCTTTCGTAAAGCATGTTACATAAGTCTTCATACACTCAAGTACCTATGTTTATACACTCAAGTACCTATCTATACATTTAAGTATTTACATGATATAGACATATATAGTATAATACATTTATACTACAACACACCCCTTGGATATTTCATGTCAATAGTTTTGTGTTGGTGATGCGCTTCGAAGTTGCCTCGTTAAAAACCTTGCCAAGTAATAAAACCCTGTGGGAAAAAACAACCTTGGTCGAAGGAGAAAAAGATCACAACGCGCGTTGAGTGTGGAGTATATTCCTGGATACTCCCCCTGATTTAGATTCTCCTTGAAGATACATGTTTCTCGTACCACAGGGATTAGTGGCTAACCCACAATCTTTGGTTAATCGGAAATAAAGACACTTAGCACACAAAGAAAAAGAAAAAGAAAATAAATAAAAATGCTACTCTAAGGCATCAAGCCTTAGCAATGCTCGGCTTTAGTTTTCACCAAAGCCTAATCAAAACTAAGAGTCTAGTGGTGGATATTTACAATGAGGTAGAAATTGTCATTTGAAATTGTGATTGTAATTTTCTAAAAATTAAATTGCAAGAATTTAAATGAAAACTTTAGCTAACAACTAAATTAAATATAAAAAAAAAAAAAAAGTAAGAAATGGAAATTAGGCCACTAGAAGTATCCTCCTAGCCAAATTCAATGCACAAATATATTCCGACAATGGTCAAACAATGTATAATGGCATCAAGAACCGTACCCAAGGCTTTTCAAGGCTCATGGATCAATAGATTCCTTAAAGGGTATTCCTACTCCGGATCAAGGGTTGTAGAAACTCGATTGGGACAATCTAGAGCCATGTTAGGGCCTCTAGTTGCACCAAAAGGTGAAAAGTCCTAGAATCAAGGTTCCCAAGCTAGCCAATACGGCAATCGAAATTGGTATTGTAACTAACCATGTTCTGAACAAGTGTCCTAGCCATAAATTAGAGAAGTGATTAGGTCCCCTAATTCATTCTAGACATGCTCATCTACACATTCAAGAGTTAATCAAGCTCCTAATCATGCATCTAAGCCAAATATAATAGATTAGAACATATGCCAAACACGAAATTAAAAACCATTAAATCAAAACATATTTATTTCAATAAATCCATGCTAGGGATCAAACCCTAGTTTCCCAAAGAACTACTCACTATCCATATTTAGATACATCATCAAAAGTATAAAAAAATATGAAAGAGATGATAAGGAAGAGAGGGGAAAATTGACTTGGTCACTCCTAGCTATATGCTAGTATGAATCAAGCAATTTCTTCACCCAACTACCCAAAATGGAGATGTAGTGTTCTTGATGATGTCTCCTTGAAGCTTGAGTGAGTCCTTTTTGAATTCCCAAAAGAAACATAAAAGAAAAGATGAAGGATGGAGGGGAAGGAGGATGAGAGCAACCCAAAGGATGCCCACCTAGAGGCATGGCGCGAAACTCCCTCACAAATCAAATCGATGTCGTTGCAGACCTCATGAGCTCGTCGGCGACGACCTAGAGGCATGGTGCGACTGGCACAAATCGAAACGATGTCGTTAGAGACCTCACAAGCTCGTCGGTGATGACTTGAAGGCATGGCGCGATCTACACGACAAAGTCATTGTGGTCTATGGCTCTTCGACGAGGCCCTCCACCTCACTTGCATCAGAACCTTAAATGATGTTTTTTCTCCGACAACGACGACAAGGTCCGTGACCTCTTCATCTTGAATCGAAATCCCCAACCAGTGGCTTTCTCTTCACATTCGATCTGAACCACCTCCAGGTATACTGTATAGCACCTCTAATGCTAGATCTCCAACTCTTCTCTCCGGTTTGAATTTCGGCGTTTCAATTGCTATTTCTGCTTTATGAAAGATAAAGCAATCGATTTCCCTGTGCCTGCTTTGATGCATTGTTGAATTTTGTCACTGGATTTTATGGTTGATTTATGGTCATGTAGTGATTAGCGTTCTCTATTGGTAGATTTGTGTGTTGAGACCATATTTTCTGAATGTTTCAGAGGAATATACAGAGTCTGACTACATTTGATAATTACGGATATGTATATGTGCTTCTTGTGATTTATTATTGAATATTGAATGCATAGTTATTAGACATGTGCTTTATACGTAGACCTGGTTACTTGACTTTGGATACTAACCTCCATGTAGCTATAGCTGTTTTATTTGTACTTCTATATGTGTGCTACTACTCTGTGTGTTGTAGTTGTGTGCTTACTGCATGTTGTTATTAACGTTACTGTCATTTCTTATTAAAATTACTGGTTTCTGATTAAAAGAGAACCTACCTATCTTAGCTGATGGAAACTTCTCAGGCAGAAGCCATCCAGCCTAAGCTCCCAATTGGTGACTGGGTAAAGGATGCTGAACCAACGCTATTAGTTACCTCTGATCAAGTATAAACCACATCTTGTAACATATTTGCAGTTTCTATACCCTTGTCATATGAGTTTTGCTTGTGTAATCTTGTGAAGAATAGACCAAAATGCATATTTTCAAAAGTTTTCCACATCCTTTTTGCAGGTTGAAATGGAGTGAAGTAAGAAGTATTAGTTTAAGTCTAGTTTTATGTAAATTATGCTAGATTACATGCTTTGGAAGATTATCATAGGCAATGACATTATGACCATCAAAACTTCATTCTTGGCCTCTCTCTTTTCATGCCATTTGATTCAGTTTTTGAAGAATGAATTATGTACTTTAGCCTTAACCAGATGGTTTGCCTGTCCACATGTTGTTTTGTTATGGAATATCTATAATCAATATTATGTTTTGGATGCCAGAAAACATTACAAGAGCCTTGGCATGCCATTTTCTTTTGCGTTTGCAAACCTTGTGCTCATGTGTCCTTGAACATAAATTTCTTCTTGGTGATCTGACTTGTTTATGAGAGTAGGAGTGTAGAATTGTCCCCTGCGCAGTGAACCTTATATGTCCTCATGTTGTTTTTTGTTATGGGATTCTATAATCAATATTTATGTCAGTATCTTTTTATTACTGGTCCAGCAGCTTTGTACATGTGTTATAGTAGATTTATATACCTATGTTAGTAGCTTTTTATTATTGATCTAGTAGCCTTCCATACCTATGTGGCTATGTCAGTAGCGTTTTATTACTAATCCAGCAGCTTTGTACGTGTGTTGTAGTAGCTTTCAGTACCTATGACAGGAGCTTTTCAGACTGCTTATTTATAATTATCTAGTTAATAATGAGTGCTACATTTGTGGCGCAGCGGTACATTGTTGTTTTTAGTTTTCATTTCAAATATTAATATTTTGTTATATCTTTATCTTTGCAGAGTTCTTCCCCTTTGCATTTGTAGTAGTAGATTTCCAAAATCATGTGAATTTGGATATTAAAGCCTCCATTGACCAAAAGATTATTCGGCCAACCAAGAAATATTGAAATGAAGTCTCGTGCTGAAGGTGGCAAAATTATGCCTATGGGTTTAGAGTATCACCATTGAAAAATGACAATAGCATTATACAACTATTGTAATAGTTTTTCATAACTATGGTAGTGGCTTTTGACAACTATGGAAGTTGTTTTTTACCTACTTATATCATTATTGAACCCTGCGTACTTTTTATACCATTGAACATATTTTCTTTTCTCAATTGTAGTAGCATTTTTATTTTGGTTGTATACTTTACATTTCCATAGCTTTATTAGTCACTGGGTATAGCTTCTCAATTTCTAGGAGTAGTTTTTGTTCTGCTTGGTTATAGCTTTTGGCATTAATGCGAGTAGCTTTTGGTGATGGTGAGAGTAGTTTTTGTTACTAGTGAGAGCAGTTTTCTGGTGTTAATGACAGTAGCTTTTGTTGGTGAGGATAGTAGATTTTGGTTTTAAGAAGTGTAGATTTTCTTGGTGACAGTAGTTTTTGTTGCTAGTGATAGTATCTTTTGTGACCTAGTTGGAAATCTCACCATCGTAGCTTTTGTTTGTGACAATAGCCTTTGTTTTTTGTGATAGTAGCTTTCGTGACCTCGCCGAAAATCTCACCAACGTAGTTTTTGTTGCTAGTGACAGTAACTTTTATTACTAGTGATAGTAGCTTTTGTGATCTCGTCGGAGGTTGCCGGAAATCTCATCAGAGTAGCTTTTGTTGCTAGCTATAGTAGCTTTTGTGGTCGCCGGAGTTTGCCGGAGACCTCACCGGAGAGAAGAGAGAGAATAGTTGTTGACTTTTTACTCTAGTGGTATTTATGTAAATATATTAGATTTTATATCCAAAATATAACACCATTTTTAATCTAGTTGCCTTAAGAGGGAAAAAATTAATTGGTGGACTTATAGCTAAGAAATATTCAAATATACACTTATATGTAATTAACTCTTAATTAAACGGCCACTAATTCACTTCATTGCTTTTCTCTCTGTTGGTGTTGACCATAGTTGACTGCATCGATAATTTCGTCATTTTGTCAGAAACTCTAATTTTGCTCTAATTTCACGCATTTTCTCACAATTTCCGCAATTCCGCCTATTTCCTACACAATAAATAAAAATTGATTAATTACATAATAATTGACTTAAGGATTAGCTTAATTACATAATAATTACATTCAAGACTATTTCTCAATGAAAAATTGAGTTACATTACTCTGCAACCAACCTTATTTGATCATCTGCATATTGATATTTTGTTAAGGTCTGTTCATCCCATTAATGACTAAAGGTCTACAGATTGTGCAGATGGTTTAGTTTATGCAGCTCTTGATTTGTTTTTATCAACATAAAAAGGCTTTTGCTTAAAGAAGCTTTTCCTGGACTAAATCTTATTATTATTTTTTTCTACAGAAAGTGGATTCTAAGCTCTTATTGAAAATCCTTGAATGTTTAGATTCATGTTGAGAAACAAAAGGTTTCATGGAAAGAGCAACAGCACTAAGGATGAAGGCAGTGCAAATGAAAAGAGGTGGAAAAAAAGTGTTGAAACCAGTTGTTGAAGAGATTGACGCAGCACCTGAATCTACCTTCACCAAATATGATCAATAGTATGAAATATCAGTGTTTTTTGAGTTCCATTTGTTGATCATGCCAACTGCTATGAGTTATTGAACTGATGTTTACTAAGCTTAGCTTCATTATGAATGTATGTATAGCTGCAGTAACAGATTAATCAAATATTGGTATTTTTGTGAATGGATTCCATATTTGATGAATGCATTGGGTAGTTTCCAGATTTACATAATTATGGTGCAACAAGAATACAAATATGTCATCTGAATTAGAAAGCAACAACAAGATTAAATCCAAATACGTTGTTACTTGTGCACTCAAACAACAGAAAATTGTCATCTGAAATAAAAAGCAACGACAAAATGGAATGCAAATATGTTGTTGGCCATATCCAAGAACAACAGAAACAAGAAAAAATATATTGTTACTTGTGCACTCAAACAACAGAAAATTGTCATCTGAAATAAAAAGCAACGACAAAATGAAATGCAAATATGTTGTTGGCCATATCCAAGAACAACATAAACAAGAAAAAATATGTTGTTACTTGTGCACTCAAACAACAGAAAATTGTCATATGAAATAAAAAAGCAACAACAAAATAAAATCCAAATATGTTGTTGATTTATCTAAGAACAACAGGAATAAGAAAAAATATGTTGTTACTTGTGCACTCAAACAACAGAAAATTGTCATCTGAAATAAAAAGCAACAAAATAAAATCCAAATATGTTGTTGGACATATCTACAAACAACAGGAACAAGAAAAAATATGTTGTTACTTGTGCACTAAAATAATAGATAAATGTTATTGTAGGCTACTAAAAACAATAGATAAATGTATTCTGAACTGAATGCTAATGACAGTTAACTGTTATTGGAATTTGAATGACACAATACTAAACTGTCATTATAAGTCAATTCAGACAACGGATAGGATTTCATATCTTATACTTCAGTGCATTCAAACCACATAAATGACATTTTTCTGTCTTTGGAGTAAGCATTAGATCATACAAATTATAAAGAACTGTTATTTGTTTCCAGATCACACGACATTGATCTGTCGTTTGAATTCACTAGTACAAACAGTTAGCTCATGTCTTGATTTCATCAGACAACAGACCACCTAACAAATTTCTGTCGTTTGATACTTAGTGCTGGCAGATTGACTGGCCTTTAATATTGACGGGACTTTCGTAAAATTTTCTCAATTTGTTCCCATGTTCATGACTGCTTCATGTCACACTTCTCTTCATGTCAAATTGTAACTATATGAAAGCAATAATACAGCCATTAACCGACAAGGTAGAAGTTGGCAAGGAACGTAATTCACAAGTTCTCAATATGATTCAAAAGTTTTTTTCGACAAAGCAATGTGATTCAAAAGTTGAAGACTCGCTTCAGCCGTCCACGGTTCCACTCTTCCTAACCTGCGCCTATATGTTTTAATAAATATCTGGTAAAGCTTTCTTTATAGATAGCTCATACGAGAGAAACATTCTGCCAATTAATCCCTAGTAACTCAGCTTCGGCATAATTTAGTGTTATTCACAAACCTGAGTACTGTCTCATACTTTCCTATATTTTCGTGAAAGTCTTTGTTCTGTGATCCACGCCAAATCCCTAGAAAAACAGCTCCCTCATGTGCTGAAAGAGTGTTACGCCTGATTGTTTTCATTTATCCTACTGATTGCCGTCGACATCAGGTATTTCTTGGTTGTTTTACTTGCAATTTTATGATGCGGGGCCAATAGACAAGAACTATAGAACTAGGGTTTGTTTGAGTACCCTTGGATTTGGTTGTTGTGGTCTTGTTTGTTTAAAAGCGAAGGGGATTTAAAATAAGAAAGTTAAGAAGAAAGGGATAGAAGTATAGAACTAACCGCATCACACTAGTAAGATTCTAGGATAAGATTACTAGTATCACACCAATAGGGTTTCTAGGCATCACACCTAAGGTTAGGTTGCATCACACAAATCCGGAGAGAAGCAAAAGCTTTCAATTTTATTAACTCAATTCTGAAAATAAAAGACTACAAAGGCCTCTATATATAGGGAGGCTCAGACAATTCTACAATAACTAGGAATATCCCTATGCTTAAAAGAATCTTGAAAAAAAATAATCCTAATAATAATAAGAATCATAATAATAAAAGCCTAGATTTATTTGAGCTACTTTTCTTCATCATTTTGCCTTTTACTTTTTTGTTCAAAAGAGAAGATGGAAACCTACATCTTGTTTATAATCAGAGTAGTTTAAGTTCTTAATTCCTTATTTTACTACAATGATTTTAATTGCACTCTCATATTTTTTTTTGAGAAAATTAAAACAATCTATTAATAACCAATAATCAGACAGGTTACATATCATCGACACCAGAGTCATGGGACCTTCAACAAGAGTGACTTACATGAGCCAAAAAGGCCCAACTCCTAACCACATTTACCCCTTAACCAGACCTAATTATAGCGATACAACCTCGCCATCAACATAACGATGAACTGTTTCCATCCGTTCGGACACCGCATCCAAAACAGCCACGTGTAAGAGTGATTCACCGTCCCGTTGATAACCAGAAAGCACCGCCCCTATCCTAAAACACCCAAACCCTCGCTCACAAGAGGAGGGACTTATTCTCACCAAAATAAATACCGAAAACAAACAAAAAACTAACAACATGACACAAACAACACCAGAGAGGCCCAAGAAACAGGCCCAGCCCAAAGACCACCATCCTCAGTAGCGGGCAAGAGCAGCTAGCAAAACCTCCAGCCGTCAGTGAGCCCCAACGCCACCACGCCGTCGCCACACGTCCAAACATCTCCTCGCCGAACCCCTTCGCCGCTGCTCCACCCTGACACGCCACAACCAACCCCAGCACCAAGCTGACAACTGCACACATATCCAAAACGAGATCGGGACGAGTCCCTTTCGGGGTCGGCACTGCCGCATTTAGATATGGACAGTCACAACCCAACAACCAGGGACGATGATATTAGAAACCACCGCCGGAACCCAGAGATCCGTTGCTGCACCACCGCCGCCATCACGCACGAATCGGGATAGAAGATCGAGATCGATCCACCCAAACCGGAAACGATAACCCATCCACCAACCCAGAGCCACGCCTCTGCCATGGAACCCCTCCACTACTCAGAAAACAGCCTCCCCTCCCGGACCGGAACGCAGCGGCGGAGAGCCATCGGCGTTCGGCCGTGAGAGAAAGCACCTCCTTTTGGTTTTCTTTCTTTTTTCCTCTCGCGAGTGGGGCACGTTCTTTTTTTTAATTGCACTCTCAATTCAAAGGGAAATATTGAAGAGAAACTGGATCTATTGATCATATGTCATATATAAACCAAAGAGATAAGGTACGTCCTTTAATTCCGATTTTCAATTGTATTTGTTATTTTATTTGTTTATTTTTTATTTAATCTTTAATATAACAGACAAGAGTTACAACACAAAATTGCGATGACAGCCTCCTCCCGGCAGATTTCAAAGAAATGTTAGGGACATAGAAATGGAGAGACAAGTACACCAAACAGTCCATTGGGAGAAGTATGACCTAAGTTCGTAATTTCATCCGCTACAAAATCCATAAGTCATATATAAACTAAAGAGATAAGGTACATTCTTTAATTCCGATCTTCAATTTCATTGGCTTTTTTTTTTTTTTTTGAAGTCACAGAGATCCAATTTCCTTCCTTAATTTTGCTCTGCTTCATCAATTCTTTCCCTTTGACTTTGTGATTAATCATTTATACTATTTTTTGAAATGTTGATGTAAAGGACATCTCTCTGTCATATATTCCTAATTAGATGTAGAATATGATCTCATAATGTAAAGACCCGAAATTTCATTAGATAAATTTTTGTAATTCAATAATTGTTCAGATATTTGAATTATGAATATTGAGACTATTTCGTAAGTCATTGTGCGGGAAATTCGGTTTCGAATCGATTTTATTTTCGAAACTAACGTTATTCAGGGGGTCGTGAAAATTGACTTTTTATACGTACAAAATTTGGGAAAACTTCCTTCATGAAACTTGTAGATCTCGACGATACGAGTCCGTACATATATGGAACGCAAAAATCGGAGTTCATATGAGGAAGTTATTGACGATTGAAAATTGAAAATTTTCTATAAATATAAGAAAATTCCGGATTTTTTTCATAAATCCGAAATTTTCCTCCCCAGTTTTCTCTCCCTCCCGTCCCGATTTCTGGGCTCCCCTTTGTCCAGCCATATCTTCCTCCTCAGTCGACCAATTGACTTGATTCCAAAAGCAATTTTGCTCGCCTTGAAGTCATTTAAAACTTCCTAGAAGACATCGAAGTCAAAAAAGAACCGTGGGAGGCGTTACAAGGCCGAGAAGCTGCATAGGTCGGGCTGAAATCGCCTGAGCTGCTCCTCCCTTCGCCGGCAGATTTCTTCCTCCTCCTGCCACCAATCGATGAGCCGCTTGTCCCTATCTCTTCGCCTTGAAACAAGCTTTCCATACATGTATTCCTTGCATCCTATCATTCACTATAGACAACGAATCGAAACAAAGAAGATCAGATCATTTTTTGGGCATTTCTTCAAATTCCGGCCAACTCCGGCCAAAGTAGGAGGAGAGACCAACTGGGCTTTGTTCGTCTTGCCATGCTCTACAAACTCACCAAGTTTCACATCTCCATTTAACCCGAGGAAGACGAATTTCAGATTTGATCGATTTTGGGCTATTTCGGCCTCTTTCTTTTTTAGGTAACTTTCGGTCCTTAGACTTGAAATTTGACTTTGCGCTAATTATGAAAGTTGAAATTGGAGTTGAGATGAAGAACTTTGATGTTGGGAGTTTTGGCAAATTTTGACTTTGGTATGGCGGCGGCGCCGCCACTGTGGTGGTGGTTTCCGGTGACCTCCGGCCACCCCAAGCGCAGTTTCTACTCATTGTTAGATTGTACATGTCGATACGATCATTTTGATATATAGCATGTGAATTTTAGATATCATATGAATTAGTTATGAATTTTACGATTTCGATTTATGATCTGTGAAGACTAAACCGTTCAATAGACGTGTAGTTTTGATATAATAATCGTAGGACTGTCCCGATGATTTTATGTGGTCATGGGTGAAGATCCGACCGTTGGATCTTCATATAAGTGCGTTTTTGAATTGTACGCTAAGTTAATTATCGTATTTGATTAGGTGATTGATGGTTTTACTTTGATGGACGATTTCGGGGTGAATTTGTTAAATTGAAGACGCAGCGGGAATATTGAGGTGAGTAAAACTCACGTGGTTCATATTAGGAACCGAGCGCTTTTAAATTATTTATTTTTGGTAGTTGTGTGGAAAATACTTGTGGATTAAATATTTGTTTTTAAAATCACATGGGCTTGATCATTACGGTCCATAGGTAAGTAAAATAAATTTAAATTATACAAATGAATTTCACGATTTTCTTGGGTGAACTATAGATGGTATTAGTGGTCATCCCTGAGTGGATGATTACGTATATATATATATATATATATATATATATATTTACGTGGAATATATATATTGATTGGTGGATTGTCGAGTGGTGATATGATTGAGTTGAATTGATGATTTGAATTATATTTCAAATGCTTAATTTCTTATTAATATTGTGTATCTTGGTTGGGTTGATTTCATTATGTGATAATACATGTTGTGCTCATTTATGGATTTCAGGTCAATGTGGTGACCGGTGTGGGGTAATCGGAAGCTCTAATTCTGGGTGGATGATGGGATACGATTGGTTGAGTATGTGCAATTATCGGACGTTCTAAATATGTATATAAGTATACATATTGATGAAATACGATAATGATAAATATGTCGGATGCCATAACCTAGGCCAGGTGACGGGCTACGATTCAGTTAGAGCTCTAGTCTGTCAAATACCGTATTTTTATAAATACGATGTTGGGGTTTTGTGAAGAAAGATGTGAATTAGGGTTTTAGTGTTGAGTTGTTGATTGATTGAGAGTGTTGCTTTCTTGTGGATGTAGAAATTGTTGTGCGTTGACTTGGGTGAAAATGATTATGATTTAATTAAACAATTGTTCTTTCATTTTACTCATACGAGCTTTCAAAAGCTTACCGGGTTTTGTGTTGTTGCAATCCTGGTATACTATTCAAATGTTGTAGCGGATATTCCTGCAGGTCAGGATAACCAGGGAGGTGACCGTGCTGTTTAGGTGTTACATCATTTATTTTGATTTCTTTTAAGTTGTGGGTTGTTATGCTCAATTAGAGCATTTCAATTTATTTTGTGAGTGAGTTGTAATAATTACCCGAGACTAAATTCGGGTTTTGAAATTAAATTATGTGGTCAGGTTGTTAAGAAAAATGAATTTTCAAGATGATTATTTGAGTTATAGTATTTTTCATGTTTCGGATTTTTGAATTTTATTCAAAAATTCGGGACGTGACATACAACTTTTACGATGTTAATGGTGGGTCTACTACCACCCAAACAATGACTCATTTAACCAACCTACGTGCTAATTACTCTTTAGAAGTGTTTTCCAGCTTTAAAAAATGTTCATAACACCATACCGAACTTACCAAATACCCTCACCTTTCTCGTCAAAAAAAAAAAAATACCCTCACCTTCACGTCGTATCTTTTGACATTTGTTTCCTTTTCTATTATCCTTTTTTTTTTATGAGACTTTTCTATTATCTCTATCTGTATTCTGTAGTATATTAAAGTATCTTTCAAGGTTGGGGGATCAAATCAGTAACATAAAAACGAATTGGGTGATTGAAATTGTCTACTAGTTCTTATTTTGGTTACAAAATTGTCTACTACGTCTTAAACAACTCTTTTCTCTTTTGTTTGAAATGGATATAAGAGAAAGTGGATGGAATAATGTAAAGGGAAAGAGCTGCATTTATTATTGGGTTAATTGATTGTTGACTTATTTTTGAGTTTCAATATCCATTATGCCCCGCTAGGGGGTTCAAAGGCTGAAAAGTAGACCCTCATATCAGTGTGAAGTCAATTTGTGATGTCACGAATGGAGGCAATTTTGAAATTTGGATTGAATGATGAAAATTGAAAGTGAAAAGAAAATCGTGATTAAAAAAAAAAAAAGATCAGTGACTTAGCTGACCCAAAGTTAGAGAAGGTGTCACGCCCCGAATTTTAGAATAACAATTCAAAATCCGAAACATGAAAATACTACAAACTCAAAATAATCATCCTGAAAATTTCTTTTCATAACACCCTCACCACACGAAATAAAATCAAACCGAATTTAGTCTCGGTTAATTATTACAACTCAAATCCAAATGTAATGTAAAGCTTTAAATGAGCATACACACCTCACAATTAAATAAATAACAAAACTGCTGTAACACCTAAGCAGCTCGGTCACCTCCCTGGTTATCCTGACCTGCAGGAATATCCGCTACACCATTGAATAGTGTACCGGGATTGCAACAACACAAAACCCGGTAAGCTTATGAAAGCTTGTATGAGTAAAATAAAGAACTGTTATTTAATATAATCTCATTTATCCCCACACACAGCAACACCCACTAATTTCCACATATGCAAGTACTAACAATCTCGATCACACACCAATTCAATATATCACAACAAACCAATCTCACAACTTTCTTCACAACTCTCATCATCGTATTTATAAAAATACGGTATTTGACAGACTAGAGCTCTAACTGAATCGTAGCCCGTCACCTGGCCTAGGTTATGGCATCCGACATATTTATCATTATTATATTTCATCAATATGTATACCTATATACATATTTAGAACGTCCAATAATTCCACATACTCAACCAATCGTATCCCATCATCCACCCAGGATTAGAGCGTCCGATTACCACACACCGGTCACTACGTCGACCCTGAACCCATACATGAGCATGTCATACTCTGAAACTAAAGGAATCCCTGTAATCTTTGAAGTACTACTCCCTGATTCAATGTGGGCCAAAATCCCTATCCTCATGGTGATGTCAGACTTCAGACAACGGTAATGAAACACCGGTTGTCCCGGAACATGAAAGGACACAATCATCCTAAAGCAATCAATAACAGCATGGTTCGGGCTCAACCAATCCATACCCAAAATTACATCATACGTGTGATCCGGAATCACAATCAAAGACGCAGAGAACTCTCTGCCACCAATCCCAATATGGCAATCATCACAAAGCATGCTAAGCTCAAGAGGCACACCGAGAGGGTATGTAACACACAATGATCTAGTCAGAGGCATAGCAATCAAACCCAAAACATCCACAACCGAACTAGATATGAAAGAGTGTGAGGCTCCCGTATCAAACAGTACTCTAGCAAGAAAGTGATAAACAGATAAGGTACCTTCCACTCCCGTGCCTGCCTGACCGATGGCAAAGACTCTAGCATGAGCAGGTGGTAGCTGCCTCTGCTGGTTACCCTGCACTCTACCCTGATTCCGAGGACACTCCCTAGCCTCATGCCCTGCCAGTCCACAGCTGTAGCATATCCTACCCCGTGGTTTCGTGCATGCACGAGAGATGTGGCCCTGCTCGCCACAGTTAAAGCACTTCACCGGAGCTGCTGGTGCTATCTGCCTAATAGGCATAGCCTGAACAGGAGGAGCTACTGCTGCCCTAGCTGGAACCTGATGCTGGAACTGAGTTCTCTGTCTCTTCCAGAACCCACCCCTGAGGTCTCTAGCTCTACTGCTTCCTGCTATGGCCTTTCCCTTACCCTGGAAATCTCTCTCAGCAGACTCCTTCTCTCTACGAATCAGATTCTGCTGCTCAATGATCTGTGCCTTAGCCAAGATCTCTCTCTTGGTCTTCAGCTCCAAGATGGCTACATCACGCTCAATCGAAGGACTCAACCCTCTCTGAAACTTCTTGGCCAAGTCCTCATCCTCCATCTGCCTCACATACTTGTACAGTCTGGAGAACTCCGCATCATACTCAATTACGGTCATCTTCCCCTGTACAAGTGCAAGGAACTCTCGCTCCAACCTCTCCTTCACTGCAGGTGGAAAGTACTTCTCCCTGAACAGTCTCTCAAAGCCATCCCATGTCAAGGTAGACACCTCAATGCTCCTCTGAGTGATGTTCCACCACACCCTAGCCTCATCCTTCAGCATGAAAGCGGCTAGCTTCCTCTTGTCGGTCTCAGTGCAATCAAGCAGATCGAAATAGGTCTGCAAATCCTCTATCCAACGATCCGCCACCATATAATCAGTGCCTCCTCCAAACTTGGTTGCTCCCAAGCGAGTAATTTCCCTTGCTAGCATCAGCAAGCGAGCAGGATTATCAACCACAGCCACAGGAGGAATAGGCTGATCCTCATAAGGTGCATCTTCCTCCGACTCGAATACTTCTTCGACTGGAGAGGCCCTACCCCTTCCTCGGCCTCTACCCCTGCCACGAGGTCTACCTCTACCCCGACCTCTGGCTTCGTTTCCCTCAATCTCCATTACCTAATAAGCATGATATACTTGATTAATACACGCATAACACTTAAACAAAGCATAAGTCAAATGCAAGTCCATATTAACCAAGTACTGATCATACATAACGATGCTTAATTTCCTAAAAGTACTAACGTCCCTAGCCAACCTAACACACTCACATACCCAATGACATTGTCAATACAGAAGAGCACACGATGGGGATCCGCTGCAGACGGGCCATCACTCGGTAAGTATTGACATATCACCAAATATGTACCTTACGCTCTGATACCAAACTGTCACGCCCTGAATTTTAGAATAACAATTCAAAATCCGAAACATGAAAATACTACAAACTCAAAATAATCATCCTGAAAATTTCTTTTCATAACACCCTCACCACACGAAATAAAATCAAACCGAATTTAGTCTCGGTTAATTATTACAACTCAAATCCAAATGTAATGTAAAGCTCTAAATGAGCATACACACCTCACAACTAAATAAATAACAAAACTGCTGTAACACCTAAGCAGCTCGGTCACCTCCCTACTTGACAGACTAGAGCTCTAACTGAATCGTAGCCCGTCACCTGGCCTAGGTTATGGCATCCGACATATTTATCATTATTGTATTTCATCAATATGTATACCTATATACATATTTAGAACGTCCAATAATTCCACATACTCAACCAATCGTATCCCATCATCCACCCAAGATTAGAGCGTCCGATTTCCCCACACCGGTCATTACGTCGACCCTAAACTCATACATGAGCACATCATATAATATCACATAATGAAATCAACCCAACCAAGATACACCATATTATTATGGAATTACACAATTGAAATACAATCAATTCATCAATTCTACTCAATCATATCATCACACAACAATCCACTCATCAATATATATTTTCCACGTAAATATATATACGTAATCATCCACTCAGGGATGACCACTAATACCATCTATAGTTCACACAAGAAAATCATAAAAATTCATTTGTATAGTTAAAATTCATTTTACTTACCTATGGATCGTGGTGATTCAAGTCCATGAAATTTTAAAACAAATATTTATTCCGCAAATATTTTTCACACAATTACTAAAAATAAATAAATTTAAAACATTCGGTTCGTAATATGAACCACGTGAGTTTTACTCACCTCGAAATTTCCGCTGCGTCTTCAATATAATTATAATTATAATTAACGCCGAAATAGCCCACTCAAATAAAATCTGTCAATCACCTAATCAAATGTGATTTGAATTTAGCCAACAATTTCAACACATAATTTAACTACCATTTAACGGCCGGATTCTAATTTACATTAAAATCCGACGAGCGGTTTCTCACGAATCGCTCCCCTAATTACCGTTTTTCACATATACGAAGATCCAACGGTCGGATCTTCGTCCATGACCACACAAAGCCTCTGGGACAGTCATATGATCATCATAACAAATTTACAAGTTCATCCGACGGTCATAATTTCACATATCAAAAATCTAACGATCGAAATCGATCGAAATCATAAAATTCATAACTAATTCATACGATATCCGAAAAATGCGAATAATACGCCGAAATGATCGTATCGAAACATAGAATCATAAAATGGACAGAAACCAAATTTTAGACCTCCGGAGGTGCCCGGAAAAGGCCGCCGGAGTTAGGAACAGAGCCACCACCGACCACTGCCAATGGTGTCGGGGCCAGGCTTGTCCCCTTCGTTTCATCATTCTGAGCAACTTTCATAACTAGCACAAGACCTAAAAATGACGGGAAGGGATCGAAATTACCTATTTACAGTCGGCGGCCGGAAAAATTCCAGAAACCGGCGAGCTTGAAAACCGACGTGAAAACTACAACCTCAGGCCCCGATCCCTTCTGAAAACTTGTTCAGAACTTCCTTGCGAACTCAATAAGCTAAGAATCACAAGAAACGATCGTGTATAGCTCGAGATATCTTGATCGAAAGTTTCAGTGTTTCGATCCGTTCGGGTCGAGCTCCGACGAACGTAAAAACGTTCCACCCAGTTCCGGTCCTTCTTGGTGCTTGTAGAGGAAGTTGAGGCGAGCTCAATGAGCCAAGAATCAAGTGAAATGGTGGAGTGTAGCTCGAGATATCAAGCTCGAACTGAAAATGGTGGTTTTCGGTTCGGGCCGTGCCGCCGCCTCTACAGGCCTCGCCGCCTTTTAAAACTGCCTCTGGAAGCTAGAGTAGCTCGAGACGAACGCCTGGGATTTGGTTTGAGGTCGAGAGGTGGTCTGTGGAGGGAGACCAATTAAGGAGAACTTTGCTCTCCTTTTCGGTCGAGAGAGAGAACGATGCGAGAGTTTGAGAGAGAGGGTGAACAGTGAGGTTTCCAGAAAAAGAAAGAGAAGGAGGCCGGTGGAAATTAGGGTTTCCCAAAAAATTTTCTATATGTCAAGTTTCGGAAAACTTCGTAATTCGATAACTAATTTAGAAAAAATCCGATCTTCGTGTTCCGCACATGTACGGACTCGTATCGACAAGCTCTACAACTTTCATGAAGGAAGTTTCTCCAAATTTCGTACGTAGAAAAAGTCGATTTCTCAAACCGAGTATTTCAAGCTTTTCGTTAAAAATAATTGTT
Organism: Rosa persica; assembly: GCA_025331145.1. Classification (NCBI taxonomy): domain Eukaryota; kingdom Viridiplantae; phylum Streptophyta; class Magnoliopsida; order Rosales; family Rosaceae; genus Rosa; species Rosa persica. The sequence continues at coordinate 9,181,143 of WFKR01000004.1, forward strand.
CCGAAACTTCGATTAATGTAAAAGTGAATTATTATCGACCAATAGTCGTTAAATCGTATAACAATCACTCAACACAAATACTCGAATTTAAAATGAAAATTTCGGGTATTACAGAAGGCAAACTAAATTTAGTTCAAAATGTTATTTTGCCTAGCCATTTTTAAAATACGTCTGTATCAGTCTTCTCTATTTTAACTAGTTTTGAATTTATATTATTTTATAAATAAATATTGAATAGTTTAAATACATTTGTAAATTACATAAAAATAACTCAAAATGATTGTTTAGAGAGGCTCATCTCGCTCTCTATATTTATGAGTGAGATAATTAAAAGTTATAATAGAGAACCTCTTAGGAGTCTGGTGCAGTTGCTAAAATAGATAAAAAATTTAACATGCTCTCCAAAATAGCTTAGGTGCCAAGATAGATAATCTTTAACAATACTAGCCATTTTTTAGTCAAATTTTATCGAAAGTAGCTAAAAAGTCATTTTAGCTAACCACTTTAGTCTTTAGAAATACGTTTGCATCAGTAATCTCTATTTCGCTGTTCTAAATTTATATTATTTTTTAAATGAAGAACAAATGGTTTAAATATATTTATAAATTACATAACATAACTCAAAATGAATGTTTTAAATTATAGAAAGTTTCATCTCGCTCTCTATATTAAGGAGTGAGATAACTAAAAGTTATAATGGAGAGTTATTTAGGAGTCTGGTGTAGCTGTAAAAATATATAAAAAGCTAAACTTTCTCTCCGAAATAGCTGAGGAGCCAAAATAGAGAGTCTGCTAAAAATGCTTACTTCTCATTAGCTAAAATGTAAAAGATTCTTAATGGACTTGTTTTTACTTCTCTAAGCTACTTCTCATTAACTTATAGGCAAATTGTTCCTATACTCTTTTCTAAGCTAAGGAGTTTGAAGTGTATACTCTGTCTTTAGCAGTTTGAAGAGTGGATATCTAAGCATCTTATTATTTGTTTTTGTGCGAAGTACTTCATTATCTGCAGAGAGATAAGGTGCATTCTTCTTTTATTTTATATATTTTTATTCCTTTTGGACAACTCTTATATCACCACATTTGTAATTAATAAATGCTTATCTTGTACTTTCATAATCAAAATAAATTTTTTTTCCAAAATTTCTTTTTAAAGATCATGGCTACAAATCATATAGCTTTCTTATTTTAACTATATTGAACATTCTGAATAAAACAAAATGATATGAAATAATATTATTGAATAAATTAGACAATTTATTTTCTTTATTGGTCTTTTTATTCTACATCAGAGTGACAATAAATAACGAGAAATTTTGAATAGTAGTTTTACTCTCCCACAATATATATATTTATATACCATGACATGATTTTTCTTTAGGTACTTGGACCATATTAGAATATAAATGTAGGAATGACTCATTGGTTGAAAATGTCGAAAATCTAAAAATAGTTGCGTAGTAAATTTCAATTAAAAAACAAGAAGAAAAAACTTGCAAATAATTCCCTTCTAGCCCATTGAAGTGAGCGGACTAATTTGAACAAAAAAAAATAATTCCTAATGAGTTTAGAACCCTAATCATATACCTGAGTATGCCTGTACAATGGACCAGGTTGACTGATCCCAAATATATGACTACCCAATAATTACCTGTTTTGAGCCTTTTCATCTCTAAGACCTCGTTTGGTTTGCGGAATGGAAAACTTGAGAAGGGAAAATTTATCATTTCCTGTGTTTAGCAAGGCCAAAGAAAGAAACAACTTTCCTGCATGAAGACAAAATAGGAGGAAAGTGGATCCTCTCACACCCCATGAGATTCATTTTTTCTCATATTTTTTCTTCATTAATTGCCTACTTTAAATACCATTTTAAATATTATTCTTAGCATTTTATCTAAGAAAATTTTGAATCTTGAATTATTTAAGTTTTTATATTAAGAATACTATTGGAAATTTGATGTTGTTTACTTTCCTATTCATGCACAAACCAAACATTGCAAAGGAAAGTAAATACATTTACAGATTACTTTCCCAACATTCCCAAACATTGGTAGGGAAACTAGTGGGAAATTTATTTTTCCATGCTCATGGGAAAGGTCAAAGGAACAATTTTCTTTCTGCAAACCAAGCGAGACCTAAATGTCTGAAAGTTTAAGATCGCTTATTTCTGTCACAAATATGCTAGACCAAGCACCTGCACATAGGCCAACAATGTGTCGGCGCAAGTGGAACGTATGGCTCGCCTTATTTCTATCCCACAACCTTATTAGTTACTTTATTAACAAAAAAAATTGAGTGATACCTAGGTTCTTTTAAATCGAATGTCATTTGAATTAAAGAATATCTTTTGTTCTATAAATCAATTTAATTTTAATTATGTTATAAAAGTTTTGGCATACCGATCTGACCCTAGGACGCTTTACAAGAAAAATTCAAATAGAGTATATAAGTAAGAGACTCAGCATCATAAAAGATCTCAAATCGTTTTAGACCTTTGTGAAGTCAATCTTAGATCTGAGATTTATTTACTAAGCGAACGTACTAGACTTCCTTAGAAAATAACTAGAAGGGCGATAAGAGAGGAAGAAGGTGATAGACAAAGGAAGCATGGTTAGGGAATTTAGGTGTTTGTGTTGTGTAAATGGGAATTAAAAGTAGTCACCCTAGCAATAAAAAACGTAACTTATATTCATGTATAGAAAAGTTGCGGTTTTTTTTTTTTATCTTTATTGTTTTGTACTAAATGTGGTCTGAGGCCTTTTATGTTTCCTATTAATTTTATGTAATTTTTCTTTCCATTTAGTAATAATCATGGCGTTTCTTATTGATATTGGTACCGGAATTGTTGAAAAAAAAATCGGGGAGTTAACGGTTGCAGCAATTGGACGCCAAGTGGGTTATCTAATCTACTACAATCGTAACGTCAAAAAACTAGAGAATCAATGGAACGACTTGGTTGCTGCGCGCGAGTCAGAGTGTGGAGCACAAGGTCAGTGAAGAAAAGAGAAACATAAGAGCAGTTGAAGCCCATGTCAACAAATGGCTGACAGATGTCCAAAAGATCACAGGAGAGGCAAACGAGATCTTGATTGAACATAAAGAAAAGATGAAGTGTTATGGATTATGTCCTAATTTAGTGCTTCGCCATCAGTTAAGTCGAAAATCAACAAAATTGGTTCCCGACATTGCTGAACTCTATGGGAAAAAAGACTTCAGCACTTTTGCACACGCTACCAGCCCACAAGAAGTACCCACTAAAGATTATGAGGCTTCGATTCAAGAACTTTAGTGGTGAACCAAATAATGGATGTATTGAGAAACTGTCGTAATTTTAATGTGATAGGAGTGTACGGACTTGGTGGTGTAGGAAAGACCACACTCGTCAAAGAAGTTTCTTGGCAAGCTACAGAAGACAAAACATTATTTGATCATGTGGCTATGGTACTAGATGTAAAAAAAAATCATCCAAGCATCCAAAGAATTCAAAAAGAAATTGCCGAGAAGTTGGAACTTGATCTTCCTGAAAATGAGACTATTGCAGGACGAGCACGTCGTTTATATAGCAGGATAGAAGACCAGAAGACTCTCGTAATTTTAGATGATGTGTGGGAAAGAATTGATTTGGAGGCTGTGGGAATTTCTGGTGTGGCAACTTGTAAAGTCCTACTGACATCAAGAACGCGAGAAGTATTATCTTGTAAGATGCATACACAAAAAGAGTTTGCGCTTGATCGTTTAAGGGGAGAAGAATCTTGGAATTTGTTCGAGAAGATGGCAGGTGATGTTACTAAAGATCCTGCTATAAGAAAAGTAGAAACCAAAGTAGCTAAAAGATGCGGAGGTTTGCCAGTTTTAGTTGTCACTATTGCAAGTGCCCTGAAAAATAGAAGAACAATACATGCATGGAAAGATGAATTGAGACGTATGGAAAAGTTTGACAAAGAAGAATTCACAGAAAAGACGTACTAAACTCTAGAGTGGAGTTATAATCAATTAGATGATCAGGAGCTTAAGCCATTGTTCTTGCTCTGTGGTTTTAATTCTGATTCTTCGAAAACTATCCAAATAGTTTACCTGTTGAAATATGGCATTGGTTTGGGTTTGTTTAAAAACCCCAAGACAATGGGAGAAGCATGGGATGCATTAATTTCATTGCTTGAGAAACTTAAGGATTCTTGTCTATTGCTTGACCATGAAAAAAGTGGGTGTGTCAGGATGCATGATCTTGTGCATGATGTTGCTAAACGTATTTTATCGAGGGATCAAAATGTGTTAATAGTAAGAAGTGGTGATGAGTTGAAAGAATGGCCAGATAATAAGGATTTCCATGAAAAGTGCACTATGATCTTTCTCGAAGTGTCTAATATCCCCAAGCATCCTGAAGTTTTGCAATGCACAGAACTAAAGTTATTTATTCTTATCGCTACTGTTTTGGATTCCTCTCTAGAAATGCCGTGCAACTTTTTTAAAGAAACAACAAAACTCAGAGTGTTGGGTTTAACTGGTCTGAGCATCCCGTCACTGCCTCCATCTCTGCAGTTCCTAAAAAGTCTAAAGACATTGTGTCTAGATCAATGCACCTTGGGAGATATAGCTCTAATTGGCCAACTACAAAATTTAGAAATGCTTAGCTTTCGAAGATCCAAGTTTAAAGAGTTGCCCAAAGAAAAGGGCAATTGACTCATCCACGATCGTTGGATTTAACTGGTTGCTCTCAACTGGAACTAATTGCACCTAATGTTATATCAAGTTTGAAAAGACTAGAAGAATTGAAAATGGGCAATAGCTTTAACCGATGGAGGCTAAAGAAGTCATCAGTAGTACTGAGAAAAATAGTGCAAGCCTTTCAGAGCTCAAACACGTCTAAGCTAAGCGCCTTGCAAATATCTTGGATGCTAACATTCTTCCAACAGATTTGTTCTCCAGTGCATTGGAAACGTACCAAATATATATTGGTGCTGCTTTGGAATTCGGATGATGTGGATGAAAATGTCAACACACTGAAAATCAAGCTCACTACCAGCAATGAATTGTACCAATCTGGTGTAAATATGTTGCTGAAGAGAACTAACGAGTTACACTTAAATGAGATGGAGGCTGGTAATAATACTGCCTATCAATTAGATGGTGAAGAATTTCAGCAACTGAAACATCTCCATGTTTACAATGCTGAGTTTAGACATATCATTAATGGAAAGGTACACTCTTTATTTTCAGTTTGACGCGTTTTTTGGTCCTCAATATTTTTTTTTTGTTTGCAAACACATTATTGTTAGTCTACATATATTCAGCCCTAGAGAAAGACAAAATTTTTTTTTTTTTCCTTCTAACTCCATTTACATTGTTGGAGTATCTGAGTTTCGAAAGTTTCTATTTATTTGTTAGTCAAATAATATACATATATTGAGAAATTTTCACAGATGTCAATTTGTGTAACTTAATATGATTCTTTGAGTTTCAAAAGTTTCTATTTAATTAGTCAAAAAAGAAACATATGTTGAGGAATTTTTACAGATGCAAATTTGTGTAACTTAATATGGTACAATACCTACTTTCTTGAGCATATCTATCCTAACATTTTTTTTTATAGCCTATAATCTGTTGCTGCATTTTTCTTGGGTAAATAGAATATTAATATAATATTGATCCACGATTACAGGTAGTGAACTTATCATCTTCATTTGGAATTATTACTAGTAATACCATATCATAATTAGAATTGATTTGTGTTATAGGGCGTTTTTCCCAACTTAAGAAGGTTGGTGGTGAGTGACGTAGATGGTTTGAGATTCTTATTATCATCTTCCATGGCTAGAAGTCTTGTACAACTCACGCATCTTCAGGTGTCTGGATGTAAAACCATGGAAGAAATAATATCAACAAACGAATTTGATGAAAAGCATATGAAGGACATGTTTTCTAAGCTACAACATCTGGAGCTAAAAGATCTTCCAATCCTCACAAGATTTTGCTCAAGAAGTTATGCTGGATTTCCATCTTTGCAAATTTTGCAACTAAAGAACTACAATGAAATTGAAGAAATGGACTCAAAATAAAACCTTGGGAATGCTCTGTTTGACAAAAAGGTGATCCAATCGTTTGTCTTGTTTATGTTTCTTTCATCATTTATTTCTAATATGTTCGCTTGAGGGAAACATGCATCTTACAAAAGATGAAATGGCTGTGTATACAGGTAGTATTTCCAAGCTTGAAGAGAATGCTCATCAATGGCTTGACCAGGTTAATGACATTATGGCACAGCCAACTTTCTCCAGAGAGTTTCAAAAATCTAGAGACTGTAAATATTCGTTTGTGTCAGAGTCGGAAAAGAATTTTTCCATCCTCAATAGTCAGAAGTCTACAGCGGTTAAGCATCTGAGAGTGGTCAATTGCGGAGTGGAGGAAATCGTTGCAAATGAAGATGGACTACATACAACACAAGAGTTTGTGTTCTCAAAAGTAAACTCTATTAGACTTGAAGATTTGCCCCATCTGAGGTGTTTCTATCCTGGAATGCATGTTTCTAAGTGGTCGTCACTTGAAACTTTGAGGGTGCTTCGTACCGTTGTTGTTAAGTGGCATTTTTGGCCCAAGAATGTTCAAGCTTTGAGAGAAACTGTGAGTCGATGAATCCTACTCGAACTAACCAAGCTCTCTTTCTAATTAACAAGGTAAACTCATTTTTATATTTCCTTACAAACTATTTATTGAGCAGTATATCACATGCGCCAATTTATTTTTATTTTATCTATTTTATCTTTCTAATCTGTTTTAGATTTTTTTTTTTTATCAAAAGAGATCAGCCCATTATATAGATTCAGCAAGCAGTACAAAAACGAAACACTCCTATGAGGTCAACAGAAAGAATCGCTTCTCAGAGTATCCTGAGACTCCTATTCTGTCACGCCCCGAATTTTATGAATAACTATTCATAAATCTGAAACATGAAAATTTTTCTTTTCTTAACACACTCACCACACGAAATAAAATCAAACCGACTTAGTCTCGGTTAATTATTACAACATAAATCCAAAATGTAATGTAAAGCTCTAAATGAGCATACACACACACCTCACACTAAATAAATAACAAACCGCTGTAACACCTAAGCGGCTCGGTCACCTCCCTGGTTATCCTGACCTGCAGGAATATCCGCTACACCATTGAATAGTGTACCGGGATTGCAACAACACAAAACCCGGTAAGCTTATGAAAGCTTGTATGAGTAAAAGAAGGAACTGTTACTTAATTTAAACTCATTTATTCTCACACACAGCAACACTCAAATATTTCCACATATACAAATAATAACAATCTAAATCAACACCAATTCAGTATAACAAGACAACCCCACACACTACTTTCCCCACAACTCTCTTCATCGTATTTATAAAAATACGGTACTTGACAGACTAGAGCTCTAACTGAATCGTAGCCCGTCACCTGGCCTAGGTTATGGCATCCGACATATTTATCAATTATTGTATTTCATCAATATGCATACCTATATACATATTTAGAACGTCCAATAATTTCACATACTCAACCAATCGTATCCCATCATCCACACTAGGATTAGAGCGTCCGATTACCCATACCCGTCATTACCTTGACCCTAAACTCATAAATGAACCCAATATATAATATCACATTCTGAAATAAAACACACCAAGATATATCATATTATTATGGGATTACACAATTGTAATATAATCAACTCCATCATATCATCAATCAAACAATCCACTCATCAATATATATTTTCCACGTAAATATATATATACGTAATCATCCACTCAGGAATGACCACTAATACCATCTATAGTTCACACAAGAAAATTATGAAATTCATTTGTATAGTTAAAATTCATTTTACTTACCTATGGACTGTGGTAATTCAAGTCCATGAAATTTTAAAACAAATATTTAATCCACAAATATTTTTCACACAATTACCAAAAATAAATAAATTAAAATGCTCGGTTCGTAATATGAACCACGTGAGTTTTACTCACCTCGAACTCCTGCTGCGTCTTCTATATATATATAACTCACAACAATCCAATGCTCGTCAACTCAAGCCGTCAAGTACCTAATCAAGTACGGTCTTTACTTAGCAACGAAGCATGAAATAAACCTAAATGATGATCCAACGGTCGGATTTCTAAAATAAAGATAATCCAACGGTTAGATCCTCACGGATTACCCATGGAAACATCCTATCAAAATTATACGAAAATCCGATGAACGGATCTTCCTTAATAGCTTCCCGAATCACTATTTTATAATTATACGATGATCCAAAAGTCGGATCTTCGCCCGTGACCACACAAAGTCATCGGGACAGTCATATGAACATCATATTAAAATTTGAAGTAAAACCGATGGTCTGATCTTCGTAAATCTCAAACCGAAGGTAAATTGTAAAACCGTAAATAGTAACGTTAAAACAGAAATTGACTATTTATCAACTTTTTCTAACATGACCAAGTTATATCTCAAAACGCTCGTATGGATGCATAGATCATCGTCCAGATAATAAAAACTCAAAATTCGGTCCGACGCGCCGCCACACGCGGCGGTCAGACGGTGGTCAACGCGGTGGTCAACACCGGTCAACCACCTCCGATGCAAAAGTCGTCAACTACAAACTTCTTCAAAATGAAATTTTGAACAACTTTAATACCTGACTTTTTCGGAGATGAGGTCTGGATCGTCCTAGATCGGGCTTTGAAGTTGGATTAATCTCGGCCCTCTGATCAGTCTCCAGATCGAATCAGGGACGTCGAAATCTTCAACTCTTGATCTACCACTCTACACTCAAAATCGTGATGCAAGCTATATATGGGGATGATCAGAAGGAAGAGCACGTCACGAAAATGGGGACGATCGGCCCGTGCACCACCGGAAAAGAAGTTTTCCGGCCGGGTCGGGTTTTCACTTCGGGAGGAGGCTTCGATCCACGTCTGGAGGCGGCGGCGGGGCGCGTCGATGGCGGGGATCGCCCAGGCGCGAGGTGGCGACGCGGGAGAAGGCCGGGTCCGGCGGCGGCGAGGTCGGGAGGCCCGACTTCCAGTCGGGTCGGGTCACCGGGTCGGAAGGCACAGTGACCAGACCGAGAGAGAGAGACGGGGGACTGATGTGCAATAATGGAATTTTTTCGTCCTTCACAACAAACTCAGATTTTTCCACTATTTATAGAAAAATTTCGATTTTCAAATATTCATAACTTATTCATACGAACTCCGAATAATACGTTCCACATATGCACGGACTCGTATCGACGAGCTCTACAACTTTCATGAAGGAAGTTTTCCCAAATTTTGAACGTATAAAAAGTCGATTTTCACGACCCCCTAAATAACGTTCGTTTTTGAAAATAAAATCATTCGGAACCAATTTTCTCAACCCACGACAATCCAAATAATCCCAAATATCACAGTTCAATTTATATAACAATTATTGAATTACATAAATTTATTGTATGAAAATCTGGGTCTTCACAGTCTACCCTCCTTAAAAGAATTTCGTCCCGAAATTCAAGCATGTTCGTCCACAAAAAGCTGAGGATATCTCTTCCTCATGTCAGACTCCAATTCCCATGACGCATCACCCTCATCATGATGACTCCACAACACCTTCACAAGGTCAACCTCTTTCCTACGAAGTTTCTTTGTAGACCTATCCAAGATACGAACAGGTTCAACTACAAACGTCACATCCGAGTTCACTTCGATCGTACCGTGATCAATCACGTGAGACTCGTCTCGTACATACTTCCTGAGCAGAGACACATGGAAGACACTGTGCACACCCGACATGCTAACAGGTAAAGCAAGACGATATGCCAAGTTACCAACCCTTTCTAGAATCTCAAAGGGTCCGACATACCTCGGTGCGAGTTTCCCCTTCTTGCCAAATCTCACCACACCTTTCATAGGTGAGACTTTCAAGAACACATGATCACCTGTCTCAAACTCCAACGGTCTCCTCTTCAAGTCGGCATAACTCTTCTGTCTACTCTGAGCGGTTCTGATTCTGTCCCGAATAGTAGTGACCTTCTCTGTAGTCTCCTGTACAATCTCAGGTCCGATGAGCCCTTTATCCCCTGCTTCCGCCCAACAGATAGGAGTCCTACATGGCCTACCATAAAGAGCCTCATATGGAGCCATACCGATACTAGAGTGATAACTGTTGTTGTAGGCAAACTCTACCAATGGCAGATGATCCGCCCAACTACCCTTAAAATCCAGAACACAAGCTCTGAGCATGTCCTCCATCACCTGATTCACTCTCTCGGTCTGTCCATCTGTTTGTGGGTGAAATGCAGTGCTCATAGCAAGAGACGTACCAAATGCCTTATGGAACCTTCGCCAGAATTCTGAAGTGAAACGAGCATCACGATCCGAAACGATCGTCACAGGCACTCCATGAAGTCTCACTATCTCGTTCACATATATCTTACACAATGCATCACCTGAGTATGTTTTTGCCACCGGAAGGAAGTGTGCTGATTTGGTCAACCGGTCAACAATCACCCAAATCGAGTCATAACTTTGCCTGGATCTGGGCAATCCAGTCACAAAGTCCATAGAGATATCTTCCCATTTCCATACAGGAATCGATAAGGGGTTCAGCATTCCTGCTGGTCTCTGATGCTCTGCCTTCACCTGTTGACAGGTAAGACATTTCGACACGTGTTCCGCCACATCCCTCTTCATACCAAACCACCAAAACTGCCTCCGTAGATCCATATACATTTTAGTACCTCCTGGATGTATAGTATATCGAGACCTATGTGCTTCCCGCATGATCTCCTCCCTGAGGTTATCAACACTTGGTACATACAATCTCCCTCGAAATCTCAACCCTCCATCAGCCCCAATCAACCACTCAGAAGGACCCTCCACATCCGAGTCAGCAGTCATCTCAGCAATCCTCGCCTGAGCAAACTCATCAAGTGTCTGACCCTGAATGATCCTGGAGATCAAGGTGGGCTGTAAGGTGATACTACCGAGAAAGATTCCCTGTCCTGCTCCTGCGGGCATAAGGTCAAACTCAGATGCAGCTTCTAGCATACGCCACTCCTGCACCATAATCGATGCCATGATTACCCGCGGTTTCCTACTCAAAGCATCCGCCACTACATTCGCCTTTCCGGGATGATACTCCAAGGTGAAATCATAGTCCTTAATGAGCTCCATCCATCTCCTCTGCCTCATGTTCAACTCCTTCTGGGAGAATAGATACTTCAAACTCTTGTGATCAGAAAAGAGTTCAAATTTCTCACCGTAAAGATAGTGTCTCCAAATCTTCAAGGCAAACACCACAGCTGCTAGCTCTAGATCATGAGTAGGGTAATTCCGCTCATGTACCTTCAACTGTCTAGAACCATAAGCAACAACACTACCATTCTGCATTAACACACACCCCAAACCCTGATGAGATGCATCGCTGTAAATGACTAATCCACCACCACTAGTAGGAATAGTCAACATCGGAGCTGTAGTCAATCTAGTCTTCAGCTCAATGAAAGCCTTCTCACACTCATCCGACCATACGAACTGAGTGTCCTTCCTGGTCAATTTGGTCAAAGCCGAAGCAATACCAGAAAATCCTTCAATGAAGCGCCTGTAATAACCGGCCAATCCAAGGAAGCTACGGATTTCTGTAACCGTAGTAGGGCGACTCCAACTCATCACTGCTTCAACCTTTGAAGGATCCACAGAAACTCCATCCTTCGAGACCACATGACCAAGGAACTTGACTTCACTCTGCCAGAAGTCGCATTTCTCGAACTTGGCAAATAGTTTCTGCTCCCTCAATGTCTGCAGCACTATCCGCAGATGTCTCTCATGCTCCGCTGACGACCTTGAATATATCAATATGTCATCAACGAACACTACCACGAACTGATCCAAGTAAGGACTGAACGTACGGTTCATCAAATCCATAAATGCTGCGGGGGCATTCGTGAGACCAAAAGGCATGACAAGAAACTCAAAATGTCCATACCTGGTCCTGAACGCCGTCTTTGGAATATCTTCCTCCTTCACCCTCAACTGGTGATATCCAGACCTCAAGTCAATCTTCGAGAACACAGTAGCTTCTCTAAGCTGATCAAACAAGTCATCAATCCGAGGTAAAGGGTACCTATTCTTGATGGTCACCTTGTTCAACTGTCGATAATCCACACATAGACGAAGTGAACTATCCTTCTTCCTCACAAACAACACTGGTGCACCCCAAGGAGACACACTTGCCTGAATGAACCCTTGTGCAAGTAAGCCCTCAATCTGCACCTTCAACTCCTGGAGTTCAGCTGGAGCCATTCGATAGGGTGCTTTCGACACAGGTGAAGTACCTGGTATCACATCAATAGAGAAGTCCATTACCCTTTTCGGGGGTAACCCAGGGATCTCCTGAAACACGTCTTCATACTCTGAAACTACAGGAATCCCTGTAATCTTCGAAGTACTACTCCCTGATTCAATATGGGCCAGAATTCCTATCCTCATGGTGATGTCAGACTTCAGGCAACGGTAATGAAACACCGGTTGTCCCGGAACATGGAAGGACACAATCATCCTAAAGCAATCAATAACAGCATGGTTCGGGCTCAACCAATCCATACCCAAAATCACATCATACGTGTGATCCGGAATCACAATCAAAGATGCAGAGAACTCTCTGCCACCAATCCCAATAGGGCAATCATCACAAAGCATGCTAAGCTCAAGAGACACACCGAGAGGTGATGTAACACACAATGATCTAATCAGAGGCATAGCAATCAAACCCAAAACATCCACAACCGAACTAGATATGAAAGAGTGTGAGGCTCCCGTATCAAATAGTACTCTAGCAAGAAAGTGATAAACAGATAAGGTACCTTCCACTCCCGTGCCTGCCTGACCAACGGCAAAGACTCTAGCATGAGCAGGTGGTAGTTGCCTCTGCTGGTTACCCTGCACTCTACCCTGATTTCGAGGGCACTCTCTAGCCTGATGCCCTGCCTGTCCACAACTGTAGCATAACCTACCCCGTGGCTTCGTGCACGCACGAGAGATGTGGCCCGGCTCGCCACAGTTAAAGCACTTCACTGAAGCTGCTGGTGCTATCTGCCTGATAGGCATAGCCTGCACAGGAGGAGCTACTGCTGCCCTAGCTGGAGTCTGATGCTGAAACTGAGTTCTCTGTCTCTTCCAGAACCCACCCCTGAAGTCTCTAGCTCTACTGCTCCCTGCTATGGCCTTTCCCTTGCCCTGGAAGTCTCTCTCAGCAGACTCCTTCTCTCTACGAATCAGGTTCTGCTGCTCAATGATCTGTGCCTTAGCCAAGATCTCTCTCTTGGTCTTCAGCTCCAAGATAGCTACATCACGCTCAATCGAAGGGCTCAACCCTCTCTGAAACTTCTTGGCCAAGTCCTCATCCTCCATCTGCCTCACATACTTGTACAATCTGGAGAACTCTGCATCATACTCAATGACTGTCATCTTCCCCTGTACAAGTGCAAGGAACTCTCTCTCCAACCTCTCCTTCACTGCTGGTGGAAAGTACTTCTCTCTGAACAGCCTCTCAAAGCCGTCCCATGTCAAGGTAGACACCTCAATGCTCCTCTGAGTGACGTTCCACCACACTCTAGCCTCATCCTTCAGCATGAAAGCGGCTAGCTTCCTCTTGTCGGTCTCAGTGCAATCAAGCAGATCGAAATAAGTCTGCAAATCCTCTATCCAGCGATCCGCCACCATATAATCTGTGCCTCCTCCAAACTTGGTTGCTCCCAAGCGAGTAATTTCCCTTGCTAGCATCAGCAAGCGAGCAGGATTATCAATCACAGCCACAGGAGGAATAGGCTGATCCTCATAAGGTGCATCTTCTTCCGACTCGAATACTTCTTCAACTGGAGGGGCCCTACCCCTTCCTCGGCCCCTACCCCTGCCACGAGGTCTACCTCTACCCCGACCTCTGGCTTCGTTTCCCTCAATCTCCATTACCTAATAAGCATGATATACTTGATTAATACACGCATAACACTTAAACAAAACATAAGTCAAATGCAAGTCCATATTAACCAAGTACTGATCATACATAACGATGCTTAAATTTCCTAAAAATACTAACGTTCCTAGCCAACCTAACGCACTCACATACCCAATGACATTGTCAATACCGAAGAGCACACGATGGGGATCCGCTGCAGACGGGCCATCACTCGGTAAGTATTGACATATCACCAAATATGTACCTTACGCTCTGATACCAAACTGTCACGCCCCGAATTTTATGAATAACTATTCATAAATCTGAAACATGAAAATTTTTCTTTTCTTAACACACTCACCACACGAAATAAAATCAAACCGACTTAGTCTCGGTTAATTATTACAACATAAATCCAAAATGTAATGTAAAGCTCTAAATGAGCATACACACACACCTCACACTAAATAAATAACAAACCGCTGTAACACCTAAGCGGCTCGGTCACCTCCCTGGTTATCCTGACCTGCAGGAATATCCGCTACACCATTGAATAGTGTACCGGGATTGCAACAACACAAAACCCGGTAAGCTTATGAAAGCTTGTATGAGTAAAAGAAGGAACTGTTACTTAATTTAAACTCATTTATTCTCACACACAGCAACACTCAAATATTTCCACATATACAAATAATAACAATCTAAATCAACACCAATTCAGTATAACAAGACAACCCCACACACTACTTTCCCCACAACTCTCTTCATCGTATTTATAAAAATACGGTACTTGACAGACTAGAGCTCTAACTGAATCGTAGCCCGTCACCTGGCCTAGGTTATGGCATCCGACATATTTATCAATTATTGTATTTCATCAATATGCATACCTATATACATATTTAGAACGTCCAATAATTTCACATACTCAACCAATCGTATCCCATCATCCACACTAGGATTAGAGCGTCCGATTACCCATACCCGTCATTACCTTGACCCTAAACTCATAAATGAACCCAATATATAATATCACATTCTGAAATAAAACACACCAAGATATATCATATTATTATGGGATTACACAATTGTAATATAATCAACTCCATCATATCATCAATCAAACAATCCACTCATCAATATATATTTTCCACGTAAATATATATATACGTAATCATCCACTCAGGAATGACCACTAATACCATCTATAGTTCACACAAGAAAATTATGAAATTCATTTGTATAGTTAAAATTCATTTTACTTACCTATGGACTGTGGTAATTCAAGTCCATGAAATTTTAAAACAAATATTTAATCCACAAATATTTTTCACACAATTACCAAAAATAAATAAATTAAAATGCTCGGTTCGTAATATGAACCACGTGAGTTTTACTCACCTCGAACTCCTGCTGCGTCTTCTATATATATATAACTCACAACAATCCAATGCTCGTCAACTCAAGCCGTCAAGTACCTAATCAAGTACGGTCTTTACTTAGCAACGAAGCATGAAATAAACCTAAATGATGATCCAACGGTCGGATTTCTAAAATAAAGATAATCCAACGGTTAGATCCTCACGGATTACCCATGGAAACATCCTATCAAAATTATACGAAAATCCGATGAACGGATCTTCCTTAATAGCTTCCCGAATCACTATTTTATAATTATACGATGATCCAAAAGTCGGATCTTCGCCCGTGACCACACAAAGTCATCGGGACAGTCATATGAACATCATATTAAAATTTGAAGTAAAACCGATGGTCTGATCT
This sequence comes from Rosa persica, assembly GCA_025331145.1. Classification (NCBI taxonomy): domain Eukaryota; kingdom Viridiplantae; phylum Streptophyta; class Magnoliopsida; order Rosales; family Rosaceae; genus Rosa; species Rosa persica. The sequence continues at coordinate 9,196,908 of WFKR01000004.1, forward strand.
TCGTAAATCTCAAACCGAAGGTAAATTGTAAAACCGTAAATAGTAACGTTAAAACAGAAATTGACTATTTATCAACTTTTTCTAACATGACCAAGTTATATCTCAAAACGCTCGTATGGATGCATAGATCATCGTCCAGATAATAAAAACTCAAAATTCGGTCCGACGCGCCGCCACACGCGGCGGTCAGACGGTGGTCAACGCGGTGGTCAACACCGGTCAACCACCTCCGATGCAAAAGTCGTCAACTACAAACTTCTTCAAAATGAAATTTTGAACAACTTTAATACCTGACTTTTTCGGAGATGAGGTCTGGATCGTCCTAGATCGGGCTTTGAAGTTGGATTAATCTCGGCCCTCTGATCAGTCTCCAGATCGAATCAGGGACGTCGAAATCTTCAACTCTTGATCTACCACTCTACACTCAAAATCGTGATGCAAGCTATATATGGGGATGATCAGAAGGAAGAGCACGTCACGAAAATGGGGACGATCGGCCCGTGCACCACCGGAAAAGAAGTTTTCCGGCCGGGTCGGGTTTTCACTTCGGGAGGAGGCTTCGATCCACGTCTGGAGGCGGCGGCGGGGCGCGTCGATGGCGGGGATCGCCCAGGCGCGAGGTGGCGACGCGGGAGAAGGCCGGGTCCGGCGGCGGCGAGGTCGGGAGGCCCGACTTCCAGTCGGGTCGGGTCACCGGGTCGGAAGGCACAGTGACCAGACCGAGAGAGAGAGACGGGGGACTGATGTGCAATAATGGAATTTTTTCGTCCTTCACAACAAACTCAGATTTTTCCACTATTTATAGAAAAATTTCGATTTTCAAATATTCATAACTTATTCATACGAACTCCGAATAATACGTTCCACATATGCACGGACTCGTATCGACGAGCTCTACAACTTTCATGAAGGAAGTTTTCCCAAATTTTGAACGTATAAAAAGTCGATTTTCACGACCCCCTAAATAACGTTCGTTTTTGAAAATAAAATCATTCGGAACCAATTTTCTCAACCCACGACAATCCAAATAATCCCAAATATCACAGTTCAATTTATATAACAATTATTGAATTACATAAATTTATTGTATGAAAATCTGGGTCTTCACATATTCTAGAACAAGAACCCAAATACCCCTAGTACACTCACCTTTTAAAAAATCCACGCACAATTATTTCAAACAAAGACTTAGGAACTCCGAAGCATAGTAAAAAAACTCTCAGAGCTACTAGTCTTTGCAACTGAGATAAAAAATTAAACAACATTTGGAGTAGAGGATGAAGAATCACCATCCACTCCGTCTTCATTCATATTGAGAAATTCCAATCAATCTCAATCTAGGAAGAGATCCTTGCAGCCCAAAATCCAACCCATAAGGAACCCACCATCCAAACTCGGGCCCAACAGCCCCAACCATGAGCAAAAATCCATCTCATGCCCAACAACTCTGGAACCCAAATTCCAGTCCAACAACTCACAACCCAGAGTAAAGCCCAAGAAGCCCAATGCATTGAAACTGTTATGGGCACCCCAACCCCACCTCCAGACAGATTCCGGTCACCAGCACCGTGAACCCCCGCCGCTGCTACAAGACCTCCACCATCGAGTGCTTGCACCACCGTCGAGAAGCTACCACCACCGTGTCCCCGTGCGACGCCGTCCCAGCCGCTATCAGAAGCACATCAGATCAAATCTTCACTAGAAGCCACACCCATGTCAGCGGCCCTAAAAGATCACATCAAAATCAACCCCCAATCCACGCCGTCCTTGGTCGACCCCCGTGGAGATCCAGCGAAATCTTCTAGCCAACCAATAACGAGCACCGATGTATCGTCCATTAAGCTTTGCCCCAAAATCGAACCCAGCCATAACTGACGCTCGTCGGGGAGTTCGAAGACCAACCCATCCACCGTAACACCATCCTCCTGTCGAAGCTCCGAGAAGCTAGCCAAATCAGCACCGTCAGAGGAAGAAAGACAAGCCCCAGCCCAAGGCAGTTCTCCATATGATAAATCGAACACAATAAGTAGAACGAGACAAGTAGCCACAAGACTAATGATGACCCAAGCCATCAAGATTTAGAATTTTTGGAGTTTTGTCGAAGGTTGAAAACCGTCGAGTAAACCCTAGCAGAGCGGTGGGTCAGAAAGATAATACCTGCTTACTAACGTAACCGAGATGGTTTGGTACAACTGTTATAGATTTTTAGTTTTAGTCCATTTTTTGCTCTTTTATCTTTTCCTTTAGCACTCGTTGTGGTTAATTTTATTGGAGTTTATGGACATTTAGGAGGGTGTATTGTATTTGGATTTGTGTAGACTTTTTTAAATAACAGACTTTTTGAAAAATCCATAAACACTTTAAAAATTTGATAAACTCCTATTGATTTCTAAAAACCATTGATTTTAGTCATAGACTTTTTATTGATTTATGAAATCTATATACTTTTATTATGAATGACTTCTATAGATTTCCCAACACATAAAAAAATAAAAAATACAATCAATCGAACTCAAACGCAAAACAAGATAATAGTTTGTTGCCTCTTCAATGGTCAAATATTTTCTGGTAGACATTGACTCAAATGAATGATTATTACTCTGTCTAACTAGGATGTTCTCATTCTTAATCTCTCAATCAACATAAAGATACAATATAAATAACTTGATATTTATAGTTAATTATTCTCATCAATCTTGTTTTCACCGATTAACATATATCATAACAAGATATTGGTCACTGTCTTTATATATATATATATATATATATATATATATATATTCAATCAATTGAAGTTCAATTTTTCAAGCTTTATTTGAACCGTAAATATAAACTCAAATAAATGAGAATAACTAAGAAGACACAATCCAATATTTCATAGCAACACTATTCTAGGTTTTTGGGGTAGACCATAATATTTGGGTATTAGTGAACATGTTAGGTATCTAAAAACATTGATATCATAAACGATTAAAGAAAAGACAAAAAAAAAAAAAACAAGAAGGAGAGATGATGGAAGATCAACCTCTTCCCCTGTAAAAAGAAAGTCTATTATAAACTTTTCCAAATCTTTGGTCTGGTAGCTGGAAAATTATTGGAGTTTAGTGTGTATAATTAACACTACAAAATCCATAATTATCCATGAGTTTCTAAGTCCTTAAGTATGAATGATATTTTGAATACCTCTGTACTTTCATTCATTTTTAAAAGTTCTAATTGAATACACCTAGATTTTGGTGGAATTCATAAAGTCTTTTAAAATCCTGATTGAATACACCGAGACTTTCATGGACTGTTAAAAGTCTATATTGAATACACCTGGACTTTTAAATTCCATAGATTTGTTAAAAAGTTTCAGTAATTCCATATACAATACACCCCCCTTAGCGTTTCCATTGACAGTGACTTTGTTAGAAGTACAAATAATTGATTCTATAATTCAGTAATTCCTTTTAAATTTGTTGCCAAATGCGGTAAAAACCTTCTTTTTAAAAAAAAAAAATTATTGTAAAAGCAATCTCAAGTGAGTATTTGAAGAGAGTGAATCTATTTATGTAGGTGCAAGTGTACATTGGTGCACTCAATTGAATATTCAGTGCACCGACGTGCACTTGCACATACAGAAATTGATGGTTGGATAAATTTAATTACATTTTTTGTTATTAAAAAAAATATTGTCAATGAATATCAATGGCTGAGATCTGTTATACATACTGAGTCACTTACACCGTCGATGTATAGAAGAATTTCAGGTTTTTAAGGCAATTGAGTTTTGGCAAAACAATTGTATTATTAAGGACAATTATGATGATTATAAAACAATTTTTAATTAAATAAGGAACTGAAAACACCTCAGGTGGCGGAACTAGGATACAAAAATGGGGTGGGCTAAATCTAAGGTTGCTTATAAGATTTTTTTTTTTTAATCAATAATGTTAATAAAAATTTTAAGACACTAAGAATTAAACAAGGAATTTACAAAATTTCTATAAAGAAACACTTATAGGAAATTTACAAAACAATGAAAGAAAATAGTAACCAAGAAGAAGGAAGGGAGAAGGGAGAAAAAAAAAACAGGGGAAAGAACAATAGAAACAAGAGAAGAAAATACTGTAAGCAAATAAGAAATGGAGGAGAAAATGGGTGCAAAAAAAAAACACAAAAAGAGGCAGAAAACACAAAAAATTGGGCATGTTGGGGATTGAAGAAAAGTTAAACATAGAGCAGCTTGGCCTATTAAACCAACTCCCAAACAGCCTACAACGTGGTTCCGTCCCTGGACACCTGACTGACCCACTTTATTTCAGTTTTTTAGTGCACTGCATGTGAGAGATTTGTTAATCATTTAAAAAAAGTAGAAAGTTTTGTTTGACGTCATACAAAACATGTGTAGTCAAGACTAATAAATAATATTATTCAATGAGTTTGTGCTTTTTTATTAATCTGAGATCCGTTTTCAGAAGGTGCTCTGTGTTGTTGAAACATTCACCAACACTTGGACAACACTCCAGGATTCATTCCCCAATTTGAAACTAGTGAGCATGTTCAACATGGAGATTTGGGATGGTCCATTCCCGGTGAAGTTCTTTAGCAAACTAGAATTTCTTCAAGTCGGTAATCAACACTCCAAGTCAGCTGTGCTTGAGAAATTCCTTGATCTCGCTAAGAATTATTGCAGTAGGATAATGACTAGGAGGATTTGAAAGACATTATGGCATTAAGAGTTCCAAGGTTTAGCCAAGGCTTAGCTCAAGACCCCATTACTCGTCGTATTTGGTTTGGTATTGCTATCGCACATGACTTCTAGAGTCATGATGATATTATTGAGGAACGTTTTTATCAGAATATTTTTGCTTCTCATTTCGGGCAATTAGCAATAATTTTTCTGTGGACTTCCGGAAATCTGTTTCATGTAGCTTGGCAAGGAAATTTTGAGGCATGGGTACAGGATCCTTTACATGTAAGACCTATTGCTCATGCAATTTGGGATCCTCATTTTGGTCAACCAGTTGTAGAGGCTTTTACTCGTGGAGGTGCTCTTGGCCCGGTGAATGTCGCGTGTTTATCAGTGGTGGGATACAATTGGGTTACGTACTAATGAGGATGTAACAAGTTTTGCCCCTTCCAATGAAATATCTTTCCATGAAAAAAGCAATAGTGGGGATATAAATGCAGTTGGGGCCCTCCCTCATTTAAGTACGTTGTGGCTTTCTGGCATGTCGAAGCTGGTGCATCTAGGAGAAGATAACACCCGGTCAGCAGGCGAAAATTTTCCAAACCTGAAAGTTCTGGGGATAGAGAATTGTGATAGGTTAAGGAATCTAAGATCATCAGCGATATCCTTCAAAACTCTGACAAATTTGCAAGTACTTAATTGTCCGGGATTGGAATTCTTGATAAATTACACCACAGCTAAAAGTTTCATGCACCTCACAGTCCTTTCAGTTGAGAATTGTGCAAGACTGGTAGAAATAGTGGGTAGAACAGAAGACGATGATGGTTCAGGAAATGAGATTGTATTCAGCTGGTTGAAAAATCTGAAACTTTCTAAATTACCAAGATTGTGAGGCTTTTCCACAGAAGATTGCATTGTCAAATTCCCATCTTTGGCCACTTTATCCATGAGCAAACGCCTCGAATTAAAGATTTTTCATAGTGATGGAACACTACAGATAACAGACGAAAAGATTGACACAGACATTGATGCTGATGATGACGAAATGTTAAGTTTTTATACATGACAATTATTGACTGTACATCTTTTATTCAGGTTTCCAATACCTTGAACGTATGTCCAATATAGAGAGAGACAATCAATATGCTACACTTTTCATATTAGTTCTATCTATCAAAGTTCAGTCCATGTCAGATAAATGCAGGCTATGTACCAACTTAATTTTATTTTTTGTTTTGGCTTTGTCCGACTAATTTCATAGTATTTCTTTTTTAACGCATTTCAAATGTTTTTACAAATGACAAACGGTACAGGTACTAAAGGAAACGGTCGACATAGATACTGGTGTTGATGAAATTACACAGATCACAAACGAAAATGAAGACACAAATTTTGATGGATCAGTAAGTTTTCATTCACCAAACATCTTTTCAATTCCCTATTCGATCTCTTAGGTTTCTATTATGTATAGACAATACACAACGGAGACCATAATCCATTTTTTTGAGTTATTTTTACATATATATACATAATACCCTCGTATAGAATAACTAGACTATAAATTTTAAAGTTCACATATTGTTTATAGTTCTCATATTCAAATGTTCTTTTTGGCTATATGTCCAGTTGATATCTTTACCGCATTTCACACGCGGAAGTAGTATATGTATGTCAGTGCCACTGTGCTCACGCAATAAACACTTCCTTCCATTATGTATAACAATATTCTGCTTGCTTCTACTTCGAAATTGATTGTAACATGTAATTGATGCCTGACCATTACCTGACTTCTCAGGAACATGGTCAGCCTCTAGAGACCACTGCGACTGATCAGGGGGTCATAGCACCAGTGGAAGAAAATCTGGCCATCATACCAGTAGGCAAAGTCACAACTCCTGTGTTCTCAGTCATTGAGCCTTCTCCTGTCGCCGAAGTACCTCATACTGAAGAAGTTGGGGAACAAGCATTCTCAGGCCAGAACCTAGAGTCTCTAGCCAAAGCAGCAAGGCCTGATGTTCATCAGCCTCCCAATACACCAGAGCAGCCAGTTGAGGTACAAAGTGATCCCTTGGAGCCTTCAGCTGCTGCTACAGGAACTCCAACACCTATAATTCCTGCACTGCCCCCTCCAAGTTCTCCAAAGTCATTGGGGGCGAAACGATCCTTGAGAGAGAAACTTCTAGCTCTGTCTGCCAAAAAGGCTGCTAGCAGTTCCGGTCTCCCTGAGGAGGCGAAGGCCAAGCTCAAAGCTCTTCTTGCTACTGCTGACTTGAAAGACCCCCACACCAGACAACAGCTCTTGACAGTGCTTCCCACTCTTCAACTGTCTACTACCAAATGGATTGCTGATCTCGTTCTTCAAGAGTTATCGAAGTTACCACTGGTTCTGGACAAGGAGGAATCATTATGCCAAGAATTGCTGCTCTTAAAGCTCAGGGCTCCCAGCTTGATGTAAGGAGTCACATACTCCTCTGTGAAGGTTCCTTGGCTGAAGAAAACATCCAGAAGGTTCAGAAGCAGAAGATGGTGCTGCTGGCTCTGGAAGAGCAAATAAAGAAGCTTCAAGATCGAGCATCTTCAATCCGGGGTGAGATCACCCTTGGCGAAAAGAGGTATTCTGATTTTGAAGCGTCCTTGGATCAGCTAGGTGAGGAACAGCAACTCAACCAACTCTCTGTGGATTCAACAAGCCAAGAGTTGCTTAGGACTCAAGCTGGGAGTGACAGCTTATGTATTTCCATCTACACTCATCTCCGCCAGCTGTTGTAGCCTTGTAGGCCTCAGTTTTGCATTTGGGTGTATGTATTTATTAGGATATAATTATACCTTATGCATTGTGGAGGCTCACTATGACCACTACTAAACTGTAAAAGACGAGCATCTCCATCACTTGTGTCAAAAATCCACATCTAAAGACGAATAAAGAGTCAGATCTTAATCAATTAACATTGGCATTTTAATCTTAGTTATCCAATACTTTTTTATTTTTTGAGAAGTAAAAATGCCATCAATATTATTACATGCCGGTTGAAATAACATGAGAATCAATAACAAATCAGAAAAAACCTCTAGCAAGAAATAAAAACGACGAGAAAGCCGAATAACTATGATCTAACGTCAAAAAAAGATTAATGTTGAAGAAGTAATTAATTCTGCAAAACAAATAGGGTCATGTTGGACAGAGGAAGAAAACAATCTTCAAAAGGAATAAACAAAAACTTATAATTTGATAATTACTTTTGCAATCCTAAATTCAATTAACATGCCTATGATTGTAGAACTACTATCAGCAGATATAGATATGCTAAGGCAGGAGAAACAGTATATCGTTCCCAATCATTGTTGGTTCATGGAGTAGATAGGCTCAAGTTGTCATGGTACTCATAGAAAGGCTTCTTTCCTTGATGAAGAACGAAACGCTCAATAAACAACTTATAACGACTGACTTACAATCACCAACTTATCTCCTATGGTCCTACCTACAGAGTTTGGCAACCTAATTGTGTACAAAAGAAATAAGTAATGTAGCGAAAATTGCCAACCTTCAGAAATGAAAGCAAACATAGTTCGCATAACCACACAACTTGATCCAAACACCTTGAAAACACAGCAAAATGCAGTGAAGTTTTTATCTGACAATACAAAAAAGTACTCTTCTTTGCCATAAAGCGTAGAAATTTAGAAATTCGAAAACCAAAACAAGAGAAAGGAACTCACCAACGAGGACCAGAGAGCTTTCAAACTATGGAGAGTATAAGAGTATGAGTATTAGTCAACATCCAAAATTGAAAATTTACAGTAAGGAGTAAAAACTCTGTGAAAATTACATTGTAAATTTGGAAGGCTTTCCCGACGCTGACAGTGACGAAGGCTTCAGTACCGAGTCGCTGAACGGAGAAGGGGACGGAGGTGGTTGTGTAGCCGATCGCTCTGAAGGGTTCGAAGATTCCCATATTCTCTTTGGTTCTTGGTATTGCTTTGGGTTCTTCGGAAGGTTTTGGGAGGATGAATCAAGGAGACGCCGGGGGAGAAACAGAGAAGGGTTTATGGATTATTGACTGATAAGACTGAGCGCTTCGGAACCCCAAGCTCCGAACCCATTCATTGCTCAGCCTAAGTTGTCATAAGCCCAAACGAAACAAAACCAAACAAAGGCCTAAAGCCCCAAATCCCGCAATAAGCAAAAAAAAACCTCTCAGGTGAGCTATATGGTGCGTTGGTTATTTAGAATAACTGAAGCCTAATGAGCATTTACTAATTTTTTTTTACAGAGAGCATGTCAATGTATTAATAATTTAACAAGATTACATGATAGCCAATTGGGCTTTGAAAGAATGCCATAGCTCCTCTATTGGCATTTAGACCTTTACTTGTTTTTCAATATTTTAAAACCCTATCTTACCCTTCTTACGAACAAAGCAACAAAAACAAACCCCGACCCCCCCCCCCCGGGGCGGAGATAATGAACACCTTGACTTCTTGCATCTCAAATTCTCATATTTTATAACATTTTGTTTTTTGAGATAGAAGTTGAATTATTAGCTTAACAGCCAAAAGACAAGGTCTATAAAAACTTACATAAGAGATCTGGCAAAAAATCCTGATTAACATACCTAAGCTAGAGCAAATCATTAAAGATCAATAGAACGCTCACATTTAAGCAAGCTTATGCAAGAGTGAACAAACCTCGCTTCCTATGAAAAAGAAATCATTCAATCATTCAACTAGCCCTCACTTGCTAATCGTGCACATATGGTATAAATAAGAAACTAGAAATGTCATAGAAGACTCATAGAAAGCTTTTCACCTCTTACAAGCCTTAAACCCTAACGAAACATTAAAGCCCAAAAACAGGCCCAATTGGCCCCAACCTGAACCCAAACCCGTATGCCCAAGCCCAAGCCAGATCTTGACGAGCAAGGTTCTCATGCATCTCCACCACTGTCATGATTTCCGGCTGCCTACCCATCAACTGCATTAGGCGCCAAAATCAAAGCAGGTCTGCTGCACCTGCCTATCCTACGCACCAGCTCTTTGAGACCAGTAGCCAACCAAAGTCTCTTGAATTGAGATCAGAACAAGAGATTGGAGCCGCATTGGACCCAATCCCACACCAGATTGAAACTACACCTTGATTAACTCCTTCAATGGTCTACAACTAGGATCCAACCAAAGCCACTCTGGATCCAAGCACAGATCAAAACTGCGCCTCAACACTTTGAAGAGAAGAAGAGAGCCCGACATCCGGCGTTGCTAGACTCGACGGGGGTAGTGTCACCGCCGCTAGATCTCGGGTACAGCAATTCAGCTAGATCTGACGGGAAGTGTCGCCGTCTAGATCGTCCTCACTCTCCCTCATATTTTATAACATTTTTTTTTAATAAAGGGCTGGTGCGGCTGCCCTCAAACCTCGATTAATGAAACTGTCGATTACAAAGGGGGGACATGGAGCCTAAACACCTGATTACAATAAGCATCTAGAGTATTTCCGAAAATGATATCAGGAATCTCTACAAAGTACATGTATTCTAATAAGCACCAACTAGCAAAGAGTGCTCTATTGGCTACTCTATTTGCTTTGAAATAGCGGTAACATAACAGAAAGATAACTCAATATGTAACTAGATTACAACGTAGCATAATTACAATTGCACAGCTTTCCTACTATGTTGTCGCCGGAGGATAAATCCGATGACACTTAGTTTCACCCTGCCACTAGGAGGCTACGACCATTTGACAAAGCAAGGAACTCGTTACCTATCTAGAGCAGATATATTACTGCAACTAGGAGATTGCGACCAGTTGCTAATGCAAAAAATTCACCACCTACCTAGAGCAGACAAGACACACAAGGTGCATAGACCGGCACAAAGCCCTTTGCGTCCTACCAAAATATGGCAGAGACTTATTGCCAACAAAACAAAAATTGTAAACAAACAACTAGAAATTAAAGACCACCAGCAAGGCCCAAAAGCAAAGGCCCGGCCCAATCACCATCTCCTCTGAGGACCCAACTTTGCAGCCCACAAACTTGCTACCAATGCCTTCCACTGGCACTAGACCACCTCCTTGGACCACTACGCCGCCGCGTAGCATCCCCGCGCCACTGCACCACCGCGACCCTTCGCAGGCCACCCCACAACCCGATCAACATCTGAAACCAGATCCCAAAATGAGCCAAACCCTCTCCGGACTCATCTCTGCCATTAGATCGAGATCCCAGTCACTGCACATATCCCCGTTGCAACAATGACGCCAGATTTCGCCGCCGGCAAGCCGCGCCCTAACGCTACACCTCGTCTGCCCTCTCCCATGATCGTGGAAGGACATATCGAAATTTATTTTCCCACTCCAAGATCGACCCTCCATTCTCTAGCCCTGGACCACGCTTCTGCCAAAGAACCACGTTGCAATCCTAGACCATCATCCTCTCCCGAACCGGAACGCAGAAACTTGAGCGCCGGTGGCGTTCGGTTGGGAGAGATTGCATGAACAAATCTGTTCTCTTTTCTCTCGCGCGTGGGGCACGTTCTCTTTTCTCATTTATCTCTTACCATTTCTTATTTTATAACATATTTATAAGCAATAGATTTTTCTTTTTGATCGAATTACAAGCAATAGATTGAATAGACCATATAATTTAACAATTATATGTTCTATTCAATCTATTGCGTGAATAGATTAAATGACATATATCCAATTAAAAAAATAAACCCATATATGGCATATCCAATTAAATGAATATATTAAATGGCAATAGATTGCCAGAAATATCTTTATATGACATATTTAATTTAAAAAGAATTTTTTCTAACGAAAATCTCTCATTTAGTTTGTACTAATGAAAAAAAAAAATATATATTAAGTTTCCTAATAAAATCATAATATGGTTTAGAGTTTTTCTATTAGAATCTTTAAATTTACTCATTTGACATCCTATGCTTTTTACACCTCCTATCAACTTTGCAAGTACTAAATTTACTCACTAAACCTCACTAAAGTTTCTCAAATAACCCCATTCATATAATTTGCAAACAAACTATTATCTTTAAAATAAAAAACTTAGTCATTTCAATGATTTAATTACTCTATAAATCTTAATTACATATTCATTCCTTAATCAGATAACATAAATCTCTTTTTCAATAAAAGAAAATCAAACAAAGGTTTTTTTTTTTTTGAGGGAAATGTGGATTTCATTATTGCATGCCAAGATAGCCATTACATATCCTTCTACTGCCTTCAACTAGACAGATCAAGAAGTTGTAGTAAGAGAACTACTGTGATACATAGAGACAGACCATCTATATTCGAACTAATCGCTCACTTATTTAAAGTGAGCCTATAAACTATGGAAAAATAGAGAGACATAGTAAATAGGCTCCTACCACAACCACAAGGTATTGAGTTTCGAAAATTAATTTCTAATCAGCAAGAAAATAACATGAACAATTGTGTGGTTGTTTTTTTTTTTTTTGGTCTGTTTTAGTTGTGCAAAAAAAGAAAAGATTAATCATTTTTTCTTAATGTTTATTTTATTTTTGTTCAAGGAAATCCAGATTATGTGTCTGGCTCAAACTCTAGGTTACTTGACCTAGTAGTAATTGGGTTATAATAGAAGGATTTAGAATCTTATTCAATGTAGAATTACTTTCCTTGTATTATTCAGATTCTATGCATTGTAATCCTCTATATAAAGAGGCCCCTATTATCAATGAGAATACACAGCAAATTTCTCTCAATTCCAGTTTCTCTAAAACACATTATCAGCACGAGCTCTAACCCTAGCCCAAAAAACCAAAACCCTAAATCTCCACAGCCCCTGCAGCATCCTCGTGGCCTCGCGACATCCCCGCAGCGGCCCCACAACAGTCCTCGCGGCATCTCTGCAGCGTCCTCGCCGCATCCTTGCGGCGACCCTGCAGTATCCCTGCACTGCCAAGCCAACAACTTTTCCGGCCAAGATTTCTGGCATCTTTTCGAGGTAAACTTTTCTAAAATTTCCCGTTTTTGAAGTTTTTCAATTTCTTCTTCTTTTCTCGGGGACTTCCAACATCCCTTCTTCTACCCCCTTTCTTTTCATCGGGGAGACCAAAAGCCGAATTGTGGGGGTTCGTGCTCACTCCAAGCTTGGAGCTTGTAGAGTCCTCCAAACTTAGAGTTTGTTGAGAAGAAAAACGATCAACCACATACATCATTGTTTCGATCTAATCCAAAACCTCTCTTGGAATCGGATTTTCTTGGAAGCGACTACGCTCAGAAATCCCTAATTTCTTGGAAGCAACTACGCTAAGAAATTCTTATTGTTTTCGTGGTTGCCTTTTACCCTCCGAAACTAACCCTAATTTCTTGTTCTCTTTCAAGATGAGTAACCTGAACAAATTGGACTTTGCTCCATTGGGAACAACTGGCTCTAGATATCACAGGTGGGTTCGTGATGTCCGCCAACGTCTCAAGGCCGATGGAATCCTGGAGACGATTCTCGAGCCTAGCTAGGACGTGCTAACTGTTGAGTAAGCTCAAGCTTTGGAAGTAAATAGAGCAGCCTTAGAGGCAAATAAGGCGAAAGCCATCATCCTCAGTACGAGTATATGAATGAAGAAGACCCCAAAAGGCTGTGGGTCTCACTCGAAGAAAGATTTGGCAACGTCCGTGACTCCCTGCTTCCTGACCTAGAAGTGAGATAGCATAGCCTCCGCTTCTGTGATTTCAAGTCAGTTCTTGACTACAACTCGGAAGCACTTTGCATTAAATCCTTAATGGAATTCTGTGATAAAGAGATCACAGGTGCGATGTTGATTGAGAAGACTCTCTCTACCTTCCCCGTCTCTGCACTGATCGTTACTTAGATCTATCGAATCGATATTACTGCAGGAATGATCACAAGGTTTCATGAGTTCATTGGAGCTATGAATGTGGCTGAAAAGCATGACAACATCCTTGTGAAGAACTATAATTCGAGATATGTGGAAACAGAGCATTTTCCGGAATCCAATTATAGTCGCGCCCCTAAGAGAGGGCGCCATGAGCGAAACCCTAAATTTAGGGACAATCCTGGACTTTCTGGTCTATATTATTGCTCTAATGAGGAAGGTAACCGCCAAAATAGGCGAACACGGAACTGAAAATGTCAACGTGGAGAGAGAGAGGGAGGCAACGCCTCTGGCCATGTTGGTGGCGCCACCAACACTAAGAGTCATCCTAATGATGCTTTCAAAGAGCCTCAATCAATGGAGTCTGAGCACAGAGATGTATGTTCTTGATGTGGAGTATCCGGTCATTGGGCACACATTTGTAGAGCTCGTGAAGAAATTGTCACCGCCTACAAAGCATATTATGAAGCAAGAGAAGCTCACAATGTGGAATAAGAAGATCAAGATGATGATCTAGAGTGAAGGGTTAAAGACTACAAATCTGGTTGGGATCAATAGATCGCTAATTCTGTTTAAGTCTTTATTTTTCCAAGAGATGTAATAGGAAATCGCCATATTATTTTTGTAGTAAATGCCTATGGTTTCATCTTTCTTCAAAGTAGGTTCACCCAAAGCAACTGTGATGTCTAGGAAGGTTTTGAGATAAGTGGTACTTAAGCGAGCCTTGCTCCACCGACATCTCTCTACTCACCTGGCCACATTTGCATTGAAATTACCGAAAGAAGTTAGATGACTACCATTGTTTTGCATTAGCTAGCATTTTGGATTAGATTTTCTTTGGTCAAAGAGACAATGATGTAACTCCGTTGGCTTATGAATACAATTTCGAGTTCTTTTCATTATGACTCCATTTTGATTCTGAGCATATTACATTATGACTATGATGGCTGGGCCATCAGTATTAACTTAAGGACATGGAATAACCCAAGTTCACTTTGCCAAATGTCACCTTGATTACTGTCACTCTCTACGCTCCTAGGGCAAATCGCACCTATGAATAGCCAACGGATACCATGCGAAAACGCATGTAGAGAACGAAAATGAGTTCCTTTGCAATACCTCTAATGATTGTGAACAAATGCGCATCTTAGAGAAGTTTATGTGTATCTCTAGTGGACTCTATGTCACTATTTGAGCTATTAAATCCAATAAAGTTGTGAGAGAAGATCTCTTAGATTTAGACACATATTGGCTTTGCCACGACAGGATAGGTCATTCTGGTCATGATATGATGATCCGTCTACTAAAGACTTTACACGGACATCCATTCTTCATAGTGAGAAGAAGCAAAAATCGAAAATTGATTCCTGGACTTAGCAAGACCGCAACAATTGCAGCATCTGACGCTGCAGCCGTCTTGGGGTGTCATATGGCCGCCCAAGTCCCATGTGACAACGCCATAAATGGAGCCAACTATGAGCATGACGCCATGGTTGTTCCTCCAAATGGCCATGACGCCATACATACTAATTTCCATGGCTCTAACGCCATGATGGGAGGTGTAGTCACACATTTTGCTTCTAATAGCGCTACAGACGCTCAGGCCCAACCAAAATCCTCATTGGTTGCTTCCAAGGCCTCTCGCTCATTTTGCAAAGCCTGTTCCTTCGGGAAATTAGGACTGAGACCATCCTATACAAAGGATATGAAAATACTCATTATGTTCTTACATCGAATCCGTGGGGATTTTGTGGACTGATTCAACCAACTTGCGGACGTTTAAATATCTCATAATGTTGATTGACACGCAAACACGCTGGTCATGTGTTGTGCCATTGTCCACTTGTAAATGCTGCTTCTACTACACTCCTAGCAAATACCATATGACAACGGGCTCACTCCCCGGATCATTCTATTCCGCCAATTGGACTTGACGATGCTAGAGAGTTTACATCGAAGCCTTTCGATGGTTATTGCATTGGGACTAATGTTGGACATTATATTCCCATAAACACACCCAATTGGTCTCGTGGAAACAACTACGATGGTAGTCCGAACATTGATAATGCGCACTAATTTCCTTATATTCGCTTGGGATGATGCAATATCGCATGCAACTATGTTTATTCGTCTACGACCCACCGCCACTCAACCTACCTCTGCTTTACAGCTAGTGACTGGGTACAAGTATCATACTTATGCATATTTGAGTGTGCCTTTATGTGCCAATTGCACCGCCACAGCACTTTATGATGGGTCCTCACAGACGAATGGGCAACTACGTTGGATTTGAGACTCCAACAATCGTTCGTCACTTCATGCCCTTGCTGGGCGATCTCCTTACCGCTAGATTTGCGGGTTGTCACTCTGCTGAAACAGTCTCCCCGTCATTAGGGGGAGATAAGAACATAGATGTTCAACAGGAACGACAGGAATTGTCGTGGTCTATCCCCACTATGTCTCATCTCGATCCCTACTAAAAGTGACGAGATCACACATCTGCTGCAAATATGCCTGCAAGGAAGTACATCCCTACAAGAGGACGTAGCGCCATCCTACACTGAGGTAGGCATGGTGCCAACGCCAAAAAGAGTGGCACTCTGGCGTTACAGGCCATGGCCCCAGCTAGGATGCGTGGGAGGCCCGTGGGTTCGAAGGATACTTTGGCACAACTCAATCCTTGGATCATCAAGACTCAAAATCCATCTCATGAGTATCTTATGGATTATGGTTATCGTTGGGGACGCCTCAACGTCAGAGCCTATTCTTGAGAATATAGAGCTCTATTAAAATTACACTAGTGTACATGAGACGTGGGATAGAAACTCCATCATAATTGATGATGTAGTTACTCATTTCATTGCGCATGAGTTTGTTGAGTCTGATGATATTGAACCACGCTCCGTTGATGAATGAATGCCAACGTAGAGAGATTTGGCCTAAATAGAAAGATGCGATCTAGGTTAAGTTGGATTCTCTAACGAAGAGGAAGGTTTTTGAGCCAGTGATGCCAACACCTCCTATCATAAAACCTGTTGACTAATGGGTCTTCGTTAGAAAGCGTGTTGAGAAAAAGAGATGGTAATCTCGCCTTATGGCACAAGGCTTCTCACAAAAACGCCCTGGAATTGACTACGATGAGACATATTCTCTCGTAATGGATGTCATTGCACTCCACTACCCTGTCAGTTTGGTAGTTTCCAAATAACTGATCATACAGCTTACAAATGTGGTCACTACATATCTATACGGGGATTTAGATACAGAATATACATGAAGGTTCATGGTGAACTTCATCTACCCAAATCAAGTGGCTCTAGACCACGGAGCGCGTTTACAATAAAGTTGAAACGCTCACTAAAGTGACTACTTGATTGGGAAGCAATATACCCACGCGTTTCCATAACAAGTTTCGGTTTCTATCGCGGTTCATGTTGGACATGACCTTCATTGGAAGCTCTTAAAGTGTTAAGGGAAACCGCTGAACACTTGAAATCCGAGTTTGAGATTAAAGATTTTGGGAGAACACGATTTTATCTCGGTTTGGAACTTAAGCATCGTGTCGATGGATGCTTAGGCATTTTTACGAGGTCAAGCCTTCAAGCACTCCCATAATTGTCTGTAGTCTTGATCCTGAAAAGGATCCTTTTCGTCCGTAGGATGATGGCGAAGATGTGCTAGAGGCAAAAGTGCCCCACTTAAGTGCGATATGCCCATTATTGTACTTAGCTTAATACACAAGACCAGACATCTAATATGTTGTGAACTTGTTGGCTAAGATATAGCTCTGCGCCAACGCAACGCCATTGGATTGGTGTAAAAGATATCTTTCGATACTTGAGATGTACGATCGATATGGGCTTGTTCTATCCCTACAGAGAGATGATGGATTCGGACCCATCACACACCCGAAACGCCTCCAACGCTGGCCTGCATTTCCTATCCCCACCCCAAAACAACATGTGTTTTGGAAGGTTTTGCTGATATTGGGTATCTCTCTGACCCACACAAAGGTCGTTCCCAAACTAGTTAAGTGTTCACCATAGGTAAAGACCGTGATATCTTGGAGGTCTACAGAACAGACCCTAGTCGCTATATCTTCGAACAATGCATAGATTATTGCTCTTCACGAAGTGGTTCGTGAATGTATATGGATTGGATCCATAATTACGTATGTTCGAATAGTTGTGGTTTGAAGTTTACCACAGATGAGCCAACGAGCATTTATGAGGATACTGCTGCTTACATTGAACAAATGAGGCAAAGCTACATCAAAAGCGACAACACCAAGCATAATCAGCAACAACAAATTCTCCTCAAGATCAAAGTGAACTAGGTTCAATCTGAGGACAGTGCGGCAGGGTTGCTCACTAAGCCATTGCCTAAATTCTACTTTCGAGAAACATGTTGGTAACATCGTTTGCGGAAGTTATCTGAATCCCCATGATCGTAGTCATCAGGGGGAGATGCAGACATCAGGGGGAGATGTCTACATGTATGGTCTCGAAATGTGAAGGGTGTGTTGTGCTCTTTTTCCCCTTCGACCGAGGTTATTTTTGTCCGACTGGGTTTTTGTTACTCGGCAAGGTTTTTTAATGAGGTAATGAGAGAAGCACCACGTTTGGGCGACACAAGGGGGAGTGTTCAAGGAAATCCAGATTATGTGTCTGGCTCAAACTCTAGGTTACTTCACGTAGTGGTAATAAGGTTATAATAGAAGGATTTAGAATCCTATTCAATGTAGAATTACTTTCCTTGTATGATTCAGATTCTATGCATTGTAATCCTCTATATAAAGAGGCTCCTATTATCAATGAGAATACACAGAGAATTTCTCTCAATTCTTGTTTCTCTAAAACAATTTTCTCTATTTTCTGTATCTCATGATTAATTATTTAAATATTTATTTAGTTTTTTTTTTAATTGTAGCTTATTTTTTTGTTTTTTACAAATATAATGGATAGGCTTAGACTTAGCTCATAATATGATTTATTTTTTTTCCGTCACCAATATGAGTTCAATATGTATATCATACATTTTTATATCACAAGATCTTAATCATAGTTTTAATTCTTATTAAATATATATATAAATACTTTAATTTTTGAAGAATATCATGTCGATATATTAATAATCTCAAGCCAGAAATGACCATTACATATTGTCACGCCCCGAATTTTAAAATAAAAATTCAAAATCCGAAAACATGAATTTCTACAACTTAAAATTGTCATCCAGAAAATTTCTTTTCTTAACAACCTCACCACACGAAATATAATCAAAACCGAATTTAGTCTCGGTTAATTTTTACAACTCAAAAACAAAATGAATCGTAAAGCTCTAAATGAGCATACACACCTCACAACTCAATGAAATAAAAATAACTGTTGTAACACCTAAGCAGCTCGGTCACCTCCCTGGTTATCCTGACCTGCAGGAATATCCGCTATACCATTTGAATAGTCTACCGGGATTGCAACAACACAAAACCCGGTAAGCTTATGAAAGCTCGTATGAGTAAAAAGAAAGGACTGTTGTTTAATTTAATCATAATTATTTCCACTCAATCAAACACCAATTCAATAAATCAAGACAAACCCCAACTCACATCTTTCTTCACAAAACCTCAACATCGTATTTATAAAAATACGATACTTGACAGACTAGAGCTCTAACTGAATCGTAACCTGTCACCTGGCCTAGGTTATGGCATCCGACATATTTATCATTATCGTATTTCATCAATATGTATACTTATCTACATATTTAGAACGTCCGATAATTGCACATACTCAACCAATCGTATCCCATCATCCACCCAGCATTAGAGCGTCTGATTACCCCACACCGGTCACTACGTTGACCCTAAATCCATAAATGAGCACAACATGTATTATCACATAATTAAATCAACCCAACCAAGATACACAATATTATTATTAAATTTAAGCAATTGATATAAAATCCAAATCGTCAATCCAATTCAATCATATCACCACTCGACAACCCACCAATCAATATGTATATTCCAAGTAAATATATGTATACGTGATCATCCACTCAGGAATGACCACTAATACCATCTATAGTTCACACAAGAAAATCTTGAAATTCATTTGTATAATTAAAATTCATTTTACTTATCTATGGACCGTAGTGATCAAGCCCATGTGATTTAAAAAAAAAAATATTTAATCCACAAATATTTTTCACACAAGTACAAAAATAAATAATTTAAAGCGCTCGGTTCATAATATCAACCACGTGAGTTTTACTCACCTCGATACTCCCGATGCGTCTTCAAATAAAATACAAATCATGCCGAAATAGCTCACCCAAATAAAATCCTTCAATCACATGACCAAATGTGATTCGAATTTAACCAATAATTCCAAAACATAACTGAACTATCATTTAACGCTGGATTCTAATTTGAAAGAAAATCTGACTGATGGATTCTCACGAATCGCTCTCCTAATCACCGTTTTGCACTTATATGAAGATCCAACGGTCGGATCTTCGCCCATGACCACAAAAAGCCACTAGAACAGTCATATGATCATCATATCAAAACTACAAGCCCATCGGACGGTTCAAATTTCACAGATCATATATCTAACAATCGAAATCGATCGAAATCTCAAAATTCATAACTAAATCATACGATATCTGAAAAATGATCGTATTGAAACGTAGAATCATAAAATGGACAGAAACTAAATTTTAGACCTCCGAATGTAGCCGGAAAGGGCCGCCGGAGTTAGGGACAGAGCCGGCGCCGACCACCACCAATGGTGTCGGGGCTGAGCTTCTCCCCTTTGTTTCATCATTCTGAGCAAATTTTATAACTAGCACAAGACCAAAAAATGACGGGAAGGGATCGAAAGGTACCAATTACAGTCGGCGGATGGAATTTTTCCATAAACCGGCGAGGTTGAAAACCGACGTGAAAATTGCAACAACTCGCTTCGATCTCTTCTGGAAACTTGTTCAGAACTTCATTGCGAACTCACCAGACCAAGAATCACAAGAAACGATCGTGTATAACTCGAGATATTTGGATCGAACGGTTGTTTTTCGATCTAAAGGGGTCAAACTCCGACAAACGTGAAAACGATCGACCCAGTTTCGGTCATTCTTGGTGCTTGTTAAGGAAGTTGAGGAGAGTTCAATGAGCCAAAAATCAAGTGAAATGGTGATCTATAGCTAGAGATATCGAGATTGAACTGAAAACGAGCTTATTCGGTTCTGGCCTCGCCACAGCCGCTGCCGGCCGTGTCGCTGCGCAAGGCTGCTTCTGATAGCTACGCAAGGTTGGGACAAATCTCTTGGAGGTGGTTTGAGGTCGTGGGGTGGCCGGATGAGGAGGAGGGAGCACGGTGAAGCCGTGCTTTGTTTCTGCATTTCGTCGGCGCGGAAGGAGAGAGCGAGTGCAGTTCCTTTCCAAAAAAAGAAAGGGAGGCCGGGAGAAGAAAAGAGAGTTTCCAAAAAAAAAAAAATCTAGGGTTTTTTCCCTATATACTTTTTTCAGAATTTTTTTCAAATGCGATAACTAATTCAGAAAAAATCCGATCTTTGTGTTTTGCATATGTACGGACTCGTATTGACGAGCTCTACAACTTTCATGAAGGACGTTTTCCCAAATTTTGCATGTATAAAAAGTCGATTTCTCAAACCGAGCATTTCGAGCTTTTCGTTAAAATAATCGTGTCGAACCTTCGATAATTCAAAAAAAATAAAATATCATCTAGCAACATTCGTGAAATCGTACAATAATCGTTCAATACAATTACACGAAATTAAAAATGAAAATTGCGGTTATTACACATATCATCTCTCTACCATCTCTAGGTAGATAAAAAGTTTGTGGTAACATCACAACGATACATAGATTAGGTCCGATCATTTGATGGTATCTATGCTCACTTATTCAAAGAAAGCCTATAAACTATGTTACCAATGACAAGTAAATAGGCAAAGTTCAAATAGAAATAAAATTAAATTTTCTCCTTGCCCTTAACACTAGGGCTTGGAGGTTTGCAAGGGCATATGACACTTAGCACATCTTCAGCAGAAACTTTCTTACTCTTGGAGGGGTTTTTGTTCTTCAACCCCAGAGGCCTTCTTTTCTTCTTCTTGATCAGCTACATGTCTTCTTGTTTGATAATTCCTTCCTTAGGAATCAGGATTCCCCCCGGAGCCTCAGTTAATCCAAGAGACTTGGCAGAGAATTTGGTGTGGAATTCTGGCAACTTCAGCTTCTTTTGGAGCATGAATGGACTTGTAGCCTGGCTACTCTCTCCAAAAGGAGTTTTCAGTTTCTTTGGGGATGTGAATGGTGAGGATGGATGCCCTATCTTGACTGCAGCTTGGTTTGTTTCAGCAAGAGGTAAAGCTAACATAGTATTTGCCTCTTCAGGCCTCACATCCTCATTCCTGATGACAATGAGACGCCTAGGTTCGGGTGAAGATAAAGCACCAAACAGATTCTGAGCGATAGATGACAGTATGGGGGCTTGAACTCCATGAAAACGAAAGGTTCCATTTTGAAAGCAGGGATCAGAGAGGCCTGGAAAATGAGACACCAGAGAAGTCCTAATTGTAACCTGTGCTTCAGTGTTGTTCTGCAGCTTCGATTTAGCCCCCAGAGAGCATTCATCATTTTCATGGAAAATCAAATTGCAGTCCTTGCACTTTCCATGTAAATTCTCAAAGAAATATGTTATCTCTTTCACCACACCAGGGATCAGTTTCAACATACGTTTCAGAAACAAAGGTTGGGATACAAAAAAAGAAAGAAAGCCGCTCCTTCATTTCTTAACAAGTTTCGGTCGCTGCGACCTTTGATTATAGCATGTGCTACAAGAACCGTAATCAAGCCTTTGTGATCAAATATGTAATACCCGTAATTTTCATTTTAAATTCGAGTAATTGTATTGAACAATTATTATACGATTTCACGAATATTGTTCGATAATAACTCACTTTTTGAATCATCGAAGTTTCAAAACGATTAGTTTTAACGAAAAGCTCGAAATGCTCGGTTTGAGAAATCGACTTTTTCTACGTACAAAATTTGGAGAAACTTCCTTCATGAAAGTTGTAGAGCTCATCGATACGAGTCCGTACACGTATTTTTCATCGAAACTTGCATATTTGGAAACCCTATTTTTTTTCACCGGCCTCCCTTCCATTTTTGGAAAGAAAACTGTTCATTTTCTCTCTCACTCTTGCGTTTTCTCTCTTGGCCGAAAGCCAAAAACAGAGCACGGCTTCACCGTGCTCCCATCTCCTCCTCCGGCCACCTCTCGAGCTGCAACCACTTCCAGGAGCTTCGACTCGACCTTGCGCAGCTGCCAGAGGCATCCTTGCGCCGCGACACGGCCGGCAGCGGCAGCGGCACTGCCCGAACCGAAAAGGTTCGTTTTCGGTTCGATCTCGATATCTCGAGCTATAGATCACCATTTCACTTGATTCTTGGCTCATTGAGCTCGCCTCAACTTCCTCTACAAGCATCAAGAAGGACCGGAACTGGGTCGAACGTTTTCATGTTCGTCGGAGCTCGACCCCATGCGGATCGAAAAGCCAACTTTCGATCCAAATATCTCGAGCTATACACGATCGTTTCTTGTGATTCTTGGCTTGTTGAGTTCGCAAGGAAGTTCTGAACAAGTTTCCAGAAGGGATCGAGGGGTGAGGTTGCAGTTTTTATGTTGGTTTTCAAGCTCGCCGGTTTTTGGAAAATTTTCGGCCGCCGACTGTAATTGGTAATTTTCGAACCCTTCCCATCATTTTTTGGTCTTGTGCTAGTTATGAAAGTTGCTCAGAATGATGAAACGAAGGGGACAAGCTCGGCCCCGACATCATTGGTGGTGGTCGGCGGCAGCTCTGTCCCTAACTCCGGCGGCGCTTTCCGGCCACCTCCGGAGGTCTAAAAATTGGTTTCTGTCCATTTTATGATTCTATGTTTCAATAAGATCATTTCGGCATATTCTACGCATTTTTCCGATATCGTATGAATTAGTTATGAATTTTGTGATTTCGATCGATTTCGATCGTTAGATTTATGATCTGTGAAATTAGGACCGTCAGATGAACTTATGATTTTGATATGATGATCATATGACTGTCCCAGAGGCTTTGTGTGGTCATTGGTGAAGATCCGACCGTTGGATCTTCGTATATGTGCAAAACGGTAATTAGGGGAGCGATTCGTGAGAATCCGCTCGTCGGATTTTATTGTAATTTAGAATCCGACCGTTAAATGGTAGTTCAACTATGTTTTGAAATTATTGGCTAAATTCGAATCACATTTGATTAGGTGATTGACGGATTGTATTTGAGGGGGCTATTTCGGCGTTAATTTTATTTGTATTGAAGACGCAGCGGGAATTTCGAGGTGAGTAAAACTCACGTGGTTCATATTACGAACCGAGCGTTTTAAATTCAATTATTTTTGGTGATTGTGTGGAAAAAATATTTGCGGACTAAATATTTGTTTTAAAATTTCATGGACTTGAATCACCACGGTGCATAGGTAAGTAAAATGAATTTTTAATTATACAAACGAATTTCATGATTTTCTTGTGTGAACTATAGATGGTATTAGTGGTCATTCCTGAGTGGATGATTTCGTATATATATATTTACGTGGAAAATATATATTGATGAGTGGATTGTTGAATGATGATATGATTGAGTTAAATTGATGAATTGATTATATTTCAATTGTGTAATTTTATAATAATATGGTGTATCTTAGTTGGGTTGATTTCAGTATGTGATATTATATGTTGTGCTCATTTATGGGTTTAGGGTCGACGTAGTGACCGGTGTGGGGTAATCGGACGCTCTAATCTTGGGTGGATGATGGGATACGATTGGTTGAGTATGTGAAGTTATCGGACGTTCTAAATATGTATATAAATATACATATTGATGAAATACGATAATGATAAATATGTCGGATGCCATAACCTAGGCCAGGTGACGGGCTACGATTCAGTTAGAGCTCTAGTCTGTCATGTACCGTATTTTTATAAATATGATGTTGAGGTTTTGTGAAGAAAGATGTGAGTTGGGGTTGTCTTGATTTATTGATTTGGTATTTGATTGAAATTGTTAGTACTTCGTGGTTGTGGAAACGGTTGAGTGTTGACTTGAGTAGAATTGATTATGATTAAATTAAACAACAGTCTTTCCTTTTACTCATACGAGCTTTCATAAGTTTACCGGGTTTTGTGTTGTTGCAATCCCGGTACACTATTCAAATGGTGTAGCGGATATTCCTGCAGGTCAGGATAACCAGGGAGGTGACCGAGCTGCTTAGGTGTTACAGCAGTTTTTGTTATTTCATTTAGTTGTGAGGTATGTACGCTGATTTAGAGCTTTACAAAACATTTTGGATTTGAGTTGTAATAATTAACCGAGACTAAATTCGGTTTTGATTTTATTTCGTATGGTGAGGATGTTAAGAAAAGGAAATTTTCAGGATGATTATTTGAGTTTGTAGTAATTTCATGTTTCGGATTTTGATTTTTTTATTCTAAAATTTGGGGCGTGACAAATAGCTTCTGTCAAAGT
Organism: Rosa persica; assembly: GCA_025331145.1. Classification (NCBI taxonomy): domain Eukaryota; kingdom Viridiplantae; phylum Streptophyta; class Magnoliopsida; order Rosales; family Rosaceae; genus Rosa; species Rosa persica. The sequence continues at coordinate 9,222,039 of WFKR01000004.1, forward strand.
CCAGATACTTGCCTGCAATCGAAGCCACATTCATAACAGTTTTCCTATCCTCTAGGGTAGGCGGAATACCTGAAATCTTGACCAAGAAGAAGAAATGATTCATGGGAACCTCAAGCCCATCATATTGTTGCAGCAGTACAAGAGATATGCTAAAGTACCATGGCCCTCCAAGGATAACCTTGTTTCGGTCTCTCTTTAGATCAAAAGTAAACATTAACTAGCCTTGCCCACTGGCTTGCACTTTGAAGCCTCCATCAAGGACCCAAATCCATCGAAAATGACGTTGAAGGTCCACAACTTCATATTTCTTTTTCGTCAAGGGTTTGGCTAGAAGAAAATTAAGCTTAAGAGTTTCATCTATTGCCTCCATTGTTTAGGTGGGAGATGTCGACAATATCAGAGCCCACCACAGTGAGCGAAGCAGCAAAGCTTGCAGTAACATCCTCGATGGATGCCATGCTTACGGTGATGGGAGGTTGGGATGTCGTGAAGAGAAGGCTAGGGTTGGAATATGGGTGCGGCTACAGAGAGCAGCTAGGGTTTTTTTTTCTTTTAATATATATGAATACTTTAATATATTTTTTTAGGCAAGATGCAAGAATTTTATTTAAGATTAAGGGGGGGTACATTGTTGCTGCACAAGGTCAGGAATGTAGTCTGGACTAAAATCAGACCACACGGTCCCTTGAGCATATTCATAAGCCATACTTGCTAGTCTATAAGCTACTCTATTACAAGAACGAGAAGCTAAACTGATTTGGACACCCGGATTACTCCTCATTGCACCTTGAATGTCCACAATTAGACTGCCAAGGGAAGACAAGTTTGGAGCTGAACTAGTAAGGTCATTTACTGCTTGTAAGCAGTTTGTTTCAATCACAACTTGATGTAGTTGCATCTTTTGAGCCAAGCCAAATCCTTCTCTGATGGCAAGAAACTTGACGTGACAGGACCCAACCCAGAATTTCATCCTGTAATTTTAGGTGGCCCTACGGGGTCCACTTTCGAGAAAGTTCAACACAACTTCCCCCAAAAATGGACTACCCTAACAATGCGGAAGTAGTGCTAGCTATGCCTCAACTCCATGTACGCCCGACCTTGACTAATCTTGCCTGCAAACTGGGCATATGAAACCGAACGGCCCAGGGGGAAAGTACATAAAAACGTTAGCGTGAGTGGATAAAAATAAATAATAATAAAATAAAAGAAGTTTATACTTTCCCACATTTATTTCTTTAAAAATCCGATGCATGCAACAATTTAATAGAAAACCGAAAAATGTTTAGCTTACCAAAAGCCGACTAGCCCCGCTAGTCACAAACAACCAATAATAGCAAAACTGAAACTCCTGTATTCAAGAAGATACGACCAGCCCCACTGGCTAAATAAGATCGGACTAGTCCCACTAGTTAAGTAATCGTTAGATATGGGGAACAAGTTCTCACCATACAAATAAGGGAGCCTCCCAGGCTCGGGTCGGAGCCTCTCAGGCTCTTGAGCATCCCATGCTCTGCTTTACTCACCCGCAAACACATAGTAAATGGGGAGGGGTACTAATAAAGCTCGACTACACCCACGTGAGAAGGAGAACTGAATGACGACCCAGGTACAGTGAATTAAAATTATTCGAAAACCGGTAAATCTATAAGGCTTCCCCAACCTCGCAACAAAACACGAGTATGAATCCCATTCATACTCGAAAAATCGTAAGAAAATAAATATAGTTGCCATGATAATCTCGAAATTATAAACAAATAAGCGAGGAATAATAAACAAATATGATTTCATGGAAAATCCCATTTTCAAAAATATTCCAGAAATCTCAATATCAACAAATAAAACATATTAATAAATTTCGGAAATCACCTAGGAAAATAATTCGTCAAAAATCACACAAAACATAATCAATCTCTGACATTAAATCATATTCTCAAAACAAATCAAATTTCCAAATCCGAGTATAATAATTCATATCCGAAACTCGTACAGGAAAAACAATACCCAAAAAAATTATAATCCAAAGCAAAATATATTATGCTCGACTAATGAAGGAATAAATAAATGTTATTTCGGGAAAACTAAATGCATGCATCATTCTTTGAAAATAAAAATCCACTCACAGTACTATTGAGGCGATCACGCATACGAGTTCCTTCGTCGAGCAATAGCTCGATACATCACCCTGAACACAAATATATTCCGTAAATAAATAATTACCGGACAGAAAATAACTTTATGATAACTAAAATCGAATTCCAAATCCCTTTAATCTCAACTCCTCCAATCGTCTCCGATATCCATCCAAACTTCACCAAACTTCACAAAACCTCATATATAAGCTCTACAATATTTATAGGATTTAATGGGCTTAAAACAGAATTAAATCACTGTTCACGCACAGCACTGTTCCGCACAGACACTATTCACGCGCTGCCACTATTCACGCACCGCCGGTCAATCACCATATCTGGCTACTAAAGTTTACCAGCATCATCATCTCAACATTCTAAGCATTTTTAAAATACCTTGAAGTGCTCCAATTTTGCCAATGAACACAAATCCGGAAATCTCCAAACCCACCAATTTGGAAATCCTTCAAATTCACCTCCCAAACGTGGAAATTTTAGTTAGAAGTCTTGATGGAAGATGATCAGTGACTCGAGGCGCTCCTAATAGAATCAATTTCACCGTCGGAGATAGCCGAAAACAGCAGAATTTCACCGGAGAAGCAAACTACTACAGTAACAATGATTGCATAAATTCGAGATTTTTCATCCAAATCGCCGATACCCACTGGTACCATCGTGTGGAGGAGGAAGAGCGGTCTAAAGACAACTGGAATCACGTCAATCGGACGTCGGACGACGAAGAAATCGGAAAAAGAAGAAGGGAGGGCGACGTAGAGGAAGAGGGAGAGGAGAAAGAGAGAGTCAGGGTAAGTTCTGAAAATGGGAACTTACCTCAGTAAGTTTCCTTATATATAGAGAGTCACCATGACTTATAACTTTCACATACGAATCGATTTTGCCATACCATATATGCATGCGCTCGGTTTAACGTCCTTTACAACTTTCATGAAGGAAAATTTCTCAAATTTTGACCCGATCAAAAAGTCAACTTTTACGGCCACTAAAAGTTCTGAAACAACAATAAAAGTGAAGTAAAGGTCGTTTACCGTCTAAATGCCAAGTAAACCGGTAAATTTCAAGTTCATGACGTTACACGACATGTAGAGCTGAGCTAATATGCATTATTGGTGTAGAGTAGGCAGCTATGAAGTGACATGTTAAGTCACGTAAAATACCACCCATACCTCCAATTTGCCTGTGCACTAAGTAGGCACCATCAACATTTAGTTTCAGAGTAGAAGCTGATTGCCATGCTTTTGTTGTCCATCTTGTAGGCTATACAGCAGGTTTCCAAGCTTTTTGGAAATCTTCTAGCCAAGTGAAGCAGCCGAGCTGAATATCAATTGCTGTGTGTATTTTATTCTCCCACAGCTGTGCATTTCGGTTTTTCCACAATCCCCAAATAACATACCCAGTTTCTCAAACACTTCAGCCCGTAGATGAAGCGCTTGCTCCAAGATCCAAAGCCAAATACAGCAAATAAAAAACCATCCTAGTCCTACGCAACCCTAGAACAAAACCACTGTCTTGACAAGCATGATGCCAAAGACCCAATGGTGTGGGTTTCGCTTCTAACACAGCAAAAATTAAGTTTCAATCAAGGGCATTATAGTGGTGTTAAGGCCAGCCCACAACAAACCTGCCAAAGCCCAACCCAAGCCCAAGCTAAAAATGGAGGAAAAATGGGCCAAGACCCTATAGCGCAGCCCATTCCCACTACCCTCACCCATGCAACCTGGACCAAGAAGAGTTGGAACCGTAGCAAGGTTGTTGAAGTTGCTGCTACCATGGTCTCAGTCTGCACCGTCCCCAATCGAGAAAACATGGTTCTCTTCCCCACACCCCCCCCCCCCCCCAAACCTGACATGGCCAATACACCACTGCCGCCTCCTATGCAGAGAAAGAAGACAGATGCAGGTACACCATTTTTGATGCCCAAGTGACGCTCCAACAGGGAACAATGCCTTTGCAGAAAGCTACCAAACGGCGACCAAATAACAATCGACGCTACCGCCCACTCAAAAGTTAAAACAAAATCTCGATCCTAATCTCCCACTTATCAAAGAACCTCCACCACGCTTCAAAGGGAAGCAACATTACCCTTCGACCTCTTTGGCTTGGCATGAGAGAAAGATGTCGAGGCACCTGATGCAGTCAGAGAACCCGGATTTCGCCGCCGCCCTACTTCACAAAACAAGGATTTCAGAATAGTGATATGTGAGAAGTGGAGCCTTTTTCGCTAGTAAATTAAAATTTGAGTGGAGAAGATGAAGATTAATGTTATCCAATGAAAATTGAGTAGTTTTTGTATTTAATTAATAGGTACAAATTCAGAATCTGTTTTGTATTTTGATGGGTCGGTTGACAAGGAGAATGGGAGGGTTAGACTGGAAGCTGGTCTATTGAACTATGAAGGAAGCCTTTTGGGTGCTTCATCCATGCCGCTGCCACTTCAATTCCTCTTAACCCTTAAACAAGTGATGCCCTAGCCTTATGGCATGGGTTGGTGTACCATAGAATGTGGAGGTAAGAAAAGTTGAGGTGAAGTGCGATATACTTAATAGGTTGGTTTCTCATAGTTGAGATCTTAGCGACCTTGAAGGAGTGTTAGACGGAGTTAGATTGTTAATGAGTGAGTTTGAGTTAATCTCTTGGAAGCATGTGAAGAAACGCTTCAATCTGGTGGATCACAAGCTTGCTAGATTTGAATTGTCATTAGCAAAAGCTATGCACTATAAGGAGCAAGGTCCTCTGTAGCTCCATGATTTAGTTGATGGTAACTAGTTTGATTGAGATATGGGGGTTCTCGTTTGAGAACAGATTATCCCCATTTTGAAGTACTCTCTTTGAGTTAATAAATTACATTTTCAATTAAAAAAAAGTATTCATTGTATTTAATTAATTGGTTATGTATTTACTTTTTCTTACAGATTTGAATTTTAGAAGTCTTTCAATAATTCAAATATTTGTAGAGTAAACTAAGAAAATGGTAAGGCGGCAATAGCCGCACCCAACACTTTTTTTCTATATTTATTGTTCATCTCAAATTCCCATAATTTATTCAACATGATTTAAGAATCTTTCAGTTTCAGCATTAATACAAGGAATATTACACTTTCATTTTCTTAATCCGCAAAAGATTGTGTTATTTTAGAGGATGACTGAAAATGAGTTTAATTTATTAGTTAATAAAATTTGACCCTCCTAAGTGAGATTTTTGGCTAGGCAATCGATCATAATCAATAAAAAAAGACTCGAGAGAAATTATAAGAGCCACCCGGTCATAATCTGTTAAACCAAAAATTTAGAATTGTTATTAAGGAAGTAACAAATCATAATCTATAAAAAAAATTAAAAAAAAAACTTCAATTATTGGGATCCTCTCTACATGATTGCTTTATTTACTTATAATGTAAAAATAAAAATAACAGATTAAGAATAAGAACTTGATGTCCACTGTAATACCCTGAAAAATCTAAATTATTTTTCGTTGACTTTTAGAAATGATTTAAAGGTCATGGGTGCGAGTACGAAGCTTGGAGAAGTAGTGGAGTTAGTTTGAACGATTTATTTCGAGAAATGAACGTTTTAGGGGGTCATGAAAAACTTCCTTCATGAAAGTCGTAAAGCTCGACGATACGAGTTCGTACATATGCGGAACTCAAGAATTGGATCTCGTATGAAGAAGTTATCGCATTTGGAAAAGTTTCCATTTTGGGTATAAAACCCTATCAACTTTTGGAAAATTTCCAAAAATATCAGAACTTCCATTTTTGGAAACCGACCTATTTTCTCTCTCTCCTCGTCCCCGAGCCCGAAACAGAGCACAATTTTGCCGGCCTTTTTCACGCAGCTCCGACCATCGTTTGAGGTGAAACCAAGCCCAGATCGACTCGCCTCCTTCCTGTGAGTCGATTGGTAGTCACTGTTTCCCATATCGTGGCGGCTACGCTGCAATGGAGCTCGAACCCGATTCGAGCCCTAAAACTGACCGACGGCGATTTCTCCTAGCTCCGACACCCAAAACTCGAGGTTCTTGGCTTGTTGAACTTGCCTCAACCTTCTGATCAGCCCCAAGAAGGACAACACCTGAAGTGAAGGTTTTGACGTCAAACGGAGCCTCATCTGAAAACTGGAAATTTTCCGACGAACCCAAAGCTTCCAAGGTACACTTCGATCACTTCCGTTCATTTTCTGAGCTAGTTAGGAAAGTTATTCAACTTGATGAAACGAAGAGGAACAGCATGGCCCCGACGCCATAGGCATTGGTCAAGGCGGCTTTGCCTCTAACTCCGACAGCCATTTCCGGCCACTTTTGGCCATCCCAAGGGCAGTTTCTGCCTATTTTAATGTTCTACAAGTCGATACAATCATTTTGATATATAGCATGTAATTTTGGAGATCGTATGACTAAGTTATGAATTTTTCGATTTCAATCGATTTCAATCGTTCGATTTGTAATCTGTAAAAATCGGACCGTCCGATAGACTTGTAGTTTTGATATATTGATCGTAGGACTTTCCTGATGACTTTTTGTTGTCACGCATCAAGATCCGACCTTTGGATCTTCGTGTAAGTGCGTTTTATGAATTGTGTGCTAAGTTGAGACCGTATTTGATTAGGTGATTGACAGATTTGATTGGCGAATAATTGTGAATCGTTATTTTTCGATTGTTGAGAAGTCGCAGCGGGATTAGAGGTGAGTAAATCTCACATGGTTCATTTACGAACCGAATTTCATTATTTACATTTAATTTCTATGTTTGAAAAATGATTTTAAGAAAATGAGTTTTTAAATATATGAAAATGAATTTCACGGTTTTATTACGTGTGAACTATAGTTGGTATTAATGATCGTCCGTGAGCGGATGATTATGCATATATATATATATATATTTATGTGATTTTATATGGAATGGTGTGACATTGAGGTGTGTGGAATTGTGATAACTTTGGTTATGATATGGTATTGATTTTGGGATTTCCCATGATTAATTATGTTCTTGATTTTTGAGATGATTTTATTTATGGTTGGACTTTCGATGATTTCATTTATAGTATGGAATGAAGCAATTATTTGCCATGAATATTTATGATGATTGGTATTGTTGAAAGTGCGACAGTTATATTGTTAACCGAAGTATCATTGTTCTGAGGGCAGCAATGTCCAAAGTTCGACGGTTATCATAGTGATAAACGAAGTATTTTCTTCTAAGGGCAGAAATGTCCAATGTTCGATGGTTATAACGTTAACCGAAGTACGTCGGATACTTGAACGTAGACCAATATGACAGGTAACGATTCAGATAGAGCTCTAATCTGTTATGGGAGTATGGTCATGGTGGTAACTAGGTTATTACATCGTGAGTACTTTGTGCCACGTGAGTTGTGTGGTGATCTGTGTGAATATTTGTGTGGTGATTTGTGTGAGTACCTGTGTGGTAACATGTGTGGCAAATTTGTGTGATGATCTGCGCGATGATTTTGTGTAAATGAGGTAGGTTGTTGTAAGTGGTTAGTATTGTGGTGATTGGTGATATTAATAATAGATTTTGCATTGTATTCTATTTCATTTCTATTATTGAATTATTGTTTTCTTTGTAATCTCTTGAACTAAGTGTCTATGCTGGGATTATTATGATTTTTATTGATTGTTTGAATGTGATCTCCTGAACTAAGTTTCTATACAGGGATTACTATGCTTTCTTTTGTTTATTTTAATGTGATCTCCTCAACTAAGTTCCTATGCAGGGATTACTGATTTTGCTTAATTCTTATTGTCAGAACAGTTGTGGGTAGTGATCTGTAGTGATTGGAAAATGAGTTGGGATGTCATGATTTTGGCAAACGCTTTATATTGAGGGAAAATGAGTATGATTTCATGGTTGTTATGTTGAGGCAAATGAATGGTGATCTGATAGATCGTGGGGACGTAATATATTTAAAATAATTGGAGTTAATTGTATAATTGAAGATTGTGGGAAATAATATAAAATGAATCGAGAGACAGAGCATGTGGGTTGTAGTTAAGTTGATTTAATTGAGCATTTTGTTGATTAATATGAACTTGACGTTTTTGTTGTAATAATTACATATTGATTTTGTTAGACTAAGATGGTGAAAGCATGTTTATTGTGGAATTAAATATTGTTGCTTTAATTTGTCTCACGAGTTGAGAAATTATAAGCATGCGTGACGTGAGTCACTTTAATTGAGTTTACTCATACGGGCTTGAAAAGCTTACCGGGTTTGTTGTTTGTAATCCCGATGCACTATTCTATGGTTTAGGGTTCATTATGCAGGTTAGAATATCGAGTGATCGTTATTGAAACTGAGGTGAACTTTCCGTCACGTGGGTGTAGGACGCTTATACTTGTAGTTTTCTGCTGTGTAGTGAGTTGGTGAGTGTGGTTACATGTTGAATTGATATTCAGTTTAATTTGTAAACTCTTGTAATGTAATATGTGACTCTAAAAAATGAGTCGGTATTGTAAGCTCAGTTGTTTAGTTGTTTAATTTAAATGAAAAAATTTTCTCTGTGTTTTCTTGTGTTTATTTTTACGTTTTAGATTTAAATTTCTGTATTCAAAATTCGAGTCATGACATCCACTGAAACAAATTATGAGAGTTTGCTGCGTATGTGAAAATGAGTTACAGCTGGAAATTGTCAAACATGTGATTCACAAGGGATCCCTCTTTAGGTTTATTCTTTTGGACTTATTAATGAATATTATCACTTCGACCAAAAAATAAAAAGTGGAAAGACTTACCTTTTTAAAAGTGGAAGACAATAGTACTAGTTCATGCCAATTTCCTTTATCGTCTATCAGTCTATGTAGAAAATTAAATTTTTTGTTGTGGCCAATATGAAAAGCTACTTTACTTTTCTCAACAAAAAAAAGGAACTACTTTAGCTTAGTCATTGCTGGCATTCTCATCAACATATATGATTTTTTTTTTTTCCATCGAAAGTAACATTACAAACACAAAAAGAAAGAAACAGAAACAAAAGAAAAGACATAACAGAAACCCCAAGGAACACACTCGTGGCGGAGCAGATACTGCGTCGGATTGGAGGATGTGATACAGGGTTGGAGGTGGGTTCTGAATCCAATTCAGAGGGCACTCCAGCGTTGAAGCAAGTTGAGCAACATGATCAGCTGCCCTGCTAGCTTCCCTACCGGTCCAAAACCAGTTAATAGAAGAAAAAGAAGAGGCAAAATCTCTGATCTGACGTAATCAACATATATGATTGAATGGCATTTAATAATAATGACGTGACTACCAACATTGCATTATTGAATGGCCTTTAATAATAATAATAAGAGACTGTTTGTAAATTTTTCTTAATTTCATATTAGGATCCCCTGGGCATGACTGCTACATGTCACCAACTCTTCAACTCTACATGTCAATTTCAATTAACCAACGTATTGTCAAGTGTCAACTAGTCCAGCGATTCCTTACCCATATAAAGCAAGTAATACACATATACAATATTTTCTTAGTCAGATAAACAACTCAAATGTTACAACTAGTTTTTTATTAGTCAAACTCACAATCTCTCATTTATGAAAGAGAAACTATGTAACTAAACCAAATAGTAATGGGCAGATATAAAGCAATTGAAGTTCTTATTTATGTGTCATGTTTCTTTTTCTTTTATATATATCTTAAATAAACTTACATAGAGAATTAAATAGGAGACTAAAAAACTATGTTTCTCTATGTGAAAACTGAAAAATGTGACCAAAGTATGTTATCGGGAACCACACTTTGATTGGGTTAGTGGTTACAATCAGTTAACCTTTAGTCTGTCTGCCTGAGTATCTTATGAGGGTAACAGTAAGGTTACTTCGGACTCATGAGTACAAATTTTTAATAGAGAGTTTTTAGTATATTCTTTCTTTTATTGTCCATAAAGGACATGAGTTTTCATATTTAATTCCCAGAGTTTCAATTAATATGATTTTTTCACTATGTGACACATGTTTTCCTTATGGGAAAATGATGGAAGTTTCGAAAGAAATCAAGCGTGAGTTGTTTGTGTGAATTGCTTCCTTAAATGGAATAGGTGATTTTCTCATGATTTGTGTGAGTTGTTTTGATAGTATATTTGAGTTTTCTCATACAAGGTTTCATAAGCTTACCGGATTTGTCTGTTACAACCCGATGCACCATACGATGGTGTAGAGGTTAATCCTGCAAGTCAGGATAATCGCAGGTGAAGCTGAGATATACAGCTATATGAATAGGAAGCTATTTTTTGTGGATTTACTGTTGTTAAGACTTCCGCTGTGTTGTAAGCTCTGAGGAATATTTATTTATTATTTTGTTATGAAACTTAATTCGTAATAATAATGTGTGTTTACGGCATCAGTATCTACTTAGTTTCAAAGAAAAATATATTCCAGGTATTTTGTAATAATGGCTGAACCATTCACATTTGGAAAAAGTCTCATAGAATACATAATTTTTTATGTATCTTTTGCTTTAAATGATATGAAATAAGGTATCTAAAACTCATTAGGTACGGTGCAGTTATGTAATGAAAAAGAGTATTCTCTATAGCAGGTTTTACTAACCAAAAGCCACGCTTTGGACTTCAATATCTCTATTTTCTCTATTTTATTATTTTTTGATAATTTCTTTTTCTCACTCCTCATTTGTTTTTTAGAATTTTTTTATTCTTTCTTAGTACATTTATCAAAATAAAAAATATTTCCTATAAATTTTTAAAAAATTTTATTATCTATATATTTTCATTTATCATTATTTATGTTTGATTTATATTATCTTTTCTTCTAAGTAAATTATTTATTTTTAACTTAATTGTGGCCATATCTAACTGCCCGACTCCGGCGACAAAATCATCTCTTTCTTCGACAATTCTTTCTTTCTCCATTTATCTTTGCATCTCTCTTTCTCTTTTTTTCCAACCATTTTCTTTTATAAGTATCCACCCAGGCACCCATCGTCATGGCCTATTAGCAATATATCAAAAAGAAAAAGAAGTCAACCAACTCATAAGGTCACAAAGTATGAAATAGAAAAGGAAGAAGGAAAACCATAACCACAAAGAAACCAACCAACCGTGGATGACCATGCATGCTGATGCTGCTAAAGCTCAGTCTAATCTGTAGAAAATAATTCGGTCAAGATCTATTATGAGTATTGCTTATATCTCAAGATAAAAGATTCAAGATTGGATTTAGTGATAAGAAGATTGTAGCAAAGTAGGCTTTCGAATTCGACTTGAAGAGAGACATATATGCTTCTTGAGGGCCTGAGAGAAGAACTCTATTTTTAGAGAGAAAATTCGTGCAAAGGAGAGAGACAAAATGTCACACCTCGAATTTTGAAGAAATAAATTCAAATCCGAAACATGAATTAAACAACTTAAACAAATAAACGTCCTGAATTTTTTTTTATAAACAATCACACCTCACCCATTCAAAAATACAAAAACCAAATCTTCAAATTTCTTATTACATCACACTCTCACAAACTTAAATTGTAAAACTCAATGAGCATAACAAACCTCATAAAAGCAAATGCGATAAATCAAATACTGCTACACTAAGCAGCTCGATCACCACCATGGTTCTCCTGACCTGTAGGATTATCCGCTACACCGTTTGAATAGTGTACCGGGATTGCAACAACACAAAACCCGGTAAGCTTTTGAAAGGTAGTATAAGTAAATTTAAAGATTGCACAATTTAAGTTAATAAATATAAACTCACAAGATAACTCCAAAATATCCTAAAAAAAAAAAAATAAGGAAATGAATACTCCCAAGACTCTCTTCTAAAACTCATACTTATGAGTCACAAGTAACTTTAACGTTATCCTCATAAGACCACTCACATTTAGCAGACAGACTAGAGCTCTAACTGATCGCAACCATCAGCCCGACTCGAGAGCGTGGTTCACGATTATAATGTTATTAGTAACCACCAACCAGGTACAAGAGCGTGGTTCACTGATAGTATGTCATGGTCACACTCGTGACATATTGATCTCCACATATCAAAACAATTTATTGTTTCTCAAACAATAAAACTCAACTCCTTTCTCAACATATAAATCACAAAAAGTAAACATTTAAACAATAATAGCAACATAACATGCATATTGTTTTCTCAACACAATTCATCAACAATATATATATCATCACATAAATAATATATATACATAGACATTCACACAGTAATGCCTAATATTATCAAATCAATATAATTTACTAAATTTGGTTCTTAAATGAACCATCTGCGATTTACTCACCTCTAGTCCAGCTGCGTCTTCAATCAATCAAATCATAATAATCCAAATGCTGGTCAACTCAAACCGTCAAGTACCTAATCAAGTACGGTCTTTACTTAGCAAATGAAGCACGAAATAAACTTAAATGATGATCCAACGGTCGGATTCTAAAATAAAGATGATCCACCGATCGGATCGAATTTAAACGATGATCCAACGGTCAGATCCTCATGGATCGCCTTTGGAAACATCCTATCAAAATTATACGAAAATCCGACAGACGGATCTTCATGAATCGCCTCTCGAATCACTGTTTTACAATTATACAAAGATCCAACGGTCAGATCTTCGCCCGTGACCTCACAAAGTCATTGGGACAGTCATACGATCAACATATTAAAATTTGAAGTAAAACCGATGGTCTGATCTCCGTAGATCGTAAACCGAAGATAAAATGTAAACACCGTAAATAGTAACGTCAAAACGTAAATCCACTATTTATCAACTTTTTCTAAAATAATCTTGTGATATATCAAAACACTCTTATGGATGCATAGATCATCGTCCAGAAAATATAAACTCAAAATATGGTCCGACGCGCCGCCACACGCGACAGTCAACGCGGTGGTCAACGACGGCCAATCACCTCCGATGCAAAAGTCGTCAACTACAAACTTCTACAAAATGAAATTATGAACAACTTTAGTGCCTGACTTTTTTCGAGACAAGGTCTAAATCGTCCTAGATCGAACTTTGAAGTTGGATTAATCTCGGCCCTCTAATCAGATTTCAGATTGAATCACAACCATCGAAAACTTCAAATCTCGATCTTTCACTCTACACTCAAAATCGTCGTGCAAGGAGGATATGAGGATGATCAGGAGGACGAAGTGATCACGAAGAGGTGGAGGATCGGCCCGTGCAACGCCAGCACAGGGGGGGATCCGATCGGGTCGGCTTCTCCGTCTGGGGTCGCTTTAATCCAGGCTCGGGGGCAGCGGCTCGGCAAGGCTACGGCAGGGAGCAGCTGGGCGGGGAGCGGAGACCACGGGGAGGGCCGGGTCGTGGCCGGACGAGGCTCGACCGGCGCTGGGTCGGGTTGACGGGTTGGCAAAGGGGGGGGGAAGGTTTCGCGCGAGAGAGAGAGAACGGAGGGCTGGGGGACCAAAACGCAAAAATATGATGTTTTCATCCTCAATGAAAAAAAAAAGATTTTCTTGATATTTATAGAAAAATTCCAATTTTCAAATATTCGTAACTTATTTATACGAACTCCGAATAATGCGTTCCACATATGCACAAGATCATATCGACGAGCTCTACAACTTTCGTGAAGGAAGTTTTTCCAAATTATGAACGTATAAAAATTCAAATTTCACGACCCCCTAAATAACGTTCGTTTCGAAAATAAAATTTGTTTGTAACCCCTCTCCTCATACAACGACATACGATGCAAGCCCAAAATTCATAATTCATATTATTAAACAAATATTGAATTACATATATTTATTTAAATGAAATTTCGGGTCTTCACACAAAATAACTCACTATCCTTATCTAAAGATAAGAAATTAATCTAAAGCAATTATGAAGCAAAATCTCTGATAGATATTTTTGGTATATATTTTTCGGTTTTAGCAGCTTATTAAATAAATAAAAAACATAAATTAGATAAACATTTAAGTATTACAGATCGATTTTAGTGGGAGAAATTAAAAGCCACGGTCATAATAATAGTGTACAAACAAAACATACGGATAATGGTGTGATCTATCAGTTATATATATATATATATATATATATATATATATATATATATATATGATTTTTCTTAGGTGCGGACGTCCGTATCTAAATTTCGGTATGGATTTCCGGTTTTCGACCACTTTTCGATCACATTTTCACATCTTAGCCGTTCAGTTTTTAGGTCCTAATGTATATATCACTTCTGTAAAATTTCAGCCAATTTAGTGATCGTTACGACATCCAAAACTGCAATTTACACGAACGGACCGAATCTGTCGAGCCGGAACCGTTCGTATTTAAAATGGTAAATTGTAGTTTTTGGTAACTTAACGATCACCAAATTGGCTGAAATTTTGCATAAGTGATCTATACATTAGGACCTAAAAACTGAACGGTTAAGATGTGAAAATATAATCGGAAAGTGGGGGAAAACCGGAAATTCATACTGTCTGCACGGTACGGATGTCCGCACTGTAGCCGAACTGTGTGTGTGTATATATATATACATAATTTTATTTAGCTCTTATCTTTTCTTAGATACATTCATACATACTGACCAATGTCCTTATATTCTGATAAACCAATTTCACCCTCTCATTTGTTATGGTTATGTACTTATGTGTGTCTGTTAAATAAATGAAACAGAATATACATTTGCTCAGTCAGATGATACTGTTACAAAAGTGTGTCTAATAGGTGGCTAGTAGCCAATTTTCTAATAATGTTTTTTTTGCGCAGGCTTCACCAACTGTTAACTGGTGTTGGACCCGGCTAGTTGGGTCAAACAGCCTGCTTCCCTTTAATAACCTATTGTATGATGGCGTTCCCCCTCCTCCCCACTACGGAGGAGCTGCTCCTTTATTTCGGTTTCATCTTTTCTTCTTTGGTTCCAATCGCCAAAAGAAAAAGAAAAATGTTGGAGTCTTTTATTACACTTTTATTCTTTTGGTTTTTTTTTTTGAATAAACTAACAATTCTTTATTAATTAGCATAGTACTCCTTTTCAATTACATCTATAATAAAATAGGAGGAACAGACATCCAGCTAGCATCTAGAGAAACAAAAAAAACAAAAAAAAAATTCTTTTAGCTAATTTATGTAATTTATGAGTCACAGAATTAGCTTGACGATAAGTATGAGTAAAATAAGAACCTAGGACCTGCTGCAAATCACAGATAATATCAGTGAAACATTTTTTTTTCCGATGACAGTAAGACAAAAACAGAAAACTAAAACATAAAACCTCTAGTAACACCCCCTCCTAGCTGCTCTAAGCGGAACACTGAGGACATAGTAAGGGATAAACAGAAAACCATACATAATTATTTTGAGAATTATGTGCTAATGAAGCTAGGTGATTTGCGACATAGTTCACTTCCCGGTAAACATGCCTGAATATGATGAAGTTGAATTGTTCAACCAGAGTCTTGATATCCTGGACTAGAAGTTTAATTCGCTAAGGTACTTAATTCACATCTACCATGAATGCAATCGATAAGCAACTTGGAATCACCTTCAACAGAAATGTTTGAATAATGATGAGGAAAGCAGTATGTAAACCATCCCTTAAAGCAATTGCTTTAGCAATGAGAGCATTATTATTGCCTAACTTTTTATTAGCAACAAATAAAGGGTTACCATTTGAATTCCGAATAACATAATCAATAGTAGCATTTTCAATTCTAACAGATCCATCGAAATTCAATTTAACATGTTCAGTTTTAGGAAGTTGCCATTTAATATGAAAATATTTTGAAACTTTAGGAGTAGTAGTCTTAAGATTAGCTTGCATGATTTGAGCCAAACAAAATAGCTTGACATAAGGTATTATGGGGTGTAGGAATTATATTCTGGAATACTAACTTATCAGTGAATTTGGTCATATTCTTTTTTAATTAGTCTACACCTCTATCGTTCTCCCAAAAATTTGAAAATATTAGCTTACTTGCTGTTGTCTTTTAAACGCTACAAGGCGCGTTTAACAGATGCATTTGATACCATCCTACTTTTTGCACCGCTGCGTATTTATCCCCAATAAAAGGCTTCTATCTTCATATCAGTACAGAAGCTAAGCCTACAACTCACATAATCGAGAGCTAGAGATACAGAGAAAGGGAGATCATAAACATGGAAGAAATACGTAAGGCTGCTTTAGCTTACTACAATAACTTGCCAAAGGATCTACAGGATCTGGCATCTGCAAAATTCAAAGAAATTGATTCAAGTGGTGATGACACAATAAGCATCGAGGAATTCAAGAAGAGTATGGGAAGCTCTTTCCACAACAACCCTGTGATCATGGAGAGAAGCTTCAAGGAGCTGGACAACAACCGAGACAGCAAGTTGGATTTCGACGAGTACATCACTCTTTACTATCTTGTAGAGAGCGGTAGGGTGCTGATTTATTGTGCGGGCAATAGATGTAAGGCCGCACCTTTTCTCAAGGGACTCTATTTCACTTGCGTCGACTGCTTCCACCATAACAAAAATGGAACTTTCGATCTCTGCACCTCTTGCTACCACAATGCAGACTTTGTTCATGAACACACAAACTTTGTGGATAACCATGTGTTACTTCGTTCCAAGGCTGCTTGTTGTGAATCCACATCTGAGGTAACAATCATAAGTCATCTCTGATCTTAGGAAATTTCCTATCAAAACTACCGAAAGTTTTGATAGGAAAATTCCTCTAAGATACGGTATATGATCGAAGACTTTCTCTTTTAAATACTAGTTTGATAACATAACAAATTAGACTATAGACTCCATCCATATTATTGATTCAATTATGATCCTATACTTTTGCATATATATCAATTGGAAACGTTACCTGACAAAATACCTACGAGCTAGGTGTAAATAGTAATCCGCTCCGCTTTTCTTTTGGGAAAGAATATGATTCCTCATTTATAATACTACATATTTGAGTAATCATAACGGTGAAGTTATTTGAATGTGTAGCCATGCTCTCCTGGGTCTGATTTTGAGTCCAATCAAGTCAGTCGAACTGGATCAAAGGGAGTGCCAGTTAATCGATCTGGATCAAAGAGGGTGAGTTTGTTCTCTTAATAAGCAGTCGATTTCATCGATCCACATTTCAGTTCTTGTTGTCAACAACCACGTTAAAAGAGAGCTGTACAAATTTTTTTTATACTAATTACATTTTTCTATGAAAGTAGAGTTTTTATTGCAGGTGAGATCTGAACTTTTTTGGACTGAAAATAATGATACGTAGATTTTCGGAGTGATAAAAAAGATGCCTAAACTTTCAAAATTACATCAATAAGGTGATTTCATCTATTTTCCGTTATTCCTCCATTAATTTTAGCAACGCATCAATGATGAGACTCAATGCAAAGGGGCATTAATGACTTTTTTCCTCAAAGAAGACCCAGAAGGGCTTATAAGACCACTCCATCACTTTCTGCTTGATTTCTCTTTCAGTCAATCCCAAAAGAGAGCTGAGAGATTCCCACTTTGGGTGTTTTCCAAACAATAAAAATTATTTAAGAAAACATGACGTTGGAATGTTGGATATTTGTATTATTTATAAGGAGACAATAATTGGAGGTAAAGTTTGAGTGACATATATTTGTCCAAGTTAGATGAGGTTATGACAGTCATTTTAATGTTGAATTTGAGTGAAAATTTGATTTACTCCTGCATTTAAAGGATGAATAACGGAAAATAGACGAAAACACTTTATTGATATGGTTTTAGAAGTCCAGGTACTTGATCTGATTATATTTTAAATTATACATTTTTCGGTTACTAACCCGGAAACTGGGTTGACTAGCATACGTGCCCGCGCGTTGCTGAGGGTTTTGGAACGGACTGTGCAAGTTTTGAAAGACAGAAAATTTAGTTCATATATATAATACAACTGCTGTTAAAACAGTAGCTAACATTACCATGAATATAGATGTTCCATATCAGGAGCTAACATTACCATTAATATAGATGTTCTGGTAATGTTGAAATATATATTACAAATGCTATTAAAACAGCTTCTCCAAAATACAGTGACTACTTATACGCTAACGTAGTGACTATATCAAAAGTAACATCAGTTACTGAGAGCTTGTTAGCTTAGCGATGATTAGCTGTGGAGGTTGTCCAAAAAGTTGCTGCCTCCATTTCTATTTACACAAACAGTGACATAATATTTCAGTCCATTTTTTCCTTGTTCAGAGTGTTTGTGGATGATGTTGCTAATTCAGTGCTTCCTTCCCTGTTATTGTGAAAGTAAGAAGTTATAGAAAAGAAGTCAGAGAATTGATAGGTAAACAAATGAAATTGACATGCATGTAGTTGTTACCTGCGGGCCTTTTTGTCTGGATTGGTAGCAAATAGTTGTCTTCTTCCTTTATCGACAGATCTTTTTTTGTCATACATTGGATGAGCTGGTGTGCTGGCACTTGGTTGATTCTTTGTGCTTGGAAAGATACCTTTCACTATGAAGTCATTTGCCTCATTGATTTGGATTTGGAAAATGTGAATTTGCCCTTTTGTTTGCAATATTTCCTGGGGTAATGTTTCCTGTGGAGCATAAGGGTACCTGTCTATGAGGTCGCTGCAAGTTATTCCAAACAATTGTTCAGCTGGTTTTCCTCTAATCTTGATTGTGGCTTCACTGTTTGGATCTTCAATGGTGGCATGGACTCTATAACTGTAAAAGTATGCATCATTATTAGTAAGTAATAAATTTGGTTGCTAATTTTGTGAGCAGTTTTATGTTGAAAAGTTAGAAGAGAAGGTACACAGAGAGTAAATTGAAATATGAGGTTATTAATATGAGAGTAGAAAGTAAGTTTCTCTGTCTGCATTGTGTTTCTCTATTGAATAACAGAGGCATTCGTTACAGATATGAACTTTTAATAGAGTGCACAGCAATAAATTTAGAACAATGACATATGACATATGCCTACTTTCTTCCTTGTGACTTTTGATGATGAAAGATACGTACACAGTTCTTTCATACCTTTAAGACACACTTCTTGGACTTTAGCAATCTTAATACTATTAATTTGGTTCAAAGGAAATCCAATTGAATTATAGAATGTTGACGTGAAGTATAAATGTTAAATATTTGAACAAATATTAAGCGACATAAGGCTACACAAAATCATAAAGAATCAGATATAACCAAGTTTAAACTCCAGCCTTGCATTGTGTAGAAACCTTGCTTTCATTCAGAGCTGGACCTGACTGATTTAAACACTCTCCAAAACTTAAATCTATATATGGAAAAGGTACAAACTTGCCACCAGAAAAGGTACAAATTGTATGTTGTTCACACTGTTAAATCTTTTACAATCAATAGTGATTACATGCATCATATTCGAAGCAAAAGAGAAGCTTGAATTTCAATTTTGAAGCAGATGCATGTTTTGTATAATGAACTTAATTCTCTTTTCAGAATTCAGAATCGAAGGTAATGGAGATAGAAGAATAAAGGGCGTTTCTTTCATTACCTTTTGAACAGAAGGAAGCGTCAATGTTGCTTGATGGAGTCGGCAGAGAGAGAGCGAAGCTTGAGTGAGTAAGAGAATTGATGATGTTGGAGTGCAATGGGAGAGTGTGATGAACTTTATAACGGGAAGAAGATAGTATGGTAAATGACCATATTATCCTTCATTGATTGGTTAAAAACATCTCTCTATTTCTGTGGTTTTTTTTTTTTTTTTGGAGAATGAGAAACAGTTTTTTATAAATTAGATAAAGAGAAGAAGAAGGAAAATATATACAAACTGATGTGGAATTAAAAAAATAAAAAATGGAATAAAAATATTTGTCATTTCGTAGATATTAACATATATTTTTGCTTATAAGTCTTGCAGAATATCTTTGTAAACAATGTTTTTTGTATATTTGTTCGGCATATCATCATTATTATTTATCAATATTTTGATATGATCTTTTGATGTAGCTCTTGATAATGCGACATATAATTGTCCATGAGTAAAAACAAGTTCTGGTAAATATATGCCGACCTCATTTAATGACTGGCCTTGACTTTTGTTAATAGTCATTGCATAACATGGTCTAATAGGAAATTGACGCCTTTTGAATATGAATGGCCATTTATTTTCAGTCACAGTAAGAACAATTCTTGGTATAAAATATTTTTGACCAATGTTGTTTCCTGTTAATATTTTTGCTTCTATAAGTTTATCAAATAATTTTGTTACTATTAATCTCGTACCATTGCATAAACCACAAACTTGATTTAAATTTCTCAATAACATAATTGGCATACCAATTTTTAAAATTAGTTCATGTGAAGGTAATCCATTAAATTCAAGTTTATTTAGGAATTCTGTTGGATACAGAATATTAATATTTTCATTGCTGCTTGAGTTTGATGAGATTGTATCAGAACTTAAATAAGTAATTTTATCACCTGACAATAAATTTATCGCATAATTGTTTATAGCATGAACAGTCAAGTTTCGTGGTGTAACAATAGCGCGCTCTCTCAAATAATTAAGATTATTGTATCTATTCTCAAAATTTGGATAAGTAGTAAGAAAAATTGATTCTATAGGATCTTTATAAGAATTAATAAGTAAGTTTTCAGGAATTTCAACCCAAGATGTATCTCTATCATTTGTATTGTAATTTGATTGTACACGACCTTCTCCAATTTGTAATATCCAATCTACGAAGCTCGCAATTTTTGTTTTTTCTTCATCACTAAGATTATTTTTTGATAATCTCATATTTTCAGTCAAATGAAATATTTTAAATGAGGGCCAAAGGTAGGAATTATTTAATGAAGCTTCGGTAATTTGTTCTTTAGTTCCTCCTGGAATAACCGGTAAAATTTGTCTGAAGTCTCCACCTAATAGAATAGGTTTACCACCAAATGGTTTGTCGATCTGTAGATTATTGGATTGTGATAAAATGTCACGAAGGGACTTATCTAATGATTCAAAATAGTGTTTATGGCACATCGGAGCTTCATCCCAAATAATTAATTTCGTTTTTTCAAGTAGTTTTGCAAGTTGAGTGCCTTTTTTGATTGGACATATTGAGGAATTATTTACTATAAGAGGTATTTTAAATCGTGAATGTGCAGTTCTGCCTTTTGGAAGTAGTAATGATGCAACAGCTAAAACAATTTTTCCCTCAGATCTTAATTTGCTAATTATTGTATGCCATAAAAATGTTTTTCCAGTTCCTCCACTACCATGAACAAAAAAAGTTCCAGATGATTCTTCTTTAATCACTTTGATAACTTCATCATATACAATTTTTTGACAGGTATTCAATTGAGCCATAAAATTGATGTGCTGGTGTTTCAATGCATTAGAATCATAATCAAGCTCTTCTCTCAACAATCTATTATTAAGTTCTGACATTTTGTTTGCATCTGGCATTGGTAATCCGTAATTTTGTAATGAACTGGATGAAATGTTGAATATCTTTTCCAATTCAAATAAAAGACTATTTTTTAATTCTGCTTCAGGTATCATTAAATTTGGAATTCTAAATTCAATTCGAATTTTGTGTAAGATATCATCACACATATTTGGCCAATGTGCATCAAATAATGCTGGAGGATTTGCAACATCACAAAATAGAAGTATTGTGACAAATAATTGACGTATTTCAGCAGCTGTTACAACGCATGAGGATTCTGTAAGTGCATCAATCCATTCTTTATCATCATCTAATAAACCAAAAGCTCGACATGCTTCTTGATAAGAAGAATATGTTACACCATTAACTGTTCTTATTGAATCGTAATCAAGACACCCTTTTTGAATATTTAGTAACATTCTCATAAAGTATAATTCATTTAAGCTCGGATGCACATGAGCTATTCTCCCAATAGTTTTATATTGTTTCCTTGGTGTCCATAAATTATTTTTTTTATTCCAAACAAATTTTTTCGGAAATTCAGCATAAGTTAATTCCCTTGCCTCTTCATAGGTCTTATTAGCTTCAAACCAACCGGTAAACATAGTATATTGAGTGCTTTGATATTTTAACACAGATTGAAGAGAATCACTTTCTTTAAAAACAACATTTTGTTCTTCATGTAGATGGATTTGTAAGTGTTGG
The DNA here is from genome assembly GCA_025331145.1 of Rosa persica. Classification (NCBI taxonomy): domain Eukaryota; kingdom Viridiplantae; phylum Streptophyta; class Magnoliopsida; order Rosales; family Rosaceae; genus Rosa; species Rosa persica. The sequence goes on from WFKR01000004.1 coordinate 9,244,250, forward strand.
ACCGCAGGATGTCTAGAATGAATTGGATATTCAAACAATCACCATACAGACTCATAAGGAGTTAAATAACGACAATTGAGATAGGTTTGAATTTCATCATTTAAATTTCCATGTAATAAAATTCGAGCTCTGTCTGGACCTTTATTAATATATTTGAATAAATATTTGATCAACATTGATTGAGAGCATGATTCAACATTGATATGAGCATTATATCTTAACAACAAATCAGGATTATACGGTACAACGAAATTATTGCCAATATGAACTCCATTTTTTACTACAAAATTTGTATCATCATCACGTCGTCTATATATAGGTGGCGTAATTGCTTCGAATGTAGTGTTCGAATTGTATGGTTTTGGAAAAAATTTAGAACATTTTCCATCTCGCATGCAAGGAGATTTTGGATTTATTTGCCCGCAAGGTCCATGAACCATTAATTGGCTAACAATTTCAAAAAGTTTTAAATCGCTGGTCTTATTGGGCAATTTAGCTGAAATTATGGAATCTATGTCAGTCGCTATATAACATTTATAATTTTTTTCCAACCAAAATAGCATGTGTGCATGAGGCAGCCCTCTTTTCTGAAATTCAATTGTGCAAACATCTGTATTTAAAAGAAAAAAAATCAACATAAATTCAGTAATAATTATTAATAAAATAATGATGAAAGATATAAAAAAAATTCTAATACATACCTGCTTCAATTTATCCAAAAGGTTCTCCAGACTTAATATATGTAATCATATCCTCCAATTTTAACTTGAAAATTCTTGAAATTATGTCAGGTCTATCTTCTTATTTATATCCTGGTTTGTCATCAAAATATCTTGTTATCTCTGGCCACTTAACATTGCAAGTGAAAGTGATGAATAAATCTGGATTGCCAAATTGTCCGCAAATTGCCATTGCATCTTGATAATTATTGATCATATCTCTCGGACTACCTGTATGTGGACTTGGGAGAATAATTTTTTGTCCAATGTCGCGACCATCACTAATTCCAGCAGATACAGCAATATCTTGTCGCTTCTAAATTTGTCCTGATTCTTTCGAATATAATCTAATCGATCTTCCTCAATAGTTGCTAAGTGGTGTTGTTTGCATCTACTCCCACAGCTGTCAATAGTTGGCCACCTAAACCCTAAACAACACCACTTGGGTTGCTAAGCTTAATATTATGTTGCAAATACATTTGGGCTGCTAAGTCTTTTGAAAATTTAAGAATTTCATGTCTTCAAAAGAAAATACCTTAAATTTGATTCTAAGCCATTTTATAATCTAGTACACTTCAATTACGGAGTTTGACTTTTTTTCAAATGTCCACGTTTTTTGGCAGGGAAATTTAGGAAAAAAAAAATTTGAAATGGAGACTGTTGTGACTGTAATCTAGGTTAGATAAGAGTCAAGGACAGTTTTGGAATTTTGCCTCATTGGTGGGACCCACGTAATCTGACGTAGCATGCCACCAAAGCAGGTTAACGGCTCTAATTGGCGGAAGATAAACGGAATGACCTATTAGACCAAATTTGATACCACAGGGGTGTTTTTGATGAAATTGAAACTACATGGACTGAATTGATTTCGGACCCAAAGTTCAGGATAGTAATCCGTATTTAGCCCAATTATAAACATATTTGAAAACCATCTGTTTTTCCCATCAAGTGTATACTAAATATATTGCCTTCTCCTTTATGTAACTACATGACTATATAATCAATTTAATTACATCAAAAGCAATTGAGCAATAGCAATATTGCATCATTTGAACATCAATCTTGTTGCAACCGTGGCCTCATTGTTGTGTCATTTCTTATCATAACTCTTATTGCTCTTCTTCTGTATAGGATAAACCAACCAATTGTAATATGAATCCATTGGTTGATTTATACTATACAGATAAAGATACAATAAAAAAGCAATCCAGCCAACCAAACTAAACTTCACAAATCAAACAGAGAGACAACATGCACGAAGCTGCTCCACCAAATCACATATGCAAAATAATTTTGGTTCCACTTCTTCTGTGTAGTATAAGTTAATTAATTACAACATGAAGCCACCAATTAACTTATACTACACATAAAGATAGAATCAAAAACTAACCCAACCAAGCGAGCCGAACTGCACAAATCAAAGAGAAACCAAACAGGTACAAAAGCTCCTCTACTAAATAACAAATGCAAAGTTTCCCAAACTACTATACATATGTTCACTTATGTGTATGGAAAACATGCCTGCGCCAAAGATAGAATTCATATGGCTCCTCAAGTAATAATTCATATGTTCACTTATAACTTTTTAAACCAAACTACACATTCATAACAAAAAAATGTATATATACAAAGGGAAACCAATTAATTCCATGTTCAAAAACTGAAGGCAAAAGCAAAAGATCAGTAATACAAACCAAAAGAGAAGACACAGATCTTCTAATAGCAAAAACATTCAGATCAAAAAAATCATCAGCAAAGGAAAAAAAAAGACAAAACAGTTTTCATTTTATTAAGTTTTAACAAAAAATCTGAATGGGTACATCACATTCATCCATCAAACTTATTGCACAAAATGTTCACCATATATGCAATTTGGGCTAACACAGTTAAAAATTGTCACATCCCATATTACTTTCAAACCAACCATTTTCAATGAGACTATTTAAGATAAATAAAAGTGACTTGGATTTGTCAAGACTTTCATTTCTTCACATCTACACAAATACAGAAATTAAACAATCATACAGCTCATACAAAATTATTAAAATTTCTGTCATCTAACATTCTGAATAAAACTGTTGAAAAAAACAGACCCATACACAAAGAGAAACTGTTGTATGAGAAGTTTAAAATTCAAAGAACAATGCGCAGACAGAGGCTTTTACCTGAAGCTTTATTTAGCTTTGGCAGATAAATGATTGTTTGCTTAAGCTAAATGATTGTTTGCTTCTCTGTTGCTGCTAAGTAATTTGCACTTTTGAAATGGAGGCTGCATACAAATAAATGAAAAGAGGTCTTCAATAAAAGAGAAAAGAATAGTGTATAAGCAAAATGTATCCAGATTAAATCCCCACTCACTCCTGTTTTTTACATTTGAATAGGTATAGTGAATTTAGCGACGATCGACTCTATTGGTATCCAGCGTCTAGAAACAGAAAGCAATAGCAACAGAGAGAAAAATCAAAGCCAAACCTTGATCAGGTAGAAACATGTAGATCTAGAAAATTGCATCAGAAATCATTAATCATCTAGATGACAAATCAGAAACACCTACATCAACTTCCCTAATCTGATTCTCTTGAATCTTAAAGATCTACCAAGGCTTGTGGCAATCAGCCAAGAAAAAAAAAAAGAATTATAATTGAAGAACATGCAACAATCAAAGCATAAACCCATCACCTGATTGATCTAACACGTTTATCTTCTAAACCCAGGTACGATTGATTTACTTGTAGCAGATCACCAACTGAAGACACAATTATCCTGAAGTCAAACACAATGCAAAATTACTATAGCAAAAGAGAAACCCAACCACTAAAGAAGACAAACCCATGCACAAATCTCAATCAGAACACAAAACCCCTCACTGATTGGTCTAGCACGATTATTCAAAACCCAGCGACACCGAAACCTGATCAAGCCCCTTCTAAATCGAATAGAAATAGACAGAACAACGACATGTAGAACCAATCACCCAACAACTACATACCTCAAGATGCGCAGAGCCGAGCTAAGAACGAAGAGAGAAAGAGAGAGGAAACAGATCGCGTCTATCACCCCCAACACCTTTTATACCTAGGTCAAACAGAATTAAGCAAAGAATGGAGGGTAAAACGGTCATTTCACTGTTACTAAGCTGAACAGTTAACTGAGAATTAGTATATAGTAAATATGCTCACCATCTGATACACTGTAATAGCTAATCGGGTAATTGTTCTTTATTAATTGAATTTGTTGATAATTATTTCTGCAGAGGGCACTAATCGGAGCAATCAAATCTGGAGCGAGTGTTGCACGTGCAGTAGGAAATATGGCTTCTGATGCTGCTTCTTGCCGCTTCATGTGATTGATCTACAACTATTTGTGACAGTTTCATCGTATTTTAATACGCATGATGCATCTTGGTTTGAATTAAAGCGTGGAGAGAATAAGGATCGTTGTTGATCCTTGTTGGTAATGAGATTTATTTTTAGGGTGTTATTATCATTTTATCTTTGCTAGGGTTTTAATACATAAAGCCTTTGAATGACAATAACCTATCTTGCTATGAGTGCGTCCCACTACAAAGCTTTTATCTAGAGGACTAAGGGCATCTCCAACAGAGTAGCTAAACTCAATTTTTAGCTATATATAACTATTTCTAATGCAAAATTCAGTTCCAACAGACTAGCTATAGGTAAGTTAAATTTAACTATAACTAAAATTGTTAGCTATATTTAGCTAGAGTATCCTACATAGCTAAAGCAAAAGTTATATTTCTCTCTCTTATTTTGTCCACGTGTCAGTTTATGATTTGATAAAATATAGTTATTATTTACAAATAGCTACTATTACAGGAGCAACATTGCTAAATCAATAGCTATATTTCACAACATTAGATAAATTTAACTAAAGAACAATCTCTAATGTTGGAGATGCTCTTAAACTATTACTACTAGGTGTTCCAAATTATTGTATCGGTTCATTTTTGTTCTGTTGACAAACAAATGGCTAGGGACTACCAGTCTACCATGCATGCATATAGACAATGTTTCTCCTAAACCTTGTGAACGTATTTACTTCTTTATTAGTGGATACCTAAGTTCAGATTAACCTCGATGAATGCCTTTGATATTATTGTTGCTTTTCAAGGTGCATATCATGGATATAGAACCTTCTCGTTAGTTCCTGACCTAGCGGACTGCTTTGCTAGGGTTTATGGGAGAGCAATGTCTTTCCCTATACTTGTTGTCATCGATGGCATCCTTTCTACTAGCTTGTTTGATAGTCCTTGTTCTTTGTTCGCTCTTAACGCTTCCTTCTTGTGGTGACGGCTTGGTGGTGGATTGAATTGGTGTTGGAAGCAGTGGGGATCCGCTTGAATTCTTGAACCTTGGGTTTGGCGGTGTGTTCCCAGATTCGGTGTTAGGATCGGGTAAAAGGCTATCTCTGATCGTGGAGAGTGAAGGCTTTGATGGATCTGATCTTGGGTGGCCGTCTGGATCTAGGCCAGATCAGAAACTGGTTTGGGGATTGCAACGTGTGGAGCTATCTTCTTGTTGTGTCGAGTTTGAACGTGGTTGTCTGACTAGTGTTGGGTTCCAATTTGTCATCTTTGGTGGCTTTTATGGTCTGTACTCCTCTGACATCGGTGGGCGCAGTGGCTCTTCATGCTACAACGACAGCGTCCTTGCAGGGGCTGAGGTCGTCATGGCAATTGGCCTGGGAATTGCTGCAGATGCTACTGGTGAGGATGACATCGGCTTGGCTGGTGATGACAAAGACACCGCTGGCAGCATTAGCGATGGAGATGGAAGTGGTGGTGGCGGTGGGTGTAGCAGCATGACAGTTTCTCTCCCTGCTGCTCTCAGAACTTTGATGGATTGGACCTCTTGGGCCTGGAACGGGTTTGTGGGCCTCATCTATGGGCTCATTGGGCTAGGGTTTTACAAGGCTTGGACTACCCCTTTATTGGGTGGTTGGATAGATTGGGCCTCTATGGCCCAAAGTACTTTTTATATTCTTGTTAGGTCGCAAAGACCAGTGGCTCTGAGGGTTATTTTACTTTTGGTTCGGAGTCATTAGGTTTTGTTTGAAATAATGGTGCGTGGATTTCCTAAAAGATGTGTGTACTGGGGGTTTCCTGGGTCTTATTCTTAGTTCAGAATAGGTTTTAGGGTTCTCTAAGGAACGATTCTTTCTGTCGACCCTATAGGAGTGTTTCGTTTTTGTACTGCTTGCTGAATCTATATGATGGGCCTACCTCTTTTCATCAAAAAAAAAAAAAAAAGGTGCATATCATGGATTATAATAAAGGAAAACATACTCAGCAAAATTAATTAGTGGATAGCTTTAGCCAAAGTATTAGGATGTCGCACAATACCCAAAAAGACAAAAATTGTTTAAGAACAAGAGAATTTAGGAGAATATTTGGATATTTTCATTAATAATAGAGGACTCTTTATATACATAATTATATCTTCAATATCTTACAGTACAGGGAATCTTAATCAAACATTGATTTGGAAATCTAGAATATTCTACCATATTACAACGAGAACAACTAATCCTATTTGGGCAAGGCACACGTAATTCGGGTTTTCATTGACATTCCCCTTTATATTGTCCAAACATTGATGCTTCTCACTGTTGCGTTCTAGATGATTACTCGCAAGCGCACGATTGATTACGTGCAAGCACAAGGTCATTCCAACAAAGATTGAAATTCGTATTGATTCTAACTCAAATAACCAATTGAACAAAGAAATAACCAGATATTTGGGAAGATTGTGATGATTGAAACTATAACTAAATTGCTAAGAATAGATACAAAAGAGTTAAGAGAAGGGTTTTTTCAGAAGGTTGAAAACTATGAGAATTGAATGCTAAGACTTTGAATCCACCACCTTGTACTTCTACTCTATTGCTAGCTAAAAACCATTGAATTCCATCGATCTCATGCTAAAGATTCCAGTACATAAGGCTTATTAGTCCCAGACATATGCCAAAGTTCTTCTAACTTATGAATTCTAACTTATTGATCTCGTATAGAACTCCAGTAGCCAATCAAACTATAGTTTGCTTCACTTAATGATCAGGTTCAAGCAGGAAACATGTTCAACTCCATTTAGGACAAAAAGAACTAGGAAATCATGCAAACAAGAATATCAACTATGATCAAGCACTTGTATTCTTATTTCACAACTCTTTAATCACAAGATTGAATTATCTTTTGGCACCTTAGAAAACATCTACTCTTTGATCAAGCCTCATGTTCCCCAACCAAATAATTAGTAAAAGATACCTAGGTCTTATTGGTCCCGAGTAAAGATTTTGAATAAAAGTTATATTGAAACGGTGACTAAGATTTTAACATAGCAATCGAGAAATTCAATAGTAAACCAACTAAACAAGTAGAATATTCATACTACAGGCTTCATCTTAGCCCTAGATTAGAAATTTAGCAAAATGAAATGATAAAAATAACTAAGAAAAACATAGTGAACGAGGGATGAGGATGGAAGTGACTCGTCTTGCTCTTATTGCGTCTCTAATCTGCTTTCCAAAGCCCTTCTTCTATATCTCATGTTTTTGACTCTTTTATCTGAGAGAAAGTCCTACCCAACATAGCTTTCTTGGCTCTTAAGTCTCTTTATCCAGCTTGGAATAGGATTGCACTTTAATTGGAGAGAAATTTTCAAAATTTGTTTGGTATAAGAAGGAAACTCCTAATTGTATGTCATCCACATTCTATCTTGTTTCCATCGAAGTGCTAAGATCAACGGGCTTGGGCCTCACAAGTTGGATTTCCGAAAAGATATGAAAAATTCGTCAGAATCTGCCTTCCCAAACTAGGTTCACTTAAATTATCCTAACTGCTCTGAAAGAATGCAAATGCACTTCCATAAAACTCCTTAGAAAGCTAACATACGCATCTTTCCAATGATATATGTTCCGTCTGTTAATTCCTTGTGAGAAGGTACAATTTAATCCTCAAATTTGCTGCTCAGCAGAGGCAATTCTGGAAGCTTAGGATAACAAGCACGCTTTCAATCTCATGTTCGACTTTAGGGTCCAAATCCTTCTTTTCTCCAACTTAACCTACAAAACACAAAAATAAAGTAAATTACTCAAAAATAAAAGAACTAAGCCTAGAATCCTACATTTAATGGTATAAAAATATATGAAATTATGAACCTATCATTCACATTAGCAGACTGTGTGTCGTCTGTTAATGACACTTCCGTTGATATCCAGCAAATTTCTGCATGCAGTCATCATCAGTAAAATCAGCCCATCGTCAGCATTATTGTTGGAAATACAAATTTTTAATTTCATATAATTATAGTAAAGAATAAATAACTTGCTATGTTTAACTTTTACTTTATTACATTTGCAATTCTGTTTTGCAGATAATGCTAAACGAATAAATAACTTGAAGAAGCTGGAAAACGCGAGCTTATTCAAACCAGAAGCCCACTGTTTCCTCAAAAGTTCAAAACCGTTGGTTTCAATGGTTTTGAGAAGGAGGCGTTGTTTTCTATCAAAACAGCCTTTGAACTCTCATCTTGTGCTATAAAAGGCGTTCCTCCCCCGGTTCTCTAATCACGTATAGCTTTAGGTTCTGATTAAGAAAAATGGTGAAGGTCTGTGAGTCCTGGGGCCAAGAATCCCATGATGATATGGAAGAAGATGACTATAGGTCTCCAGAGCCTGACTGTGGCTCTAAACCACTCATCGAATCAATGATTTACAAGAGGTACACTCTTTGTCTCTGAGTTAACTACTATAATATGTTTCTTTTGTGTATCATTGATTAATGTCTCTTTCAGGATCTTCACAACAAGTGAAGGGATCCAGAGAAGTTGAGCTGACGAGGCCGACAAGGCTGATTGCAGTTTCAAAACCTAAAAGCCTCTTTACATGTTGGTATTTGTCTCTCTGTCTTTCTTCATGTTCCTCCAATGTGATATCTGTTTTGGATCTAATTTGGTACATTTTTTCGTGACCAGTGTCAATGTGCTGATCAATGGCAAGATTTTTGCAAAACGGTGAAGAAACATCAGCACATGATAGTGTGGTTCAGGCTCTGGATTATCTGCCATTGCCTGTGCATCTCTTGTTAGTTGAAGGATACCATTGATCTTTGAAGAGAGAGAGGGATATAGAATATGACGTAGAAATCGGATTAGTGATTTACCAGTATTCTTGCTACTGAGGTTCCATATATATGTAATTTGTAATCCAGAGATCAATAGATCAATGAGAACTACTTTATTTCAAACCAATTGTAACGAATTTTGCTAATGAGTTTGTTATCTTTCTGTAGTTGCATAGATGATTCATGTTTGTGGCTATGGTTAATCATAACCTACTGATGAAAAAGTTCATATAATCATAGACAATCCTTGTACATTTTACTTGCAACTAACAGATGCTTAATTATGTGCTTGGCTGTGACTTTGATCCTCTTTGAACTGAGCGTATTGCAAATGATAGATTTGAGCTTAGGACCCAAGTCCTATCAGATTCAGTTAGATTTGAGCTTAGCTCATAGATTTTCAGTTACTGGTTTGTCGCGAACGAATGATTCTTTGTTCTGAAAAAAAAAGAATTCGCAGTTTGGATGATCTCAGCTCTAACAAAGCTTCCCTTTATTTATAGCGGTGATTTGATTTCCTTTGCACGGTCTCGCTTCTTTGGAACACACACCCTGGTACATGCACCCTTCAATTGTATGCAATTATATATGATTTCTTATTAGTCTATTACTGTTGCTAACATGAATTCGACTTCTTTAATTTCCCGAATAACGTGCTTCAACTAGGTTTCTCCTAAATCAGGGACCATGCCTTCACTTACCTACGTGATGGAAAACTCTTGCCCAAGATTACTACTGTATGCGTTACTCAAACAGAGGCCATTATTTGGGCCACAACATGCCAAAGGAGGAGACATGTAATCTTCGGAGATGGTTAAGAGATGCAAATTGGAACTTGTCCATATGTGTTCCAACCTACTTCTGAATTCAAAATGTAAATAGAAAATAAACCTTTTGAATATGATGTTTATTGATCTCTCTATGAAACACAAGGAAATCTAATTAAAAGTAAAAAAATTATCCTTTCTTGTTGCTTCTTTTCCTTTCTTGAACGAGCCATGTATACAAAAGTTACAGGGAGACCAGATATAAGTCCTACAGAACGAGAAGGCGAAATGAACAGAAACGCACAAAACGTGCCTGAACTACTGGGATTCATCCATGGGATTACAAGATTCAGATCTTAAATCCTTGTCATCTTGCATTGATTCCTCGGATGTTTTTGAAACTGAATCCTCGAGTGCCTCAAGAAAAGACAATACTGTGAACTTATCTGCAAGAAAAGCTGAGATTAGTTGAGAAAACCATATTATAGCAGAAAGATTAATCTCAAACATGTTAAGCAGTTCAAAAATTCTAAAGACTGCAACATAGTATCAGCTAAAGCTCCAATGTCCATAAGCACCTCCCTGTAATACCAATGCTACCAACACTAGTAAAACCAAATTAGCGCCCTGCCAATATGGCTCATCACTTCCTGTACTGCAAAACGTAAACCACTATTCCAACCTAATCAACAGTTGCACACCCACTATACCCTAGATCCGAAATGTCCACACCAATGAGCCAAAACCTATGACTGTTGCCTTCAGAAATCACCTTCACCTTTCACTAGCAACCATAATTGAAAACAACAGTAACTGGAAGAGGGAGGGAGGGAGAGGGGGGGGGGGTGGGGTGGGGGGGGCGCAACCATAATTCAAAATCCACATCCTAGACAGTACTAGAATAAAATCTGGAACCAAAAACTTTAAGTCTAGTGCAGTTATGAGTGATGACTTTGTACAATGACAGTGAAAATGGGGTGGTATTGTACTGGGAGTTGACTTGGTATTCAGTGCTGTTACATTCGTATGTGGTATGGTTTTGATCAACGTTAGGAAAAGTCTATTGTTCCCAATAATAAACAGATGAGCACACCGTTGGGCAATGGATTGTGGTATGCAAAGAGGAAATTCAACTTAATAATGTGAAAAGTGAAAATGTGGTACGAGTATAACATAACAATTACTTTCCCTCTTATTATAATGATGGCAGAATCGACTTTTCTTTTATAAATAGAAAGTTTATCCATTTCTAATAAAACACAGAAGTTACAAGTGGACAACAATATTCATCCACCTGCCACGCCCAACAAAAACAAAATCTTTAATTTGGAACTAAAAATGTGAACCATTTCAAAATTCAAATAAACTTGCTCGCGTGCTACTGTGTTGTTTTGGCAAGCTATTATGTTAGTCTAAATTGAATTTAACTGAATACTGTTTATTAAATGTGAAGCATAAAATCGACCACTGAGCAATAACACAATACCATAGTAACTTTAATATAATAGCAAGCTACAAGATTCTTATGAAAAGGTTCTTACATTTACTTGGGTCAATACCAAACTGAGTCAAATCTATCTGTCCTGTTCGAAGTACCTACAGATAATTGGGGATCAAGGCAAGCTCAGAATAATGATGATAATTATAAAAGGCAATTAACAGTGCCACCAATCATCATTGAGATTCCAAAAAATGTGGTTTCAGGTTCTTTACATAATTGAATGAATCCATTTGTTGGCGGAATGGTGGACTCTGCAGCAACTCCAATATATCCTCCGGAGACCATTGACCCTACAACCTCAACAAAATCAAACAATGGAGCAAAAGCAAACTAAAGCATGAAATACTGAAAATTCAAACACCAGAGTGCTGCATACCTCAGGCAAGTAAGATCCTAAACTCTGTTGCAGTGGCAATGTCTCAATCAATGGCAGTATCAAATCAGGTGTCAATATATCCTCCAAATTTATGCCTGGGCCCGAAGAAAAAAGAAAAGAAAAAACAATTAAGATGCAACTGTATTATGGGCCATTATGCACATTTGATAGAAATTTTAAACTCATCGAGAGGCTTGACAGATCTCAGCTAAGAAGTTGCAACAAACAACTGACAATTTAAATTGATCTACACCTCTAAGAATGGCTCAAATTCGCATTATCATCCTGCCTTTAGAATGGTCAATTTTACCGGTTAAATTCTGCACTTATAATCTAATGTACTACCATTCTGCGGTCAATTTTATCGGTTACAAATGATGCAGTTACGACCAATTTGCACCTTTGAACAACAAAGTGGCAATGTGAAATTGAGACGTAACATATCTTTGAACCCTACAATCTGAGAAGACGGAAAAATCTGGCATATAGCTAAACGGCTAGGGGTTACGAATTCCAGACCACATGAAACAAAGTCAGCAAACCATGGACCTGGCCATCGCTAATAACAATAATAACTTGCATAAGCTAAAATAATGTTTCGGGGTTAGCATTTATCTTTTCCTTCCTACCTAGTACCACTTTCATAAGACTACAACAGCATTGATGCTAGTATTTATGAGTACATGTCCTAACTAATCTAGTAATGGAGGATCAAAGCACTTGACCATGGGGTGTATGAAATAATGATTTCACATTGCACAACATATCCAATGCTCCATGAATTTGCCACATTTTTTAATACAAACTAACAAGGAATTTTGGAGGACAACCATACAAAACAATAGATAGTTGGGAAGTGAGATGATAAAAATAATGGCTGTAAGAAAATTCCTAAATGAAAAGCAGCCTACACAAATTGATCATAAAAGTTCAGAAGTATTGCATTGCATTTGTATCTGTTGGAAATAACATGAATAGTTAAATTATTACCTCCATCTGGATCCCCAGCACTATCTGCAACAGTATCATGAGATGAAGTGTAAGAGCATAGAGCAACTCCATGAAAGAAAAAGAAAAAACTAATATAAAATGTATACTTTAAGGAGATAACTAAGTAGACCTGCACGATCGATGTTACTCAAGATTCTTTGAAGATCTTCCAGCTTCACTGGGCCAGATGAAGAGGTTACATCGCTACTTGCTTCCGCACCCAAGTTTGGTTCCACCAAGATTCCAGCTCTGGAAGACATAAGCAAATCATATCAGACCAATATACAGCAAATGCCATGAATATACAGAAAGGAAAATCTCATTTGTAAATAAGATAATAAAGGTATTGCATGCAACAGATTAATTAAATATCATAGGTCCTTTTAGGACAACAGATCAATTGAATTTTAGAATAGCTAAACTCATATATCATAGACCGTATAGGCCTGCCTGCAAAATTAGAATTTAAAGCTTAAAAGCAGTGAACAAGGTCATGAGTTAATAGAGGTAGTACGCCATATTGACATTCAAACAGAATCCAACTAAAAGCATCCCAAACTTGTTTGCCATTCCACTTTATAATCAGCAATGTTGTTTCATTATTTGTTGCAGAGTTCAGAGTTCCGAGTCCAACCCCCACCCCTGTTACCCTCCCTTGAATAAAACACGAAGGTTGCAGGTTTCACTGTTATAATACCTTGATGAAATATCATCTTCAAACATATCATCAGCTGTGAGAGGAACTGAGCCATCAGGGCCTTCTTCTTCAAGTATCTCTTCTGAAATCAGTAATATAACCCAAACATCAAACTTGATGCAGAAATATAGCAGAACACATACCATCCTCTCGAAATTATACAACACTAAACAGTTCAATAAAAAATTTAACTCTTTGTGCTTTTTAAATTTATTTTATAAGACTTTCCTAATAAGATCCAGGTTGACATGGGATTTTTTGAAATGTAAATGCTCTTATGGGACATGATATGATGTCAAAATCAATCAATTAATATCATAGTATTAAATGCTCAGAGTTAAAAATAATTCAAGTCTAGGTTTGGGATAAAGTCTAAAATTTTTAGACCTGCAGTTACTGAAAAATTTAAGGAAAGACACTACACATACTTTATAGAAGAGCTAAGCTAACCCACAACAATAAATTTGACATACCTATTGGTCGATTGATGTAGTAATTAACGGAGGTACATAACTGTGTGTCATCTTCAGCTTTCGGCTCCTGGATAAATGAAAGAATCTAAATCTTAGAACTACTAACATGTTAAATAAAAACAAAATAAGGAAAATGAATACACAATTAACCTGACCTGCATCCAAAAGAAAAACTTCCTATCATCTGTGTTGAACTTCAGTATGTACACCCTTCCTGATGCTTGATTAACCTAAGTGAACCAGAAGTGAAGTGATGATATTGAACCTTACACTAGGGGGAAGGTAGGCCAATTTAGATCATTAAACTCAAAAATTCTAAAATCAGGTGAAGTATACCTTTTCAAAAACTGCCTCATCAGGAAAAACAATCTGATCCTGTAGTACCTTTTGTTAAGGATATTTAAGACACACTATAATATGCGTGCGTATGACATACATATAAATATATATATATGAAAATATGAAGATAAAGTTTTTTAAAAAAAGGAATGGAACAGGAACCAGTCAAGAGAATAAGATAGGTTGCACAAATAGAAAAGGGATATTAAGACGAAGCACAGGGATAAATACAAAGACAGCCAAAGAAATAAGAACAACAACAACGAAAAAATAATAACAAAAAATGAAAAGTTTGAAGTTTTCAAAGCAAGGAGCATGCTTCAATCAATCAAACATGAAATCCACAGTTCCTGCACTCAAGACCAGCTAGAAAATCGGATGAACAGTTTGAAGAGAAAAAAATAAATAAACAAAAAGGAATCAGGATACATCTTCAACTACATTTTGATTCCGATCAAGCCACTGGAAATGCACCAAACCCTCCTCACCCTGATACAAAAAGATGGATTTCACTCTAATTGGTTGTGCCAAAAATGAGTTTAAAACCTTAAACAAAATATTAGATAGAAAAATAGATTGTATTCTATATGCGAGAATTAGGGAAAAAAATATCTAAAACTTTGTCTTATACCATACCCTTGCTATTCGAACGAGTCCTTTACGAGTATCGGGAATAACCCTTTTCCCCTCAAAAGCCATTTTACCAGCTCGAAACTCCAACATAATTTCCTGCCAGTAGATACTAGTTTAACAAAGCAAGAATCATCTAAAAAGAAGGGAAAACAAAAAAAGGAATACATAAACATTTGAAACACACACACACACACACGCACATGTATGAATGTATGCAGCGCTTTGCTCTTACTAGCTAAAAGTTAATGGTTTAATAACAACAATGTAACGGCAAAGCGGAAGTAGCGAAGATTAAGATTAAAGTTGTGTGTGGTAATGGGAGGTTGTATTACTAGCTCCTTTCATTTGGGCAGGAGGTTACAAGACACCAGACCAATACTATTTTAAGTATTATTTATAGAAAACCACAAAGTCAATTAGAAAGAGGATCCAAGCATTACAATATTGTCAGTTTGAGAAACGAATTCCTAAAAACATCAGGACAGCATTTCCACCTCATTTACTTACCTTCATAGCATACAATAAGGAAGACAGTAAAAACTACAACCTTTATGATTTTTATTTTTTCTGGGACAAAACCTTTCTTTAATTTTCAGTGTACCATTATGACATGAACAGAAAATTTGATCAGTGTAATGATATGAATAGATTCGAAAGTCTTCAAACTAGCAATTCATAAGCTCCCTCTAATTGTTAAATCCACAGAAACTTCACCTGCTCAATGGAAATTTCCCTACAAAATTTCTCATCCACATCGCCTTTTACCTCATCCGAAAACACAAACCAAAAGTCCTATCAAGAAAGTTCCAATCCATCTCCTTCCCTACACAACTTCTCAATACCATTTCATCCGAACTACAACTTTCCCACTTACTATTCTTTCACCCAACTTTGGGTACCCCAAAACAGAATTGTAAGCTGAAAAAAACAAGTCTTCACATCCAAAATGCTCAGCCCCGAAACCACATTGACACACTTGCAACAGTGTCTTCATCTTCCCTAGGTTATTAACACTATGTCTCTTCTCGAACCGACTAGACAATATCCAATTCAAAATCTTCCTTTCTTCAACAATCAAACAATTAGTTAAACCTAACATAACCATATCACTGTAACCCCAAATTCACATGCAATTACAGATACAAATTAGGCGCCCAGATGAAAATCACACCTGCATTTGTGGAAAAGCGTCGGTTGAAGACGAACCCATGGCTTCAATTTCTCAGTTTGCGACCTTCAACGACACAAAGCTACATAATTTATTGTAAAGAAAAGATTCTAAGAGATTGATGAAATAGGAAAACTTTGAGCGGCGTATTGGAATAACCCCAAAACCCTAGAGTGAAAGAAACAAAGAGAAATTGATAATCATAGTGATCAAGTACCTGTAGAGTTTTGAGTTTTTGATGGTGATGAAAGTTTGAGAGAGAGAGAGAGAGAGAGAGCGGGGTGTGAGTTTGTCTGAGACGCGGTGGCGGTGAGTTGGGCAGACCAGAGGAGAGAGAAGAAGAAGTTGGGCTTCTCAACTCAGGGCATTGCTTTCATAATATTTACGGATGTTCCACCCATCAATTTCTTAACATCCGGCCCAAACCCAACAAGTTTTGTTTTTCTAAAACTAGAGATAAACTTTTGGTTACTGAAGCATACGATTACAATAGTAAACGATGGCATGCAGAACAAAACTCCGGAGCGTTTGAGAAACATTCTTCCTCGTTGTTAGAATCGAACCTATAACTACTAGAATTGTGAGTTACTCAAGTGGAGGCACGATAAGCATGTTGAATTCCAACTGAAGATAATTGATGGCGAAGAATTTTAATATGCTCCACTAAATCACCTAAGGTTGTTGAGCTTTCACCATCCTCACATATAGCCTTTACAGCTAAAAGACAGGCATTTTGAACAATTGCATTCCTACTTTCATAACTTTCATGGTTTATAATATGATTGACTTGTGATGAAATTGGATGAGGTATTGTAAAAAAAAATCTCTAATGTTTAAGTCAAATTTGTGATTGAGATATAGTGAGTGAGAGTGAATGTGATTGTGTACCTCAAACACTATACCAAATATTTATAAGTAAGCTTTAGCGAATATCGTAGTACACGAGTGACACGCAATTCCTGTACGTTATCCTTAAGACAACATAAACGGCGTATCATTTTCCAATTTCTTGACAAATTCAAACTTTTGCCTCTTTGACTTGTATTGAGCGAAAATCCCCATTAATGTTTTGCACCCTACAGACAGTTTTTCGAAAAATCGAGGTTACCATCTCGAACATTTTTCCAAAATCAAATACGGGTTTACACTGTAATTTGGCCAATGACCAAATCGTAATTAAAATAACACCACCCCTAAAGATGCTGCAAGTTTTCAAACAAAGGTGGGAACGCCGTGAAGACCACAAGCAAACTCAGCAAATTCGCAACCTTGAGAATAAGAATTACAAAGCCGAGATGGAGAGCAAGGTCTTTGTCCAATACAACCACACCGATCCCTGTGCATTTGCGCGCTGGACAACCAAGTATTTACCTTCATCTCTCTTTTCCCTTTTCTCCATCAGAAGATTTTTCCACTGTAATTATTTATTGAACATGGACTTTTTTGCAGGGAAAGCTTCCAGTTCATGTCAGCCAGGCCTTGGCAACAAGTCATCGACTTTTATTCCGATGTGGTAAAGGGTCAGAAGCCCTTGTCTGCGTTGTTGGGTACTAGTTGTTTGAGTAAAAACAGAATTTACAATAGTATAGAATGTGTAAATTCTCAAAATAAGGGTGGGAGGTGGGCAAGATTGACGTTCAAGATTGTGGTTTCGTATCATGGTGGTTCCTTTGATGGGTGGCAAAAGCAGCCGGACCTCTACACTGTCCAAAGGTGCTAGCTTTGGTAAATTTTTATGTTTTTAAGTGCATTTGAGAGCTACCCAAGTTGAGTTAGTGTGGTTGTTTGTGGTTTTTGGTAAACTTTCATGTTTTTATGTGCATTTGAGAACTACCCAAGTTGAGTTAGTGTGGTTGTTTGTGGTTTTTGGTAAATTTTCATGTTTTTATGTGCATTTGAGGGTTACCCAAGTTGAGTTAGCTGTGTTTGTTTGTGGGTTTGTGAGTGTAGTTGAAGCACTTGGTGTTTTTGCTCTTACTTTGTTGTGGCATTTTGAACAGTGTTGTTGAACAATCTCTTGGGAAATTTGTTGATGACAAGAAAACACAGATGCTGAAAGACAAAGGTTTGCCATTGGAAGGGGCTGCTTCTGTCGCAGGACGGACCGATAAAGCAGTCACAGCCCTTAATCAAGTTTGTTCTTTCTGTATGTTACCATATCATGCACACTCTTTTTCTTTACTTGTTTACCTTACAATGTTCAGAGAAGAAGTTTTCACTATTTAAATTTGAAAGAGTATCGATCAATAGCTACCTTGTTATATGGAGCTTTTTATTCTTAATGTTGATATGGCCTGGAGAATCTTGTTTTAGGGTCAATTGAGTTTGCCACTGAATGCATTTTGGAGTTTGGAGTTCTTCTAATGTTGCTCCTTTTTGACTTTTTAGATACTTGGAGAAAGGATGTGCGATCTCAAGATATTGCAGATGCTATAAATAGTGCAGCACCAGGAAAACTCAGGACAGTATCAGTTACTGAGGTGTTGTTTTGCTCTGATTTACTAGAAATTGTGCTCTGTATATATTAAAATCCACTAATCATATATTTCTTGCTTAAATTCTTTTAGCTTGGTGAATCTGGATACCTATCTGCTTTTATCTTTTGCTATTCCTTTTACTTTTGCTGACAGCTAGTCTATCTTACTATAGGTATCACGTGCATTCCATCCAAATTTTTCTGCCAAATGGAGGCGTTATTTGTATATATTTCCATTTAATGATGATGAGGAGGACAGGGAACAAAGCAATGAGACTGGAGAGAATAATCAAAAATTTAAGATTAAAGATAATCATTATGAGCATGAAGTTGTATCTGATAAATGCAATGAGGAAAATGTTGGAAACTTAATCATCACTGATGACGTAGAGTTTGAAACTGAGAAGAAGCCACGGACATTCTGCGTAAGCAGGGTGAATAAACTTTTACAGAAACTAGAAGGACAGTTATTATCATATAAGCTATTTGCACGCGATACCAAAGCATCCAGAAATGAGTAAGAATTATTATTCGTTTTCTCATCAGTATTTAGAGGCTCATCATTTTTCAGATTATAGCTTTGAGTCTTCCCTTGCAACTCAAATTAGCATCATTGTTGCCTTGTTCTTTCTGTGCCTCCAATTTATATCATTTACTACCCCTTGGTATGTGCACCATCTTTCATTGGTTTGGTCACAACCATTCTACTTGTTCCCCTCACCTTGTCATGCAATGGAGTCTAGAGAAGTAGTTCTTAAAATATACATGTCCATAGGTCAATGCACTTCTTCAGTGTGTGGATAATGTGTACTTCATTGACTGATCCTGATATTCTAGCACAAAAAATAAAGCAAACTTCTAGCATGAGGAAGCAAGTCTCTTTCTTTTTCCTTTTTTTTTTTTTCAGGATTAAACTTGATATGAGTTTAGAATGACTTTCTTCTTCATTAAATGATACAAAGGGAAAGTTGGAAGAATATCAATACACAGGGAAACAGGATTTAGTAGCATGAAACTCTTTTTGTTATGCATAATTGGTTTTAATCTCTTGTTTCATAAGGAAAAAGGTGCTTACTTTTATGACTAGGGAATATTACTTAAATATGCACAGAATGAGGTCCAGGTTGTATCTTCTCTAATCATTCTGATCCAACTGGTTAAAGTAAAATTACTGATGGAAAAGGTTAGAATGTTATTGCAGGGTCTGGGTTCCTCCAAATCATAGTTTCAATTTCATACTCAGGATGTAGCTTTTGCTAGTCAAAGATCCACTTAGTATAGATTGCTAGATAAAAAAATAAAAAATAAAAATAAAAATAAAAAGAAAGAAGATCCCCGTACTCCCGTGTGTTGACTTAACCTATCAAGAGGGCCTTGTTATTCCATCTGCTAACTGTAGCTGTTTATCTATTTCAGGGGTCCACCAACAGAGTGTTTTGTCTTCCATGCTCGAGCAAGAGAGTACAGATTACCGTGTTCAGTATGTATTTGCTATGTTACTAGTCTAGCAGAACTTTTCTCTGTCTCCTCTCTATATTTTCCCATCAAATATACATCTGTTAGGTTCACATCTTTTCAGGTTGGAGTATGGAACTCCATTGTTTAGTTTTTGCACCCATATAGTTTTGCATGCATATAACCAGACACATGACTTAAATGGTGACATAACTTAAAGAAGTTATGTTCACCAACAGAAATAGGAACAGCATATACCAAGGGGGGAAGTTAAAACAAAATAGAAATAGGATATATGACTTTCTCGGTTTGACCAAAAGGAACTCTAAGCTTGCATTCACTTGGGCAATTGGAGCCTGAGTTTGCAGCTAACCCTTCCGAAGTTCTGGAAAATATCAGGATGTAACGATTACTGTCAGGATATTTGTCTATAATTCAAGAAATTTCAATTATGAAGGCCTTGCCTCAACCTTCAGGTAGTAAATTGTGGGTCGTGGATCTTGTACGTCTTTGATTACGTCATAGATTAGAGGAAAAGAAGTGTTGGAAAATGCTCATTATTACTGAGGTGTCTGGCACTTTGTAGCCCCCAGACTTTTCAGGTAGCTTAAATTTGGATTGGCTTTGAATCAATTGTTGCCACATATTGCCCGCAATCAGAATTCAGAAGTGTCTTCCACCTTTAAGGTGTAAATGCTTGTCTCCATATTTGTCTTATGGATTTGTACATCAGTTTGTAGGATTCATCTAAGTAAATGTACTTGCCTATGAAGAAATTTATAGTTAGGACATATGTAATAAAGCAGAATGTACATGATTGCTCTTTACTTTTATTCATATTTCAGTTGGTACCTAATTACACATGAAAAATTATATGCATGTCAAGCTTTATTTAAATGCTCGGGCATGCCTTGATTGTTTTTAGTTTGAATCCCTAATTCCAGCCGATTTAACATGCTTCAAATAATTACATCAGTTCTAGCTTCAAGTATTACATTTGTGTTCTGATTGTAGTGATCTGACAGAAAGGCTACCTACATATTTGTGTTGTGTATTCACACTGTGGTCTTTGTAGGAGCATGAAAAAGGGAGAAGGGTCATGTGTATTGAACTGGTTGCCAACCGATTCTTACGCAGGGTAATAATTTTGTTTGATATACTGGATGCCAAAAAAAAAAAAAAAAAATCGGTTTCTAGTTTCCATTATTTTTTTGCAATATGAGCAAAACTGAACTCCTTTGGCTTCCCTTAAACATATATCAGATTTAACCAAAGAGAATAATATTGAGGTTTCCTGCAGATGGTTCGGGTTCTTGTGGCAACCTCAATTAGGGAAGCCGCTGCAGGTGCAGATGAGGACGCATTGCTAAAACTGATGGATGCAACGTGCAGACGTGCTACTGCTCCCCCAGCTCCACCCGATGGTTTATGCCTTGTTGATGTTGGTTATGAAGAATTTGATCCACTAGATTGCCTCATCTCGAAGGAGTAAATCGACTAGGAAATCGCGATAGATGCAGCTTCATACATTTAGATGAATTTCACAAAGTAGGCACTCCATGATTTTGACGGAAATGCAAGTCATCCAGTGGACTTAAAATTTCACATTCATATGTATCTTCTTGTACGCGTTACATATGTTAACACTTCCTGTTCTTGTTCAATTGTCACATGTAACTACTTGGTAGAGAAATTTTGACAGATGTTGAAATTTGGCTATGACTTGTGAGAGCTAGTCCATTTTAGTTCTTTGATGCTGTCTGGGTAACCAGGTCAATTGTCTTTTAACCAAGAAATATATTGAATTGGCTGATTGTTTATTATCCTTTTCTTGTTCTAGTCATGTAATGTTAATGCCTCATTGGGTTGTTTATTAAATGTGATGAGTGATAACAATAATTGATGAGAAAAAGATGGGTAATTGAGTCACCTCCTGCTATTTTGAGCTTTTGAGCAAGGTGCTGGCGAGATGGGAAGCTCAAAACAGTTTCTCTTTCAATAAGAAATGAAACAAAACTACCAAAAAAACGAGAGAGAGAGAGAGAGAGAGAGAGAAGATGACCAGCAAGGCTTTGATGTTTGAACAAGTGGTCATGCACTCGTGCACAGTGACGATCAATTCAAGTTACGGCTCATGAATCACCTTCTGCTGATTCAGATTAATTAAGTCCAGAGTGGTGATGCCTTTAGGCTTTGTTCATAATAATCCATGGAACAAGTCGACTTGCCAATGTGGTAAAGAAATACTGAAATACTTTTGATGTTTTACGGTCGTTTTTTTTTTTTTTTTTCACTATCAACTTTCTGGTTTTGGGCGTCAGATTGACTAAAGTATCATAGTTATAGCACATTAGGATAAAAAGGGTTCTGATTGCAGAATTGCAGTACACCCCAAAAGACAATACTTGTGTAGATAAGTCAAAGACAATGAAGCTTTGGCATGCTAACCATTTATTGAAACCGAGAGTTCTGAAACACCAACAACTTAAAATAGGCTAGGTGCAAGACAATGCTTAAATTTTGTTAAAGGTGGTCCGGATTACTCTCTAACCTGAAAATTAAAAAGGAAGTTGGTTGACTTTGTCAACCTTTGCCACCCCTGATTTCCTTTCCCCTCCATTTTGACCCATGTAAACAGCTTTTCCAACTTCTATTCTTAGCGCCTTCTCTCTCTCTCTTCCCTCACTCACTCTTTCTCTTTCTCTCTCTCTCTCTCTCTCTCTCAATGCCATCACAAATTCCACCACTATCAACAAACCTTCAGAGCCTTCTTCTTCACCCGCACCCCGGACACCATTTTGCAGCGGAGCCCCTTCTTAAAGGGCGCACACGCTGCCCCTATTAGTGCGTGTACAACCTGAAACCTACACATATTTACGTACACCGGCCATTAATATGAAACGTAGCAAGATGTCTCGCTGCAGCATGCGCATGCGGCGCAGCGTGCATTGGACATTGTTTCCTCAATGTTCATTGATTCTTCTCCTTCTGTTTCATATTAACGTTGCCTCCTCAGCGGCACCCCCACCAGACCCCGCAGACACCCTCCTCAAGTTCAAGGACTCACTCAAGATTAGTAATAATGCGCTGAGTAATTGGGTGAAAACCACGCAGCCGTGCGATGGCAGAAAGGCGAATTGGGATGGCGTTCTTTGTGGCGAAGGGAAGATTTGGGGCTTGCAGCTTGAAAAGATGGGGTTAAGCGGCCACATTGATATCACAGCACTCACGCAGCTTCCAGACTTGAGAACAATAAGCATGATGCAAAATAACTTTGAGGGTTCGTTCCCGGACTGGAGGAAACTTAATTCGTTGAAAACGTTGTATATGTCTGAAAATAAATTCTCGGGGGAGATTCCCTCCGACTTGTTCCAGGGAATGAAGGGATTGAAGAAGCTTCATTTGGCGAATAACCAGTTTACTGGTCAGATTCCGAAGTCGTTGACAACCTTGGATAAGCTGGTGGAGCTGACCCTTCAAGGGAACAAATTTTCAGGCAAAATACCAGATTTTCCACAGGTTCGATGGGCTGTCTTTAATGTGTCTAAAAACGACTTGGAGGGTGAGATCCCAGATGGCTTGAGAAAGTTAAGTGCAGACTCCTTTTCTGGTGAGTCATGCGCTCTCTCTCTCTCTCTCTCTCTCTCTCTCACACACACACACACACACACATCTGTTAGTACTTAATTATCTATAACAGGTCTTCCATGCATTTTTCTTATTTTACTATTTGGTTCTATAAATGAGAGAGTCAAACTCAGATGAATGTGAGGGTCAATGTAAGGTTATCATGAAGAAATGATGAAAAAAAGAAAGATGACTGCTTAAGACATTTAAACATGCCGAATTTCTGGATCGATTCTCAGCCTTGGTTGTACTTAGATCCAAAACCACATTGATCATCTCTTATGTAAAACACAGTATCATCACAATAATTATAGGAAGATGATTCTATTTCGTTTGAGTTTGGGAAATCTGCATTAAGCTCAAAAGCTCACTTGATAAGGAAACCATCAAATTAAGTCTCCCTTAAGCCATACTCAAGTGCATTCGAAATAATTAAAGTTAATATAAAGACTAACTAAAGCAGTAGGCAATTACGTACTAACAGTATAATTTAACTGCCTGAACGAGCAGGGAATAAAGATCTATGTGGAGCTCCATTACATGCATGCTCAGCTCCCTCCTCACACGTTAATACAGAGAAGCCCACGGGTGTGAGCACCTCCCTAATTGTGATTATGATTGTGATAGCAGTCATATCCATCGGTGCGGCAATTTTCTTCGTCATCGTCAGACGTCGCAACAAAAGAGCCGAATACTCATCATCAAATATAGAGGCTCCACCGGCATCATCAGTCCAGAACAGATCGGTATCACCAGTTCCGAAAGAACCAGACCATGTTAGCCAAACCTCAGAGCACTCGAGTAAAGGAACAGGAGGAGGAGGAGGAAGCAGTGGGAAGAAGGCTGATAGCTTGAAGCTCTCGTTTGTCCGAGACGACAGGGAAAGGTTTGATATGCAAGACTTGCTAAAAGCCTCCGCCGAGGTGTTGGGCAGCGGCAGCTTTGGGTCTTCTTACAAGGCCGCGCTGCTCACTGGACCGGTGATGGTTGTGAAGAGGTATAAGCAGATGAACAATGTGGGAAGAGAGGAGTTCCAAGAGCATATGAGGAGAATAGGGAGACTGGGACACCCTAATTTGCTTCCACTTGTGGCTTATTACTATAAGAAAGAAGAGAAGCTCTTGATTACCGACCATGTTCCGAATGGCAGCTTGGCTGTTCGTCTTCATGGTAAGTTCATCATCATACATATATATCATATACAACTTGCATTATGTGCATTAATTGCTCGATCATATTCTCTAGGTTATTATATTCTGATTAGTTCCCCAGTTAATTAACTAAATTAAGTACGTACATTAACAACAGTCATATTGTGAATAACATTTTGTAGCGAGCCAAAAAAATTAAAATGTGAGTACCTATAGCAATATTACTCGTACAGATAGTCTAATTTGATATATTAATGTACAGGGTATTGAGGTTATTCATGCAAAACGAACTTAGATGTAGTATTAATTGCCTAATTATGCTGGCTCTGTTGCACTTTCTCAGGACACCAAAGCTTAGGTCAACCAAGCCTTGACTGGCCAACGCGTTTGAAGATTGTCAAAGGTGTAGCCCAAGGCTTAAAATACCTCTACAGTGAGCTGCCGAGCGTAATCACACCCCATGGCCACCTGAAATCCTCGAACGTTCTTCTCAGCAAATCCTTCGAACCCCTCATCACCGACTATGGCCTAATTCCTGTAGTTAACCAAGAGCATGCTCAGACCCTAATGGTGGCGTACAAGTCCCCTGAGTACGTTGCAACCAAGCGGATCACAAAGAAGACCGATGTATGGAGCCTCGGTGTGCTCATCTTGGAAATTCTAACCGGGAAGTTGCCGACCAACTTTTTGCAACACGGTAAGGGAAGCGAGGAGGATCTGGCGAGTTGGGTGAACTCGGTGCCTAAAGAGGAGTGGTTCACGCAGGTGTTCGATAGGGAAATGGGTGCAAACAAGAACTGCGAGGGGGAGATGCTGAAGCTCTTGAACATTGGATTGGATTGTTGCGAAGGGGATGTGGAGAAGAGGTGGGATATGAAAGAGGCTGTGGAGAGGATTGAAGAGTTGAAAGAAAAGGAAAATGGTGGTGGTGGTAGTGGTGGCGGTGGTGGCGGTCCGAATGAGGATTTCATGTCTTCTTGCGCTAGTGAAGGTGACACCACGAAGATGGTGTGAAGGTCAACTCTTCTGTCTCTCTTTATTAGACTCTCCAAGATCAATAGGTTTTGATTAAGTGACTGAAAACTTAATTCTTTGTATTGATCTGTGACGCCCCTAAAACCCTAGGCATGATGAGCAGATGACATGCAAATGTTTGTCTATAAGATTTGGCTTTATGAAGTAAGCTAGGCTTCTGGACAAATATGCCTTAAGTATGATTTCATAACGTAATTGATTAATTCTACTAACCATGCATTATGCCAAAAATTCTAAAATTTATTACGACACGTTTAAATTCCACGTCTAAATTGCCAAGCTCAAGGTACGGATAAATGCAGTGTGTTCTTTTGCTCAATATGCTCTAATTAATTTTGTTCCCGCATAGGCTCAGACCTATGCAAAGAGGTTCAAATTGTTTTTCTAAAGATCATATTCGAATTATGTCCTTCAAAAATTTTCAACTTATGATTACAGTGAGTTTATTCTTAACATATAAGCAACTAACAGTAATGTAAATTCACACAACATGCACCCAAGTTTTTTTTATAGACTACGAGCAAATGAAACACGAGCCTTATTTCAATTTTCAAGTCTCATCTCATGATGTTCTTCACCTCCATCTCACACCAAGATGTGAATAATGATGTCGATAAGGATAGAGACCCTCATTTTAGTCGTCCAAGACTCGATCTCTATCTCTATATTTCATCAAATATTCATCATATGTTTGTTAAGAATCAGTGAGCCGTGTTATGCATAGCCTGTCTCTGAAGACCTGGCCCCTTGCCAATATAATGCCATGATTAATTGAGGTCAATCCGCAGTGGAATTTCTCGGGCCTCCTCTGCTGAAAGGAAAGATATAAGTCACCCAGTGTTTTCAAAAGCATTTCTGGGCGCGCCCGAGACTCATTTTGAAGTGATGCGGGAGGATTCTGCCTCAAAACGGCCTGAAAATAGACTTTGCCAGAAAGACGAATGCGTCAGGCCTGAGGGGTCGCTTTCTCATGAAAAGGCGGAAGCGCAGTAGGCGTCCATGTTTTTGTTTTTGTATTTTTTTTTTTTGAGAAAAAAAAGAAAGAAATTAATTAATCTGAAAGAGTACACAAACGGGGATGACACAGTAAATCTCAACTACTCCAACTAGAGAAAAAGACTTACACATACCCCAAATAACCATCAATTATAGATACCATGGGCCGATAGGGGCTCAACTGCAACCTAATAACCTATCCCAAAAGTCTCGATCTATCCTTACAGCCAACCTCAAAAAGAGACAATCCTCTTCTGACACCATATACCAAACCTGTTAGTATACGTGTATGGGTTACATTGACAACAAAAAAACATCGAAATTAAAAACAACTAGTCCCTAGATATGACACCATAGTAATGACAGAACCACTAGACCAAACTAAACAACCCTAGCTCAAAAAGAGTAGGAACTAATCAAACCTAAACAACACCTAAAAACCAAAATCAAACCCTAATAAAAAATTTAAAAAAAAAGGTCGCCACGAACCACCTCACTTCTTGCAAGAGCTGAAAATTAACAATGACCAGCGATAACCGGAAACTCGAGCAAGTGTCAAAAGGACATCAACCATCTGTCTTTGACACCACCATTCTAGCAAACCCATCAAAAGCATATGCAGCGCCATTCCACCACCACAGCAGTAATCCACTAATCTAAACACGACCTTGACCTCCACCGACCAAAGTTAGAAAATCCATATCCCTTCGAACCCCAAGCCCAGCCTCTGAGGAACCCAAACCAGATCAGCAGAAACAGAGAGAGAAGCGATCTTCGGCCAAAGACCAGAGAAAAACCGGATTCGAAGAACTCCGTTGAATATCCTAAGCAACCCGATCCATCTGCACTCTGTCGGAGAACCAGATCACAAAAGCACAGCCTGTACGAGACTCCAATCTGAGAGGAAAAGGAACACAACCACCTTCTGCATGCACTAGCCTACATAAACATCGACTAGGGAAACAAACTAGCCCGTCCGGCTGCACCAAAGCCACACCAACAGGGCCGGAGGCCAACGCCAGCATAGAGGCATTGCTTGACAAGAATGAAACCAAAGTGGTAACTGCCAAACTCTTTTCCCTTTTTAGGTTTTTTGTGGTTCCCACGATGACAGCTAATAGGTGACCAGGTTGAGAAAGAGACTTGCGTGGGGCACCCGTACCACGTGGATATAGAGCAGACCAATCACTGCCCAACAGGGGCGTATTCTGCGTATTGTACTTTTAAAAAGCAGGGCAGTTTAGGAACAAAGAAAAAAAAATTCTGATGTCTGATTGGCTTGCCCTATATCCACGTGGTGGAGAAGCCCTCACCTAAGAATTTCTCCCAGGTTGAAGACGGATGTTTATGAAATTTCATCTTTAAAGGGACATGTAGGTTCCGGCTCCTCTAAAGTTATTTTTGGTGAAGTTAAATTTGGATCATCAACATAATCTAATGGTTTAAATGTGCCACATCAGTGGATTTTTTTTTGGTCATTTAGAAACTGAAACTATGTTTGGTCAATTGGCTCCGTAGTTTTCATTGTCTAGTTTATTTCTAATTTTCATGTTTTCAGCACAATCTCAAATTCAACATCGATCAATCTTCATGCTCCCCCTTGTTTGGCTCTAGTTTTGTTGTAGCTGGTCAACAGTCTGTTTTCTTGCGTCGGCGTGCCAGCACCGTTCCCGTGCGGTCTTCGGGGGTGTCCCTTAACCTAACTTCTTTCGTGCGATTGTGGACGAAGAGAGCACCAACCTCGTCATGGGATTATTTGGACCAGCCTGGTGAGCGCCGCAGACACCAGAATGCACGTCCTGCATGAGCTGCTTGGCCTCACCTCTGTAAACACATCGGAAATCTATGCCATCTGCACCTCGCCTACGAAGTTCGTCACCTCTGAGGAAGTAATTGAGAGCAAGAAAACGGATTCTCTTGTCAGCCGGCTGATCAGGATGTTTGAGATAATTGATCAAAGGGATCTGCCAATCCACATCGATGAATTCTAAGGCAGCGATCGAGGAGGCCTCTAGTGGGTCTTTTCTATTCATCCAAGAAGGAAGTGTTCGGTGTTCCACTTTCAAAATTCTCTCGCGAACGCCATACTTCAGAGTTATCCCTGTTGCTAACTGAGCCAACTCTTTCGCGACAAAAATTCGCTCAAGCGGAATATGCTCGAAGTCCACATCATCGAATTGGTCGAGTAACTCCAGGGCTCTCTCCCAATATGGGTACAACGAAAAGCTAGTGCATTTGAATTTTTCGCATAGCTGATTGATTACTAGCAACGAATCTCCAAGTATTTGCACGGTTTTGACTCCTGTATGGACACAAAATGAGCATTTTGGCCTGACAAGGCACGTCTTGGAGAAATCGAGCCAATATCAGTGGCTCAAGCTATATATTGTCAACAAGTTCGAAATATATATTTAGAGGCTAAATAAAGCCTACTATGGAAGCGTGGAAATGAAAAGTCAACTTTAGCACATTTTCCTACTTCGGCTAGGAGAAACCGAGCTAAACAAGGAATGAGGGGCGGCAGACTAACCATCCGAACTTCAAATGAGTTGAAACTTTCCAGATTCATTCTAGACATCCCAATGATCATTTCTTATGAAGAGTGCTAGAGCTTGTTTGAAGTGGAAAATCTTCAAACAATCAGTCCAATTTTCTGCAGAAGCAAAACTGGAAAACTGGACCTGTAAGGAGTCCAGTAGCATTTTCGGCCCAACCACATGGTAATAAATTCTGAAATTTTACCACAATAATCTACATCCCTGGTGGATCATTTCATATGAAGAAGTCGAAAGTTAAATATGAATTCTTAGTGGAGATAAAAATTAAAGGAATAAAGAAGTGTTAGTGCTCACCTAACAAAATCCACTAAGTGTTAGTGAATTTGGCCTAACAAATCCACTAAGTGTTAGTGAATTTTGCCTAACCCACTATGATTTGTTTAAAGGCCAAATAGTGTTGCTTGGAAGCCTATATATAGAGGCTACAACAAGTATCATCTCACCAATTCACTCATCAAAACATCTATAAGATGATCTAAGTTCTCTCTAGAGCAACCTCTCTAAGAGCAATTCCTCTCCTTCTCTTTCTCTTATCGGTGATCACACTCTAAGTTCTAGTCTCCTTAGGAGCCAACTTTCAGTACCACCAAATCCTATGTCAAAGTGCTTTGGTCCTAGTCTCCTTGGGAGCCGACTGTAGTACCACGACCACAACGGTTACGGAACCAGCCAAGCAAGGGTAACGCCCTCGCAAACCAGCCAAGCTAGAGTCACGCTTTAGCAAGTTCTCCTCACTTCCCAGTGGTTTTCGCTCTGCTCGATCTACAACATCGAGTATCGATTGTGATTTTGAAAAGGCTCAGCAAAAGTCCTCGCCACGAGGCACAAAGAACCACACGACGAGGTTGGTGCTCTCCTCGTCCACAATCGCTCAGAAGAAGTCAGGGTCAAGGGACACCCCCGACGACTGCACCCGAACGGTGCTGGCACGCCCACGCAAGAAAATAGACTGTTGACCAGCTCAAGAAAAACTGGAGCCAAACATTTTGGCATGCCCAGTGGGACCTACTGCGAGCTGTAAACTATTAAGAAGATGAGGTTGGTAAGGGGTTGTGAATCATAACGGAATAGGTGAAGTCTCTTTTGTTAATATTGACCTAAACTCCTTATTGGTGCCTAGTTCAGGTCCATTAAGGTTAAGGGCGGTTTTTATTAACACTTGTTGAACTGTCTTCACATTTATGATCTTTCTCATCTTAGTAAGTATAGCCTATGTGAAATGGTGTCTAGAAAGGGGACAACGTTCATAACAGGCTATTGAATCCAGAAGTGCGTGCAAATAGGCCTAAACCACTTTGTGGGAGTAGTTCATGCCAAAATGGATTCTGCCTCTTTTGTTCGCCCTCCCCCACCTAGCCATTTCAGTAAGGTTGCCCAAAGGATTTGAAAGAAAGTTTGTGTCTAGGCGACTATACTTGGGCCGCAGGTCTAAACCTTGATTCACAGTGTCTTATTGAATTCAGCTACTTATTGAATTCAGACTTCCAGAAGCCATTGGGAAGTCAAGCATAAACCTTTATCAAAAGGTTTACGTTAACTGCCCGAAGCATAAGACCTCCAGTTACAGACCGCACTCGCGTGCGGACTGTCGTGGTCTTTCCGAAGAACAGGTAATCCAAAGATTTTCTTCCCACCCTCCATCGACAGAGATGTCCACTGAACGAGGAGGAAATAGACATCCTACTACTGAAGGCGAGCAAGTTCCTGCCGCCCAGCCTAATCAGGCTGGCGATACATCTAGCATCACTCAGGAAGCCGCGAGCGCAGTTACAACTATTGACTTTGTGCCTATTCTCGTTCCAGAAAATGCGACCATAGAAGAGTGGCTTAATATCCTTCAACAGAATTCTGCCGCATACCATGAGAAGATGGAAAAAGCCTTTGCGGAGGACCGTCGACGGCTTGATGAGTTCACGATCTTGATCAAGAGGCTTGAGCTAGGGGCACAACAAACACAAGGGCAATTGGATGGCATGAACCAAAAAATGCAGAAGAACCATGAAGAGCTGTTGGTCGCAAGCAAACACATTGCTTTGGAAGTCGTGACGATTCGCAAAGAAGGATCCAACGTCGTAACCCAGGTGGCCATGCAGAAGGCTGACCTCGATCAGGCCAGAGAGGTTCTACATAAAACACTGGGAGATCCTAGTGCCATTCTAGGCTCTCTAGGTCAGTCCCCCATATCTGCTAAGTACATACCACCAAATGCTCGCGACGGCAGTACATCCACATGCGCTACTGCCGCATCAGTCAGAGGTAAAGAGACTACTCTGGCAACGGGTGGGAAGAACAACGCCGCGTCATCAGTCACGCAAGGGACCAGGACTTTGAAAATAAATGATGGGGCCTTTGTTGATCATAGCCCGTTTCCCCAATATGACAGTGACAGAGTTGAATACGTGCACCACGATCCACCTCCAGCAAGCCATTATGGTAACGACCGGGTTGAAAGTCCAGCGAAGGTCACCGTAACCACAAAAGGTCAGCCAGCAGTGGGTTTTGCGTCATAGATGTCAACCCGACATAAAATGACCCACGGAGGCGGCATGTCTTTGGTTAATCAAGCTTCACAGGCACCACCGTTGATCTGGTCAGTTGAAGATACAGTGGTTCACCCACCTCCTCCTAATCAAAGATATGTAAGGAGAGAAGAGGTAGAAGCAATGATCAGGGCCGCGAACCAGAGGCCTAACTTGGAGGAGGCCTACCAGGGGCCCTTCCCACCGCATATTACACATACACCTTATCCTAGGGGATATAAGAACATTACGTTCTCTACTTTCTCGGGAGAGGAAGTCGAAAATGCCGCAGCCCATTTGGTTAGGTTTCGAGTACAGTGTGGCCAGTACCAAAACGATGATAATCTGAAGTGTAATATCTTCGCTACTTCTCTATCGGGGTCTGCCTTCACCTGGTTCACTAAGCTGCAACCGGGATCAGTTACGAGTTGGCCCGCGATGGAGAAGCTGTTCAAGGAAACCTTCGGGACTATCGAGCCGGAAGTAGATCTGGCTTCACTCACTCAGATGGCTCAGCAGCCAACTGAATCTGCTGTCATGTACCTTCAGCGCTTTCAGATCCAAAAAGGAAAGTTGAACGTGATTCTGCCGGAGAAAGAACTGGTGAAGTTGGCAATCAAAGGCTTAGAGCCCCGCCAACGCAAAAAACAGCATGGAAGCATGTTCAATTCCATGGGGGAACTGATCACAGAAGTAGGAAGTTTCGAGCGCTTGCTCAGGGAAATGGACGCTATGAAAAATGCCTCAAAAGGGACATACATCCCAGGGAAATGCCGAATAGTGGCTGCGCTCAGCCATCAATCCAGTCCCTTTGATCCTTACTACAAGAGTGAGGAATCTAGTACAGTAGAGGCTGACGAGTTTGAAGAAGACGAGATTGCTGCGTTGGAACTCACCGGAAAAAAGGCTTCAACACTAAAGCAACTGAAGCTGTGCAAAGAACCGGTGAAGCTCAAGTCGGTGGTTTTCACCAAACCAGAGTTCGCAAGTTATACTTACGACGCGAACAAAGCGCATGAAATCTTGGATGAAATGATCGCCGCGAAGATGGTGAAAACCGGCTTCGGCCCATTTCCCAAACCAGAGCAGCTAAGGGGGAAGAAATACTGCAAACTCCATAATATGTGGAATCATAATACAGCCGATTGTGTTAAGCTAAAGGATCAGATCCAAATCTGGTTAAATAATGGTAGTTTGCAAGTAGAGGTGCCAACAACAGCAGCAGCGTCGGTGGACCTAGATCCCTTCCTAGATACCAGCATCAACATGGTGGACGTGGCATGGGGTGAAAAAGATCAGCAGAATCAAAGTCCAGACTATGCGGTTAAGGATTTGATAAGGGCTGGAGACAAAGCGTGAAGCGGGAATCCAAGACTCGTTTACCCATTGGTCTATGCTCGCGGTGCAAAGAAGAATGTGACACTCAAGCCCTGCATGAGGAAACATCCCAGACTGTCCAGTTTGGATCTCTGCCACCAATACGGTTAGTATCATCCTCTAGAAACTTCCAACCATGCAGCCCAAGAGTACACAGTGGTTTAGAAACTCCTTCTCCAAGGGACTCAAACTTATTCAAAAAGTTGAAGACTGCGAGGGAAGAAGGGCAAGCAGATAACGGCAAGGGGTTTTTACCAGACCTTACATTCCGCCAGTGTCAACATCCTCCATCAAAGAAGGGAGATGGTATACCCAAAAGAATGGCAAGGCGGTGGAGATGAGCTCTTCAAAGAAGAGAAAACTCCAACGAAGGTTTAGAGAAGCAAAGCGAACTTTGGAAGCACTAGATCAAGGACTAATCAAACCATCACAATTACTGAAACCTCCAGAAGAGTATCAAAGACAATTGGAGGTACTGGCCTCTGAGATATTCGTTTCCCCGCAAGTTCAGAAACCGCAGCCCAAAGTATTACGCCAAGGGCAAAAGCCATGTGCCCCGAAGATCAACGCTCAGGAGAAATCCCTAGTTCCAGGGAGGCAAGAACCGCCGCCAGCTCGTAAAGTCAATGTTTGGCGGAGAATATCTCGCGAAGGAAGAAATAGCAAGTCTTCCATCTTCGACAAGCTGGGGGGCAAAGACAATCGGTCCGTGATTGTGCAGAAAGTTCAAAACTTGGTGGTCACTCTCCCAGAGGAAGTGCCAGAGTCACTGAACCAGATTCCTATAGTACAGGAGCACGAACAAGCCAAGGCGGTGGTCCCCGCAGAGGAATCCTTGGTTGCTTTCATGGTTAAACAGTTTAACACCGATATCCCAATAGATGAACCCAAGCTCAATCTTGATGATGACATGGACGAAACAGAAATGGTGGATATCTCTTGCAATATGGTTTATGTGCTCCCTGCTAAGTATGCCTTACCAGTCGCTGCGCAGGAATGCATAGAAGTTGACGCAATTGGAGAACAGCAGTTGCAGATCACTTCAGCCGCAACAACGCCGGTGAAAGAAGCAGTGTTCCTTGAGACTGAAGAAGCTAACAGCAAGGGTCTCTTCATGAGCTTCACAAGACCCACACCCGCCATGGTGCAACACATGCGACCTTTGTATATCACAGCAGAAATTAATGGGACTAAGGTCAGCAAGATAATGGTTGATACCGGCGCGGCTGTGAATGTCATTACTACAAGGACCATGCAGCTTTTGGGAATCAAGAAGGAGAAGATCCAGTCTACCTCTCTCACATTGAAGAGCTTCGCGGGCACAGTAACTAAGACGTTAGGTTTACTGTTCCTAAAAATCAAGGTGGGTCCCTCAGAAAGCGTTTATGCGTTCTTTGTTACGGATTGTTACGCGACCTACAGTGCCATCCTGGGAAGAGATTGGATTCACCGAAGCTATTGTGTTCCGTCAACACTCCACCAAGAGCTGATTATGTGGAATAGGGTGACAAATAAGGCTGAGATAATTAAAGCAGACCCCCACCCTTTTTCTGTTTCCGCGAATTACGTAGATGCCAAGTACTACTTGGAGCCAATTACTCCATTGCAAGTCGGTAGCATCGACAATAAGGGCCGCCCCACAGGGGTGACGGCTTCTGAGTTGGCACAGTGGGGACTCACGCTTGCAAAAGAAGACCTAGCGAGGCCCGGCCATGCTGTGCCCCGCACAATGGGTAATTAATGGATTACGACCTTCCAGAGGAAGGGATAGAGGCCTTCCATTCCTTGTACAAGAGGCTATCCTCATACTTGGTGGAAAAAGAGGCCTATGATCGAGTTGCGACCTTAGAAATTGTTTATGAAGAGTTCATGGACCAAGAAGAGGAGGAAGAAGAGATTCAGCTTGCTCCAGCGGCATTGGATGACACACCTCCGAAGGTTAGGGACCCTACTGAAAAGGTCAATCTGGGAACAATTGATGAGCCTATAGAAGTGGCTATCAGCACTTACTTAGAGCCTAGCGAGACACAGAGGCTCATCGACTTATTGCTAGAATTCAAGGACTGCTTCGCGGAAAAATACGAGGACATGCCAGGCCTATCACCAGACTTGGTATGCCACCAACTACCAACGCTACCTGATAAGAGGCCTTTGAAGCAAGAGCCGCGAAGAATGAACTCAGAGACCCAAGTACTGGTCAAAGAGGAAGTTGAAAAGATGCACAAGTCAGGCATTATCAGGGTAGCCAAGTACAATCAGTGGCTGTCCAATATAGTGCCTGTTCGCAAGAAGAATGGCAAGATGAGGGTCTGCGTGGATTACAGAGACCTTAATTTAGCTACACCTAAAGACGTCTACCCCATGCCGGTGGCAGACATGTTGGTAGATGCAGTTGCAGGGCACAAACTGTTGTCTTTCATGGATGGCACAGCGGGATATCACCAGATACCGGTTGCAGAGGAAGATAGACACAAGACCGCATTCCGCTGCCCTGGGTTCACCGGAGTTTTTGAATATGTGGTCATGCCTTTTGGACTGAAGAATGCCGGAGCAACATATCAGAGAGCCATGAACCTGATCTTCCACGACATACTTGGGAAGATCTTAGAGGTTTACATTGATGACGTCGTCGTGAAGTCTAAGAAGAGTGGAGATCACTTCACGGATCTCAGAAAAGTTTTCGAGCGCATGCGACTCCACAAGCTCAAAATGAATCCCGCCAAGTGCGTTTTTGGAGTTTAGGCAGGCGATTTCCTGGGATTCATTTTCCATCAAAGGGGCATTGAGGTCCCTGAGGATAAGGCAAACGAGGTCATCAACGCATCTTCCCCGCGAACGAAGAAAGAATTACAGCGACTACTGGGTAAGATCAACTTTTTGCGACGTTTCATTTCTAACTCTGCGGGCAAAATCCAGCCCTTTTCCCCACTGCTGAAGTTGCAAGGACAAAACGAGTTTGTGTGGGAACCTAAACATCAAGAGGCTTTTGACAAAATCAAGGCCTATCTGGCGAGCCCGCCAGTGCTTGTTCCTCCCAGAGCTGGATTTCCATTAAAGTTGTATGTTTCAGCAGTTGAGGCTTCCATTGGCAGCCTCCTCGCTCAGGATGATGAAGAGGGTGTCGAACATGCCATCTTTTACCTCAGTAGGACACTCACAGATTGCGAAACAAGGTACACTCCAATGGAAAAGCTGTGTCTTACATTATACTTCTGAGCATGCAAGTTGCGGCATTACATGTTGTCCTTTACTACTTGCATCATTGCTCAAACCGATCTAGTCAAGTATATGTTATCGCGACCTATCTTGAGAGGCCGTATTGGCAAGTGGGTGCTCGCCTTATCAGAATTCTCATTACAGTATGTCCCACAGAAAGCAGTAAAGGGGCAAACCATTGCGGACTTTCTGGCACATCACCCTATGCTAGATCTCCCTGCGGTTAGAGATTTAGAGGTCGCTGTCACAAATTTAGATCGCCCAGAGTACGCCACACTGTATCAAGCCACAGTCTCACTCCAGCCCTGGGTTTTATATTTTGACGGGTCAAGAACGGATACGCTAGCAGGAGCAGGAATTGCACTGGAGAATCCGGCTGGAGATCACTTTTCGTACTCATTCCAGTTGGAGTTTCAATGTACTAACAACCAAGCAGAATATGAGTCCTTAATCATAGGCCTAGAAGTATTGGTGGAAATGGGAATTAGAGATGTACAAATACTTGGCGATTCTCTCTTGGTTATCAATCAGTTGTGCAATGAGTTCAGATGCAATAGCTTCACATTGGTCCCTTATTGGAATAGGACATTAGAACTGTTGGACCAATTTGATAACGTACATCTTGAGCACATTCCTCGCGAGAGAAATTTTGCCACGAACGAGTTGGCCCAGCTGGCAACAGGGGTAACATTGAGATATGGCGTGCGGGAGAGAATCCTTAAAGTCGAGCGTCGCACCCTTCCTTCTTGGATGGCGAGAAGAGATCCTCCAGACGATACGTCAGTCGCAACCCTAGAATCCATTGACGTGGATTGGCGCATCCCTTTGATCAATTATCTCAAGCATCCTGATCAGATAGAAGGATTCGCTATCTTGCCCTCAACTACTTCCTCAGAGGTGATGAACTTCGCAGACGAGGAGAAGATGGCATGGATTTCAGATGTGTATATGGCCACGAAGCCAAACAACTCATGCACCAAGTTCATTCTGGCATTTGTGGAGCTCACCAAGCAGGTCCAAAGATGCGATGGTTGCTCAGACGACATGGATATTTTTGGCCCAGTATCTTGAAGGATTGTATCGCGTTCGCTAAAGGTTGTTTGGACTGCCAAGCTCATGGGCCGGTCCAGCATGTTCCTAATATTCCAATGCAACCCATTATACAGCCTTGGCCTGCAAGAGGATGGGCGTTGGATTTAATTGGGATGATTCACCCACATTCATCACTTCAACATAAGTTCATCATCGTTGCGACTGATTTCTTTATAAAGTGGGTTGAAGCAGAACCTTTGAAGGAAGCATGTGGTGGCACGTTGCGACAATTCCTATTCATAAACATCATCTGCAGATTTGGGATCCCAGAAGTTTTTGTTTCGGACCGGGGGGCAGCTTTCATGGGTGGTGAAGTTGATAAACTGGCAAGAGAATGGGGAATACAGTTCATCCATTCCAGTCCATATTATGCTCAGTCTAACGGTCAAGCGGAGGCCAGCAATAAGATCATTATCAATTTGCTGAAGAAAATGTTGGAAGCTAATCCACGACAGTGGCATGAGACACTTTATGAAACTCTTTGGGCCTACCGCACCTCTAAGAGGAATCCCACCGCGACAACACCTTATGCTTTGATGTTTGGCCATGATGCAGTCCTGCCATTGGAAGTCAACGTCCAGTCATTACGAGTTCAAGAGCAACATCATCTCATTGGAGAAGACTACGTTCAGGCTATGTGGCAGGAACATGAAGACCTTAGCGAAAAACGCTTGGAGGCTTTAGATAATTTGGTCATGGAAAAGCAACGAGTCGCTCGTGCCTATGACAAGAGGACGCGGGGAAGGAGTTACAGCGAAGGAGAGTTGGTTTGGAAAGCAGTTCTCCCCCTCGGCGAAAAATTAGATGGTCGCGGCAAATGGACTCCAAGATGGGAAGGCCCGTACATCATCTATAAAATCTTAGAGAAAGGAGCTTTTCATCTCAAGGACCTAGATGGAGATGTCCATCATAACCCTATCAATGGGAGATACTTGAAGAAATACTTTCCCAATGTTTGGGACTCGGAGGAGTCGTAGACAATTTATTCGCATGAGACATGGGGGACAATTCTAGTGTTCCTACACTCACAAAGCCCATTTATGAAGGCCTGTTTTTAAGGCCCATAATCATTTCTTCGCTATGTCTAGCAACACTAGGGGGCAACACTATACCATACTAAGCCTAAACCCGCCCACTGGGCAACTTTGTATATAAATATTCATGCTATTTTATTAAAAAAAGAAAAAAAAATTATAGATACAACTCTTAGGGGACAATTCTAAGTGTTCCTACACTCACGAAGCTACTAAGCCGAGTCAGCGGCTCCGAAAGGTTTTTCCAGCTTTGCCTTGCAGGAAAGGCTGAGCTCAAGGGAAGTGTAAGAGCCACCACCGTGACCGCCACCTCCATCGGAAGTAGTTTTCATTTTGCTAAAGATGTCCTCACCATGCACGGGAAACAGTGAAAGGGTTTCAATCTCCTGGTGATCTTTTCCTCTTTGTTCCATGAAAGTTTGTTCTACATTCATGTCAAAGAAAGTAGAACTAGTTCCCGCTTCAGCTGAGATTGAACAATCCCTAGCACTATTCTCCATGTTCATAGATCCATAACAGCCATAGTTCCCTATCTGCCTGTTAAAAGCAGTCATCACACCAGCAGAAGAAGCAGAAGCAGGTGCAGAAGATCCAAAGTTAATATACTGATCCTCATGTTTCCAATTGGTAACATTATCAGCACCAACAAGCCCTGATCTTTGCATGGGCACATGAACATTCGAAGTGGACCTCTTCTTCTGCTTCTCCCGAGCCCTTTGGTTCACGAACCAATAATAGACGTTCTTGACCTCGATCTTGCTGTACCATTTCAGCTGGAGATAGATCCTTTGAATCTGCTCTATAGTTGGGGATCTTTCGCCCTTGTTGTAGAAAAGCTCCTTGAGGATTCTTATCTGATCTGTAGTAGGAATCCACCTAGTACTGCTCCTCCTGCGAAGCATGTTAGCACTACTCCCGGCTACTTTGTTACTTCCTCCATCCTTGGTTGGATGCCGGTTTTGTGGTTCCATTGGTGATGGATTGAGAGAATGCAAAAATTGAAGAGTGGTGATGATGAGTAATTAAGAAAGATTGCTGTTAGAAATATTCGAGTTGATGAAACGATTTTGGGATTGGAAATTTGGGTTTATAATGTGGAGGAAGATATAGGCATGCAAATATCCGTCCTTGGATGGACGGTCAAAGAGAAGAGTCAAACTAAGTGTCAGTAAAGCGTGATTAAAGTTGCCATAAATCTCGGAAAGAATGGATTAGCAGCATGTGAGGGAACCGAACGGTTTTCGAGGAGGTAATTGTTCTTTTCACGAGATTATTTTTTCACGGTGGAATTTTCAACAGCTAATTAATGCAACTTGAGTTGGGGCCAGCAAGTGGATCCAAAAGATAAATATTTTCTCAAAACCCTCATCGCGAGGCTCGTTTTAACGCAGAACATATTTTAAAAGTTCATATTGTTTTCAATATACAACTATGGGGGCCTATATTTGAGGCCTTGCGAGACACAATTCTTGGCTTCTCACGGATATTGGAATATCAGGATAAAAAAATATTATTGTATTCATAAAGTGGCTTTGCGGCCAAAAGCAGTACATTCATTACAAAGCCAAAGGTGGCTAAAATACAAAAACAGGAATCCTCGGATATCTTTTGAATCTTTCCTCAAGTGGAAGCAGCTATGGAATCCAATATCGAGTTAAACAACGCCATTATACCAAGGAGAGGCAAACTTCAGGGAAGGAAAAAGAGAAGTAACGGAGCCTCCGCGCCCCATTTACATAGAAGCGGTAGAGGAATACAACATAGGCTTGACCAACACCATTATCCATGAGAAAGGGAGACTCCAGTGAGAGAAAATGGAGCATCCAAGCCCCCTCAATTAGAAGCAGCTATGGAATCCAACGTCGGTTGAGCGGCGCCATTATCTCCGGGAAGGGCAGAGAGTGAATGAACCGAATATCAGCTTGAGTCTCTGCACCCCCTCTAGCCATGGTAACCACCATTAGTTGGACGTGAAGTATAGGAACAGCCATTCTGTAGCTTGAACCCATTCCTTCAAAGAGCCCATCCCTTCTCATCCCTCTAAGATTCTTTCAAGAAGAGAAAGGGGGAGAAGGAGGTGAGAACCAAAGCCTTTTCCATCTGGAGGGCACAACATGGGCCGGGTCCAGAAGGAAGGAAACAGAGGAGGAAAGATGAACCACAAAGTGGCCTTCCTCCCTTTCTCCGTTTCGCTCCGCGTGTGGGATCCTAACAAAAATGATCTCGCATGATCGTGGATCCCACACTCGGAGCCCCCTTGTGTTTCTAAACCAATCTGAAGCCTGGCATAGTTATTGCAAAATTCCAGAAGGGCGAAACAAGGGGTTGCCTAAGATTACGCCATAAGGCCTAACCCAGGCTTAAGATTACGCCATAAAGCCTAAAAATTTAGAGGCTAAAGGTCATTTCATGAGGGGAAGATTTGTGAAGAAGGAGAAAAAGAAGCATGAACTAAAAGGACATTTCTTGAATATTTCAGAAAAGCTGTTGTGAGTATTCCCTTCCCAAAATACAACTATTTATAGGGACTTCAGGCAAATCCCCACCCTTGGATGAAGCTCAATTTCAAAACTGATGACAGTAAATCGAGATTAGTGATTCCAAATCTCGAGAAAAAAATGGACTAGCAGCATGTGAGGAGACCGAACGGTTTTCGAGGAGGTAACTGTTCTTTTCACGAGATTATTTTCTTTACGATCGTTGTTTTTCAACGAGTGATTAATGCCTTAAATCTCGGAAAAGAAGAGATTAATAGCATGTGGGAAACCGAACGGTTTTCGAGGGGGCCTACAAAGATTGACTCGCAAAGCTCAATTTCAAAAAAAGTTCTTCCACGTGGCGTTTCGCCGCAATAGCACCAGCTTCGGCCTGAATGGCCCGTTCTCTGATACGGGCCAGGTTACAGCCCATTTCTTCAGAAGCAGCCAAAGGTTCATCGAGTTGAGCTTCTTCTGCAACAATCGCATTCTCAACAAAGGCTAAATGTGCTTGGAGGTTCTCGATTTGAAATTTGAAGTCGGACCTTTGGATTTGTAGTTCCCGTAGGCGGATGGCTCGCTCATTTAAAATATCGCGGGAGAGGTCCATTTCTTGAGAGACACTATTCAAAGCCTCTTGAGCGTCGTGAGCCTGGGTGTTCATGGCCGATTGACGTCGGCGGGCCATATCAAGTTCATTCAGCAGAGAGTCGATAGCACTAAATTGCCATGAAGTCAAAGCTTTCTCCTGGCGGAGATACCTTAGAGCTTCTAAAACTCGCGGGAGGATGTCAGTCTCCAATACCCAAGGACCTAGATGTTCACGAAGCACCAACTTAGCCTCATCCACAGTAGAAGGAGGAGTTACCTCCAACACCCTCATCAATCTCTCGAATCTGGTAGGAGGAGGAGGCGGGGGAGGCGCCACAGGATCACGAACCACCACTGCAAATGGGTGGACAGCTTCCTCAATTTCTTCGTCTTCAACAGGTTGGTCTGTCCCTTCAGTCGCAGGAGAATCTGGAAACTCAACTCGCGGCTCACCATAGGCAAGTGGAGTAGATTCAAGCATAGAGCCCTCAGCTCCGACGGTTGTCTCATTTATTCGCAAGACTTGGGGGGCACCACCTCCGTCAGTATCATTTTCCATCTCTGGGACGACTGTCCCGCCGATAGAACCCTCAACTTTTGCAGCCACCTCTTCGGTACAAATAGAATCCTGGTCAGATTCAGAAATGTCAGAGAGTGGGGTTGGATCAGAAAGGGAAATGGAAAACATTGGCCAACAGTGGCTTACCTCTCGAGTTGTCGGGTCAATATCTGGTATGTGGTCTCCAAGAGGAAGAGGCCTCACCTCATTCACCTCTTGGACCTCTAGTGCCGTGAGAATCTCTGTCGTCATCAGTTCCTCGTAAGCGGCAGAAGCCTCAGAGTGGCCTTCCACGCTTTCATACTCTGAGGACTCATCATCGGAGATCGTTATTAAAATGGTAGGACCTTGCAGATGCTCTGTAGATGTGGGAGACGGAAGAGGCGCCACGGGGTTAGTTGATGCTTGAACTAGCGAGAGAGTTGGCTCTTCTGCAGCGGCTGAGGATCTAGCCTCGCTCAGGCGAGAGGGATCAGTGGTCCTCTGACGAACCTGTCAAAAGATACATAATGAAGATCCTGCATAGATTCTAAAATTTAAATAGAATAAGACGGGGCCGGAGTTTACCAATCGCATTCCCAGAGTTTCGTCATCTTCAAAACTCTCTTCGACGGATTGAGCTCGATCGCGTTTGCAAGCAAAGATAGCAGTGGCCTGCACGACAAAAGAATCACAACTCAAAAAGGGGGAAAGCACCAAAAATGCAAGTTTGGGATCGTTCTTAACCAAATTACCTCAGCAGAATCTTCATCATGAGAAGATTCTCCCTCAGGAGTCCCCTCTGCTATTGCCTTTTGTTTCTCGGCCTGAACAGAGGCTGTCTTGCTCCGGGTAGTTTGCTGCAAAACACACTCAGGAATAAGAGCGGGAAAATCAAGACAAGGAAAAGGAATGGTGAAGAAAGACAAAAACTTACTGTTGCCCTAGGCTCATGGATTTGTATCCCTGCATACGATGAGCGAGATGGTAGAGTAAGTCGCCGAGGTTGTGCTGTAGGGTTGGAGAAGCGCTCAAAAATCTTGCGGTCCTCCGGACCAGGACTACTCATTCCACGAAAGATCTGGACGAAGAGTTCGTCATGTGGCAGGGCCCAACAGTTCACAGACAC
Organism: Rosa persica; assembly: GCA_025331145.1. NCBI lineage: Eukaryota > Viridiplantae > Streptophyta > Magnoliopsida > Rosales > Rosaceae > Rosa > Rosa persica. Next base: position 9,287,324 of record WFKR01000004.1, read on the forward strand.
TTCTTTCCACCAATCAACATAATCATTGTCGACATCGTTGAGGGGATACAGCGCTCTGACCCAAGGGGGAATCACTATCAAAGTAAACTGACTCTGAAAGGAGGCAGACCCAGGTGGGGCTAATCTCCGCCAAGAGGTGTAGTAATTAGCAGAATCAACCAGAGGCCAGGGTACCAACTGGGCCAACCCAAATTGGCGAGCAAAGTGGTTATGGGCATAGAGCTCATAACTTACGCGGTCGGTGGTAAGACGAATATCCGAGCAGGAGATGGCTCGACGAAAGGCCAAGAGGGCTCTTTCACTATGATCGCGTCCACTGGGCAGAAAGCCATCATCAAGGGGAGGAGGGAATCGCCTAGAAAGGACTATTTTTGGGTCCGGCATCTCTCCCAACAAGTACAAGTAAATAAAACACTCGGAGTAGGGTAGAGCTCGATGCCTTATGTTGCCACAAAGCCAGTTCCCCAAAAGGGAATCGACTGGAGGTTCATTTGGAATATCACCGCGACGGAAGTGAGGGAAATAAATCTGCAACCAAAAGGCAAGGATCCAGAATGGACCACTAATGTCGGTATCAAAGGGGCGCATTACAGCTCTATAAAGGGAGCGATATAACGAACCCAATACAGGTTGCCCAAGGCCAATGCAAATACCATTGTAGAGAGCAGTGGCCAGAGAATTCCAGCGCCCAGTAGGTTTGTTGGAAGAAGTGCAAAAGATAAATTTGCAAAGCCAGAATTCCAGGAATGCGATACCTCCTGTATGGTCACACTAGGTGCGGTAATAATCACGCCAGACAGGGTAGGATTTACTGTGATGCCCCCGACCAGCCATATCCATTCTCAAAGGAAATTGAATACCATCAAACTGACCATGCACATAGGGGTCAAAATCAATGGGCAACCCCGTGATGGTAAGAACATCCAGCAGAGTTATGCTCATCTGCCCAAACCGAAAATCGAATGTATTGCTGGAAGTGTTCCAGAAGCAAAGAGCAGCGGCAAGCGGTGCAGGGCTAGTATTATGGGGAAGACAGAAGCATAGATCGATGGTTTGGGTGATACCCACCGCATCCCATCGGGCCAAATCTCTCACTCGGACCTCCTGATACCAAACCTTTTCCTCGAGAGTGATGGTAGGCCAGAAGCCCACTTTCCTCCTTGGTCCCCAACTGCTAAAATCACCAGGCACCTGCTGAAGAGCCACTATAGGACGGCGGATGGGAAGCCCATAATAGGCCATAGCATCATCTGGCAAACGATCGCGAGGTGTGGGACCCAAACCCGCTTGACTATCACCTCCACCAAAGCTCATCAGTCGACTTCTCTCCTCTCTGGTCTGACTTCTACATCGAACACTCATGTTAGTCCGCCATGTGAATGTGGCTTTCTCAGTGATTTCATCTGCCTGATCGATAACGAATGGTTTCTTGGATGTCATTTCTGGGTCACAAGGAACACTTCTCCATTACACCTTGATTTATAGCTCAAGTGTTTTTGGAGATTAATTTATTAAATGGGCCAGTGAGTGGCCCTAGTTGATAATTAATGAATCACTATTCTATCTTGAGAATCGCATCTAAGGCGACAGTGAAGATATTCCACATTTTCCTACCACCGCAGGGCCAACATAATGGCCTGATATTTTGTTTTAATAAAACATGATTAAAACCAATGCGGTTTTAGATACTAAAGTTGTAGCAAATATGGTGGTTTCATTTCGTCACATGTCATGATGACGATAGCCATGATTCAATCATCCTCTTCAGCATAAGATTCGCGAAGGATTAAATGGCAGCAAACAGTTTGCTATTCAACATCTTATTTTGCCAAGTACTATAGGCCTTGATCAAACTTGATCTAGCCAGCAAAAAGGCTCCAAACACCTACATTTGAGAAAATCAACAGAGAGCCAGCGATCAAGGCAGATGCTTGCTGCTATACACATGGCGAAGCTACCACCAAAGAAGAGAAAGATCCTCATTCGCAATCAAAAGCAGTCTCCTTCGCATGGGGGGCATGCTAAAGTTCTGATATCCTACAACCTGCCTAAGTTTCGCCAATTCACTGCATACCAGACATCAGATACTGGGGCAATAAAGTTGGCAAAGAAAGCATCAGTTCATGACAAAGGCAATTCAGATTGTGGCATCCAAGCTTTATGGCCTATTTAGAGGCCTATATGGAATCAATCAAGTAATTTCAGTCAAGCCAATACAAGTGGCTTCAGAGCAACAATATTATACGAGTGGTACTGATTCAAGACCTCTTCAATCAAGACTAAGACCTTTGACTTCGAGGTCTGGGGGGCAATGTTTGGACCCAAAATGAGCATTTTGGCCTGACAAGGCACGTCTTGGAGAAATCGAGCAAATATCAGTGGCTCAAGCTATATATTGTCAACAAGTTCGAAATATATATTTAGAGGCTAAATAAAGCCTACTATGGAAGCGTGGAAATGAAAAGTCAACTTTAGCACATTTTCCTACTTCGGCTAGGAGAAACCGAGCTAAACAAGGAAGGAGGGGCGGCAGACTAACCATCCGAACTTCAAATTAGTTGAAACTTTTCCGATTCATTCTAGACATCCCAATGATCATTTCTTATGAAGAGTGCTAGAGCTTGTTTGAAGTGGAAAACCTTCAAACAATCAGTCCAATTTTCTGCAGAAGCAAAACTGGAAAACTGGACCTGTAAGGAGTCCAGTAGCATTTTCGGCCCAACCACATGGAAATAAATTCTGAAATTTTACCACAATAATCTACATCCATGGTGGATCATTTCATATGAAGAAGGCAAAAGTTAAATATGAATTTTTAGTGGAGATAAAAATTAAAGGAATAAAGAAATGTTAGTGCTCACCTAACAAAATCCACTAAGTGTTAGTGAATTTGGCCTAACAAATCCACTAAGTGTTAGTGAATTTTGCCTAACCCACTATGATTTGTTTAAAGGCCAAATAGTGTTGCTTGGAAGCCTATATATAGAGGCTACAACAAGTATCATCTCACCAATTCACTCATCAAAACATCTATAAGATGATCTAAGTTCTCTCTAGAGCAACCTCTCTAAGAGCAATTCCTCTCCTTCTCTTTCTCTTATCGGTGATCACACTCTAAGTTCTAGTCTCCTTAGGAGCCAACTTTCAGTACCACCAAATCCTCTGTCAAAGTGCTTCGGTCCTAGTCTCCTTGGGAGCCGACTGTAGTACCACGACCACAACGGTTACGGAACCAGCCAAGCAAGGATAACGCCCTCGCAAACCAGCCAAGCTAGAGTCACGCTTTAGCAAGTTCTCCTCACTTCCCAGTGGTTTTCGCTCTGCTCGATCTACAACATCGAGTATCGATTGTGATTTTGAAAAAGCTCAGCAAAAGTCCTCGCCAAGAGGCACAAAGAACCACACGACGAGGTTGGTGCTCTCCTCGTCCACAATCGCTCAGAAGAAGTCAGGTCAAGGGACACCCCCGACGACTGCACCCGAACGGTGCTGGCACTCCCACGCAAGAAAAGAGACTGTTGACCAGCTCAAGAAAAACTGGAGCCAAACAACTCCCATCTCTAAGAGCACTTCCGCTTGGTTATTGGTGCATTGATACTCCAACTGGAAAGAGTATGAAAAATGATCTCCATATGGGTTCTCTAGCGCAACGCCCGCTCTGGCCAAGGTATCTATTCTTGAACAGTCAAAGTATAGCACCCATGGTTGTAACATAACAGCTATCAAGGAATTGTCGTAGTGTTCCCGACTGGATATTCCACACAGGTCTTCCAAAGAATTTGCGGCTACTTCGAGTTCGCGAATCTCGCTAGCATCCAGCATTGGATGATGCGTTAGAAAATCTGTGATGGCTTGCCTTTTCACAGCTTTTTATAGAACATACTGCAAAGAGAACTTTGAAAGAGCCCAGACCCATTTGCCAATCCGGCCCCTAAGAATGGGCCACGACAACATGTATTTGACCAGGTCGGTTTGAGCAATTATGCATGTAGTGAACGACAACATGTAGTGTCGCAGTTTACATGCAGAAAAGTATAGCGTTAAACAGAGCTTTTCCATCAGTAAATACCTGGTTTCGCAGTCCGTTAGCATTCTACTTAGGTAGAAAATGGCATGTTCCATACCCTTTTCATCATCCTGTGCTAATAAGCTACCGATTAAAGCTTCTGCCACGGAAATGTAGAGCTTGAGTGGACAACCTGGCTTCGGAGGAATAAGGACCGGTGGATTTGCGAGATAGGCCTTTATTCTATCAAAGGCCTCTTGTTGTTTTTCTTCCCACACAAATTCTTTCTACCCTTGTAGCTTCAAAAGGTGGGAGAAAGGTTGAATCTTCCCAGTGGAGTTGGAGATAAACCGCTGTAAGAAATTGATCTTTCCTAACAACCTCTGTAGCTCCTTTATGTTCGCAGGGACGAAGCATGACCACCGCTCTGGCTTTATCCTTGGATACTTCAATACCCCTTTGGTGTACAATGAATCCCAAGAAGTCCCCTGCTTGAACTCCAAACACACACTTTGCAGGGTTCAACTTCAGCTTGTGGATCCACATGCGCTCAAAAAACTTTTGCAAATCTGCGATGTGGTTTCCCCGCTGCTTTGATTTTGACGACCACGTCATTAATGTAAACATCCAAAATCTTTCTAAGGATATCATAGAAGATTAGGTTCATTGCTCACTAGTATGTGGCCCCTGCATTTTTTAGGCCAAAAGGCATGACTACGTATTCGAAAACTCCAGCGAAGCCTGGGTATCTGAACGCAGTTTTATGCCTATCCTCTTCTGCCACTGGAATTTGATGATATCCGGAGGTTCCGTCCATAAAGGACAGGCGTTCATGACCAGCTATTGCGTCTATCAACATATCCGCAACTGGCATGGGGTAAACGTCCTTAGGAGTGGCATTATTGAGGTCGCGGCAATCGACTCACACTCTTATTTTGCCATTCTTCTTCCGAACTGGGACAACATTGGATAACCACTTATTGTACCTAGCGACCCTGATGATTCCCGACTTATGCATCTTCTTGACTTCCTCCTTGACCAAAACCTGGGTTTCCGAGTTCATCCGCCTAGATTCATCTCTCACTGGATTTTGACTTGGGATAGTCGGCAGCTTATGACAGACCAAGTTAGGAGATAAACTTGGCATGTCTTCATACTTTTTCGTGAAGCAGTCCTTATACTCCCGCAAGTCAATGAGCCCCTGTTTTTCTTCGGGATCTAAGTTGGCACTGATTGCTATCTCCATTGGCTCGGTCTCCATTCCTAAGTTCACCTTTTATGTAGGGTCTCTAACCTTCGGAGGAGTATCGTCCAACGATGCTGGAGCCAGCCAAATGGCCTCCTCCTCTTCTTCATGATCAGAGAAATCCTCACTGATGTACTCCAATGTTGCCACTTGTGCATAGGCCTCTATTTCGACTAAATATGAAGATAATCTATCATATAAAGAATGAAAGGCATGTATCTCTTCCCTTGAGAGGTCGTGATTCATTGATCACAGCTTAGATATGGCACTGTGTGTCCGGGCCTTTCGAGGTCACCTTTTGCCACCGCGAGCCCCCATTGTGCCAGGTCAGAGGTCGTCACCCCTGTGGGGCGGCCCTTATCATCGATACCCTCAACCTCCAAAGGAGATATTGGTTCCAAGTAATACCTTGCATCCACATAGCTAGCGGACACCAAGAAAGGTCATGGGTCAGCCTTGATCACCTCTGCCTTGTCTGCAACTCTATCCCAAATAATTAGTTCTTGATGCAAGGTAGACGAGACACAGTAACTCCGATGGATCCAGTCACGACCCAGAATTGCACTATATGCTGCATAGCAGTCGGTGACTAAGAAGGCGTAAACCCCTTCTGCTGGACCTACTTTCACTTGTAGGAAGATCAAGCCCAATGTCTTGGTCACTGTCCCTGCAAAGTTCTTCAGTGTAATTGATGTAGACTGGATCTTCTCTTTCTTGATCCTCAATAGCTTCATGGTCCTGGTGGTCAAGACATTGACAGCAGCGCCGGTATCCAACATAATCTTGCTAACTTTGGTGTCGTTCACATCTGTGGTGATGTATAATGGCCTCATATGCTGCACCATTATCATCGTTGGTTTGCTGAAGCTTATGTCCTGACTCCTTCCTGCTGCGTTTTCTAGCTTCGGTGAAAAGACTTTTGGAAGCATTGAAGCCGCTGAAGTTATCTCGAGCAATTGCTTGTTTGGAGCCTCCCCCTCCACTGTAGAGCATTCATGAGTCGCTACTGGTAGTGCATATTTCGCTGGCAGTACGTAGACCATGTTACACGCCAGCTCCGCTATTTCAATTTCAACCGCCTCTTTCGCAGGAGAATCCAAATTTTTTTCTTCAGCAAACTTCTTCACGACGTATGTTAGTAATGACCCGTCTTCTTGGACCAAAGCTTTCTCCTGTGCAGTTACTACGTGGACAGTTTCGCCCCTCTATGGTTGCAAAGAATCCTCTCCTAGGCTCATGACCACTATGCTTTGGACTCTCTTGGGCCTCCACTGTGTAGTCGCAGCCTGTCATCCTTAGCGCCCAGCCTATCAAAGATCGAAGGCTGCTTATCTTTTCCCTCACTAGATATCCTTCGCCAGACGCTGATCTTACACGCTGGCAGTGATTCTTGCCTCACGGGGATTCGGGACTTCTCCTGTTCATCCTTCCTACCAGCACTGGGTTTTGAAGCTCGCTACAACCTCTCTGATCGCCACTAAGGAGCTCGTGGGGAAACTAGCTTTTTGCAGGTCAATGCCTCCACTTGGCGCTGGTATTCTTCCGGAGATCTCACCAGCTGTGACGGTTTGATCAACCCCTGATCCAGCGCTTCCAAGGTTCGCCTAGCCTCTCCAAACCTCCGCTAAAGTTTTCTCTTCCTTGAAGGGCTGATTTCCACTGCTTTGCCCTTTCTCTGGGTATACCATCTCCTTTCCTTGGAATTGGATGCCGGCCCCGGAGGAATATACGGTCTGGTCACAGAGTCTGACCGCTCACTTGCTCATTCTTCTTCTCTCGCGACCTTCAATTTTTTGAACAAATTAGAGTCCTTAGGAGAAGAAGTTCCAGATCTAGCGAGCACTCTCGGGCTATCTGGCTGGAAGCTTCTAGAAGGTGCGGGTAACCTCATTGGTGGTAATGAACCAAAGCGCACAGTCTGTTCGTTCCCTTCATGCAAAGCCTGGACATCGCATTCCTCTTTGCACCTTGAACATAGCACAACAAGTGGAGCCGGCCTTGATCTCCGCTTTACAAACTGTTTCGTCACCTTTTCTAAGCCCCCAAGGGCTCGATCTGGGTTTGAACTCTATTGATCCTTTGTGTTTCAAACTAAGTCAACAATGTTGACTCCAGTCTTTGGAGAAGGATCCAAATCTACTAGCACTCTGTTGTCGGTGTCTCAACCTGCAACATCCCATTATTCAACCAGATCTAAATCTGATCTTTCAACCTGATACAGTCGGCTGTATTGTGATTCCACAAATTATGGAGCTTACAATACTTCTTTCCTCCCAACTGCTCAGGTTTGAGGAAAGGTCCGAAGTCAGTTTTTACCATCTTGCCAGCGATCATCTCATCTAGGATCTCATGAGCTTATTCTCATCGTAGGTGTAGCTCTCAAACTTGGGTTTGGTGAACACCACTGACTTGAGTTTCACCGGTTCTTTGCTCAGCTTCAGCTGCTTCAGCGTTGATGCCTTTTTTCCGGTAAGCTCTAGCGCTGTTACCTCGTCCTCTTCAGACTCTTCAGCCTCTACTAGGCTGGATTCCTCGCTCCTATAGTAAGGATCATAGGCGCCTGAGTAGTGGTTCACTGTTGCCACAATCCTTCGCTTCTCCTAAATGTACGTTCCTTTTGAGGAATTATTCATAACATCCATTTCTCTTAGCAAATGTTCAAAGCTTCCAACTTCCATGATCAGCTCCCCCATACAACTGAATGTGCTCCCGTGTTGCTTCTTACGCTGGCGAGGCTCTAAGCCTTTAATTGCCAATTTCACCAGCTCTTTTTTTGGTAGAATTACGTTCAACTTCCCCTTCTGGATCTGGAAGCGCTGAAGGTATGAAACAGGGGATTCAGTTGGCTGCTGAGCCATCTGAGTAAGTGAAGCCAGATCTACTTCTGGCTCGATAGTTCTAAAAGTTTCCTTAAACAGCTTCTCCATCGCTGGCCAACTCGGGACTAATCCTGATTGCAACTTAGTGAACCAAGTGAAGGCCGAACCCAACAAGGAAGTAGCGAAGATATTACACTTCAGGTTGTCATCGTTCTGGTACTGGCCACACTGTACTCGGAACCTAACCAGGTAGGCCGCTGCATTTTTGACCTCCTCCCCTGAGAAAGTGGAGAATGTAATGGCCTTGTATCCTATAGGATAAGGTGCCTGCGAAATATACGGTGGGAAAGGCCCCTGGTAGGTCTCTTCCAGATTGGGCCTCTGGTTCGCTGTCTTGATCATCGCTTCTACCTCATCCCTCTTTATATATCCCGGGTCAGGAGGAGGTGGAGCATGAACTTCTGTTTCACCCGCTGGCCATGGCAAAGGTTGCATCAACTTGAGAGGTAACGCCTGCGATGTAGAGCCTATCGACAGTTCACCGCCTACGCGAGTTGACTGGGACGCGAAGTCTACAGCCGTTTGACCTTTTACTGCTATGATCTTCGTGAAGCTTCTAACTTGGTCAATTCCTCCCTGAGTTTCTAGGGATTCTTCGAATGTGCAATCGACCCCATCGCTGTCGTATTGAGCAGCTCTGGCTAGATCAGCGAAAGTTCCTTTTCCAATCCTCCAGGTCCCGCTCCCCTGCATTACTGGCGATGCAAGCTTTTCTTTTCCGTCGCTGCCGTGAATACTTGCCGCTAGCCTGGCTGTGGTGGCATTCGTCGCTAACCCAGGAGAGGTCGCGTTGCCACCGCTAGTTTTTTCCAGGACACTTGGTGGCACGTATTTGCCAGACGCGAGGATTGCCCTATGGAGCCTAGAATGGCGCTGGGGTCTCCCAGTGTTTTGTATAGAACCTCCCTGGCCTGGTCTAGATCGGTCTTCTGCATGGCAACTTGGGTAGCAAAGTTGGAACCCTCGCTTCTGATGGCCGCAATGTCTGTGGCGATGTGCTTGCTAGCTGCCAAAAGCTCATTGTGTTTCTTCTACATTTTTTGGTTTATGCTATCCACTCTCCCATGTGTCATTTATGCCCCTAGCTCGAGCTTTTTCATTGACGTTGTGAATTCGTGGAGCCGGCGGCGATCCTTTTCAAGGCCCTTTTTCATATTTTCATGATATGCGGCAAAATTCTGTTGAAAAATACTGAGCCGCTCTTCTAGTGTTGCATTCTCTGGTATGAGAAAGGTAGGGCACGTAGTCGTCAGTCGTAGCCGTACTCGTGGCTACCTGAGTAACGTTAGACGTATCGCTAGCCTAGTTAGGCTGGTTGATGAGAACCTTCTCTCTTCTAGTAGCAGCTTGTTGACTTCCTCCTTGCTTGGTTGCCATCTTGGTTGATGGTGAATTGAGAGAAAATCTTTGGCTTACTACTTCTTCAGAAAGACCATGATAGTCTGCACGTGAGTGCGGTCTGAACCTGGAGGTCTTATGTGTTGAGCAACTGGCGTAACCCTTTTGATATAGGTTTGTGCATGACTTCCTAATGGCTGCAATCGCTAAGAAATGCTATATACCAGATGTGATCCCACTGGGTGTGCCAAAATTTTTGGCTCCAGTTTTGGTGTAGCTGGTCAACAGTCTCTTTTCTTCTGTGGGCGTGCCAGCACCGTTCGGATGCGGTCGTCGGGACTGTCCCTTGACCTGAATTCTTTTTACGATTATGGACGAGGAGAGCACCAACCTCGTCGTGGGATTCTTTCTGACTCGTGGTCAGGACTTTGCTGCAATTTCTTCTTGTTCACATAATCGATACTCAATATTGTAGATTGAGCAGAGCGAAATCACCGGGAAGTATTGAGATCTTACTAAAGCGTGACTTTAGCTTGGCTGGGTTGCGAGGGAGTTACCCTTACTTGGCTGGTTCTGTAACTGTTGTGGTCGCGGCACTACCGTCGGCTCCCGAGGAGACTAGTACTGATGTACGTTGACAGAGGGTTCGGTGGTACTAACAGTCGGCTCTTGTGGACACTGGGACAGAGTGTGATCACCTGTAAGAGAAGAAAGGTTGTTTGTTCCGGAGAGGCTTGGATAATCGTAGAGATTAGTTGATGAATTGGTTGTCTTTGTTTTCTCGTGCTAGCCTCGGATATAGGCTATTCTGTGAGTTCCCAATCCTCAGAAAAGTGTAGAATATTCTATTCTCGACCAAGGATATCTGATCTGCAGGAGCATTATCTAGTGAATCATAATGAATATCGCAAATTAATTGTTAATTAATCTGGATATAGCTAAAATAGGAGCTGTCACGCCCCGAATTTTAGAATAAACATTCAAAATCCGAAAACATGAAAATTACCACAACTCAAAATAATCATCCTGAAAATTTCTTTTCTTAACAACCTCACCACACGCAATAAAATCAAAACCGAATTTTAGTCTCAGTTCATTATTATAATTCAAATACAAAAGGAACTGTAAAGCTCTGAATGAGCATACACACCTCACAACTAAATGAAATAACAATAACTGCTGTAAGACGTAAGCAGCTCGGTCACCTCCCTGGTTATCCTGACCTGCAGGAATATCCGCTACACCATTTGAATAGTGTACCGGGATTGCAACAACACAAAACCCGGTAAGCTTATGAAAGCTCGTATGAGTAAAGAGAAAGGGATGTTGTTTAATTTAATCATAATTAATTCCACTCAAATCAACACTCCACAATTTCCACAACCACGAAGTACTAACAATCTCAATCAAACACCAATTAAAAAAATCAAGACAAACCCCAACTCACACCTTTCTTCACAAAACCTCAACATCGTATTTATAGAAATACAATACTTGACAGACTAGAGCTCTAACTGAATCGTAGCCCGTCACCTGGCCTAGGTTATGGCATCTGACATATTTATCATTATCGTATTTCATCAATATGTATACATACATACATATTTAGAACGTCCGATAATTTCACATACTCAACCAATCGTATCCTATCATCCACCCAGGATTAGAGCGTCCGACTACCCCACACCGGTCATTACGTCGACCCTAAACCCATAAATGAGTACAACATATTATATCACATACTGAAATCAACCCAACCAAGATACACAATATTATTATGAAATTTCACAATTGAAATATAATCAATTCATCAATTCAACTCAATCATATCATCACTCAACAATCCACTCATCAATATATATTTTTCACGTAAATATATATATATATATACACACACACGTAATCATCCACTCAGGAATGACCACTAATACCATCTATAGTTCACACAAGAAAATCGTGAAATTTATTTGTATAATTAAAATTCATTTTACTTACCTATGGACCGTAGTGATTCAAGTCCATGAAATTTTAAAAAAAAAATATTTAATCCGCAAATATTTTTCACACAATTACCAAAAATAAATAAATTTAAAACGCTCGGTTCGTAATATGAAATTTCGAAATTCCCGCTGCGTCTTCAATAAATATAACTCACAACAATCCAAAAGCTCGTCAACTCAAACCGTCAAGTACCAAATCAAGTACGGTCTTTACTTAGCAACGAAGCACGAAATAAACCTAAATGATGATCCAACTGTCGGATTTCAAAATAACGATAATCCAACGGTCGGATTCTAAAATAAAGACAATCCAACGGTCGGATGGAATTTAAATGAATCCAACGGTTAGATCCTAATGGATCACCCTTGGAAACATCCTATCAAAACTATACGAAAATCCGATGGAGGGATCTTCACTAATCGTCTCCCGAATCACTGTTTTACAATTATACAAAGATCCAACGGTCGGATCTTCGCCCGTGACCACACAAAGTCATCTAGACAGTCATATGAACATCATATTAAAATTTGAAATAAAACCGATGGTCTGATCTCCGTAAATCTCAAACCGAAGGTAAATTATAAAACCGTAAATAGTAACATCAAAACAGAAATTGACTATTTATCAACTTTTTCTAACATGACCAAGTTATATATCAAAACACTCGTATTGATGCATAGATCATCGTCCAGATAATATAAATTCAAAATTTGGTCCGACGCACCGCAGCACGCGGCGGTCAACGCCGGTCAACCACCTCCGATGCAAAAGTCGTCAACTACAAACTTCTTCAAAATGAAATTGTGAACAACTTTAATACCTGATTTTTTCGGAGATGAGGTCTAGATCATCCTAGATCAGACTTTGAAGTTGGATTAATCTCGGCCCTCTGATCAGTCTCCAGATCAAATCAGGGACGTCGAAATCTTCAACTCTTGATCTACCACTCTACACTCAAAATCGTGATGCAAGCCACATATGGGGATGATCAGGAGGAAGAGCACGTCACGAAAATGGGGAGGATCAGGCCCATACAACGCCGGCACCGTCGAGATCCAACAGTGTCGGGCGTTCTGGGCTGAGCTGCTCCGATCTCCTGCTTGCGGCGAGCGGGGGCTGCAACGGGGTCGACAGGGAGGCAAGCGATGTTGGTCTGAGCGGCCTCGCGGTGGTTTCGTCGCAGTTGGACGTCGGACGGCGCCAGTGCAATCGGGTCGGGTCGCGCGGGTCCGGGTCGGGTCGGTCGAATTTTCTTCAGTCCTTTGGGCTTCAGCCGAGAGAGAAGAGAGAGAGAAATTTTTGATATTTTTTTTTGTTTTCTGAAATTTCCAAAAAAAATCTTATATTTATAGAAAAATTTCGATTTTCAAATATTCATAACTTATTCATACGAGCTACGAATAATATGTTCCACTTATGCACGAACTCGTATCGACGAGCTCTACAACTTTCATGAATGAAGTTTTCCCAAATTTTGAACGTATAAAAAGTTGATTTTCACAACCCCCTAAATAACGTTCATTTTCGAAAATAAAATCATTCGAAACCAATTTTCTCAACCCACGACAATCCAAATAATCTCAAATGTCATAATTCAATTAATATAACAATTATTGAATTACATAAATTTCTTATATGAAAATCTGGGTCTTCACAAGAGCAAAGCTGACTCCTCACTGGCCGCGGTCAGTTGGGATATAGTTGTTTAGTCTTATCTCCGCGAGCGCATCGCATTAATGGTGCACTAATATAGTCATGATGCTATATTCCTGTTTTTCTGCAAAAGTGATTAGATCTCATAGCACGCCTAACATCCTTCTTATCCCGCGAGCTAGGCTGTACTGCACTCTCTGACCTCCACGTGGGTGAAGAATATAATGATTACTCAACGTGGACTTCCGATTATGGGCTCTACTGGGCCCCTGAGGGGCTCCGCGGGATTCCGCCCGGATTCTCTCGCTAGACCTGTTTCTTGCTCCCTATCTGGACCGCTACATCGGCCCAGATTGTCGGTCATTTTTATAATCCAGCCAAAAGTACATTTGGGCTCAAACACCCCTCTCAATTTTTTCTTACCTTTATGTTATTGTACCCATGGCCAAATTGTACAAAAACATCAAAATAAGTATGATGCGTGATAGCGATGAAAAAGTTAAATCAAGATATTGAATTCGAATCAGATCAAGAGGCTAGGGTTTGTTCTTCTCTCATGAATCATATTTGGGTCACATTGCAGATTCGATAAAAACATTCTCACTTATCCCAAATTCCCCACACGCGCCATATATTAAGAGCATGGAACTTGGATTAAGGGACGAGATCAATTATGTTGTCAACAACCCCTTAGAAAATACATTAGAAGTAAATTTGGAGATGAACTCTACATGAGAGCAAATGGGTTTTTTGGTCTACGTGAAGAGAAGAATTTAACAGCAAGAGTGGTCATCAATTTTGAAGAAAAACCAAAACCCAGAAACAAACCAGGCCACAAAAGAAAAGAAGGAAGAAGAGTGACGTTCTAGGACCTCATTAAAATAATACTTGAGAGGCGACATTTAAATCATTAGATTTGTTAATGATCCAGATTTTAAGAACCTTACATAACTTCACTAAAAATAACTTTAGAGAAGCCGGATCCTGTTGTGTATTTAGAGTAAAAGTCTTAATTTAGGCAGTGAAAAGAGTTTGAAATTAGCTAAGTCATGCGGTAAGAAAATAGAAATTTAAAATTTAAATAATGAGAGAAAAGTATAATAGAAAAATAATATGAGAAATTTTAAATCAAAATGATGACAAGATCGAATAAGAATTGAGTTTTCCAAACATGTATTTAGATGGAAAAATGGCAGAGTAAGTTTAATCAAAATTGCTGGAGTTAGAATAATCTATTGAGTAAATAAAAGAGTATTTTTGCAAGACGGAGGAGTAGTTGATAAGAAAACGTCGAATAAGGCGAATAAAAACCTGTTTAGTAACTCTGTTACTAAAATTCTTTTGGATTGTTGGTCCAAGTAGATGAAATATTATTTGTAGATGACATGACGTCTTAAATTCCACCCATCGATAAGAAATAAAGTAAAATAAGAAAATCATAAATACAAGCACACCTAGATTTCAAGATTATGCAAAGATGTTATCAGAGCTACAAGAACCTCATCGGGTCAAGGTAGCTGCTCGGGTCAATGGTGAACTAATTTGTTGGGCTAGGTTCACTAGCATACTTGTTTGTTGGGTGTCCGAAGTAGATTACGGACCCCAACCTTAAGTTATTTTTGGCCCCAATAAGGTCCAAACCCAAGCCATTTCCCGAAGTCCTTAACGACCCTGCATTTGATTGCAAAACAAATTATTTATTCCAAAAGTGACTTTGAAAATTTCACAGGGCCTATTTCATTATGTTCAAAATGGGACTCGGATCAACTAAAAAATTTACCAGTTTCAGTTGTTTTTTAAACTTTTATTTATTTATTTATTTATTTTTGTTAAACTCCAATTTAGCCAAATGATGATTCATTGCAGAAGGAAAATTAAATTAGGTGCTTTCACATTTGTTTTCTTCTCAGTATATGGTACTCTCAAAGGTGCGTTTTGTAGTTCTATTATGGGTAACTTGTCAGCACATGCAACAGAGGCTTTAGCAATATTACATGGGTTTAAATTCTGTTTAAATGAAGGATTTAGAAGGGTTGAAGTGGAGAGTGATGCTAGTAATATTATTCTAGCTCTCAATAGCCATGAAACCGATCTTAGCATGGAAGGCCCTATCTTTGATGAAATTAATCAAAGGTTTCAGGGCGAGTTTTGAAGCTATCAGTTGGAGGAAAATCCCTCGCACTAGTAATCGAGCTGCTCATTTGTTGGCTCAAGAAGCACACTGAAGGATGGAAATACTAGATTTTGGAAATATGCTGGCCCTCCATGGTTGGAAAAAGTTGTAATGGAAGATATGTCTAGTTGATGCAAGGGGTGTGGTACTCTTTTTACTTGCGGCTTCTGTGCAAAGGCTTTTAATGAGATCACTTTTTACCCCTATTTTTGATTGTAATTTTGCCTATGAATGAAATTCTTATTCAATCAAAAAAATATATGAAATTGAAATGGAGCAGTTGCATTTTAATAGTCTTTAAAAAGGGTAAACTGAAAGTATATTTGATTAATTCTCTTATGCATAACTGTATAAGTTGCGAACTTATTATCTAGTGGCTTCGAATGTGAGCGTAACCATTGTTGGACTCTATAGCTTGTCTAGGTATATGAAGTTAACTTTCTTCTTTTAATGGCGTGTATATATGTTGCAAATTAAGAGCATTTTCCCATATCACTCTAGTGAACTTCTGGCCTTCTTTGGATTTGGAACTAGCTGGGAGGCTCAGTCCTCACACGGAGGGTAGTCTATGCGTTGTAAGGTACATGGTGTAACTGCTGGAAGCGTCAATATATAATAAATCAAATGCTATTTAAAGGAAAAAAAAAAAAAACAGTTTATGGAACTTCTTCACAACCGGGAAAAAAAAAGGGCAAAAAACCATCCACATCACCATTCACCAATTGGCATATGGGTAGCATTGCTATTCCAAGAATGCCCTTCAATCATAATTACTAGACAGCTATGGAACAATCTCTTCAAAATTTTGGTATGTTAGTTTATTTGTAACTATTTATAAGTTAGGAAGAAAATGTGTGACATCAATTTTCTCATGGAGGTTTGCAACATCTCTAGATACTTTTGTTATGTTGGTGGGCTTCGTTAATATTAGGATCGTTAAACTTCCCGCTAAAAACATGGTGTATAAAGTTAGCTCAGAACCGAGTTTGTTTGGATTAACTTCTATTAGTTTTCATTAAGAAATCACCTGTGGTCCTTATTGAGCAGTCCGTACTTAAGAACAGAAGGGATTTGAATTACAATATGCTGTTTCCGAATTCTAAAGGTCTTTGATTTTTAAGGTTTCCCTTGCCTCTGCATGTTTGGATCAAAGAATACCATGTTTTCTGTAGACTCATTTAACTTGAAGGAAGGAGGAGGAGGGAGGGGGGAGAAAGTGATGTGGAATTCGAATAGCAGCAATACTGGAAAAAGAAGAGAATACAATGGGGGGCCAATAGCAGTAGGAGTATCAGGAGACAAAGCCAGCCAAAATGCTTTGAGATGGGCCATTGATAATCTTGTCACTCCTCCAAGCGACGATGTTGTTGTCAAGCTTATCCATGTCGCTCAAGGATCACCATGTCCCATTGTCTCCCCTGGTAAATCTCTCTGCTTGTGTATTATGTAGGTTTCTAACTCTGATTTCGAATGACTCCTTACTTGTAAGGAGTTGGGCATTCTGGGAATCTAGTGGGAAAGCCAAACTATTTACTTAAGCGTGGTGAACGTGTGATTTAACCTTTTGAAACTATGCCGACTTCTCTTTTGAATTTTGAAAC
The DNA here is from genome assembly GCA_025331145.1 of Rosa persica. Lineage (NCBI taxonomy): Eukaryota > Viridiplantae > Streptophyta > Magnoliopsida > Rosales > Rosaceae > Rosa > Rosa persica. The sequence goes on from WFKR01000004.1 coordinate 9,304,221, forward strand.
GTCTTAGAGGATGTTTGAGAGACAAATAATCAAACATCCTGACTTCGATTGTCTATTTACTTATTTATTCCCTTTAGATTTTGACTTCGTTTTCTAGTTGCCAATCTCCCTACTTTTAATGGTCATTTTCTGATAGATTGTTATTCGTTTTTGCTTGTAAAGTTGTAATTGGTTGGCAAAGGGTATCTTATAGTATTTGATATAATGAACTAACAAGCACAAAACACATCTGCTTTAATGGTGATTAGGGAACAGTGGATTGATTAATGAAGGGCAAGCTTTTGATCCTATTGAGGAAATTTTACTCCCCTTTCGTTGCTATTGTACACGCAAACGAGTGAGTTTCTTTACTTTTTTCCTTGTTACAATGGAAGATATCGAAGCCTTGATCATCTAAAAAAGAAGTTGATTGAATACTTAAACTTGTAAATAACTCTCAGTTAATTGATGTCTGCAATGTCAGGTACCATTTGAGATTGTTATACTCAAGGCTCATGATGTAGCCAAGGCACTGATCGATTACATTTCCCGCCGTGGCATCGAGAATTTAATTCTTGGTGCTTCATCCAGGAATGGGTTTTCTAAGAGGTACAGCTACCATAGTACCATACCAATCAATTTCATCTTTTCCATTCAGTGCTTTTATCACATAATATCTGTTTCGTCAAATTAATGAACTTTTTTTTTCTTCTTTTTTGGATCTGCAGACTATTCAAGACATCAGATATCCCAAGTAGCGTGCAAAAGTTGGCACCGGATTTCTGCAATGTATTTACTATCAGCAAAGGAAAGATATGTGCAGTGCGTGCAGCCCGCCGCCGAGTGCCTGCCCTGCCGGCCCCCCCGGCAGAATCTAATTACATGTAAGCATTATAAGCACAACTGCTTAGGTGAACTCATGTCTGCATCTGCGCTCTTGACAACATGACATACCATATAATTGACTAGAGAGCATTACTTTGACACTTGGTTTATAATGATTCTGATGCATGTCATTTTCCAGAGGCAGAGCTGCAAGCAGCAAATCATACGACGAGGTCTCAGTGCAAGAGCCTGACATGGACACTGGCCTCTCTTTTGTAGGCTCAGAAAGACGAAGTACTGATAGCGTGTTGTATTCTTTCTACGAAACCTTTGGGCAAGCTGAATTGACCCAAATCTCTTCTATGTCCTCGAACGTGGACATCACTGAATCAGCATCAGAATCAGATTTCGGGAGTTTCGATGGCCTTAACACTTTGCGTGAAATGCCATCACCGGCGCAGCACAATGGCTCAGGAAATCCATTCTTGTCGCAGAAAGTACCGGTGAGAGTTGCACATTATTCGAACCAAAGAAACACACACACACGAAGACTACTACTTGACAATTAAAGAGATAAGGACAGAAAACAGAACATTTGAAATGTGGATTTACTAGGGATGAAAGTGATATCGTGCATGTGGTGAGAGAAGGACTTCTAATATCTTTGTACTTGCAGGAAGAGATGGAAGAAGAGATGGAAAGTCTTAGAATGAAGCTGAAGGAAACGATAGAGATGTACCATGCAGCCTATAAAGAATCACTGACAGCAAAGCAGAAGGTACTAGCTAGCTAGAACCTTCAGTCATAACTTTCTAACTACTTGGATGAATCCAAATATCATGCAAGAGATCTGGTGTACAAATTGTTTCATTTCTTTGGGATTTTAGTAGTCTAGAAGTTATTATATTCCCTAGCATACTATAGAGTAATGTTTGATAAATTATCTTAAACTCTAGTACCGTTATCTTATTCATTCTATATAGGCTACCGAGCTCCAAGAGGGGAAAATGAAAGAAAAACAGAGACTGGAGGAAGCACTACTCACCTTAGAAGCAACTACAGCAGCTTTGAAGAATGAAAAAGAAAAGTCTAAGGCAGCAATGTTGGCAGCAGAAGCAGCTCAGAGGCTTGTTGAAGAAGAGGTGCAAAAGAGATTGAATGCTGACAAGATGGAGGAGAACAAGATTTTGGATACTTTCGGCCAGTTCTTTTTAGCTCTCAAATACCAAAGCTTATTTCATATCGTAGTTGCTTTGATTTTATTCTATATGTACTTCTCAATCTTTTAGTGAGCTCGTTACTCTAGTTGGTTAATCTTTTAGCTATGCTAGGATTCCTGCATTACCCAGCAATTAATATGGTTAGTGCAAATAACAAGGAAATGAGATTGTTAATGAATTCAACGCATTGAAAATATTGAGGTACTCTATCGGGCGTGATGTTGTTTCTTTCTTTTTATTGAGAAAAATTAGAGAAAAACAGTACCAGAATAACCGAGTTTAATATCTCAAACCTGCGGCGTAAACTCCCCTACATCCCTTGCGATGCCCTCTCTTCAATCCCAGTAAAAAAATATAAAAAACTCTCTAACTTGGTATTCAAACCACGGAAAAGATCAGAAAGAGTTCACACAAGAATTTGGCAATAGAACCTAAAAGAACGCCTGGATTCTAATGTAATCTATCAGCAGTCGAACTAAAAGCAACATGCCAACAGAGGAAGATTTCCTTTGGAGGCCAAAAGATATGAGAACGCATTATGTTAAAATTATATGCATAATAGACTATCATGCACTTTCGTATCGAATGCAATGACACTAGTTAGATTAATAGTCTACCAAAGACTAAAGTAAAATCTCTATCTAGCGGTCTGTAATCATCGATCAGACATGGGTAGAACAATGTACTATATTTTTTTTACAGTAGAGGGGAACCGAAACCTAACCTGACTTGCTCTTAATCTATCAGCAGTCAAATCTAGCTAGCTAGGAGCAGCATGCCAAAAGAGGAAGATTTCCTTTGGAGGCCAACAAGTATGAGAAGGATTATGTAAAAATTATATGCATTATACCCCGTCACTTTTGTATCGAATGCAATGATTAACAATAATCAAAATCTCAATCTGGTGCCCATAATCATTAGACATGGGTAGTGTAAGAACAAATTTGTGGTTGTTGATTATGAGAGAGTTTATGTTTCTAAGGCACGTTGTAGCAACGCTTTATTATTTGCCCCACTATTAAGTATGCAAAGGGAGATAATCAAATATTCCTTTAAGATACAATGAAGCCCAGCAAAATGTTGTTGTTGGTCTACGTTTTGCAACTCACGAAAACCAACCTAAACACTTAAAAGAAGGTTTACAAGATGGCTCAAGGTTACTAGAAATTAATTGTGCACTATTAGTTTCTAGGAGTTTTATATGTGAGAAAACAAGAAAATTATGTATATTGGAGGTTTAGATCTTCTTAGGATTTTTTGTGATTGTCTTGGATCGTCTGTAGGGTAAGGTATATGTACCTCTTCAAATGATAATATACCTTTTTACTTGTACCATTTGATTTTGGCCATATTACTTCACTTTGGCAAATCCAAAAGGTGCAAACATAAATGACACATTTTCATATCTTTAATATAAATCCTTCGCTCTCCACATTTGGTGCCTTGGCGTCTTCAAGTTGCATGAGGTAATTGTTTGCATCAAATAGCTCAAATGGAATTTCGCTCCTCACATATTTTCAGAGAAGGCAATCAAGTTGCATATACTCTTGCAAATTTTGGTTGTTCTTCTAATGGGCTAGTTTGGTGGGACTCTGCACCACCTTTTATTTTTGATTCCTGCAATAGAGATTATTTGGGTATTCCCAATTTCCGTATTCTTTAGATGTTGTTTTCTAAAGAGGTTTGGTTTGGTCCCCCTCTTTGTTTCACTTTCTTAGTTTTATTGAATAAATTCCTCCGAGGAGATTCATCAAAAATATATATATAAATTATTATTTTGAAAATTTCTCCCACAGGTAGAACCATGTACTCTATATATATATATATATATATATATTTAAAAAAAAATGAGTTTGGAACTCAGCCTAACTCTGGGGCTCAGCCTCACGCCCGTTATTATTATTAATATAAGAAGGATGATTGTACAGCGAGGGGAACATGTTACCTATACCTCGAGTACTAGTACAAGAATCCTCATATATTACATCCTGGATAATCACAGGAGTCTCATCTAACCAATAATCATCTAAGTAAGAGACACTAGCAAGATGTGACAATCTATCGACAACACCATAAGTTGTAAAGAAAAAGAAGTAATAGCACTCAAATATGCCTTGCAATCTTCAACTATACACCCTACCTATAGAACCATGTACTATATATTGTTAGAGGAGAATCAAACATCTAATTGGCTTACTCCTAACCCAACTGTCTCTCTCTCTCAGACACTTTTTTCCTTTCTTTTCTTTTTCTCTTCGAAAGGACTTTTTTTTCTTTCTTTTCTTTTTCTCTTCGAAAGGATAAGCCTGTTGAAATTTAACAAAAATTACTAATGGATTTTGAAATTACTATATATAACAGCTGAATGACAGGATCCTGTTCAGCAAAACAGAATGGCAAAATTATATCCATTTGAAAAGACATTAATAATATTACATAATAACCTCTGGCTAGGAACCTAGGACTGGTCATTTTAAAATTTATACATGTCACCACCAGTAGAAATAAGAAACCCATCACCTTGCATTAGGTAGAGTAAGGATTATTTAATTTGGTTAAATTCATAAATAATTTCAATACTACTATTACTATTGAGAAGCATTAGCATTATTGTTAGACGACCACATTGCCCTAATATGTGAAATTGTTCTAACATGGTAAGGAACCTCTGTTCAAGGCATTCTATGCTTTCCACTTCTATGTTGATTGTTAAGTTCATAGTTTAACACGTAAGAGCGAGCGCTAACTTGAAATACATTGTTAACTCATGTGCTTACGAATAGTCTAATTTTGTGAGTTTTGTTTATTAGTTATCTAAAAAGGCCTCAGTATAAGAATTAAGAGGAACATGAAACAGTCTGCAAGATTTTTTAGGCTTTGGTGTGAAGGAGAAGTTCGGAGCCATGAAAATGCCTCAAAGGCTCAAACTCCTAGATTTGTTAGGCTGTGCTATTAACTCCTCTAGGTTCTTTGATATAGCCTATTCCCTAGAGTGCATTTCAAGTTTGCTAAATTGGGAAAAGGTAGCAGGCAGAAGTTACAATTGCTCTTACCCATGCGGGAATATAGGAAGCCTTACAGAGCATCTCTAACAGAATAGCTAAATTTAACTTTTATCTATATATAACTAGTTTTTGTAGCAAACTCAACTTCAACAGGGTAGTTAAAGTTAAGTTAAATTTAGCTTTTGATAAATTCGCTAGTTATATTAACAAATAATGTATACCTAAAGCAGAAGTTATATTTCTCTCTCCTCTTTTTGTCCACATGTCACTTTATGATTTGATCAAACATTTGAAATAAATAGTATTGCTATAAGGAATTAGTTATAGAGTTAAACATGTAAATATATTTCACTTTTATAGTCTATAAAACTCAAAAACTAGCTTACATTGTTGGAGATGTTCCTACATCCTTATCTGATAATTTATCGTAAATTCATATTCTACAAACATAGATATTATGCTCAATCAGCTTAATATAGGAAATTTGGTAATAGTGCTACCGTTAATTTCCTCCATAACACTCTTCTGGAATATGGATATTCCCTAGCTCTAGAACATTGATAGACAGAGAAAAGAATAACAAAATTAACTGGTTTTTGAGAGAATAGCTTGCATAGTTTATGTGGCAAGGCATTGCCAGTTGTTACGGGGTGATGCAAGATCTTCCAGAGAGCATAAGTTCTCAAGCATATTGAGGTTCTTCATTGTGGGTTTGTTTAGTTCTGGTAATCTAAGATATTCTTAGCTCTAGTTTGTAATTAAATTCATGGTAAGAGAAATGAGAAAAGAGAAAGCAGAAAACAGTACCATTGAGGCGGTGGCAGTCGCAATCAACAAGGACAGAGGAAGTCACCATGCTTTCAAATGGACAGTTGAAAATCTCCTTACCAAAGGCCAATCTCTTACACTTGTTCATGTTAAACAAATAACATCTGCGAATTCCACACAATGTAAGTCAATCTCTTTCAGCAACTGTGTATGCTTATGTTAAAAATACAATACATTTGCTTTTGTTTCTCATTTCCTCTGTTTGACAATCTTATGGTGCAGCCAGGTGCATTTCCACGTCTGGAGAGGAGGAGGAGTTCAAGATAGTCAACAAAAACCAATTTGATGCTAAGATCAACGAGTTGTTTCTTCCATTCCGCTGGTTTTGCGTAAAAAGAGCTGTGAGTCATGCTTCTTTAAGTATCATTAATCTTGTTTCCCAATATAATTACTTATCCTTGTGATCTGATTTTTGTGGCAGATAAAATGCAATGAAGTTGTAATTGAGAACCCTGATGTACCAAAAGCACTGATTAACTATGTTTCTGCTAATTTAATTGACATTTTGGCACTTGGAGCACCATCTACGAGATACGGCCTTCTGCGGTATACGTCAATGATTTCTTATCAGAATTTTCATTTAGTTTTGTATGCACCACATTAAATGTCATTGCAAAAAAGTATCAAACAGAATCAGCATTAGCCAGTATAATCCACTATACCAATATATGTACTAGTTTTCAAGTCTTATGTATATTCCTTTTTAGTTTCTTCTCCAACATAACAGGATAAGTAACCAGTTATTTATATTTCTTGGTGTGTGCTATGAGTTTTACAGCTAGCTTTAAGTTCCAATATATTAGAACAATGTGAGCACCTACATCCATATCTCTCAACCAAAAACAAGTTTAGCCAGATCAAACTTTCGCCAACGAAATCAAAGTTTGAGAAATATATGTGATATCTGGTTCTGCATATTTTAATCTAAACTAGAACGAAACAAATAACAGCATACCTTAGTTCTTGTCACAGGTTCAAAAGTACAAATGTTTCAAGCACAGTGTCAAAGGCAGCACCAGAGTTCTGCACTGTGTATGTCGTCGGAAAAGGAAAGTTATCATATGTGCGATCTGCTAACTGTTGTCCACACCCAAAAGCTCCCTCATGTAAACAAATACAGCACCAATCCAGCAATGTTTCTGAAGCAAATAAAAGCAACCAGCACCCAGAGGTTAGTTAGCTTCCCATGAATTGTAACATCTTGTAATTTCCTACCTCATATTTATATATAGTTATGTCATTTCTTACTCAAGTTTCTTTGATTATCACAGAATCACAGCGGACACAGTATCTAGCCAATAGCCATCTAGATAACATTGAAATCAAGTAAGCCCTTGATCCTGATACACTACTGATGATCTGTATGTCAGAGATGAGTGTAGATAGTGATGCTAAAACAATTGATAACAGAACTGTCATTAAGATTTAATCGTCACCATCTTGTTCCCTCGTTTCAATCTCCCAATTTTAGCTATCTTTATTTTCATAAGTAGTCATCACCAAATAAGAAGAGTGAGGCCGTCCTCTCACCCGAGATATTAAAACAGTAGTACTTAGCTGTCAAAGAGATCTAAGGTTCTCATGCAAGCAGTAATGGAAGGCTTAGCTTCTACTTTTGTGACTTTCATTTAAATATGTCTGTGATTATGCTCTCATATACTCACTCAAGCACTATATGTATCTGTATCTCTGTTACAAATTTCATCCGGGTGCTCCCTCGATGAAGTTCTAATTAAATGTGTTAAAAGGGCTCTAAAGGCCTAGATATTTGTGTGTGTGTGCGCCCGCGCGGGGCCCGCCTGTGTCTCTGTGAAAACGTGATTAATGAGAGGACTAAACCAATGTAAACTATTCAGGTCACCATTCACAAGAGGAAACGCTTCAATGAACAAATCATACGAACTCTCAACAGAAACTGATATCGTTTGTCAGTAGTGGAAGGCCAAGCACAGACTGCATGTTTCCTGCTTTCTCTGAGAGTCCAGAATCAGGACCTCGACATTCAATGAGTTCATATATGGACTACAGAAGACCATCTTATTCAGGAGGCAAGTTTATTGACATGAACTCTTCACAATGTGCAGTCTCATCATCCTCAATTAAAAGTGGAAATTCATGGTTATCACAGAATATGGTAAGACATGTTCCAGCATAGTAAACTTGGAAGCACCAATACAAGCTTTGATGTATGCTTCCAACCATAAACTTTATTATCAGCAGAAGTCTACTAATTTATATGTTGTCGTATTGTTCATTCAATAACTGATAATTAAGAAGCACAATTATAGAAACAACACAGCCAAGCGGAAAGAGTTCAGTGTATTAATACTTGCCTTGAAAATTAGGATGAAATGGAAGCTGAGATGAGGAGGCTCAGGCTAGAGCTTAAGCAAACAATGGACATGTACAGTACGGCCTGCAAGGAAACACTCACTGAAAAACAAAAGGTAACTATAGAAAACCTGTATTTTGCGCATTGAATCTGCTTGAAATCAAGTGTCCATCAACTGAAATACAAGATGGCAAGCTTCATTCCGAAGGATGTAATGAATTTCAAGTAAATAACTGTAAATCATCAACTGTTCCTTTGCGTCCATGCCTCTATGCACCTAACATGTTCACAAAGCAGGCCTTAACTTCTAAAAAGAGGCTTGAGAATCATCATCTAGCACGCCTGATAGGTACAGTGGGCATTATCCATAATATTTCCATATAGCTCAAAATCTCTCACATACATATGCATAAGGAACGCTTCATATATAGTCCACCGGCGCATCTTATGCCTTTTATGATACCTAAAAGAGCAAGCATATGCAAGTTGATTGTATTTAGCAACAGCTGGAAGGACAAAACTGCAAGTCCAATCACACAAAGAGATCATGAATTCAATTTAAGGAAAATAGATATCTTGGGTTTAAAACAACTTCAAGCTTAAATTCTAATAGCATATCATCACAGGCAATGCAACTTCACCTATTGGAAATGGAAGAAAAGCAGAGATTAGAAGAGGCACGAGAAGCTGAGGAAGTTGCATTGAAACTTGCAGAGAAGGAGAAAGTAAAATGTCAGGCAGCCATGGATGCTGCAGAAGCAGCTAAAAGGATTGCAGAAGCAGAAGCACAACAGAGGAGGAATGCTGAAATGAAATCCCTTAAAGAAGCTGAAGAGAGGATGAAGGCACTAGGAACAACAACGTACGATCCCAGATACAGGGGATACACAATTGAGGAGATTGAAGTAGCAACAAATAATTTTTCACACACTCTAGAGGTTGGGGAAGGAGGCTATGGGCCAGTATACAAAGGTGAACTAGACCACACACCAGTGGCAATAAAAGTTCTACGTTCAGATGCAGCTCAAGGATGGTCCCAATTCCAGCAAGAGGTGGTTTCACACGATCAAACTACACTTTGTTCATATATTTCACAGATAAGCACGTTTAACGGATACTAAAATCAGGCACTTCCATCTTAAATGAATTGAATATTGAACCCTTACATAGAGAACATATTGTCTGAAAACAAAAACATCTTGATCCAAAGGCATTTTGTATGATCATATACTATTGTTGATATATCTTACAACCTTTTGATTGTGCAGGTTCATATATTGAGTTGCATACGCCATCCCAACATAATTCTTCTTCTTGGAGCCTGCCCGGAGAATGGATGCCTGGCTTATGAGTACATGGATAATGGGAGCTTAGAAGACCGTCTCTTTAGGCGAGGTAACACCCGAGTTATTCCTTGGCAGCTAAGGTTCCAAATCGCGGCAGATATTGGCACAGGACTGTTGTTCCTTCATCAGACAAAGCCGGTGGAAGCTTCATGTTGGGGTCTTTCTATTTTAGATGTTTTGTTAACATTTATTTTCTTTTTTTGGTTTCTTTAGGAGGTCATATATCTATCAAACTCAGGATATGATAGCTCAAGGAGCCGTTCAGGTACATCATCTGGTCCACGAAGAAAATCTTCCTTTGGTTAGAAGCTTCTCTTCGCTAAAAGTCAAATGAGTTTTTCAAGTTTGTATCTATTAGGATTTAGGACCCAATTATATGAGCAACCAAGCCCAAGCTTCTATCCAGGCCCAGAATAGCGATTTTGGTCGAGTAAGCCCATATCAGGTTCAAATATGTAAACGATGTCGTTTATTCCGATAGCATGTCTATCACTCCTATGTCATGTTGAAACATAGTCAGTCATACCAAATCAGCTGCTTCACTTGTGAAGTTGATGATTTGGTATCACTAACTATGTTCCAGCCTCATTGTAAAAATTATCTGAGGAATTAGATTGAATTCCTTTTGGCTTTCTATATTGGGTATTGTACTTTAAGGAGTAGGGGCAGTTTCGGAAAAGATGGAAAATTTTCTTTGCTCTAATTGGGTGGCCTAAGGTCACGTAGTGGAGAAACCCCCACCTAAAAATTTCTCTTGTAAAAATTATCTGAGAATTAGATTGAATTCCTTTTGGCTTTCTACATTCTTACAACCCTAACAGTATCAGACCTGCCAAGGAGATCGAAAAGGTGAATTCATTACACTTGAAGTAAACTTGGGGAACATGCTTAAATTTCTTAACAAGCCCCAACTCGTTTTGAGTTCGTTAATAAAAGACACTGGATTGGGAATGTATATCTGTGTAAACTTGGAATTCCCTAAAATATACGTCTACAGACACTGGATTGGGAATGTATTGTGCTGCTGTTGTGAGGCTGTTATGGTTCTGATATCTGTTGTGAAACTGTTAATCGTTTGGTTGAGATTTTTATTCTGCCTGAACTGCTTTGCTTGGTGCTGTATATTCATTCATAAATTTCCAACAAGATATCTCTTCTTTCGCAAGGACATTTGATGCTCGAGACATCAATGCTACTTTGCATTTCATTAAAACATGAAAGGCATTTTCTTGAAGGACATACGGTTAAAGTGATGCTCCGGTGATCTATACCTAAAATCTTCTGCCATCTTACATGATAAAGTTTTCCGGGTAACCGCTGTTTTGAATAGCTTAAACTACTAGGATATGGAGCATAATTATTTACAGTTAAATACAAGAAAACCATTTTATTTTCTGGCAGTGTACATTATCTAAACTAGGAGCGTTCTCAAGCATTACCAAGAAAAAGTTACAAACAATTGTTTCTCAAATATTACACCTATCCATAGAAATTATGTTACTTAAGGTCTCACAGTAATTTAAATGAAGCATAGAAAGCACATCAAAACCTATTATTCAGAGAGAAACTACAGTACACAGCAACGGGGAACAGACACTAACTGAATGAGTTTTGTATGACAGATTAGCAGGTGTGATTTATAGAATAGTAGGACTAGTCTTACCTTTATTTCTTACTTATCTCGATCTACTTCGAGTCTGAGTGAAAGTAACATTCGACAACTTTGATGAGTTCAGGCTGGCATCTATAGCATGATATTGATACGTCATCCATCAACACAACAGCCTGAACAAGGAGAGCCTGCATAAGATCTATGAGATCAGGAAAACATTATGATTATCTCGTATGAGCCTAACAACAACAGTACTCTGGCACAACCATGAACCATGTCCATGCACAATGGAAGATGAATATTGGAGCTGATATCACCATATTGTATAATAACATGCATGATCCATTCAAATGAGAATTCTACGAGAGTCACGAAGGTCACAAAAAACAAATAATCATCATCCATTCGCTTATCCAATCAATCGAGAAGTGTAACCTGTAAGAAAACATAAAATGAAACAACTTAAAATCCTAGAAAGCTATCTCAGAAAATAAATCAAATTGTTGATATAAACTGAATAATTGAGTAGACTAACTTGGTTGACTGGTGTTGGAATCCATTTTGATCTTCTCCTAGATCCACACTATATCTTCTCCAGTTGCTTGATGGGACAAATCAGAATGAGAATATTGCTGTGTTCTAGCAGGGATCAAAACGTTGGAAGTCTCAGTTATATAAACTGACTTGTGCAGTTACATGACAGTTCCTTCCATCAAGGAACTGTCAAAATAACCACTTGTCTTAATCCAATATGTCTTAATCATCATACTGTTGAATTAATTTCTAACAGATAAATACCTACACACAAATATATATGTATTAACTCGATCAATTAATATACACACATATATATATAAATGTAAGTTAACTGCATTGTACTAAAACTTGAGTTCTGAAAAGCTTGCTGCCAGTGCTAATAGACACAATATATAAAACTAGTTCTTATATGTTGTTGCTGACACTACATAACCTCAATGAAATGACAACAATTTCTATAAACATGTATTTACACATCGTGCAGGTCACTATTCAGTAATTCCAAAATATCTGGTCCCTTCGATATTGCTTTTTCAAATATACTGAAATTAGCTTCCTATAAGTCCATTCCTTCTGCTTCCGAAACTCCAAAAATGCCTCTGAGCTAGCATGGAAGTCGCCTTTCCCCAGAACTTCAAATACAAATGGATCTGTTAAGACTACCGGAGAAACATCCAAGTTCATTTTGTTTAAAGCAAAATACAGGTTTCTTCCCAGTCTTCTATCCAAGTATGCGTCAACAATACAACCACAAGTGACAAGATCAGGAACAACTTTCTCATGTTTCATGTGTTCAAGAGTAAGATGGAGATCCCAGAGTAGAGACATTCTTGAAAAAGCCAGAGCACGAATATTAAATGTAGTGATATCAGGGTGGAATCCTGCTTCCACCATTCTCAGAAATTCTCTTTGTAAGCTTTTCATCTTAAAATTGGCAGCATAGGATAGCAACAATAGGTTCCATAAAAGATTTCCCAAGTTTCTTCTACCTAGACCAACACTCTTCAGGAACTCAGCTAAACTATAAAACTTCCTTTTCTTTAGATACGCCAAAGACATTGCCCTGATTCCTTCTTCCTCTATCAGAAACCTGGACCTCTTAAGGCGGCCATAAGCGGTCTCCATCTCAGTCAGAGAACCAAAAATGCTATAATACCTAATAAAGACATTACCAGTGGCCGAGTCTACCGGGAAGCCCCTTGATACCATTTCTTTCAATGTATCTTCCATCAATTTAAGCTGTCCTCCCTTCCCAAAGCAAGAGATAGCTAGTGAGTAAACCTCCGGTAACAAACTTAAATTCCTCGAACTTATCTGACCCACAAATTCATTCACCTTTCCGAAACATCCCACATTGCCATAAACATCAAATAGCTCCGCCACAACCTGAATACTAGGCACAAAAGAGCTGTTCAACATTTCGTCCCAAATTGCCTCAGCTTGAGGGAAAAGGCCATTCTTCGCATGACATAGCATTAAAGCAGATAAAGTGGAGTTACTCGGCACAAGACCATCTGATTTCATCTCAAGTAAAACCTCCTGAGCTACATGAGGCATCTTTTGTCTACTTAAACTCCGTATAAGCGGTACACAATCTACATAATTAGCTTTCCCATTGGAACACACTTCCTGCTTCCATGTCCGGATTATCTGTTCTAAACACGCACACCAGAAAGAAGAATTCAAACACAGATAATATGAATCAAGACATTCAAACCAACTACAATCACATGTATTTAGACCATGAACTAACTGTCATGTTTCAGCAACTTCAACTATCTTTAACAACAAGGTTTCAATGCACTAAAGAAACTAAGAATAACCATGATAGTCTTTTCTTGGTACAGACAGCAAAATAATCTCTTTTACCTCTATACTCAATCACACAAGTCAATCTACATCAAAAATATTCATAAAGATTCAACTGGTGTTTACTATGCAAATTCTGGGCCATTGTTGGTTCAAGTAAAAAGACCCAATTCTCACAAAGATAGTACCTTTCCTGCTTTTTAAAGTGAATTGCAACTAGTTTTTAATTAAATTTAATAGAACTGAAGTAACCCAAAATGGAATGCTCGCAAAAGACTGACCTTGCGTGCTAGAGCTCGATTTTGCGAAGGTTGTGATTGATGGGAAAAAATAGAAAAACGTTTGGGGTTGAGAGACCCCGAAACAGAGGCTGTGCCCAGAACAAGAATGGCCTCCATTTTTCGAACACAGCAAAGTAGTGAGTTTAATCTGTCCTGGGTTACATTAGTCTGTGCTGGGTTTCGGACAGTTGACAATTTACAACTGTAGACGCATCCTTTTTATCTAGATGATACGGTCAATGCCCATTGACCCAAAAGAATGGACAACTATTGGGCTATGGAGAGGAAAACTATTCTATAGTCTCATCCATCGCTTTTACAATTGTTCGGGTTAATATCACTGTTGATTGGTATTCTGTTAGTCTGAAACACCGCATGATAATGTAACGTGATATTTAGAAATTATAGAAAAATTACTCTATATCGTACACTTATTAGAGTCGGTTTGTACTACCATTAAACGGTTAGCATTTTTTTTTTTTTTAATAAAGAGCTGGTGCGCTGCTCTCAAGTCTTGATTAATGAAACTGTCGAATATAAAGGGGAGACATTAGGCCTAAACCCCTGATTACAATAAGCATCTAGATAACGTCCTGAAATAATATCAGGAGTCTCTACAAAATAAATCTATTCAACCAGGCACCAACTAACAAAGAGTACTCTACTAGCTACTCTACTTGCTTTGACATAGCGGTGACATAACGGATAGATAACTCGATGTGTAACCCGATTACAACGTAAAATAATTACCATAAGCACAGTTTTCTTACTGTGTTGCTCCTGAAGGATAAATCCGACGACACTTAGTTTCACCCTACCATTAGGCGGTAGAGATAATTTGACGAAGCAAGGACCTTGCCTTCTACCTAGAGCAAACAAGGCACATTGAGTGCATACACACGCACAAGCCCCGACTAACCCTACACAACATGTGTATGGACTTATTTCACGCCAAAGATCAGTGAGAGAACGATTTCAACATTCGGCTGAAACCGTTTGTAGATATTTTGGAGAAGCACTAGATTAGTTGTGTGAACTAAGTAAAGAAATAATCAAGCCGTTGGAGAATGAATTTAATGGTGTTGCACCGGAGATAATGAGGGATATCAAATATATGCCTCATTTTAAGGTATTTGTCGTGTCTTACTTGTAAATTATTTAACAAATTACTTATGTGAGGCAAATGACAATTAACATCATTATTTACAGAATTGTATCGGGGCTATTGATGGAGTGCATATTCCCGCCTCAATAGCTCCTCAAAATCAAATACCGTTCATTGGTAGAAAATGAATACCAACCTAAATGTTATGGCAGTATGTAATTTTGATATGCAATTTATCTTTGCATGTGCGGGATGGGAAGAGTCCGCTCATGATACAAAAGTATTTATATCGGTTCTTCGAAATCCCAAAATGAATTTTCCTAAACCTCCACCGGGTGATATATTTAATTATAGTTATTTTTAGATAAATTTTATGATGCTTTGAATGAAGGTTTGTTAAAATTTTGATATTTCTTTATTTAACAGGAAAATATTATGTTGCCGATTTGGGATATCCTCAAATGAATGGGTTTTTGGGACCTTATAGAGGTCCAAGACAACATTTTCAAGAATATCGTAGGCAAGAACCAAGAAATGAAAAAGAGGTATTTAACCAAGCTCACTCTTCTCTTAGAGGCGTAATAGAACGCACATTTGGAGTATGGAAAAAAAATGGAAGATTTTAAAGGACATGCAAGGTTATTCATTTGGGAAGTAAGTGAAGATTGTCATTGTCACCATAACACTTCATAATTATATAAGGAGACATGCAGATCTGATAGACATAATAGAACGCACATTTGGAGTATGGAAAAAAAAGGGAAGATTTTAAAGGACATGCAAGGTTATTCATTTGGGAAGCAAGTGAAGATTGTCATTGCCACTATGACACTTCATAATTATATACGGAGACATGCAGATCTGATAGACATTTTGTCCGCAGTGAAGAAAAAGAAGGTGATGGGTCAAGTGGTGGGATAGAGATGAATGATGATGTAGAAGAAGAAGAATATCATGGTCATAGTGCACAAGAAATGGAAACAATAAGAAATAACATTACTCAAAGTTTGTGTTTGGACCCAAAATGAGCATTTTGGCCTGATAAGGCACGTCTTGGAGAAATTGAGCAAATGTCAGTGGCTCAAGCTATATATTATCAACAAGTTCAGAATATATATATTTAGAGGCTAAATAAAGACTACTATGGAAGCATGGAAATGAAAAGTCAATTTTAGCACATTTTTCTACTTCGGTTAGGAGAAACCGAGCTAAACAAGGAAGTAGGGGCGGCAGACTAACCATCCGAACTTCAAATGAGTTGAAACTTTCCAGATTCATTCTAGACATTTCAAGGGGATCATTTCTTATGAAGAGTGCCAGAGCTCGTTCGGAGTGGAAAACCTTCAAACAATCAGTCCAATTTTCTGCAGAAGCAAAACTGGAAAACTGGACCTCTAAGGAGTCCAGTAGCATTTTCGGACCAACCACATGGAAATAAATTCTGAAATTTTTCCACAATAATCTACATTCATGGTGTATCATTTCATATGAACAAGTCAAAGGTTAAATATGAGTTCTTAGTGGAGATAAAAATTAAAGGAATAAAGAAATGTTAGTGCTCTCACCTAACAAATCCACTAAGTGTTAGTGCTCTCACCTAACAAATCCACTAAATGTTTAAGTGCTCAAACCTAACCCACTATGATTTGTTTAAAGGCCAAATAGTGTTGCTTGGAAGCCTGTATATAGAGGCTACAACAAGTATCATCTCACCAATTCACTCATCAAAACATCTATAAGATTATCTAAGTTCTCTCTAGAGCAACCTCTCTAAGAGCAACTCCTCTCCTTCTCTTTCTCTTATCGGTGATCACACTCCAAGTTCTAGTCTCCTTAGGAGCCAACTTTCAGTACCACCAAACCCTCTGTCAAAGTGTTTTGGTTCTAGTCTCCTCGGGAGCCGACTGTAGTACTACGACCACAACGGTTATGGAACCAGCCAAGTAAGGGTAACGCCCTAGCAAACCAGCCAAGCTAGAGTCACGCTTTAGCAAGTTCTCCTCACTTCCCAATGGTTTTTGCTCTGCTCGATCTACAACATCGAGTATCGATTGTGCTTTGAAGAAGCTCAGCAAAAGTCCTCGCCACGAGGCACAAAGAATCCTACGACGATGTTGGTGCTCTCCTCGTCCACAATCGCTCAGAAGAAGTCAGGTCAAGGGACATCCCCGACGACCGCACCCGAACGGTGCTGGCACGCCCACGTAAGAAAAGAGACTGTTGACCACCTCAAGAAAAACTGGAGCCAAATAGTTTGATGAGTGCGCGTAATAACGTGAATATTTGAATATGTTATGTCAGTCTTTTTTTAGTTACTTGATGCGAACTACAAATCAATTGTTATTAATATTACTAATATATTTGTATAAGTTATTTTTAAAATTATCAAATATTAATAATTTGATAACCATAATTTATAAAAAAATGAAATTTATAAAAATATTAATCATTTACCAAATAATTAATGCAAAATCATCTCTAATGTCCAATTTGATCATTCCACTAATAAAAGGCATAAGCCAGTTTAGTTTACCAAACACTTTGTCACTGCTTTTACCACTGACAACACTTCTAAAAAGCCAGTTTACCAAACACTTAGTAACTTTACTTTTCAACCACTTATTCTCATAAATAAACTGAAGCTAGCTTTTCTGAAAAATACGACAGTACCAAACTCACCCTAATACAATGAACTTCTATTTAAAAAAAAAGCAATTAAATCATAGATGTGACAATCGATGGAAGCATTTGAGATGATAATAGTAGCTCCACCAAAACCTATATTAATATCACCTTTTCAACCCCTAAAGGCCCTAAATCATACTACACAAAACTCTAATCACTTTCCTTCTTTCTTTAAACGCTATGATGAGTAAGTGTGGTCTTTGTTCCCCATTTCCCTTATTTAATATGAGATCCCACAAAATATTGAATGGTGTTTCTTTAAACTTTAAAGCAAGTACTTTAGCTTCGAGTTTTGATCATTTTTCATCTTAATTGTTGTGTAGTCTGCACTGGATATCGGTCGAAGAGGAAAACTACAAAGTTCAAGAACACTTGGAGTTGGCTTTCCCATCAGTTTCAGTGACGCACGAAGATGCTTGAATATATATAATCAACGTTGAAAATGGCAATCAATTAATTGATTATTGATTAAGTTCTACACCATTAGACAAACCTTGATCAATTGCCATTGCAAGGATTAGAAGCTACTTGGCTCCTTGCCTAAGAAAGATCATCAAAGATTAAACTTAGCATATCTGTAGGAAAAAGCAAGATATGGTGTTTTTAAATTCTATGAGTACCAAATTCTTAGAATATTTGTGTGTAGTTAACAAGATTAAATACAAGAGAAGTTGGAGGACCATCTTGGGGTTTTTAATTCATGGTAGCTTGTTTCCACAAACTTGGTTAGTGGTTAATAATTAGAATTGGAATCATGGAGATCAAGTGCTCTATATATTTAGCCTTAAAATAAAATGGTAATGCCATTGTAATATTGAATATACAATTCAACCATTGGCACATGAAAAGGAGAATGAATAGGTTTTTTGCTTTTGGGGTTATGTCCTCAAAAGCCACACAATAATGCTTTTGTGGGTTGGTGCTTTTTTTGGCTGAGTTGCATTATAAGACTGTGATAAGTACTGATATGTCAATTTGTTTAAGCTGATCATGATCTATTATGTATATAGACCGTAGCTTCACTATATTTATCATTAAAAATAGGGAGATGATTGCTGTGGAGAATATGTGTCATTGAGAATTTCTGACCACTTTCCTCAACTAAATTGGTGTTTGATGTAAGATTAGCATATTACTTTCTCACAATTACCATGCATTTATTATATAATTATAAGCGAGTCTTTTAGAATTCAGACGATAAGCCAATGAAAAATAACTTCATAAGCTGAATTTCGGGTGCTCAACAAAAACTCGAGAAGCTGAAGGAGAGTCCTAAGCCCAAAAATCCCAAGGAGTGATATATGAGAGCTCAACATAGGGTTTGGGCGGGTAACAATCCACTTCGAGGAGAGCACTTGTTGTTTAAACAACATGGTTAGGGACTGAGATTAGGCATGACTTACCTAGTTTGAAAGGAGGATACGAAGAGCAGAGCATGGCCACCACCTGTCAACAACTAGGTAAATCATGTCTAATCTTAGTCCCTAATCTCAACAACATAGTAAATTCTTTAGCAATACTTTGTATTAGGGTTGATTACACTATGTAAGTCTATTCATCTCATATTGATTTCAGGTAAGTAAAAGCGACATTACTCTTTCAAATTCTTCCTCGACATATATTACTCCTTCATATTCTCAAATAATCCTCGATTTACAGTAAGAAAAAGAAAGATTAGAGTTCATGGTTTTTGGTTTTGGTTTTGGGATATATATGCATCCATGCATGGTCTTGAAGGATTCTCATGGGACATTTTTATGGTAGATATCTTTCCAAAGTGGTGTATCGGATTTTGTCTTGGGAAAATGGTGCAATAATTATAAGAGAACCAGGTTCGCAAAAGTTATAATCACTCAGAGTTAAGAGTTGTCCCCCTTTATAAGTGCTTTTATATTTATGTGACGAAGAAATGTGAATCATTGACCTCAAACTCACATCTGTCGCCTTTCTCTGTTGGCTTTTTGCATGGTGGCCTTGGGGGCTTCTAGATTTTATGGTGTTTGATAATCCATCCTTGCTTTTTTATACCTCTGCAACTCTGGCCATAACCTTGGATATTCTTGCAATGGCTCCCCATATAAATATGTTTTCATTATAGAAGCTCAAAGATGACAATGCCTCTCTCTCTCTCCCTATATATATATATATGCGTGTGTGACTCTTTTAGTGAAGGAATTTGTTTTGTCATATTAAGAGATTGATTATTAGATCAATTTTTTTGATCACATATCGACATCTATACTATTTAATTTTAGATCTATATGAGTATATTATCTTTATAAATTTTCAATGAAATTGATAATCGTTAAAGTTTTCATAATTGTAATTTACAATTATAAGCATGAACGATTCAAGTTTGACATATTTAATTTGTCCATTGATTTAATCTAGTTTGATATCATAACGGCATAAATTTAGTTGAAAATTTACAAAAGATTCCATTTTAGAGTCTTAAGAACTGAAAAGTTGAAATGTCAAAAAGTAAGTTCCACAAAAGATTCTTAAAATGATAAAAAAAAAAAAAAAAACTGAATCTCTTAATGGAATGGCCTTATATATATATAGACACACACACATACATATATATATATATATAATTGATTAAAAACAAAAATCCTTTTAAAATAGTCAAACTGTAGTTTACTCAATTCTTCACATTTCTTCATCGTTTAGACTAACACCAAAAATTTAGTTTTATCCACTACCTTTTATTAACAGAATACTCATTGCATGATAAAGTGATCTTGTTTTTCTTCAATAATGTGGTAGATGGAACATTTGAGATTAATATTCTTTTTTAATATATAAAAAAAAGACTGAACCCACATGTTGGGTTCCTCGGTCAACGTTTTCGTTGGGATCGGGAAGATTGTGCCATTGTTGTGACTGTCAGGTTTTGGCTTGTTCCTCGTTGGCTTGCTTGGTGGAGTGGATTGAGGGCGCAAGTTCAGAGGCTGCTGTGTGGTGTCGTGGTAGTAGCAGTGTGCCTTGTGTCTAATCAAATTAATCCAAGCTGGGTTAGGTCTTGTGGATCTCATCCAGGGAGGATATATGGCGGCGATCTGGCAACTCTAGCGGGCGGCGCCGCGCGGTTGGTGGTTCATTGCCCGTGGCTGTGGTCTATTTGGGACAGGCTTGGTGGTGGCTTGTGGCTCTCTTGTTTCCTGGGTTGAGACTTGGGTTTGGGCCTGGGCTAGGCTGATTTTTTTTAATTTATTAGTTTTATTTGTTTTAGTTTGTTAGTGTTGTCTTGCCTTTGAGGTGTAATAAGTCTCTGTATGTATCTTATAGGACTAGTCAGGCTAAATGTCTGTGTGTTCACTCTAAATGCTTTGTATAGTCTAGTAAGGGCGATAGTCCATTATTAAATTGTCGCAACCTCTTAGTGACAGAATGAAACTAAATGTAATAAGATTTATTATCCAGCAGTAAAATATTAAGTTACCTGTGATTTTGGTAATTATGTTTTGTTACAATCGAGTTATCTTTCCGGTATATTTTTGTTATGTCAAAGCAAATAGAGTAGCCAGGAGAGCACTTTTTGCTAATTGATGCTTGTTAGAATACATGTATTTTTGTAGAGACTCTTAATATTATTTTCAAAATGTTTTCTAGATCCTTATTGTAATAAGGGGTTTAGGCACAATATTCCCTTTTGCATTCGACAGTTTCATTAGTCAAGACTTGTAAACAGCCATACTAGCAATTCATTTAAAAAAAACAAAAAAGAACCGGTCAATTGCTTGTTAATGGAAGGTTTTGAAAGAATTTAATTTGGTGAAATGCCTAATAAACATAAATAATGAAGATTTTAGCAGAGTAAAAATAAAAAATAAAAATAAAAAAAAAAACACTTTTTTCAATCTTTTGCATAAGACACACATGTGATGTACATATGCAAGCTATGTATATACAAATTAGATTTCATTTATAATATTCGGATTCAGCGTAAGAAATCTCGACTTATCAAGTTTTTTTTCTAAAAGAAATTGAACTTTTTTTTTTCAACAAAATTGACAACTTCCTAATAAAAAAAAAATTCTTATGCATTCTACTAAGGATGCTTTATTTTTTATTTCATTTTTAAGGAAAATTTTGAACACCGATTATCGTTGGGGAGTCATACTCTGGTTGTCAATTAATTAGTCATACATAAATTATTCTTAAATTTAAATCCAAGAGTGAAAAATAATGGGTATTCTAGCTTACCAACCAAGGCCAACCTCACATTTGGATGCTAGTATTGAAAAACAAAGAAAGAAGAAATCTCTAAAATGTATTAGCCAAATCATAGAGGACTAATTTGAGAAAAGCTACAAACGAGAGGAAAGCGACAACCAATAATTATTACAAAGTGCGTTAAGTGCCAGCACAATTATTTCCAAGTTCTAATTTGCATTACTGAAATTAATTAAGAATTAAAAAATTGCTGTTATGGTAGGAGCTAACTAGCTAGTGTTATATATTTTGCCCTTTTCCTCTGAAACCAAAGGCGTCAGAGAAGACCAGAGTGAGAGACCTCAAAGGTGGTCTTCCTCTCATCTCTCTCTCTCTCTCTCTCTCTCTAGAAAATCTCAAAGTCCTCCCATTGATTAGAGAGAGAGAGAGAAAGAGAAGAAGGTGTGCACTACTTCTCTCAAAGCCTTTTTACACTGAACTTGTCAAAAACAGAATTCCTCTTCTTGCTTCCACTTCACTCTTTAAGAGTTTTCAGATTTGCACTCAAAATATAGCACACAACTCTCTCTCTCTCTCTCTCTCTCTCTCTCTTAGATCTCTCCAACCTTTCATCTTTACCCAAGAAGAGTCGAGAACTCTTTTATTTCTATCTCTCTCCCTCACTCTGCTTTGTGGATTTTGTTTCTTTAAACCTTCATCTCTCTTAAATTGAATCAAGTTTGGACAATCTGATCATCTGAAGGGAAACCCAGTTGGGATTTTCCGGCAAGATGGAGACTTTTTCCGGGAAAAAGAGACCCACAATCAGTCTTTCTCTTTTCACTTCTTTCTCCGAGTCAATTTCCAGTGACAAGTCTTCGAATTCTATCAAATCCCCCAGAAATTTCCAGGATGGTGTGGTTGGGCTTGGCATAGTGGCTGCTATGACTGATTTGAGCAGCCCCAAAGAAATACCCATGTCTGCAAAGTCACCCAAATCGAGCCCAATTCCCATAATCTCTGCAGCTAAGCCTGCTGCTAATTTCAGAGGTGGGCTTGTTGTGGAGAAACAACTCCAAGGGGTTGTGGTGGATGAATTGTCTGAGAGCTATACTTGTGTGATTTCCCATTTTGGGAACAATTTGACAAAGAAACGTGTTTATTTTGATGACAAGCTCAGTGGAGTTGTTAATGATTGTAGTGATTGTGAGGTGAGAAGTGGGGTGTTCTCTGCTTCACCATTGAGTGTTGGAGAAGTCGGGGGAGAGTTTTGGTCTTCGGATTTTCTTAGTTCTTGTTATCTTTGCAAGAAGCAGCTTCAAGGACTGGACATTTTCATGTACAGGTATAGAGAATATCAGAATTAAGTAATTTTTTTCATTTTCTTATGATGCAAGTTTTAGGAATTTTGACATGCATATGATCAGTGTTTAGTCTGAATTTGGCGAATTTTTCTTTTTGGTTTTTGATGTTTGATTCACGACTGATAGATATGATTTAGAAAGTTATGTGGATTGTGAACCATGTTGAAGTTTTTGAATCTGGATTGGTTTTTTTTTTTTTAAATTGATTATGTAGAGATTGTGAGTTGAAAATTAATTTGAAGTGATGAATGTTTTAGAGGTCTGAATGAATTGAGCAATCTTCTCGATGAATGATGGTTTGGTCTTGTCATAAGAATCAAGAAATAGATTTTTGGTCTCAATGATAAATGTTGAATAGGTTAGTTAGTTCATTTCCATAAATTTTGGTCTATGGTTGGTTTTTGGATTGGATTGGAGGATTTTACTGATGGATCCGTATCAGCAGCTTGATTACTTTTCATGTTCTTTTACATGTTTCACTAACAAGTTTTGCTTGAAGTCATCTCCTTAACAATGTTTTCATCATGTACATTCCCCACAGTAATTTGGGCAGAAGCTATCTGAATGATAAAATTTCTCGTAGAGAATGCTTCTAGTTTTATTTAGCATTTCAGAAAAAAGTACTCTAAATTCTTACGCGATTGTCTCTAATATCTGCAAGGAATTTGTACAGCTTCTTCTCAAAAAAAAAAAAAAAAAAAAAAAAACAAACAAACAGGGAATTTGTACAGCTTAGCTTGGCTGATGTGTGTTTTGGATTTGTCATTGTGCAAAACTGCCAATAATTCTTTCAGCCAAATAATTTGTGTCGGTCAATCTTTGTTGGACTGTAGCACCTCTTCCATTATTGATATTGCATTTGCATTCAATTTGCTTATTATAGCTGTATAAATATTTGTGCCAGCCTGTAAACTAATCATCAGTTTGGCTATGCTTTGTCGTTAATTGTTGCATGTTTAAGAAGTAATGCCAGGTTTTGCTTCTTATAATTCATTGCAAACATGCCTCTTCACAGACTTATGATAGGATGACAACTGTTTTTTTTTTTTAACACTTTGAAGTTACATAATTGATTGCAACCACTTGTATAATATGAAAGATGCCATTATGCTGATCAAATATTGTAGTTACTAGTAATCCTATAATAGAATGGTCTTTCTTCTTGTCTTCCTGGCAACCATAAAGGTGTTAGTTGCTTTTCAGTTACATAGCATCTATAATTTGGGAATCAGAAAAAGAAAAAAGAAAAAAATCAATACTACTACTGCTTTGTCTTCCCATTAACAAAATGAAGGATTACTGTTTTGCAATACCTGCTAATGTCACACTCGGTGGTAGCTTATTTTTTATTTGTTGGAATTCAATGACACATACCTATAATTAACAGTTCACTGGAATTTCTGTGATTGGAAATTAAGATCACCATTTCCTATCTTAGAAACGTTATCTTTGAGTTATGTGTGAAAGTAAACTTCTATCTCTGTCTCTCTCAGAGTACAAAACGGTCATTCAACATTCTATTGATTGGACATTTTTGGTGTTTTGTAAGAGAAAAATATCAGTACTGCAGAAAAATTTTAGGTTGGCCAGTTTTAAACACCATTCAGTGAGATATTTTGATGCAATTCTTAATTGAGAAAAGTCCACTTTCTTTTGTTTGTTCAGATTTCTGATTTCTAGGTCTCTTAATAGAGATATTTTGTGACAGTGATAGAATTATCTTTTGCAACTGTGGTTCTTGTTTGCTACTGCATGTGTGGTGTTGAATTTTGCTTAGGATGACTTTGAAAATGGGGATACTCTTTGCTATATACTTGGCATCTTCTAATCTAATGCCACTCAGATTCTTCACTAACAAAAGATTGAATGGCCCTTGTTTGCAGAGGTGAAAAAGCATTTTGCAGCACTGAGTGCCGTGACAAACACATTCGAAGCGACAATTTCAAAGAGAAGTGCAGATCTGAAGCAATAAAATCACTTGATTACTCTGTATCATCACCTTGCTCCAGTCCTCTGGTCTTCTCGGCCGGGGTTGCTGTGGCATGAACATTTTGACATACCTTTTATAAGTAAATAATACAGTGAGGATGAAAAAGGTTTATCCAAATAAAGTGGTATAACTAGCATAAGAAATGTTAGATAATATTTGAGAGGGTTCAAGCAGGTAGTACCTACTCCGTACATCTACTAAAATTGCAAGAAATTTCAAGTGAATGGGATAAATTTTGTGGAGAAATTGGTAAAATACAACGCGAGTGAGACGTTATATAGATCCTGCAATTTAATGGAAGTCATAGTTGTTACTTGTACTGTTGTATACTTTATGCTACTTTGCGAAACGTTTTTATTTAACGGGGTCATAATGTGAACTCCAGTCTGGAGATGGACTTTGTGTATCAAAGTTTGATGAGAATTATCTGCCCTTGTATGATAATGCTACTCCTTTTTCATTATTGTTGTTTTCTTACACTTGGAATTGTTCTTATGTTTCCCATCCACGATTAGAAGTTTGGAATAAGAAAAATTCTTACAAACGGCAGCCGAACTGTCCAATCAAAACCCAGCCGAACTTTATATGTTGCTTTTTAAAGTGAAAAATTCAAAATACCCCTCATTAAGAACCTGATTGGACAATCCTACCACGTGTCCTATAGCCCTACGCAAGACTTTCTCTTGGAACAATGGTACTCAAAAACGAACTGTTTTTTGCTCTCTTGCATGGGCTACTATATAGGGAAAGAAATATCTGCTTTGTCTTCGCTAGTTAAAGATAGGTATGGTTAGAGTGTAGCCAATTTGTAGTAGTAGAAATGATGACTGCATTAGGAACTTTGATCAATATTCAACATTTTCTTAAAATAATATGACCGGGTCAAGCACCGCAAAATGTAGTCACTGTACTGCACAATTAGACAATAGGAGACGGTGCATGGTAATATCTAAGAAATACAAAGATCACTGTAGTGTATGATGCTAAGGGCAGCAAGTGATTTTAGTAAAATAGTCACGTTACTCGGACTTTAACTATATGGAGAGTCAGCAGATTGTAATTTCAACAAACAATAACGTTCAACCTGGCATCAAAAGCCAAATAAACTCAATACAATGAGGCCAGCCTAAACTTCATTAAGCTCCAATGGAAATCTAGTCCTCGGCCTGCAAATGGAAGAAAAATTTCCTTAATAAAAGCTGTGTAGAAAGTAAAAAAGAATGCATATGAAACAGATTTGAACAACCATTTACATACACAAAAGCTCTCTCCTGCAAAAAGAAAAGAGTGACAGTACCGATAATGAGATGTTCCTATTAATATGAGATGCAGGATCAGTAAATGTAAGTTTCATATTGCCAAATGGTGACCATGCTGTCAGAATTCAAATTTCCTACGAAATTCTCTTGTTTGTGGAACTGGCAGCAGTAACTAACTTAAACGATAACTCATATATCCAGAAAGTGGTACCCTTAGTTCTGCTTAAAACATCTGCATATCAGTTATTACCACACCCCACCTAAGGACTAATAAAAATCCAATAATACAATTGGAACACATCTACCTATATGCAACTCTAAATCTCCACAAGCAGTCTAACCACAGCGTTATTTCCTTGGTTGAAAAATAATCATTCCATGCAGTGAGGGAAAGTTCTCAGAAGGCATGCCTCTTCCATAGAATACAATGTCACTACCAATATTAATCATTTATTTGATTACAAGGAAAGATTCCCAATCCTTTTAGAAGTTAACATATACAATGACAAAGTCAACACGCAGTCATAAGGGTTAAACAAGTCTACAAGGAGATTGATCAGTAGCAATTGTTGGTGATGTATTAGAACAGAACACTGAGACAATGAACTGCACCCACAGAATTATCTTTGTTGGGGTGCAGTCCTTCTACTCCATTGAGAAGTATGAAGGCCTGCTATCCGGGCTGCCCTAACCAATACCCTTGGAATCCGATATTAATTGACATATGAAAATGCTCGCAAAAGAGTTGCAACAATGCAATGCTTGCACCTGAACAAAATCAGCTTTACCTAAAAAATCAATCTTTAAACACATGATCCCCCTCGCCCTTCCAAAGTTATGTGACTCCATACCCAGTATCTAATAAATCCCCAAAGCACATTGTCCTTCATCTTTAGAGTGGCCTATTTCTCTCAGTTCAGAGTCCAAACCATATGAACATAACTTTCCTTGTCTTCACACTCTTCCATTCCAGTTATTGAATTTCTCCAACCACACGACTCACATAGCGTCTAAGTTCTTTCACCTCTTAATTTCCCACAAAACTCTCACTGAAACCATCAATCTTACACTGCCATTTGTGCCAATAGACTCGCTCAACACAGCATCGAAGCAGGCAGATCACTGAGTTTCATAGATGAAAATCAACACGTGAAATCTATATCAGCATCATGTCTATCCCTGGATGCCTAGATCATAACCGACAAAACATCTTCCACCTAGGCATAATGCTTTTCCCAGGTAATATAACTTACGTAACTTCTAACATAATACTAAGTTCATGATCCATGGTCTGTTTCTTGCATGTTCGACATTTCGAGTTATCTTAACATTGAAAAAATGTTCACCAAATTCTGAATCAGTAAATTCATCGAAACATGCCCAAAGTGCACTGAAAATTCAACTGTAAAGCTTACACATAAACGAAATGTGGACATTGTTGAGATGGGTATCGAGCTAACAATCAATTCTAACAAACTAGCATAAGAGAATCAGAAACTGAACGATATTGCTTATACAAATCCAATAAACAAAAGAAAACCCAAATAATACCTGATCAGCCGGATTCGGATTCTGATAAGAATGCTCCAGGTTCACGATTCTGCTTTCAAGAGCAGCAAACTTTCGCATCGCCTACAAAAATCCCAGAAGAAAAAAGAAATTAAAAAAGACTGAAAAAGAAGAAAGAAAGGCAAAAAAAAAAAAAAATGGTGGGTTCGGTGAGGTTGGGTTTTACATCAGAGGAAAGAGCAGTGCGGTCGACAATAAGATCTTTCCAAATCAGGTGAGAAATTGCAGCTCCGGTGGAGGAGAAGCCGAGAGCGAACCAAAGCAAACGAGCTCTCATCATTTTTGGGTTCTGGTTTTAATCGAGGATTTCTGGTGAGAGATTTTGAAATTCCTATTTCTATTTCATGTGTAAAATATTTTTTGTTCCAAAAGCTCCCCCGAATTCTTACTTTAGTCCCCAGCATTTAGAAAAATGAAAAATCATACTATTGCACGTTCTATAGTTTTTTTTTTTTTTTTAATTAAGTCACAAACATATCATTTATTTTAAGAAAAATTTTAACAACCGTACACGATAAATAGCCAACTCTAAAATTTTGTACATTAAGTTTCAAAGAATTCAAATGGTACATCACTTTCAAAATCTGACATACAATTAGTATATGACGTTAATAACACCATTAACCTTATGTAATTATTTATTTTTGAAAGGATAATTTTAGGTTTTCCCTCTCTCTCTCTCTCTCTCTCCCTCTCCCTCTCTCTCTCCCTCTCTCCCTCCCCCTCCTCTCTCTCTCTCTCTCTCTCCCCCTCCCCCTCCCTCTCTCTCTCTCCCTCCAAGTTCACGAGTCCACGACCAACATGACGTCAATAACACCGTTAACCTTATGTTATTATTCATTTTTCAAAGAACAATTTTAGATTTTCCTCTCTTTCATGAACACAACCACAACCAACATGAAACACTAAAAGTTAAAAACCAAACCCTCATAATTTTCCATCATCTTTCTTTACCATTGTTTTCTTCTTCTAGAGATTGCTTGAATTAAAACTTTTCTTTGCTTGTAATTCTACATATACTAAAGCTGGCCGCACTGTTCATCACTGTTCATAGGATAGTGAAGTGACAGTTTTACCCCTGGCTTTTTACTAAAATTACGATTCTACCATATCTTTTTTTTTTTAAGGGAGAACAATTCTGTTTTATATTTGTAAATTTTTACAAATTATGGAAAAATGTTTTTTTTTTTTAATAGAAATTGATATCATTAGAATCAATAGCCATGGAAAGGCCAGAGTCTACAAACCCTCAGAGAAGAAACCCGACAAATAACAACCGGTAAAACAATTTCTAAAAGCGCGCACTTGATGCAAGCCTATATAAGAAAGGATTACCTCGTCTTCTAAGGAAAGGAAATCATTCAACTAGTCCCTACCTGCCAATCACGCAATTGTGGTACAAGCAAGTAACTAGAAACGTCTCAGAAAACTTATAAAAGCTCTCCCAACCTACACAGGCTTGAAACCCTAGGCAATGAAGATCTATGCCCCTACTAGCTCCTTTCCTTTCAGATTAGAGCTTGCAGTAGCATCTACACCATTTAGGTTAGACAACAGACTCTTCTTAGCAGACTTCCGCTTCCCAACACCATCTACCTTCAAGTCCTTCATCTTTGCCGCAGTACCAGATGGGATTTTATTTTTGCTTCCCACCGGCCTCACTCTCTTCTTCTTCACCATTCCTTGAACATTCTGTGGCAGTGAGACCAGCCCCATATCAGCAGGCTCCAGATTGTTTTTTACCAACTGCCAAACTCAATTTGAGTTTCTTTGGAGATATGGTGATTTCAGCCTCAGCCCTAGAACGATGCTTGCCTGTTAATGATTTCACCATACCATCAGACTCATCTATCTCTCTAATGCTTACCTTATGACGTGGTTTTTGCACCAAATATGTAGGATTGCACAGGATTTGCTCCGGGATCATCCTAGGGAGTTGAGTCTTGAAGATCAAATTGTGCCCATTGAAAGAAACCCTAGGATTGAACGCAGCTTCATGGCTGCAACCTTCATAACCCGACCCCGTAGTCAAGCCGCCGATCCCGACCTGCATGGCATTACCCTGCGCCACCGGTGGTGGCCCTAATACCGTGCGCTCTGCAGCATCATCTTCTTCGTTCAACCGCGGCCCCGAGCACGGCAGCCCAACATAGGTGATCAACCCACACACTACACACCTTCCAAACAACTTATCATACCTGAATTTGCATAGAAACTCCATAGTGTCCTCCACCCAATACCAACGTTGAAAGGACAATGGCCTAATCAGAGGAATCTCAACCTTAATCCAGTGCTTGCCAACCTTCTTCCCCTGCTTATCAATCTCCTGAAGGTCTCCCAACGTATATTCGATTATCCTCATCACTCTTTCAGATCTAAACGCATGTGGAATACCCTGCAGCGTGATCCAATATGAGGATTTCACCAATGGCACCTTCTCAATTGGCATCACCTCATCATACTCAGCCAAAGCCACCGGAGCACGGTTAAAACCCCATGGTGTGCCCGTCCAAACCCTAGCTCGGTATGTAGGATCTGAAAAAGTGAACAAAACCCTGCCTCCTTCAGCTTCTTCAACTTGCAGCGTCCCATTGACCCTCCAGGCAGATCGAAACATATCTAGGAAGGAACGAACCTTGACCTCCCTAGCAGTGAGGAGTTTTCCGACCATAAAAACTTCAGATTGTCGCAAGCCCTTGCCTTGGGATGGACGGAGATCTACCTTCTTCTTTCCCTCTGCCAATGCAAGAGAGGAGGCAAGTCGGGCAGCCATGGCATCAACGAAACTCATGATGAGGCAGTTGAAACTTGAACATAACGTGGAAACTCTAACCCTAGAGAGATAGAGAGAGTGTGGCGTTCTTCTTGCTTTCGTTTTATGTCTTGGTTATGGAAAAAAGTTTATTGTTTGCTTTGTTGCTGATCTATTATTAACAAAAAAAACAAATCATATTCTAAGTAGCGCCGATATTTTTCAGATTGCGAGTATTCATATATTATATATGTAACTTAGGAAAAAAAAAAAAACACATACACACATAGCATCGTGTGGATCAATTTGCTAGTATCTACGATAAGTAATAAAGGCACCAACAACAGTCATAGTTCCAATAGCAAAGGCTATGGAGATCAGGGCACATGTCAAGATCAAGGCACATGTCAAGGTTGTACAATCAGAATAGTGGTGCCTTGGCGGGTCATCAGTTGCAGAAATGAAATAATCCTGGCCTACAAAGTTCTGGATTTCCTTGGAGAAACGAAGCTGGGAGACATGAAATAAGAGAATAGGGACTCTACCAGAAAGCTGATTAAATTAGACATTGAAGAGTGTGCTTCAAGTTCTGAAGCTCCTGAGCAATTTCACCCAATAGTTCTTCTTCCATGGATTTCAATCCTGAATTATGAGAACTCTAAAAATACCCTCAGCGGCGATGAATCCTCCCTGCTGGAGGGGAAGGACGTTGCAGATGGTGGTGGAGAGTGTGAGGTCTTGGTGCATCTCCGTCAACGCGCTGCCAAGGTAGGTCTTGGCGTTCTAGGGCCTCCACGAGGACATCAGCGCCTATTCTGAGCTGGTCAGGAGCAAATAGGGAAATTAGAGGTGCTGGATCTGGAGGAGCAGTGGCTGGAGTGGTGATAGAAGTGGTTGGTTTTTATTTTTTTTTTTGGGTGGGGGTGGGGGCGAAGGTGTTGGAGATGTGGAAAGGGCGGGAGGGTGTGTGTAACATCTGAAAATTTGTAAAATTAAATATATGAATACGGAAAGTCATTAAGTATTTTAGAGAATTTCTTTCGAGTATGCAAGTTAAGTATTATAATTTTCAGAAGATTGAAAAATAAGTGAATTAATTAAAATCCAAGATGGGGCAATTTGGGCCGTTAATCTTGGCATCGCTTGATTAGGACTGTCCATTTTAGGTCAATTTAGGTATATATAAATACCACGATCAGGTGGGGGGAGAAGAAGCAGCATCGTTCCCATCTCTTTCATGATCTGTCTAGAAACCTCATGAACACTGCCTTAAAAGAAAAAAAAGAAAAGAAAAAATATTCTTTTCTCTCCAGCCTCATCAGCGACAACTATCTAGTCACTGGTGAAGGGAGATCGCCTAACCAGTTTTTCTTGATGGTTTCATTAGGGGATTTTCACTTGATCTTTGGTCAAGTTGTGACCATGCAATCGTTGTGGTGAATCAATTAGGTTTTGGTCATTCCGACTATAACAGTTGCCATTAATATCGACCCAGGTATTGATCTAGTAGATGTTGTAGTCGGATTTTATCTTTTATTGATGCCTTGACAATTAAAAATATACAAGTTTGATTATGGACACAGTGAAATTTTTATAATCTCACCCTAAATTCAGAATAATTTCTATTTAATTTGGGTTTGGGGTGTTACAATGTGTGCTTGTTCGGGGGGGGGGGGCGAAATCGGGAAAGTGGGTTTGGAGATTTGGATGAAGGAGGATGAGAGGGTTTGGAGAAGAGGAAGAGGGTGGAGCTATGGTTGCTATTGTTAACGAGGTTTGGGTAATTCCTAAGAAATTTTCCTTGTTCTTATGTTTGTCTGTTTTTTTTTTTTTCATTAATTCTTGAAGACACGGATTTACCCTTACAAATTTGACAGAAACACACTAACTAACGGAGCATGTAATGACATGTACCAACTTTGGATGGGGTTTAGAATGTCATGTACCATTCTAAAATTTTAGAAACTAAATGAATAAAAATTCGAGTGGGCTATTTGTTGGGTACTGTTCTTAAAATTTTCCCTTTATCTTAAACTATAATGGTCATTACATACCATTCTGCTGCCATCTATAGACATACAAGAAATTGTGGTGGTATCACAGTGATACATAGGGATATATTCACTCATTAGACATTCAGTGCTCACTTATTATAGCAAACCTATGAATTGCGATAACATTAAGACATAGCACATAAGCTATGTATAAAAACTTAAAATTGGTAATCCTTGACAACCATAAGCGCATTTAGTTGAATCCCTCCTTCATGGTCTAAAATTCAAAGACATATAGGGCTGGAGCCCGTTAGCCTGGTCTTCATGGTCTAAATCCAAAAACAAATTAGTTTGAACACCCAAATCAATTTGGACGCCCGACAAGATTTGGCCATCAAAAGTGAGTTGGGCCCCCAACCAGAACTAGGCACCTAATTTTCTGTATGCTTCCAAGCATGCACAACGCCTTTCTTTGCAACCTCTATCCTTGGCAGACCAGCAACTATAGTGTTGTGGACACCTTCGTCGCACCACTTCAAAGCCAGTGCCAGGCTACAACTAGTATTGATCTACTTCAGGCCCTATCACGCCCCAAATTTCAATCACAATAATAAGACAATTTCAAACAATACAAGAACTCCAGGCGTGATGGCTTGGACATCAAACAAAACAACTAAGAAAATCTTCCTTTAAACAAAGGCAACCAACTATGTCTGTAACCCACAATGTGAATATAGACTCGTTCTTTAGAGTCACATATTACATTATATAGAGTTTACAAATTAAATTGTGTTAACAAAATAATAAGTAACCACTCCTCAAAGCTTACTACACAGCAGAAGTCTTAACAACAGTAAAGCCAAAAAATTAGCTTCCTACTCGATTAGCTGCTATAAGGTCTCAGGTTCAGCCATGATTTTTCTGACCAGCAGGATTAACCTCTATACCATCGAATATTGTACTGACTTGCCACAAAACAAACCCGGTAAGCTTATAAAAGCTTGTATGAGTAAACTCAGAACCCACAAAGCAGAAACACATTCTTAACTGACCTCAACCTAAACAACAATAAGCACAACTCACAACTACAACCATCAGTTCATAACCTTTCATATCATGCTTACCTAGGTCAACTCGTGACTAAAACCACATGCTCAGATTCTCAACCTAGCATTCAATTACACAAATTGCAGTCAAACAAAACCTCATCAAGAAATGTTTGAAACCATTTTAACGTACTACTGCTAATTACAAAATCACACTCTTTTCCTCTGCATAGGAAGTCTTTGTCATCAACGTGACATCAAAGGGAAAGAAAAAAAAGACAATGAAATCACTTTCCTATCCTCCCCACAGGGAACACTAGTCACCACTATGGCCCCTCAAATCATTCAAACCCTCAACAGTAAAATCAAGAAGAAGCGATCACAAATCAAACAAAGGTAAATCAATTCATAGTAACCTCTGCGTATAGTTTTAGTTCAGAAGGTTATATTAAAACAAATATTCAAATCATAGTAGTCGTCACAACTCTATGCCCTTACTTCTATAGTTCTATAGGTAGCTCCAATCATCACGGCTACCATCTCATTAGTTGTTACCTTAATAACAAACATACATTCTTCACAGAGAATCACCACAGCAACCCTCTCGATCATTTTTAACTTAATAACAATTCAACTCCTTTACAGAACTGTCATCACACAGATTTTACTGGTCATCACTTAGATATTCCCACATTCTTCACATCCGAAATCATCACAAATATTCATCACACAGATTTCACCAATTATTATACAGATATTCTTACACAAGCTACCATACCTAAAATCACAATTTAATATAATCATACTAGACTCATGGTATCTCAACAAATGAAATTCTATAATCACAACTCAATACACAATTTTATTATTCTAAACAATAATGAACTATTCAAATCATTTTTTGAAATCTAAATAAATGATATTCTATAATCACAACTCAATACAAAATTTTATTATTTGCAAACAATAATGGACTCAATACATCATATGCTATCTATATCACAGCAATTGCACCAACACATATATATTTCACGTAAATATATATATATATACACACACACACACACAAACACACATAGTCATCCACTCAGGAATGCCACTAATACCAACTATAGTCACAGTTAAACAATAGTTGATGCAATTCGCTGTGTCTTCGCATGCTAACCACGACAAGAACAAATTGATGCAATTCGCTCAACACAAGTCTGTCAAGTACCTAAATACATACAGTCTCGATTCAGTGCACGAATCACAAAGTGATTGAAGTCTGAATCCCCCATTTGAACTAAAATCCAAAAGTAACTCCAATCAAGGCTAAACCTCATTTGAGACTACCCAAAGTCTCCGGAACACTCATACAATCGATAGGTCAAAAATTACAAGTCGATCAAATGGTCGGATCATCACGGATCAAATACCGAACATTTCGAAATAGCTAAAAAACCTAACATGCTCATACGATCTCCAAATTCTACATACTATATATCAAAGCGTTCGTATCGATGAGGAGATGATAAATAAAACCAAAAAATGCCCTTGACATGGCTGAAAAAAACCGCAAGCGCCACCATAGGCCAAACTCAAAACCACAACAATCCAACCGGCCAAAACGGAGATAATACCAAGTGGAGCAACTTTAATACCTGGACTCTCGGCCTAGATCGGCCGGAATCAAGTTCACAAGCCATAATCCATTGTTTACTTCTAGTTGACTTTGCTCCGATGTGAATCTTCTGAAACTACCACATGAATCAAACGAGGAAGCTCCCACGATCCTAACAAGACTGCGTTGGGCCGATGTCGTTGCCGGAGGAGAAAATTCTGGTTGGGTCCTACTTCCTCTACCTTCGCCGCCTCGATGTTCCGTCGTGGGTGAGATTCGATGCAAGCCACCACCAAAGCGAGGACCATGAGGCAAGTCTAAGTTGATCTGGGTTGGTGTCGTCACCTGAAGTCGCCAGAGTTCGGAGTTCCAAACGGATCGGATTTGCAGGTCTGGGTCGGGTTGGACGCTTTGAGGAGAGAGAAAAAAGCTTTTTGGTTTACTATTTTCGGAAGGTTTCGAAAAATTTCAATTAATGAATATTCCAAAATAGGAATTGCTATTTTTAGGAATTTCCAAAAATAGAAGAAACTTCCGCTAACCATAATTTTCTCATGCGAACTCCTATTTTTGTATTCCACATATCCACATACTCGTATCGACACGCTTTATAACTTTTATGAAGGAAGTTTTTAGAGAAACCCAACGAATAAATATCCAATCTTTTGACCCCTCGAAAATAAAACGGTTCGAGTAATTATTCGTCTGAAATACTTCTATCTCATCCTCGAACTGTGTACTCATACAACAATCACTGAAAATTTTGGAAAACCCTAAAAAAATAATAACGAATTTTCGAGGTATTACAAGCCCAGCCTCAAACCCCCCAAGCTTCCCATAACTTGAAAACCCGGCATCAATCCAGATCGACAGCCATCTCGCTGCCCCTATTGTCGATCGGAGCTCCGTGACCTGATAACTAGTATTGCCTTCCCGCCCAACTTTATCAACATGCCCTTTCTTTTGCAATATTTAATAAGCTTTCTCGAGCCTCTTACTGGCTTGTTCAGAACTCTAGGATAGTGCCTTTACCAAGATTGATGCACCCAGTGAAAGTCAATCATCAAATCATTTTTTATAATCTAAAGCCACGCTCGACTTGGACTACTCGACCCAGAACAATAGCGACATCCTTCCCTACTACCATGCATCGGAAAGCCCTACCACCCACCAACAACCAACACGAGAGTCCAACACTAGCTCAAGAATCTATAACCGATTCCCTTTACTAGGAGTGGGCGTGGTGTGGGTCCGCCCGGTTTGGGTCCCAAACCGCATCCAAACAGTATTTTACGGTTTGCCTAATTTTGGACCCATAACCTAGTTTCAATTGGTTGTGCTGCATTTTTCGGTTACATCAAAACGCAGTTCGGTGCGGGCCGGTTACCGATTTAGTTGAGGCCCAATATCAGACGACCTTTAAGGCTTTAATCAGCATTTGAGACCCTAAAAACCAGACCTAAACAGCTTAATACATCCATAAATCAAAAAAGTTTATAGTTGCAAAACTTCAAAGTTTAAAAACATCCAAACTATAAACTGCTGAAAAACGAAAAAGACTTAAAACATCAACTCTACTTAAAAAACATTCATGAAAGTGCAACTCAAAGTTCGAAAATCCAAACTACAAGTGAAATTACAGTTCAAGTGTTCAAAGGTTCAACAATCAACAGTTCATGAAAACATCAATTCTGCAAAGTTCAAACTTCAACAGTTCAACAATCAAATCTGCAAACATTACATGCCGGGAAATTGCTTCGGCCTCCATTCTTCAATATTCATCATTAGAATTCCCTTCTGCTGGATCTATCTAATTACTCAAGTATTCAACAATCAAAAATTACATCGAATGTTAGAATTGGAAACAACGTTAAGAAAATACAAAAAAGCTGAAAGTTTTTCCAGTTTTTGAACTTACCAATTTCAAGTTTTTCCAACACAGCGTACAGTTCCATCTCATCTTTGGTGTTCTCCTTGTATGCATCTACGCCTCCTCCCTTTAGCCAATCACTCATGCAGACCAAAGCCTCATGCTTGAAAAGGATCCACAACTTTTTTTCCAAGGCTGAAGGCAGACTCCGAAGCCATGGTTGAAGCCGGTACAGCAAAGAAATCGTTGGCTATTTTGGACAGAATAGGATATCTTGGCGCATTCACCTTCCACCAGTCCAAAATATGAAATTTTGAATTGGAAGGGTCTTCTGAAGCCTCCAACAGATACTTGTCCAACTCATTCTTGATCACCACGACATCTTTCTTCTGCCTCAGAAGCTTGAACTGGTGCAGGTTTGCTGCATGATTATCCTCTTGCTCTTGCACAGATGTAGACTCGATCTTTGGCATTGTGACATCCCTTGAAGCTGCTACCGCCATTGGATCAGATTCTACAAAACAAAAAAAAAATTTGCAATTAGTGTATCTTTATTAACATAGCAATATTATAAAGGAAAAAAATACATTTTTACCTTCATATTCTCTATATAGGTTATGCAATGCATCCCTCACTTCATCTATCATCCCAGACTTTATAAAGTCTGATCTGCTTGCAGCTTCGGGAAGAAGGACTCAAGATACAACAGTTTGTATCTTGGATCTAAAACCACGGCAATGATCAGAGTCTTGTTTAAATTCTCAAGATGCAGCCAATACTTGTCAAACTTCTTTTTCATCGAGCTTGCAATACTAACTAATAAAGGATCATCACTTCTCAGGCACTTCTCCATCTCACCCACGATTGTGCACATCCAAAGCAAAGGCTCATTTGCAATCACAAACTTTGTGGCACTAAATTTTAGGGTGGCTTCATAGAAAATTTTTAGGAACTTGACGAGCCTTACTGCCTTATTCCAATCAGCAGCTCTAGGGGGGCCTTCTCTCTTATTTCCACCCACTCTCTCCTGGAAATAGCTCTCAAACTGCTGGTCTTCATCCTCAAGCCTCGCAAAGGCCTTCTGATACTTCACAGTGATATCCGATATAAAGTATGTTGAATTCCATCGCGTGCAGACATCTAAAGGAACAATTCCTCCCTTATGCTCAGTCTTTTCTTGAGTTGCACACTTCCTAAACTTATCTAGCCTTGCAGGTGAAGATCTAATGTACTTGACCAAATTTCTAATGCTATCAATGGAGGAGCCTAGCTCCTCCATTCCATCCCTCACAATGAGGTTTAGAATATGGCAGCAACATCTCAAATGCAGAAAAGAACCTCCCAACACCAACTTGTCCCAATTTCCAATCTCCTCCTTCATGTAATCTAAAGCAACCTGATTTGGACTTGCATTGTCCACAACTATCATAAAACCCCCTCAATCCCGCACTTTATCAAATACGACTCAACTAGCTTTCCTATGGTTTTCCCCTTGCGATTTGGAATCGCACAGAAATTCAAAATCCTTTTATGCAGCCTCCATTTTGAATCCATAAAGTGTGCTGTCAACACCATGTAGTTGATGTTTTGGATACTTGCCTAAGTATCCGTAGTCAGCAACACTCTCTGCTCATTAGCAACAAGAAATCATCTAATCCTCTCCCTCTCTGACTCATACAACTTCAAAACATCTCTAGCTAGTGTTCTCCTAGAAGGTGACTTAAATATAGGCTGAGTCACCTTCATGAATTCTTTAAAACCTTCATTCTCAACAAACGAAAATGGCAGTTCATCACGAACCACCATTTTCGCACAAGCTAGCCTAGACACACGCTTTTCATAACAAATAGCAACTAAATTACCTCCACTTTTTGCGCTGTCAAAGTTAAGGAACTTCTACTTCTTGTTGGCTGCATAAATGGGACACTTTCGGCTCTGGAAGAGCAAATGGTTCCTCATTGCTGATGCGCCATTGCTTCTAGTGTCGCTGGCATATGTTTGGGGGCAGTACTTGCACCTTGAACGAGCTGGCTTGATGATACTCCCATCTGGATTCCTGCACTTCTAGAAATGCGCCCACACGATTGAAGTGTTCTTCCTCTTCACTTTGCTTGATCTCCCATCAGGGTTTGCTGGAACTGGTGGTCCTGGTACTGCAGCTTGATCGACCGTAGGCTGAGGAGTTGGTATGGGAGCACTTCGACTGGTTCCAATACTGGAATCTGTAGTTGGAGTTGTTGTCGCTGTCATTGTTCATGTAGGAGTCAGAGTTACGCTAATCCCTTTTATAATATGCATATAAAAAGCAAAAGCCCCAAATTAAAAATAAATCTGCAACACAATTTGAAAGCCACAATGAAACATTGAAACTGATAAACCCAGAACAACAATGAAGTTCAGAAACCCCAAAACCTTAGTAAGAATATTGAAACCCGAGTTTTAATAAAAAGCCCTAAATCAGTTTTCGAAACTATGAAACCCTCATTTGATTTTGATTGTGATAAGTTTACTATAAGAACATTCTAAACATCTTCAAGTAGAAATGACAAGAGAACAGTAAATCAATCTAAATTTAGAGAGCTTACCCTCGCAGGCTCTCGGCCGAGAGAGAAGTTGGGATCGGAGCAGATCTTTCAGAGGTCAAGAGAGATTAAGAGAGTTGGGAGAGATCGAGAGGTTGAGAGAGTTTTTCACATTTCTGAAGAGAGAGTTAGGCAAATGCCAAATGAGGTCGTGGGGCCGGGTTGTGAGAGACTGAGAGCGTTACCCTATTAGGGTTTCTGCAGAGATCGCGTGCATGCAAGCTTACATAGTCATGGTTTGTGACCAATCATAATTAGACAAGTATTAAAATTAATTCAAAAATAAATAAAATAAAAAATTCGGTTCGGGCAGTTCAACTCGGGTGGTTCAACACCTGGACCCGATTCCGAACTGTTAAGAATCGGTTCGATTCGGTGAGACTTCAAAACTGCACCATTTTTGTTCGGTCCGGTTACCAAACCGGAAAATCATGTGCGGATGGATCGGTAACATGATTTCCGGTATGTTATGCCCACTCCTACCCTCTACCAGAGAGGTTGGCTTTGTTGGGTCGCCGAAAAAGATCGGTGTTGGATGGTTGAGGACAGACCATAGAGTGTGGAGACAAAACCTCCACATAGAAGGGAGGACAACGGAGGTGGTCATTAGAGAAAACCAAAGCCGACACGGGTAGGTCCTGGATAGAGCTGGGGTGGCATTTTTTTAATTTAAATTCTTAGAGCTTAATTATTATTTTTTTGTGGGAACTATTGAGTCTTCACTGCTCTATTAGTTTTTATTAAGCATCATACTTTTGCTTAGACCTATTGTTTGTACAGTTTGGGCCATATGTGTTTAGAGGAATTGATTCCAATAGCTGAGTACCCCTGTTTACTAACATATACAAGTATGAGAATCAGTATGGGTCCTATGTCAATGTCAGGATTCG
The DNA here is from genome assembly GCA_025331145.1 of Rosa persica. Lineage (NCBI taxonomy): Eukaryota > Viridiplantae > Streptophyta > Magnoliopsida > Rosales > Rosaceae > Rosa > Rosa persica. The sequence continues at coordinate 9,344,862 of WFKR01000004.1, forward strand.
ATTCCTGAATATCCAAGACTTTGAAACAAGGGGCGAGTAGTTGTTAGAGTAAGTCCACCAATGCCGTTTTAGCCTAGTTACCATATCAATTTGCCCCCAAACCCCAAACATTCACACTAGAACTTAACGTAAAAATCGGATCTTAACATATACGAGAAGAAAAGTAACACATGGCAACAAATATTTCTTCTTGTTTGGAATTCAATAAATTACTTTACCTTTTGAATTTATACATTTTATTAAAATTAATGATATTTAAACTAACCAAGATAACATACTTTCTGAATAAATAAGATTGGTCCGCGAGAGAAATGTGAATTTCTTACAAAAGGAATACCATATGGTTCTTTTTTCTAAAAATGTGATTCTTTATCAAATCGAACTTAGACAAATTTGATTATGTGCCCGTTGTTTTCTTACAAACCTACGTATTTGATTTAAATACGTGAATCTCTATCAACCATTCAGTTTTCATATAGCAAATTAAAACCATTTATTTTCTAAAACCGCATTTTCTTAACCTTCCCCATTCGGTTATGAAGATTGCTTAATTGAATTGTAGATGAATCTTCTGTCATCAAATATTCTTTCTTTACTGGATACGTTATTGTTTCATGAAGGGAGTGATGAAACTTTTTAACGAATCTGAAGGACATTGTGTAGAGAAAGATGATCCTATTATTAAAGAACTCGACTGTGCTTCTGCATCATTGAATCAATGATTTACAAGAGGTATATTATTATGAACCAATAACTTGTCAATCATGATTTTTTTTTTATGTGCTTGTTACTCATGATTTTGCTTGAAGTTTTTAATTATTTTTATTTAATGATCTTTTCAACATAGTTTTCTCTATCAGTGATGGTGGTTTCTTTTCAGTTTGTATTTATGTTTGTTTGAAGTTTTCAGTTATTTCTAACTTTTGGATCTGTGATATGATCTCAAATAAGTTCGAGCTTTTTCGAGTTAAGATTGTCATCATAGATTCCAATGGGTGCCTAGATTTGGGTAATGGATCCGTCGTCAATAAGACCCATGTTTTTGTCAGCTAAAAGCCACGTGTTTCATTACCAATATGTGTTGATGCAATCAAAGGATCATGTGATAGCTCACTCGATAGTTTTCTATTGTGGTAACTTGCCCTAGGTTATTGCTGATTGTTTTTGTTGATATACATATCAGTTTCTTCTCTTTCGAGCAAGGATGTTTAGTCTTAGTTTATTGGTGTTTGTCATTGGATGTAGGTGTTGTGATTGTGTTCAGTATGTAAGTGCACTTTATTTAAATGAAATTTCTTTTGATAAATAAATTTTAAAAAAAAAAAACTTCTGCTAATTAGATTTTCTTTTTTAGTGTAGATCATGTTATGCTTATTCAATGAAGAGATCCATATGATTATTATTTGTGTGTTTGGTCATCAAACCTTTGAGAATATCTCGTCATTAGATTTAGACTTTGTTTGAGATTGATTCTCTCCAAACGGTTTTGTAATAAAGTGATTTTGCTTGAAGCGGCTTTGTTAGGCATAGGTTTTTAAAATATGAGCAAATGCTTTTAGGAAGCAATGTCTAATGTCCTTAAAACACCACAAAAAAAATTCACTTTTATAACTCAATAAGTATTTATAACTTTTGCCCAATCCTATTGAAAAACATTTTACATAGTTTGGAAACACTTCTACCTATTTTAAAAGCTCTGCCTTATGACTAGTTTGGGATTGCTGTAACTTAAAAAAAAAAAAAAAAAAACTGCTATGCTGTATTGTGAGAATAATCAGCTGTGAATTAAAACAATTTCACATTTGGTAAATAAAATTTTTAAAAGTGCTATCATTAAACAACTTCATAGTGTGTTTTGATCCACAACAGTTTCTAAAAACAACATTTGGGCTGCTTTTAAAATCTGTTGCAGTGACCTATAACTTTCAATTAAAGCTGTTTTTTATTTATTTATCAAACATAATAAAATCTAAAATTTTAAACAAAAGTTTTTTTTTAAAAAGCGAAGCAATCCCAAACGGGGCTTTAGAACTAGTTTGTGAGTCACCTTTTCCATTGCAGATTTGAGTTATTTTGTGTTGCAGTGCTTGCTTGGGATTCATTTGTATAACAAAATCTCTTCCTTATCACCATATTTGACAAGACGATTGTAACTTTTGTTGTCAAGAAGTTGCCATTGTTAATTTATGATGCATGTATTACCATTCTTTTTTGAAAATAAAGTATAAATATATGTCAATTGTTATTGTCAGGCAATAAAGAAGTTGCTTTTTATAAAATAAACTCTTTTGACAGATTCATTGAATTTTTCTAAGAGAAAATGGAAATATATAATGAGCAAAGAGGGATAAATCATAATGGGTAAAAATTCAACCATTGTTTTACCCCTAGAATTAACCCATTGTTTAGTCGCGGTGGTGTTTCTGCGACTCAGTCGTTGTTTTCTCTCAAAAGAACCTCATCTTGTCCTATAAAAAGGACCTAAGCTCTTATCAATCTTCATCCCCAGTTCTGCAATCACTGATAGCTTTAGGTTCTAATATAAAGAATAGTAAAGGTTTTTAAGACATGCTTAAGGTTATGATGAGGAGGAAGAAGATGATCGTAGGGCAGGAGAGCCTGAAGTGGCTATAAACTACTCATCGGATCAATGATATACCAGACGTATAATCTTTCTACCAGTTTATTAATTTGGTCGCAGTTTAATATTATTCTATTTTCATGGTGTGATATTGATTGTTTCTTTATATTTCATTCAGTCACAGCACTCCCTCCATGTATGGACTTACCCTGGGGCCAAATTCCATCAATACCAAAGCATGGCTGATACAGGAAGCCCAAGTTATTCCAACAATGGGGAGGAGGCAGGCCAAGACTGGCAACGGTTCAGGCCAACAGAACCGCAGTCACAGCCTGTTTCAAGCCGGCTGTTCCAGCCGCAATCAACATCAGCTGGGCACTCACAGTGGCGAGACAGTGGTGCATCAACCTCTGACTGAAGGCTATAAGTTTATCAGACATAGATGAATGGCTCCCAAACCATTGAGAATCACAGCTCCCATTCACACCTGAAATCTCCACAGGGTACCAACATGGTGCCATTTGATCTTACCTTCTAGACTGAGGATTTCATGATCTGTTTTCATTGATGGTTCCTTGAGAAAACCAAAGCTTATACTGTAGAGCAGCCAAAGGGTCAATGAGAAAACCAAAGCTTATACTGATTATTTGCAGTGGAACAGCGATTGAATTTGATCGGTTGGCACAGAGCTGAGCTGAGGAGGAAAACTTTCAGTGCTACTGTCAAAGACTCGAAGTCTATTTGTTCAAATACTGAAATAAATTACCAGATTTGAAGTTTGAATTCTTGATGTCATTACATGTTTGTGTCGGATCTCGCATAAAAAATCTATGTTTTAAAAAATAATACATTATATTTTGGCTGTGGTATTATGTGGGATGCATACATAGGAACTATTCACCTATTACTTCCCTCCTGACTCGTGTGGTTCCGTTTTGAATTGGATATCAGTCTTGTCAATTTAAACTTCGGATGAATTGATACCTAATGACATTTTCTCATTTTGGGTTAAATTCATTGTTAAGTTTACTGCTTTATATCAGTGTATTTTGCTAGTAAGAAACACTAATTTCGTATTTTGGTTTGTGAGATGAGGATTAATTTGTAGGGCATGAGAGACGTTTGCTATCTTAATATCTACGGTAGACCATAGTTTATTTGAGTAATTATTCTATCAACGCGGTAGTAAGCACAATAAGATTATTCAAATTTGGTGAGCACTAACGTAGAGAGTGAAACAAAAAATTTAGTTTACTTGGACGTCATATCAAAATGTGTGTGTGTGTGTGTGTGTGTGTGTGTGAGAGAGAGAGAGAGAGAGAGAGATTTACATACGAAGTTCGATACGAAAACTACTACCGCTACTTTTCATCCTAGGGTTACTACTATACACATTAACCTCGCAGCAAATGAAGTCAAGACGGCTGGAGCAGTAGCAGCAGTAGCTCCTCTGGACTACGCAACACTTGTTGATCTCACCGGTGTTTAAGAGGAGCCACTCCAGCTAAAGGGTCCTCGTAAACCGCTTCTTATGGAGCTCCCATCTGCCCACATGCCTTTTGTTCCAAGGCTTCCTTCCCTTATTGGCGATGTCAGATTAGTGTTACTTGATGGGGAAATGATAGCTAGGAACTAGGAAGGAAGTTGTGGAGGTCTTCCGTCCGAAAACCTTCTATGGTTTCGCCCGAGCTGGCTAGGTTCTTGGAGTCAAACATGATCGCAAGTCACCAACACTTCTGAGACACCATTTAGAAAAGAAAAGAAGAAAAAATAATAATAATAATAATAATATAAAATACACGGTCTAATCGCTTAGAAACCAGAACAAGTATAAGGAGACTTTGGCTCTTTGTAAGCTAGTGTCGATAACCATGTCATTTGACGTAACAAGCTAATTTAACAGGAATGAAATTTGAGACTACATATAACATGACACCCAGGTCTTCCTACACCCTATTTCCCTGGATGACATGAGAGCAGCAAAAGGGACCACCGGGGCACTGCCTAATTTAAATGCCACCACAGTTTATAGGTTGATTCTCAAAATCCAAATATTGAGTTCCGTCATCAACCAAACAAGGAAAATTCAATCAAAATGATGCCTCAAATTGGAATTAGGATGAAACCCAAATATGAAAGAAAGCATCTTGCATAGTATAATGGCATGAATGAGTTTGCAAAACCCTTATCATTTCTACATATATGGTGCGAGCAACACAAGTTTTTACAATAGGCACATATCAAAATTTCAAATGGAATTCCATAATGCGAGGCATCTCAATTTTACAACCAATAAGGGCAGCAATTAAACACTAACATACAAAAAAGTGAACGATTTTGCTGCTTTTGGCTAGAACAGAAAGGAGTAGCAATTCCCGAGCCGTCCATCTACACACTTGCACTAGCTAGCTCTTTGGGTGGGGATGCAGGCAACACTTGTTGGGGCTGTATACACAATGAAGGGATACTACAAGCATTAACGAAATGAAAACAAAACTCTGATATTTGTTTTCTCAAAGAAATATAAAAGAATTGTACAACAAAAACATTTTTGAATTACGATATCCCAAATTAAATATAAATCTCCACCAGATCATTTTAGTAGTACTAGGTTATGGATTAACAAGATATGCAATTTCTTCAGAGTGAGCCAAGTGGCACAAAGGACTTAAGTACATGCATTACTATAAACCGAATGTAGAGCCAGGATCATAACAAATTGCAAAGCTATAGGAAATGTTATTTGACTAATTAACCCTTTAAAAACATTATCTAGTTTAAAGTCTGTTAAAACTTGTTGCACCAAGAAAACAGTTGTGACCACCATAATACCCAGAATAAAAAATCAAAGTCACTGGTAAAGTCATGTTCAAATTTAAAATAGCTTCTTACCGCTGCTAGCTCCTCTTCATGCTTGGGAATAAAAGCAGTATCAACCTTCCCATTTTTGAAATCCTCTATCTCCAGGATGAGCTTATGATATTCAATAGTTGTAGGAACCCCTGTGAAACAAAGGTGCTAATTAAAAAATACAAAATAAAAAACCAACCGCAAAACTTGTCGCTTCGGTTGTAAATTCAATTGGCGCACACAAAAGTGTACATACCAACAAAAAGAATATAAACATGAATTATTTCTAAAATGAACTTCAACATTACCTGTTATAATAGTGTCGTTAAGAGCTCTTTTCATCCGATCAATTGCCTTTTCTCTTGTTGGTGCCCAAACAATAAGCTATTTAAAAAACAATTTTGACAAAGTATTCAGAAAAAGAGCCTGAAAGCTACATTTTTATAGTGTATATTTAATTATTTATAAAAGCAATGACGACTATACATGGTTCTTCGGGGCACAAACCTTTCCAAGAAGGGAATCATAGTTTGGAGGAACCACATAATCAGGATAAACATGGCTATCCATTCTAACAAATGGACCTCCGGCAGGTAAGTAAGCTGTTATTCTACCTGCAAAGGAGCAGAAGATTAAAAATAGATTAAAAAACTAATCACAGAATGTCATTGTTCCATCCGGTATACGCCCGAGCACCCTAAAAGCGACAGAAAGCTAGGAGTGCTGATATAGTTATTGATACATTAACCTACGCAAAACTAACTTAGAACCTATGTCACAACTTAACAGGGCCTGGGTGCACCCCAATTACCCAATACTTGATAAAATACTGCAAAAGGTCAACTGCATGCATAAATGTTCTTATGTACTGAGTATTCACTGAGGGATCCCAAAGTAAAGGGTTTCAACAGTTACCACAAACCATAACATGTACACATACCTGGCCCAGGTCGGAATCCTTTAAAAGCATCTTCTGCATTGATACGACATTCAATTGAATGCCCTCTGAGCACGATATCATCCTGTAGTTGAAGCCAGCAGAAATGTCATCAGAAAACTATCCTACTATAGATAACTGTGTGAACTGAAAATCGTTAAATACCTGTGTGTATCGGAGTTTTTCTCCCATAGCAACACGAATTTGTTCTTCAATCAAGTCAACAGAGGAAATCATTTCTGTCACAGGATGTTCAACCTGTGGTGCAATTGGGGGAGAGAATTAAGTTCAGCATAACTGAGCAAAATCTTGTAATGGTTGAAGAATTTGAATCTCAAAGATTAGTTTAACCTGAATCCTAGTGTTCATTTCCATGAAGTAAAAGGAACCCCTTTCGTCCAAAAGGAACTCGATGGTTCCAACACCAATATAACCAATAGATGCTGCGGCAGCAACTGCTGCATCACCCATGGCTTTTCGCAATTCTGGGGTCAATGCAGGAGAGGGTGCTTCTTCTAACAGCTTTTGGTTCCTTCTCTGTGATAGTTCAATAGATAAAAAACAATTTTTCAGTTGACATTGGATTTGACCTTTTTATGAGAAAAAAATAGAGAACAAGCTAAATAAGTAAATAATCATTTTTCTTTGGTCTGAAATTGGATAATATACTTCTGAAGTTACTAGAATTGTTACAACGTAAGATATGACCAGGTTTTGCTTTGCCTCATAGACAATTAGATATCAGAAACAAATTTGTATGCAGACAGCTGCATACCAATACATAAACCAAATAGACTGCTTAAATGTACCTGGATGCTACAATCACGCTCTCCAAAGTGAACAACATTACCATACTTATCTGCAAGAACCTGTATTTACAAGGGATGAATCGAGGGGTTACATGCCAGCATTAAATATCAAATTGTATTCGAGTTGCAATGTATGACCATGAGATTTTACAGGAATATTCACGAAGAACTTTACCTGAAATTCAATGTGTCTAGGATTTACGACATACTTTTCCAAATAAACTCCATCATTTCCAAAAGCAGCTGCAGCCTCGCTCTTTGCTGCCTGAAACCGATTCAGTGAGGAAGAAAATTAAGACGTTGGAGCAACACTGCTAATACAAATATGTAATATTTATTTACAGATGACAAGATCAATTAAATTATGAACCAAATAGTAAAATGGTGAACTTATTTGACATAAAAACTAAAATATACCACGAAAAATGATTTCGGTTTTTTTTTTTTCATTTTTTAAGTCAGAAAGTATTTCAGAAAAGGCAATTATAGAAAAAATAAAAAAGAGCAGGCATACCTGTAGCAACTTTACAAACTCTTCAGGCTCTTTAGCAAGACGCATACCACGTCCTCCACCACCTGCTGTTGCCTTAAATAGCAAAAAATGCTTATCACTTCACAGAAACAAACAAAATAACATACAAATTTTTGCATTTACTCCATAATACTTAGGTAACCATTCCTGTAGAAACTTATGTTTAATTCATTCAAGTCTTAAAAACTCTCTTCTAACTCGAATATATTCAGTAAACAAATAAAACACACAGTAAAGATCAATTAGAAAAACTCACAAAATGAACAACCTCCTTCAAATTTCAGATATAACAGGTCAGAAATCACAAGAGTTAACTAGGAATTAAGCCTCTTAGTGAAGTCTTTTCTTACTAGCCTTCATTCTTGATATAAATTTAAAGTTACAAGCTACATAAAGTAATTACCAGCTTCTAGCGTTAGTAAATTTTCCGAGCCTTTTGTCTTTTTTATTCAACTGATACAATTCTTGAGCAGCCATTCTTGCATACTATGTATCAAATAAGTCTAATATTAAACCCTTGGTCTTTTACACCATATCATATCAGAAGAATTGTAATTTTGAATTTTCACAGTTAACATGACAGTTTGGGCAGTGCAAATTCTAAGACACAGAAAGAGCATACCATATATAATTATCATGAGATACTATTAAGATCATTTACCTTGATCATAACAGGATAACCAATCTCATTGGCAAGCTTGATTCCTTCCTCTGTGCTCTGTAGAAAGATATTATTGAATAAATAAGCAAATTACTACGCAATCCATTCATATAGCTATCTAAATAATACCAAGAGTTAAGTCACATACCTGTAGCAATCCATCACTTCCTGGTACAGTTGGAACACCTGCTTGCTTCATTGTTTCTCTGGCAGTCGCTTTATCACCCATAATACGGATACTTTCGGGCTGCAAAATGTAAGAAAAATGGAGAAAACTTCAGCCACATGACTTCAGTATAGTTAACCATATGGAGCATATACAGAGAAAAATGTATACAATACAGAATCTAGATCAACACAAATGAAAAAGAATTCGACAAAAATAATATAGCAAAGATTTTAGTGATTATTTTCACAAACAGTGTATGAAGTATGGGTCATTCAACACTTTGGTGTACCAACTTTTATAACTATCAGAATGGTGTATCAAGTTTGCTCCAATCTTTCATTTTGGTGTACGCCGTTAAATTTTCCGTTATCTTTACAAAAAAAAATGACAAACAGTTAATGGGCTAACTATACTTTGTCATTTTTTTTTTGTAAAGATAATGGAAAATTTAACGGCGTACATCAAAATGAAAGATTGGAGGAAACTTGATACACCATTCTGATAGTTATGAAAGTTTGTACACCAAAGTGTCAAATGACCCATACTTCATACACTGTTTGTGATGTTTTCCGCCAAGATTTTATGCACAGTTTTCTGCCAAGTTCAATATTCGTTACAGAATCATTCCAGATATAAAAAATAAAAAATAAAATAAAACTATTTAAACTATTATACATGAAATTTTGACCATAAGCTATACGCTAACAAATCATTGTTACATGACTTACATCAAGTATCCAACCATGTGATCAATGGAATATATTTGAATATTTCGTATCATGAAGCTTTTTCATTTGAAGTACGTACCATAGGACCAATAAAGTTGATTCCATGTTCTTTGCACATTTCAACAAAAGATGCATTCTCAGAAAGGAAACCATATCCAGGATGAAGCATTGTACATTTACGACTGATGGCAGCAGATAAAACATTTGGAACCAGTAGGTACCTGACAGATCAGAAGCACAAGCTTAACCTTTGTCATCTAAAACAAAACTAAGATGAAGGATAAATATAAATACTAATATAATATAACGTAAAGAACGTAATTTATAGGTGGTTTACAGAAAAACACTCTTTTGTGATGTAGTGGTGGTCTTTCCTCATAATTCCTCATAACCTCCATTTTTCAATTATATCAAGTTCTTCACTAAAAAACCAGAGAGGAAAGGGGAAAAGCATTGGAAAATAACGAGTCAACAGATAACTACTTACGATTGACTGCTTGCTGCTTCACCAATACAAACTGATTCATCAGCCAATTTGACATGAAGTGCATCCTTGTCTATTGTTGAGTAAACAGCCACACAGGGTATGCCCATCTCATGCGCCGTTCGAATAACACGAACAGCAATTTCTCCTCTATTTGCCACCAGGATTTTATCAGCAAGACACGTAGCATGGAGAGCTCCCGCATGCTTCCTTGATCTATAACTAATCTGAGCGCCCTGGGCTCTCTGCCTTAAAAAGCTAACTTTATTCCCCACCATAAAGCTACATTGGGAACTCCTGAGCTCTCCAGTTTTCCCAAAAAATAAGCGCTTCCATAGACATAAGACACCAGAAACAAAACGTTAAAACACATACAATGTAGCCAAAAACCTATTCAGGCAATCAAAACGCAAAAACGTAATTCTGACAAAAACTGAAATTTGACTTCTTCCTCATTATAATCATTCGATTATTATCTCTTTACAGCCTAAAGGTAGAATTTTTAGCTCTTCTATAAAAACTGATCATACAAAGCCCGATTCTTTGACAACTCCCAGTCTTGAATTCATGAAGAAAATCAACTAAAAGTTTCAAACTCGAACCAAATCTTGAACAAACTAACATGCATTACAAAGACGATCCATTCACACTATACAAGCATCAAATTCCAGTCCATGACTTCAATTCCAACTGATCCAAATTCAGAACCGTACATTCAAAAAGTTGAGCTTCGGAAAATATAGGCAACTCACCGGAGTCGGACTAACAGTCTTGCAAATGGGCATAGTGGCGTCCATTTCTCCAAAGCACAGAGACCTAATAAGTAAACCCAGTCAATTCAAATCAAACAATCACAAACAAATGAACTCTGAGCAAGCAAAACAATCAACGATTCTGCTACAAATGTAGCACAATCCATTGCGAAACAATCAAAGGGCTAAAAAGAAGAAGAAATGGAGTACCGTTTTGAGTTGTCTCAGAATGAAATGAAGCGCAAGAAATGTGAGCCTAGAGCGGCGAAGTAGTAGAGAGGAAGAGGAGGAGTGTGAATATGAAGAAGGAGAGAGGTGGGAAGGTCCGAAGAGGAGATGTGAATAATAGTGGAGTCGTCGATGAAAACGAGGGGAGTGAGAGATTGAATGCTCCGCCCAAATGGAAATGGCTGTCGCTCTGATCTCTCAAATCGGGTTCTCTACTTCTCCAAGTCTCTGCTGCTTGCTGCCTTCAATGTGATCGTGACCGCAGTTAATATACGAACGGATGAGATTGCGCCGTTTTAGCGTAAGTAGATGCACCAAAACTCTTTAAATTTGGTAGGGTGGGGCACGGTCCCGTCCCGGTTCGGTTCGCTCGCCTCCAAACCGGAACCAAATCGAACTCGGTTTTGATGAATTTGAGTTGTGGAAGCATTGAACTTTGATCTAGTTAGGTGTCTCGACTCTCATGTTCATCACAGTAACTTTTTTAAAAAGAAAGAAAAAATACTACATGTCATCTTGGTATTGAACCACAGACTGATTATTTCCAATTTAGCAACACACAGTCCTTTGTTGGTGGGCTGTTATCACTAGTTTTCAGGGTTGGGTTTCTTTTATTTTGTTTTTCTGCAATAAGTCATTTTGAAGGTTTTGTTTTAAGTATTAGCTGTTGCGTCGGGTGCACTACAATTTTTAGCATAGACAATCTTCTTTTCGGCTGTCTAAAGGGCGTTCCTGTTCTGGAGTTGGGTCAGTAGCGGTGGTGAAAATGTCTGGCGGTGGCATACTGGCATAGACAATTATCCTTGGCCTTCTAGTGGGTTGTTCCTGTCTGATTTTGGATCGGAGATGATGGCGATTTGGAGCATTTGTGGATTGACGATGTTGACATTAGGGTCCAGCATTTAGTCTCAGGTCTGAAGGTCCAGCATTTCATTTTGGTTGGGTTCGAAGTCACAACGAGTGTAGACTTGGTCGATCAAAGGCAGGTCCGAAGGACTCTGAGTGGCGAGTTAGTGTTGACAAAGTTGTGTGTCAAGGATTCACTGCTCCTGCGCATATTGTCTTTGTTGTTTAATTGTTGTGCAAGTTTTAAGTCTATAGTTGACTCTGGGCCTTTTTAAACTCCGTCAGTCAGTCATTTTGGAGTTCGAGTGTGAAGTCCAGTGGTCATTTCTGTGTAAGAGATGTTGTCAAAACTCATTGTATCCAGTTCATTATTAATGAAGTTTCTTCTTGATCAAAAAAATATACATAACTTTTTTAAAAGAGAATGAAATTCACACTCTCTAGTTTGTAACATATTCTTTCCTTATTCGGTCAAAAATCTCATAAAAAAACAAAACTTAAATTGACAAAGTTTAAATTACTAAAAAAGAAAATATGGAGTTGAATTGTGAATTGTAAAATGAGGAAGAGTGTGGATTTCACTCTCGTTTTTAAAATACTAATGACATCAATCGGTTTGTCCACCCCTTTTGGCCTAATGATAGATAAAAGAGGCTATACTAATATATACTGGAATTTAGTCGTATAGCTTCTCAACTATTATTGTTCAATCACAATTGAAAAAATAAGTTTAACAATTTATCATAAAATAGTTTCGAAAGCAAGTATATCGATATCACTTATTAGTTTTTGCTATTTTGAAATGAAATTACAACTTTTGGTACAATCAAATGTTTTAAAAATACATACTTAAAACTTGAAAGACATAAAATACGAGATATAATCTAATGGTCTAAGAAGTTTAGCTAAGTCTTCTACTTGGTTCAATATCATTTAAGCAAATGAAGCAATGCAATGCTATGAATTTTTAACTTTCAGATTTATTTTTTCATCGAATTCATTAGTTGAAGAGCTCAAAGTAAAAAAAAAAAAAAAAAATCTACGGAAGAACTAGAAATATGTAGAAAATTATTGAAAAATAAATGAGTGCAAGTGGAGAAAATTATTGTTTTTGGCCAATAAAGCTGTTTCTCTAGCATGTAATTCATTACAGATCAAATACCAAACAAAGAATTGAAATTGCTTCTGTTAGTAGCACTTCACCTACCCAACCACACACAACTCTTGACTTCTATATAACCCCACCTTCCTACCGAGATTTTAACAGAGCCCCCTGAAATCCTCCTAAAACCATTTGAGACCAACTCCACCCACCAACCATATACAACTATATAAAACCCATTTCCCTCCTCAAATTCATGATCCTCACTCCAACCTTAACCATGGCTCATCTAGTCACCAAATCCATCTTGTTTTGCTCTCTTCTTACAGTAACAATGCTTGTCACACCCTCCAAATTCCTAAGCTACCACAATGTCCTCCCACTAATTCCCATTATTGCCTACTTCTTCTATTCCATTTCCACTTCCTCTAATCTTCCTCCTGGCCCGCTCTCCCTCCCAATCTTTGGCAACTGGCTCCAATTAGGCAATGACCTCAACCACCGCCTTCTCGCGTCCATGTCACAAACCTATGGCTCCATATTCCTCCTCAAACTTGGCTCCAAAAACCTGGCTGTGGTTTCGGACCCCGAGCTAGCAACTCAAGTCCTCCACAGCCAGGGAGTAGAGTTCGGCTCTCGCCCTCGCAACCTTATCTTCGACATTTTCACTGGCAATGGTCAGGACATGGTCTTCACAGTATATGGTGATCATTGGCGCAAAATGCGCCGGATCATGACACTGCCATTTTTTACCAACAAAGTTGTGCAACATTATAGCAACATGTGGGAGGAGGAAATGGACCAAGTTGTGAATGATCTGAAAAAAGACGAGGGAGTGAAGACTAAAGGGATGGTCATTAGGAAACGCTTGCAACTGATGTTGTACAACATTATGTATAGGATGATGTTTGATGCCAAGTTTGAATCACAGGAGGACCCGTTGTTCGTTGAAGCTACCCGGTTTAACTCCGAGAGAAGCCGGTTGGCTCAGAGCTTCGAGTATAACTATGGGGATTTCATTCCTTTGCTCAGACCATTTCTAAGAGGGTACTTGAACAAGTGCAGGGACTTGCAAACTAGGCGGCTGGCCTTTTTCAATAACTTTTTTGTTGAGAAAAGAAGGTAATTTGTTTTTATTGTTGTTATTAATACCGCATCCTTTATCGCATCTCCCACAAATGTAGAATTCACTTAGATACGTAGATTTTATATGAGATTTATAAATTTATGTGAAAGATGTGATCAGTAAATGTGGTACGAATAATTTTATTATAGATTAATCTGAATGCATTATATTCCTATTACTCATTGTTTTTGTAGGCAAATTATGGCCGTCAATGGAGAGAAGCATAAGATAAGTTGTGCCATGGATCACATAATAGATGCTCAAATGAAGGGGGAGATCAGTGAAGAAAATGTGCTCTACATTGTTGAGAACATTAACGTTGCAGCAATAGAGACAACCCTATGGTCCATGGAATGGGCAATAGCTGAGCTGGTCAACTATCCTACCGTTCAATGCAAGATCCGCGACGAAATCTCAACCGTCCTTAAAGGAGCTCCGGTTACAGAATCCAACCTACATGAATTACCTTACTTGCAAGCGACGGTGAAAGAGACATTAAGGTTGCACACCCCAATACCTTTGTTGGTACCCCATATGAACCTTGAAGAAGCAAAGCTTGGGGGTTATACCATCCCCAGAGAGTCCAAGGTGGCTGTCAATGCATGGTGGCTAGCTAACAACCCTGCGTGGTGGAAAAACCCAGAGGAGTTCCGGCCGGAGCGGTTCTTCAAAGAAGAACTTGGCACAGAGGCTGTGGCGGGTGGTAAAGTCGATTTTCGATATGTGCCCTTTGGTATGGGAAGGAGGAGTTGTCCAGGGATCATACTTGCACTGCCAATCCTAGGGCTTGTGATTGCCAAACTGGTGTCACATTTTGAGATGAAGGCTCCACATGGGGTGGAGAAGATTGATGTGAGTGAAAAAGGAGGACAGTTCAGCTTACACATAGCGAACCATTCGACTGTTGTGTTCAACCAACTTGGGGCATAACTTCCAAATTGGTTTCATGAAACAAAGTGTTCTATTTGAAAAACATAAATAGTTTACCTTGTCCCTTAATTTCTGCCCAGATATTACTACTTTACATTTAGGGAAAACAATTTTCATTTCCATAATTAATTTCAATTTCTTTAAATAAGAAATATTAGTATTGCTGTATAGCATATTTTTGTACCAATTGGATGGAAAAGAAAAATTCAGATCGTAGTGAAGTACACGTGATTAAACTGATAATGAGCTCCTGAATTAGAATAATATAAGGAAAAGTTCGATGAATATACTCCAATCATGCTCCCTATCTCGATCCTAGGAAGTAACTTCGAGTCTTCAACTATATCTTGACACCACATTCGATGATGATCTCATGAAATTACATTCTGGTAATTTGTAAAGACATCGTGACTTCAATTATGATCCAATCACGTCTAAATAACATGAGCAGCGGAAGCATGATTGGAGCTGATCTTGAAAGGAAATTGAAGACGGCCCAACAAAAACCAAATCAAGTGGTTGAAGGGTTAACACAAGCATTTAATTCAACTATTGCAGCACCCCTCTAATTTCATTGATGTTTCTGAGTATATTACTCCACACTGTCTCAGATTTCAATGGACGAGAGGTGGATTAAGATTGGGGGGGGTGGGGGGGTGTGTGTGGAGGGAAGAACTTGTAGGCCATTCAATGTATGTCAGACGGCAACCTCAACCTTTGTTTCCAGCATAAATGTGATGGCCTGCAGGAAGAATTCTACAGATAAAGGGAATTTGCAAACATGATACCTCGGCGAAGGCTTTCACTTGCTGCTTCAAATTTCTTCTCTAAATCAACTTCTCCAACAGCATTAGCAGCAGTGCGTAACTGAAATAAGGTCAGTCAATTATAAATCCCTCAGACAACTTTGATGCAACCTTGAGTTCTTAAGCAGTTACTATTTAGGCACTATTTCATGGAATTTGTACCACTACTTCAGAAATACATTTAATGCAAAACTGGAGATTCATTTAGAAAACTGAAAACCGGACTTGTACAACATTTATGCATAACAGAATCAAAATAATGAAAAATTCAATAAATACCTGGTTCAAAAATTCATCAAGTCTTCTAGCAGATCTAATGATACTGCCCTCAAATATTTCTGTCATTTGTATAACATCTGCAAAACTTGCACCCTGATGAAAGATTTATTAGCAAAAGAAAACAAGAAGGAATAGCCCAACAGGAAGATAATACCGCAAAAGTCCTCATTGAAAAGAACAAAAGTCTAAAAGTCTCCTTTCAAAAAAAAAAAAAAAACAAAACAGAAAAAACAAAACAAAACAAAAGTCTAAAAGATGAAATCTCTAACACACAGAATAATTAAACTGAACACTCCAAGCAATGCAATATTTTTTTTTTTTTTTTTTTTAGAATTAACTAATTAAGCAATGCAACTTCAATCACCAATATCTAGAGCCATAAAAAAAGTAAAATAGAAAAGAAAGAAAAAAAAATGCAAGATAGTTGGACACTCTTAGTAAGACAAGTCTAATCCATTCATGTTTTATCAAATCATAATCAACAGATAGATAAATGATTAGCACTGCAAACCTAAAGTACTAGAAAATGAGATGATAGCAGAAAGCTCTAAAACCACGTTGCACTAGTAAACATGAGATAATCTATTACTGATTTGCAACAGCAAATGGATCTTGAAACATAACAAGATTAATACTATTATAGTTTTCATTAGAAAGACAACGGTGCAGAGTCAAAAGTGTTATCCTACTCACCATGATTCCTCCCAGTTATTACTAAATATAAAAAACTAGAAGAGCAATACTTTCCTGTTTAACATTCAAAGTATATCAAAGCAACCATGACCACTGGAACAGTGGTTTTACTGATCTCACACTTTTAAATCTATAGAAATCAACATGAATGCTTAGCTTGATCAATTAGATGTCATTTCCTTGCTCCACTTTTGTCCTATACAACAAAATAACACACTTACCTTTGACCAACAATAAATCACATCCATCAAGAATGGCCTCACTGTTGATTCCACATACTCGTCTACATCTGTTTCTAATTTGCACTCATTTTGTATCTGCAACCATGTACAGGTATTAATAATTGATCATAAATTAAACATATGAACAAAAATAAAACCTATACAATACAGCACCTCTGCTATTCTTCTTGCACTCTCTTGGAGTTGTTGCAAGGGTCTCGCAAGCTCTGACCTCAACTGTATCTGCTCATTTGATCTATCTCCAGGAATAAAGCAACTTGCAAGAGCTGCAACTTGATGATGATCTAAATCGTTGAATGTACCTGATTATAGCATTTTTGAGTAAAGGAAATCAATGCGGGTCCTAAAGTAAACGTATTTTAAACTGTAACTGGACGCATCACTCCTGAGCTTAGCTAAGCCCAAAACTTGGCTTCAAAAGCTTCAGCAGTTGCACATTCCAACGTAGCCTGTTCAATATCAGGCCTTGAGAAATAAAGAGGACAGATGCGTGATAATACCATTAAACATCAGTTCAGTAACAAGAAGTTCATCTCCGGTGTCTATCAAGCAGGCTGCCCGCCCCTTTAACTGGACAACGCCCTCAGCATTAATATGACCAAGCTTCTTTAAGACCCTTGAACGGTTCTTAAGTTCATCACGAAATTTTTGAAGCTGCAGAATCAAAGAAAATGAAATTAGATAACAAAAGAAGTGCAAACAGCAGAGTTGAGTGCATATATGGATTGTATTCTTTACACACTTTGAAGGACGCAGCATCACAGAGGTTATCACAAATGCAGCAAATGTCAAGTCCTCAACCAGTAAGAATGCATTAGACCTTAAGAGAGCATACCTGTGATTCACGCATCTTGGACTTAAGTTGTTGAATTTCATGATTCACCTCTGCTTTCCTTTGGAAACATTTAATCTGGTGCACATCTTGAGACTGCAGTGAACCAGATAGATAGAATAAGGGTAATGATGAAGACAATTCCTTGCAAATCAGTAATTTTTCTTCAGATAGAACACTGCCTTTAGAATTTGATTTGTAGATAGTAAGATTTTTTTAGGTAAAATGGCAAACCTTATGCAGTGGGTGTGCATACAATCTCTGTTCAAGTGCTTCTATTTGATTAACCAGCTCAACAATTTCAGGATCTTCAATGCCCATATCCTAAAAGCCAATATAAATTTGAGAAGAATATGATATATGTAATCAGCAACTCTGGTCTAGTTGCAAATATTGACACCATGAAATGGTCCAGAGAAAATTAAATGACTATTTGTCTTGGAGAAATTGTAATGAATAATATCCTTTAAACAAGACGCTGGAAAATACAGCAACTCCCAGTTTCAGGCAGATCAAAACCTTTCAATGGCTACCTAAAAGGTAGATTTAAAGACGAGAAACTATCATAGCAATATGGGAGATAACAAGAGTATTTCCTACCAAACCCACCCCACCAAAGACATTTATCAAATACCTTTACAGGATTTAGCTTTGGAAGGCCTTGTGGAAAACGTATTCCCAGTTCCTGCACTGCAAGAAGAATACTTTGCCTTGCCTCCAGTGGCCGCAAATCAGAAGGAACATTTATTCGAGTTTGCTTAAAGCAGATATCAGGGGCAACTGAACAGGGACCTAATACAGACAATTAGAAATTCACAAACTGTAAAAATAAACTAAACTGCATTAAAATGCTTAATGAACCACATCTAAAATTTATTAGCTAAGCCACTTGCAACTTACTACATGCATTTCACCCTTCTCTCCAGGACGAGGGGGACATGGTTTTGGCTGTGAATTGTTCTCACTTGAACTAGGAGAACAGTGAAGCAAAGTATCCACTATATAACCACCACCACGTGAAGAAGCTGCGCCTGACCCTGATGAAGGCTTTTTAACAACGTTAACTACAACTCCCCAACCCCAATCTGTTCCACCTTCCCTTATCTTGACCTGCAAAAATGAAACCGCTTTCTATTAAGAACAGGAAGCAAAGCCTGCATTCATTGAATAAAAAAAATCACCACCTGCATAGTTACTTAACAAATAATCAAGGTGAACAAACCAATAACTTTTTATTTTTAGTCAAACTGACTTCCGTATATATGATTGACAGCCTATATGAACAACCATTATCAATCAATGTATAATAATTGGCTTGACAAGAAAACAAGAGTGAAGTTCTTTTTAGTGCTACCTAGCACTGCAGCACTTCCATTCAGAAACACAAAGCATTAAATAGGATTACTCAAATTAGGGAAAAACTGGACCAAATTATTCACTTTTAATGCCATTAAGAGAAAGACTTCTAGATTTAAATCAGAATTAAACTTCAACCAGCTTGTACTAGGGGTAAATAAGAAATCTAGACGAGAAAAAAATCCAGTGAACCAGAATAGTCAATTTGAATGCATAACAATCTACTTGAATAAGGTCAGGATTAAATTTTTAAGCAGTCTGATCGTTCTTGCCACATACCAAGCGACCAGTAAGAAGAAAAATTAGAACTCTTTCAGGCCTCATTATCTCTGACATCATTTTCTTCTCAAGTTGGGCTATATCAAGTTTTATCTTATCATACTCTGCAACTTCAGCCTGCAAAACAATAAATTAAAAAAATTAAAGAATTAAAAAAATCAAAATAACAATCAACAACAAGAGCAACAATAATGGCAAAAACACTACCTCTCCTGATGAATCAAGCACTTCCGCTTCCTGCTCAAGCTGTGAAACCTTCTTCCCTATATCAGGTAAGGCCTGAATAAGACACAAAGATCCTCAATGATTGATTACTATGCACCAGGCACCAGTGCAGGGAAAACTCAATAGCTACTATTCTTGCTTTCAGTCAAAAAAATTAATTAAGCAATTCAGTAGGAACCTTTTCATGCTGAAATTGGTGAAAGGAATTCTTTATGACATGTTCAGCTGTGAATTGGCCTTCTGCACGGCTCAGCAAATTCAAAATTGAGTAGTAGCTGAGTCTGAAAGTACTAACCAAAGGAGCTGGTTTACCCAACACCATGTCCTTAAGCGTGTTCATTTCCATCTGGAAGAAGTAATGAGAAAATCATTCATTTTTATTGTCATTAAGAATGAAACTTAATAAAGCAGTAATAAGTCCCAAAGTGAAGATTAAATTGATATTCTAAATCCTTAAAATATCCTCCTTTCAATATGTTAATGTTCCATTTAATCTTCACTTTGGGACTTGTATGCCATAAGAGAGATCACTAGTACAAGAATCACCTGCTCATCAATCATTATGATACAAATACCTTGGTCATCCTTGCCACGACGCCCGGCCCTACCGCTCATCTAGAAGAATTAAGATAATATAACCATCAAAATATGATAGACAAAATTATTTACTTTCGCTTCTTATTTCTTAGAGTTAAAAAGCATAGGCATCTTAGCTTACCTGGATATACTCCCCAGACCCAATATATCGATGACTATCACCATCCCACTTTTTCACAGCTGTGAAAACAACAGTTTTTGCTGGCATGTTTATACCCATTGCAAACTGTCACAAAGTATAGACATTGAGAAGTTATTCAATCTTAACATCTAAGCTATAATCTAAATAAGCTACAGCTACTAAATGTGCCTAAGGGGAGAGAAAAGACAGAATGGTTCCCAAAGGTGTTCTTACTGTCTCAGTAGCAAAGAGGGCCTTTACAAGGCCCTCCTGAAAAAGGAGTTCTACCAATTCCTTGATAACAGGAAGAAGGCCAGAATGATGAACAGCAATGCCTCGCAGAAGGAGTGGCAAGATTAACTCAATAGCAGGCAACTCTCTGTCTTCCTCATTTAAGCAGAGTATTGCATTGCGAAAAACCTGTTCAACAACATCCTTCTCCTCTTGGGAGTTAAAGTCAAGCTTAGCCATGTTCAATGCATGATGTTCACATTCTCTTCTACTGAAGCTGAAAATAATAACTGGCTGAAATTTCTTTTCCATAATCATCTGAAACATAGGGAACGCAATGTAAGTAAATGAACCGCCAAAGAAAGGATAGTATTTATAAGCAATATCAATGTGACATAATCACCAAAGATGGTGAGGAGAAAAATACAGCAATCAGCATTTATTATATAAAAGAAAAATGCAAAATACTATCTCACATACACAACTGAAGGAAGATGGTAACACTACACTAACACATATATTCTGCAAAAGTTATCCTTGGCATAATCAAATCAAAATATTTTGCTCTATCAGCGGGGGGATGGGGGCTGTAGCTTAATTGCTCGCATTTTATGCAATAACCCAACAGTTAAGTGACTTACCAACAAGCTACTTCAAAAAGCTTTCACTTAGTAATAAGATGTTAGATCAAGGAATGGCATACTCATTTGTAGTGGAATGTATGAAACCTAGACTGTTAAGATTGACCATCTTACTAGCATATCAATGAAAATCAATGAAAACTTGTTGATGCTCATCAAATAAGAAAGCATCAGAAAAGCCAACCACTCTTTTGAAAAAAGGGCCAGCTTCACAAGGGAAAGATATTTCCGTGATGAGAAACTATCAAGAAGAATAAACTAAAACCTTGACTGTAATGATTCGCCGAGTATGTGGGCCTCCTCGGGTTGTTACATCTATAGACCAAAAGAAAGGTCAGCCAGAGCTGGTGCATTTGCATATTTACAATGAATTTGAAAATTCATGCCTACAAAGTCTTAAAATGCCAGCTAATTAAACACCTTAGGCCAATTGCATAAGTAAAAGTTATGCTATAATGAACTACAATGATAGACCAGATACGAATCTGAGAAAAACCACCCAACTTAACTCACACAACAAGGAAATCAAGAGTTAGAACTAAAGAGCGCACCTTCACAATTTTGAATATGTCAGAACCCCCAGATGCAGCATTCCCGCCTTTTGCAATTCTCCCACTTGCCTTGCCATTTGCACTCCTGTGACCATCACCCACTTTCTGCTTGGAGAAATTATCCTGCAGCTTCATAAAATTGTCCTCCTTGAATTGTTCATTCTCGTCCACCACAAGATACAAGCCATTCCCGCCCACCGGGAAAATGTAATGCTGCAGAGGAGTCGGTCGAAAATCTGTGTACACCACATGACAAGGCTGTTTGTGCACATTACAAATCCATTCCGCAAACTCAGTGGCATTCGACATTGTGGCAGAAAGAAACACCATTTTAACAGCCGGCGGCATAAATATAATACTCTCTTCCCAAACCACCCCTCTCTCACGATCCTTCATATAATGAATCTCATCAAAGATAACCCACGCAACTTCCTTCAAAACCTCCGAACCCCTGTAAAGCATTCCTCTAAGGATCTCAGTAGTCATGACCAAACAACTGGCATTAGGCGATATGGTAACATCTCCAGTCATCAGTCCGACATCTTCAAACTCCTGATTGAACTCCCGATACTTCTGATTGCTCAATGCCTTCACCGGCGAAGTATATATAACCCTCTGCTTATCCCTAAACGCCATAGCAATCGCATACTCCGCCACCGCAGTCTTCCCCGCCGAAGTGTGCGCCGAAACCAAAACCGACTCATTCCTCTCTAAACACGCCACAGATATCTGCTGAAACGGATCAAGCTCAAACTGATACGTCTTAGCCATCTTCCCTTCAAACACAGGATTCGAGAGGGTTCCGTGAACCGACTCATCCTTGGTGGGAGCATACCCACTAGGGACTGCAACCTCATGCATACATGTTCTAGTGAAGTTTCTTCTCTTCAGGGGAGACCCTTCATTAGGGTTTTCAAAATTCTCAGACCCTTCAGGCTCTTTTCGTTTTCCAAGTGTTTGAGATTCTTCCATTCCTAAAATTACACACACAGACATTATCATTATCCACTTGAAGCTTAATTGAACAGAAATGTTGAAACCGAAGGAAATTTAGGGTTTTTGTGTTCGGACAAGAATCATGAAAACAAAACTGAGCCCATTATACAACAACGAATATGTAATCAGAATTTTTCAGCTTTAACAAATTTTTGGAGATGAGTGGGGAAAAAAAATGTGGGTTAATTTGCGTACCTGGAAGTGAAGTGGGGTTTCTGGGTGAGCCAAAGCCGTAGGTTTAGAAAGAGACTGGGTGCAGTTGAAGAAATAGAGACTGTATTTTGGGTCTGAAAATTGAAAGTTAGGGTTTTAGTGGAAGAGGCAAACAGGGTTTTACTTGGATTTACGGTAGCCGGGGTCGTCGCCTTGGCTGCTCAGCTGGCATTTGGTTTCCGCCCTGGGTCGTCTAGGCCGGGCTCGGTTTTGTTTGATTTTGGGCCGGTTAAAGACCCCAAAAAAAAGACAATGATCGTAAGTATGTATAAGGCTATAAGGCAGTAAGTACCATCAATGGGCATTTGGTCTAGTGGTATGATTCTCGCTTAGGGTGCGAGAGGTCCCGAGTTCAATTCTCGGAATGCCCCATTTTCTTTGTTTCTTTTTCTTTTAATAACGTTATTGTTTTTCTTTCTGTATTCTAGTTTCTTATCAGCGTCTGCAGTCAAAAATGGAATTACTCTCTGTTTTGGAGAATTTTGACATAATAAAACCCAAATATTGTGGTCTATCCTAAAACCTTGAATGGTGTTGTTATGAACTACTCAATTGTGTTTTCTTAATTATTCTCATTGACATGAATTTATGCTATGGTTCAAAGAAAGTTGAAACAATTAAATTTCAATTTATTGATTTATTGATAAAGATCAAGACATTGGCCGATATATTGTTATGATAATATATTAATTAGCGAAAAAAATTGATTTATTGATAAAGATCAAGACATTGGCCGATATATTGTTATGATAATATATTAATTAGCGAAAAAAATTGATTTATTGATAAAGATCAAGACATTGACCGATATATTGTTACGATAATATATTAATTAGCGAAAAAAATTGATGAGAATAATTAATCATAAACATCGAGTGATCTATATTGTATATTTGTGTTAGTTGAAAGCTTAGAAATGAGAATAGAGACAGAGTAATAATCACTCATTTAAGTCAATATCTACTAGAAAATACTTAACTATTGAAGAGACAACGACCTGCATTGCATGAGTTTTTTTTTTTTCATAATCGATAAAAAGTTTATGACTAAAATTAATGATTTTAAGAAATAAATAGTAATCTATTGAATTGTTTAAAGAGTATGTGGACTTTTTAAAACATCTATCATTTAAAAAAAGTTTGTATAAATCTCAATGCAATACACCACACCCTCCCATTTAATTATAATTTCAATGACATGGTTTCTTGTGAGTTTAAAATTAAGCAGTAGGTATTGCTTGCATCATAACATCTACTTATTTAGCTTGTGGCCACATTGTTTGTTGCCTTCTTGAACCGTTGTGAATAACCGTTAACATGACTTTCAGATTTGATGATCTATAGCAAGGTTTAAAATATCAATTTTTACATATTTATTAAAATTTTAAAACAATGAGATATCAGAAATATTTGAGATATTCTGAAAAATGAATTTTTTTTTAAAGAATCAATTTATTGGATTTACATACACATAGATATAAATGTCAACTTCATCTATATCCGAAAAAACGACTCTAGGCTGTTGAAAAATTCCTTGCTGATCTACAAAAGTACAATAATCAGACTAAGACTTATAACACATATAGTTTGAATTATAGTGATGAACATGATAATTATAGATCTCTTTGGAGTTGTGGACTATTTTCCATATATTGTACGAATTCCAGACAATATCTGGCAAATTTGTCTTGAGGGGATTTATTCTCACTCGGATTCCCTTTGAAGGGATTACTCCTCACCTAGATTTTTCTCGAGGTGATTACTCATCAGCCAAATTCCCCTTAAGGGGATTACTCATTTACTCCTTACACATAATTGTATTTCACCTCACACAAATTCACCTTTAGGGAATTATTTCTCACCTAGATTCGCCTTGATAGGATTTCTCCTTACCAATATTTACCTTGAAGGGATTTCTCCTGCCACAAATTAGCTTGTAGGGAATTACTTCTCACCTAGATTCGCCTTAAAGGAATTTTGCCTCACCCAAATCTGCTATGAGAGGTTTCACCTTGAGGTATTTTTCCTAAATAGGTTGCGCTGCCTCTTTAATAGGTTATTTCTTAACTAGAAACCGTTCTTAAAATTTTACACCTCCATATAACCTTCATATTCATAATGTATGTTTCTCTGTGAATAATTGTGTAACTTTTTTATTTTTTATTTATTTCTCCTGTCAGATTTTACATTATCATGATGTATCTTAAATATCAAATATATAGAGGGTCTTGATAACGTGAAATTTTACAGAAATAGTGGGAGAAAAATATCTTTTATGATATATCGGTCACTCCAAAAAAGAATATTAGGTATATCGGAGATATCGCAGTATTTCAATCCACTAGTGTTGTAAATCGAGGTTGCAAGGAATCGAACTCGAAAGTTTATAGGTTTCATTTATCCATCTTTTTCACCACTTATTTTCTGGTCATTGTGCATTTTGTTCTACAGATACATTGAAGAGTCAAGTGACAACACCCAGCCCTTGCTGCTGGCTCTGATATGAAATAATGCGTATATAGAGTTTTGGTGACTCCAATCTTCATTGTGTATACAATTTATTAGCTCGATAACTTTCCAAGCTCATACAACCACTTCCATTCTTGAGCTCTACACATTTACACTTGAAATCGCGCAATGAAAAGTTTCGTGCTGCTGCTTTTTACAACGTACTTCTGTTGGACAATTCCAATCGAGGGAACAAAAAAATATTCAAAGGCTAATGAACTTTAATACTGATTTTACAACAGCATTATGGTATCAACAAATACAAGTATACCATAACAGGTTCTTCAGTAGCCGAGAAATCGGCCCTCCCCCTGAACAGAATCTACCAGGACATCAAAGAAATCTCATATACGGATACTATGTTCAAGAACTTCAGCTTCATTGCTTATGTTAGAGCTGTGCCAAAAAGTTAGAAGCCACTCTAAATATCAAAAAGATCACTTCTTAGCTTAGCATGCTCCAGCAAGTGGCAACTGGTAACTGGCAACTGGCAACTGACCAGAAAACCAAATTTTGGTCTTATGAGATGCTGATCACCATGAAAGAAATTCCCCACAACATTTTAAGCTCCTACGAGGAAGAAAAAATTGTCAGCATTTTGGTACACTATACTAGGCATTTCCACCATCCGAGCTGCTGCAAGCTTGATTAGGAAGTACTGCGTTGCCCCCAAAATCTCCATCCAAACTCATCTGCTGGACTTCTTGTGGGGACAGAATCTTGATGCACCGAACACAGTTCACAAACTCCCTGGAATACCAGTAGCCAACTATTAGGAGTAGTTGCGCAATAGAAAATGCCCGAGGATAAAATTATGCAAAACAGAAAGATGATCCATAAATTTAATTGAAAATGGGAATGATACTTACTCCCAAGGGTCATCTCCAACTAGCAGAACATCATTCTCATGATCTACATAAACCAGTTTCCAACCTACTCTCCCTCGGTCCTCTAGCTGTCCTTCTATGCCAAAGCGACGAGCCAGATCATGTTTGAGCTCATCATAACCGGAATAGCGTGTAATATCTATAGATCTCCCAACAGCTCCACGTTTGTACACCTTTACAAAATATGAACCACAAGTTAGAGCCAAAGGTAAATGATATGAAATCTAGCATGAGATGGCTTTGCTTTAATTTATATTCAAAACCATCCAACCTTGGTGTACGTCCGCATCCGCTGAAATTGTGCAGCCGGTGCCCATGGGGCACTGTCCAGAAAACTGCTGTCATTTATAGTGGAGTCAATCGACTGAAACGTCATATCTGGAACTCCAAAGGACTGGGAAACCATTGAAGAAGAAAGCTCCTGCTGAGCATCTTTTGAATTTTCAAAGTTGCCAAGCATGCCTGAAGAGAGATTATTTGTAAAATCCTTTCCTATCCCCACCACGCCCTTTTCCAAGAGAGGATCAGAACTCAAGGGTATTCCCAATTGTCCATCAATGTTAGAACCATATGAAACATTATTTCTCTGATCGACCTGGACTTCCACTTCTTGACTGGGTTCTCTGAACAACATTGACTGTGGATTGAAAGTCAATGGGGTATTATTGTGCTGTAAATGGACATCATTCTGAGAGAGGCCAGCTGAAGTTGTTGAAGATGAAGTGTCCAAGTAATCTGTTTGGCCAGCTGCACCATTCAGGTATGTTTGTGGGTTAAGCATCCCTTGACTTTGATTCCTAGTGATGTTCACTGAAGGCTTGACTTCAGACTTATGCTGAAACCCTTTCATTAAGTTACCATTAGACGGCACAGTTTCCAAGGCACTTGAGCTCGAAACCATGTTGGCAGACTGAGCCATGTCCTCCCCGGTTAATGAGTTTCGATAGGCCCTGTTGTTCATCAATGGTTGAATTACAGGTGGACAGTTGTTTGTGGAGGGTGAAGTGGAACATGATGGAACCTCATCTGTTAACCCAGACTGTCCTGCTCCTGCAACTCCTGCCATAATACCACTACCAGCTCTAGAGAGCTGATTCGTTGTTCCAGTTGGAGGAAGTCCCATATGACCGGACATTTCAGCCAGCATACCAGGTTGCTGCTGTTGGAGCTTTGGCTGCGGCTGTGGATGTGAGAACGGACCATTAGGTTGGCTAATATTATTAATAGTTGTCTGCTGTGGCATAGCTCTTGACTGAGGATGTGAAGTCGGTGCCGATAGAGGCATATCTTGCATTTGGCTAGGAGTTGAGGGCCTGGGGAAGCTCTGAGACGCATCTAACAGATGCCTCTGCTGGTCTTGGTGCTGGAGAAGTTGAGTAGGCTGTTGTTGCAGTGCCTGCTGTGCCAGGTATGATTGCTGGTGCTGCTGAAGCTTCTGTAATAGTTGAAATTGAAGCTGATTATCAGAAAGATGGTGCAACTGTTGGTTCATTTGATCAGGCAGTGGAGTCTGAATAAAATTTTGCTGTTGATTTTGACCCACATTTTGTTGTTGACGCTGCTGCTGCTGCTGCTGCTGCTGTTGCTGTTGATGTTGATGTTGATGCTGATGCTGTTGTTGTTGGTGCTGCTGCAAGTTCTGAGGAAGGTTTCTTTGAAGTTGATTTTGAGTAGATGATTGCTGCTGAAGAATACTGTTAGCTTGGGCAAGGGACTGAGGTTGCAGAAGCGGTGACTGAGCTTGGCTGGAAGGCAGACTTTGATTAACCAAATTTTGCCTGGGTACTTGTGTCATATCACCCAACTGTTGCTGTTGTTGTACCATGGATGCTAATGGGTTCATAGTGGACTGCATCTTTGGTAATTGATCAAGCTGTTGCACTTGCTGAGGTAACCTCTGAGCATTGAACTGTAAATTATTCGGCTGAGGTATTTGAGGCGTTGACAAGCCCATCTGCCGAGAAAGATCCACACCAGCAACGTTTTGCATAACAGGACCAGAAAATGAAGGATGCATATAATTTGGCTGCATGGAGCTAGCCACAGAAGAATTTTGCTGCATGTTCATCCACTGGACTAAACTTAGACCAGGTAGCACCTGGGGATCCTTCATGCACATATCATCACCAAGCCAAGGCATTGTCCTCTTAAAAAGGTTATCCAGATCAGAGGATTCATCATCTGCAGAAGGCATATCAAGGTTGATCAGATGTCACCAAAATCCAAATTTACAATGTGGTGAAACAAATTTCAGAGTGAAGCTTAAGAGGAGGATATAGTTTATGGCTCTCTAAACATCCTTACCTGGCATTCCTGGTTGCCTAGGCCGCTTTGACCTGAAGAACGGTGGGGGACAGATGAAAAATGGAGCCGTAACAGGCTCAATTTCCCAGATTGATACCCGATTACGCCTTTCCCCCGCAGTTGACTCGTCCCAACCAACCTATTCAAAAATCCAACACAATATATATTACTTTACCTTAGTGCTAAAAACAATTAGTGCTAAAAACAATGTGTGTGTGTGTGTGTGAGAGAGAGAGAGAGAGAGAGAGAGAGAGATCATTTACCTGCAAATTACGCCATTGTGAGCTCTTCCATCTCACAGGATCAAGATCACTGATTCCTGTAATTGTACCCATGTACCTACAGAATGAAAGCTTCTCATTTTCAATTTCAAAATTATCATCAGATTTTATTTGTCAAAACTAAAGAAACTGAACCTACAACTTATATAAGGTGCTAGCTCATTGATTATCAGAATCATTTTTCTATGTTATAAACGTCAGCACTTCTAGATAGAGCTTAGACTGCAAAACTGGTATACAACTACCTTCTTGTTCCTGACTCTTCAGTTTCAAACATCATACGAAAGCGCATGCCCAGTGATAGTTGGTTCGCACACACTGCCTTGTAGTACTTAGCCAAAGGGATAACAAATTCTGATGGACTAGCCCTGCACATAAAAAAGAATAAACAGTTTACAACTTCAGAATAAATTCATTTAAATCGACTCCCACAATAGGATTCTGTTATCATAGAATAAGGTAATAAAAGATGCTCTGGAAAAAAATATATAAAAAAAAGATGCTAACCTAGGATTGTAGAACACCGTGAAGGGGCTATTGTTTGCAGCAGCATGAGCTGCAGCGGCCAAAATCCCAATATGCATACTGTCACTTGACAAAACTGATGATGATAGGTTGGTTGGTTGCCTGTTAGCACGTCTAATGCCCAAGAGAAGCTGCTGCTTTTCATCCCTGGTCATGGAAAGTTGATACCATCAGAAGTTGTTTATGCAATTCCAAAATTTTCGAGTTTAAAACACGGAAGTAAACAAATTAAAGCATATATATCACTTGAAAAGAGGCTTTTACCACAAAAATATTTTTTTGACCAAATTAAAATTTTGAATATGAACTGCCAGGATTTTCAATTTGTTGTGATTACCTAATGAATAAGACAGCATCACCAGCAAAAAGCCTCTTGCCACTAACAAACAGGCTCCATCCTGTCGTCAGCAAGTGGCGTTTTGGTTGTCCTGGATAAGGCAAAATAAGTAGCAATAGCAGATGGTTAGATATTAAGATGATAATGGCCCTCTATTATATATGTCACCTTCAAGTGTTTAAATGAGAACCTACCCCGATAGATATGACGGAAGGTCCAAACAGTATCATGCAAATCCCTGGCAACAAGTTCTTGAGCAGGTGGTTGCATGTTGAAATCCTATGTGCATATAAGCGGGAAAAATGTAAAACTTTGTATTTAGTGTAGCAAACCGTAGAAATAAGGTAAGACTGCTTACAAGAGGAGGAAAAATCTTCTCTGCTGCACGGCGGGGAACAGAGAAACCTCCATGAGTGCTTGTATCGCTGGCAGTCAATGTTTTACAGAAAAACTCCGCTTGGGGCTTATTGGACTTCAGGGCAAGATCTGATCTCAATAGTGCATCCTTGTCAAACTGCAGACCAGGAATTTGATACATTCAACTTTCATGAGTTTTAAACTAACTTTCTACTCAATTTGAACACAATACTTACTGAGGGTACAGGTTGAAGTGTCATCTGAGCATAAACTTCGTCCGTTTCGGGGTCCGCCTAGAAGATCAAACATGAGTGCAAAAATCAATTAAGAATGATCAAGAACAAAAATATATGTATATGGTGATACTTGAACTAGAGAGCCAGCCCTACATGCAAGGTGACATTGTGAAGAAGACATAGCAGCTTGGAGGGAAGATTTGGATAGTTTGGAATTTGAGCATCAACATCCTTTTTCATAGAAGCAGCAACCTGAAATCAAACATTTCACTATCAGAACTTTGACCAATTAACACAAGAAATTACCTCTAATAATGTTCGATAGCTAAAAGCTAATTCTTAACTTTTCCCAAATCGCACCACTAATGCTAAAAGAATAAAAAGGTCACAAAACTTTCCACTAACAAACACAGCTACCCTAATTACTCGGTTACCACTAAAATAGAAGCAACACAAACCGCCCAGAAATAATGAGCCCACAATGAACTGAATACCTTCCTCTTTTTGCTAAGCTTTTAATCGTTCACACTTCACAGTCAATGAACTAGACTACTACTTCTTGGGGCAAAAACTACTTCCACACCACAATGGATTTAAAAACGATAACATACCAATCATAGTAATAAGAAAGAACCAAAAGTTGCCCTAAAGTAAACCAAGCCTTTCGAAATCGAAGCTCATCAAGGAGTTGCTATTAAAAGCAGCTGAGGCATATACTAAATGAGCTCCATATCATAGCAGGCATTGAAACAAGAATTGAATTCAACTATACTTGCCAGCGCGAAACAACAAGCACAACAACACCTACGGCATTATCCACCCACCTGTTCGCTGTGGCCTTGAGGGAAGTACACCACGTGGGTCCCGGCCGGCGGCAAGTTCACCAGCGGCCCGGCACAAGCCTGCCATAGCTCCGGGTTTATGATCTTCACATTCTCTCCGCCTGCACACGTGTCAACCATCCATTCGTCACAAAAAACAAAATCCCCATCCCGGAATTTTCTGTCTTGTTTCCCGGGAAACGGAAAAACGGAAAGAAAAAGAGAATTGAGAGGAATCTGGAATCTCGAGATAATCAGGAGACAGTTAGAGAGTTACAGAGTCCGTACAAAAAACTTTGCAACGAACTCAAAACGGTGCAAGAAACACACAAAAATCCAAAAACGTAGATCCGTCCACGGCGTTTCTAGAGAGAGAAACGAGTAAACGTGGAATTTGTAGAGAGAGAAAATGCTGACCTTCGCCGGAATTGAGTGCGGCGGCGCCGGACGAACCTCCGTTCGCCGGTTGCTTCATTACTTCCTCCGGCGAGTTGGATTTTATTGATGAAATAATTAAACACAGCACTAAAATCTCACTTGCTCATCTCGCCGGGAAAAACTGAAATCGGAGCTCTTCTCAGCTTCCGATCGTACTCAGATCAAATCAAGTAGTCTGAGCTGATAGCTCAGCTCAGCAAAGAGTATCAAAAGACCCGGAAAAAGAAAGTCTGAAAAAAGCGCAAAAAGGGAGAGACTTTTCCGGGAAAGGTAGAAGCTCTTTTCCGGCCAGGGGAAGAGGAAAACGGCGACGAAAAAGGAGGGAACAAGGAAGCAACAAAAAAGGAGGGTGTGCTGAGATTAAGAGCGACCAAATGCTGAAGCTTTGCCCCCTATCTTCCCCTACACAGCCCGGACATTTTCCATTCTCTTCTTCCTCTCTCTCTCTCCTTCCCTCCAGTGCTTCCCTTTTCACTTTCTCTCTCTCCACATCAAAATAAACAATTTTTCAATATTAAACTTTAGCTTTTCTCTCTCCCCCTACCTGTCCTTGAAAATGGCACTGACTAATGGGCTTTAGGCTCTTAGTTGACCTCGGGTTGGGGGTTTGTTCTTGTTTTTGGTTAACCATGGTTACTTCATTTTAAATTTTCAATAATGCTTTAATGAACAGTAGTTCTTGAATTTCTTCTAAAAATATAAAACAGTTGATTTTCATAGCCTCATCAACGACAAGGTTACCCGTTTTTTCTAATCAGGCATTTCTCTTCGGTACAACGTATTTGTCAACTCGAAGGTAGTTTTGTTTTTTTTTGTTGCATCTTTGTGGGCGAATGCAATCTGGGTGGTCCGCGTGATGAATATGACTTGTGCTTTAAAGTTTCAAGAAGTGGCAAGCAAATGGTATAGGGATGGCAATGGGGAGGATATGGTAAGGGGATTAAATTACCATCCTCATACCTGACTTCATTTCTCATCTCCTTATCCGCCTTAATCTCTGTAATAAGATAATGAGGATTCCCCGTCCTAGTCCTCATTGGGGATTAGGTCATTGTACCTGCCCCAATCCCCGTTAATAATATTACTAATTTGCTATATAAAAATTCATACAAATAATTTTAGATTGTAAAATATGAAGTTAAAATCAAACATCAAAATAAATAATTTTTTTTCTTTCAATCAAGGAAAATTGACATATTGATAAAGATCTTTTATTAAAAGAATCTTTTTTCTTTAACATATTTATTAACAGAATTTAAATATTGACAAAAAAATGAAGTTTACATAACTATTTATTGATAAATATGACTAAATACGAGTTACTATCATGTGATTTAGGTTTAAAATCAATTCAGTCGCTGAACTTTTAATTTCATCAAAAACACCCGTATACTATGTTTTATCATCTAATAAGTCATTCAGTCACGCTTCTGTCAATTGGGAGCCGTTAAACAGCTGACGTGGCACGTCAGCTCTGATGAGATCCACGTGGAAGGTAAAATACCAAAATTAACCCTTTTTTTTTTTTCGGGGGAGAGAGCAACCTTGGTTATCTTTAAGCCCAGGTTTCATTTATGATGGTCCTTATCGGCGACGGAGAGATGCTCTCGTCGAAATGATGGGGATCAAACCGGCGCGTTCGATGTCCTTGACGAGGGAGAGATCGAACATGCAGGTGCAGGGGTGAGGTGGGTCGGAGACGATGACGGAATAGGTGCCGGCGAGCTTGACTTGATCTTCGCGTCGGCGACTGCGGGGCAATTATAGATGGCGACCGTACCGTCTTGAGCCGCTACCGACCTACTGTGGTGGTTGAAGATTGAGATAGGATTTTTGGGATTGGGCTGGAGAATTGGGGGTTTGATTATAAGTTTGGAGAGGTCGGTCAGCACTGATCCCACGCCGAGCTCGTCTTCAACATCTGCAACTAATACTATCCCGACTCGCTTTCTCTCACACCCGCTCACCTCCTCCAATCCTCGCAGTCGCGCAGTCCCAATCCATCTTCTCTGTCCTCCTCCGCAACCAAGTCCATCTAGACACACAATCCACGCTCAAATCCATTACATTATCCTCCCTTCAGCGCCAGGATAACATGAAATTGGTTTCAAACAACCTCTGCGACGCCGTTTAGGCCCTTGCAGCCGGAATATTGCTAAGACAACGGATAGTCAGAGCTCCGCAGACTCGTCGTCGAGACTTCAAGAATCAGCGTTCTCGATATTCGTGCAGCTCTTGCTGTACTTCTTGCTGTATGTAAACAAATTGCGCAAAGTCTTCTTGCCTGAACTCCTCCTCGAGGTCAAGATGGAAAAGATGGAGAAGAAAGGTTCAAGAGCCCAGTTCGTCAAGAAAAGAAATTGATGATCTATAATCAAATGAGTTCTCTTGAAATTAGATAAAGGTTGTTCAAACCCAGGAAAAATGTGACTAGGATTGTTTGCTACTAAAAGTTTGAGTAGAGAGAGTTTATATTACTATTTCAGCGTTTTGGAGGGTGGACACGAAAAAAACTTCAAAGCAAGAGAGTTAGGTTTCTGGGTTTCTCTATTTTTTTTTTGGTTATTTGGGATTGTGTTAAAGGAGAAAGTCGCCTGATAGGGGTTTTGGGTGAAACCTGGTTTTAATGAGAGTCAAGGTTAATTTTGGAATTTTCCCTTCCATGCGGGTCCCACCGAATCTGAATTGGCATGTCATGTCAGCTGTTTAACGGCTTTATTTGACGGGAGCATAACATAATTACCTATTGGATGAAAAATTATAATGCATGGGTGTTTTTAATGAAATTAGAAGTTCAGTGACTGAATTGATTTTGGACTCAAATCACATGATAGTAACTAGTATTTAACCCTTATAAATAATATCAAAAATATATATAATAAATAATATACATATATATTTCAGATAATTCTTATTTGATGGGTATGGGGATGAGGATTACAATATCATCTCTGCCCCATACCTGATTTTAAAATTCGAATACTGGGTATCCTCATCCCTATAACTCGATTTCCCCTGAATTTCTTCCCATTAGGGTCGAATACCCGATGGGATTTTTGCCATCCCTAAAATGGTAGGAGGTTTTGCATGAGCTAGGTTTTTGTTTTGTTTTGGTTTTGTGGGCCGATCAAAACAGGGTTTAATAGAAATAATGACTGAGTTCTAAAAATATATATGTATGTATGTGTGTGTATTGAACCATAGTTAAATATGAATTTGTTGTTGCAATCATGTAAATTGTGCTCGGTCCTTCATAATTATCAATCAACCCACTATGGCACTATAAGAGTATAAGTAATGCAATATACGATTATTCGTCATTGGCTAAAAACCATGTATGCTTTATGTCTTATTAATCATTTTGTTGACCGTCCCATCATGTCTTCTATTCCGAGCATAATGAAAAAAAAAAAAAAAAGGATTTTGTATATGTTTTTCCTTGTGCTTTCTTGTTCTTGTCATCATTAACATAAATATCAGACACAAATGTTTAGGGAAAGTGAATTTTGGTGCTGTTAAATATCATTTAAATAATTGGTTGTTGTCTTAAAATTCTCAAGACTTCTTTAAGTTGGAATTGTCTATGTTAAATAATGAGGCTTTAATCAAAACTTCTTTATCCTATTACTCTCACATTTCCTACTCTATCCGGTAAGTTGGAATTGTCTATATATATTTAAGATCATCATCTAAAGGCAATTATATAGAAATAAATCAGATTATAATTATTTTTGAACAAAAGGATTCAACTTCTAAAGATTAGTGTCAAAAGCTAGAGAATTACACGCATCAAAAAATAAACACTTGAGCTAGTACCTCGAAGCCTAAAAAGTTAGGAAACAGACTCGTATACTTCAACAAATAAAGCTCACTAGTAGCACTTATCAATGGTGAACTATTTCAAACTCTATGTTCTAAGCATGTAATTGTGGTATAAGTAGCCAATGTTACTGTCAAAGAATTTTTTTATTTTGGGCAACTTTCTTCCTAATTAACAGAATATTTAAATTTTGTTTATAACATCAACAACTGAGAATTACAAAAATTAATACAATATTTATGAGTTTGATTGACAACCTCTCACTTTAATGAAAAGCATATATATCTAAACAGAACAATAATGGTCTTACTCAATATTTAAATAATTTAGTAGTGATTACAAATATAAATAAACAATATTGAAACAAACAATTATGAAGAATAAATTATATTACAAAATTAAAAAAGAAGACATAAAATGTACTATTATGGGCCATTAATTTCATTGAAAAAGCTACAATAATTACAAATAGAAAATTAACAATAATAGTGCAAATGGGGCAGAGCATAGGCACAGGTCACAGATAGGTTCAATGGTTCATAGGAGTTTCTGTATTATTGTTATAGGCTTATAGCTTAGCCAACCATGCCCGACCCACCTCATAATCCTCCCATGTGCATGGTCGCCTCATTAATATTTTTAATCAATCCTTAATCTCTTAATAACTGGAAAATTAAGCAAATTAAGCGACTTTGCTTCGCTCTAGTTCCGGGGCCCACATAGCTACTTGATAACGTGGCTAACGATGTCGGCTCCTCTCTGCTGCACGTGGGATTTCTTTTCGTTTTGCAGTCTGCTCCCCAAGAAATCATATTACACTGATTTCCCACACCTTTTGTACTTCTTATGATTTTCTCCACTTTTACTCAATTATTTCAACTTTCGCCCAATAAAAGAACGGACTAATTCACTTAAATAAGGTCATATCTCACATGTCACTGTGAGGATGATATACGAGAAAGAAAGGTGTTGCCCTACTCCTACATCAAATATTTGTGATTTTGGAGGTTAAGATCTTATCAGTGCCTAGTTATTTCGAATGTGTAATTCAATACAAAAATAATTAACAAAAATATGAAACTTCATGCATAGAGTTGTAATATTAGTTATTTTCAGCATCTTCATCTATTAAGTTTGCCGTTTGCCACCAAACAACCAAAGACCTTTTCGAAGGGCCTGTAGCATGTTTTAGAACTGCTCTAGCCTCTAGAGTGTGTTTGGATGAGGGAAAATGATGGAATTTAATTGAAAGTGAGGATTTCATAATTTCTACAAGCTAATTCTCTCGTTTGGCATTATCAAACTGGAAATTTTAAATTTCTCTGTGGAAAAAAACGAAGAAATTCATCATTTAAATTCCCTACTTCAATTTCCACAAAAATAGGTGTCATTTACGAATTCTTTTGCAGTATTCAGTTTTTCATTTCCAAAACAATGCTTTTTTCTATTTTATTTTTTTATTTGTTTTAAACTTTCTTAGTTTATTACATATTTCAAATCCTAAATGGATACAACCAAACAACAGAAATTGCAATTAATGAAATTTTAGATTAATAGAGTTAAAGATTCTATCATTTATAAATTCCTATGGATTTCATAATTTTCTCATCTAAACACACCGCTAGATAATTCGGAGGGCAAAAATCCCATGTTTTGGAATAGTAACATGTTTCACTTTGAAGTATTAAAATTCAATACTTAGCTGTAAATTTTTGTTATATATGCTTCTCTTTTTTGGTCTGAAAATTTTTCTATAATCTTACTTGCAGGTAATTAACTGATGGAAAATTAAAGCATTTATCATCGATCCTCTATCTAATTCATATAACGTCGAAAATTTATTCCTTTATCTTTTATTTTCAATTTTTTTTAAACATTAGAATTAGAATTTATACGATTTATTGTTGAAAACAAATTCCTTTAACTTTTCATTGACAAGATGTTCAACTGTTGCCATTATACGATGGCCAAAATATACATGGTCTAAAGACCTAAACTAAAACTTTAAATTAATCATAGTTATTCATTAATTTCTTAACACCAACAAATGCTTAGTGTGATGGTGTTGATCAACATGTCATGTTTCCTGGAGAGTTGGTGGTGGAAAGGCACCTTTGATTCGACTATCATCAACTCATGCATTATTCATCAGATATTTAACATAACCTGCTAGCGCGGTAGCACCAATGACCTATGACCTATCAAGTTCATCGGCGGCCACCCAAAACCGTCAAATTACAACCTTACTTTGCTCCATCGTCGTTGGAGACAACGGAAACAAAAACAGTCCATTCATGAAAATTTGATATCTCAAGGAGAACCCAGGTTGAAAAATATGGTTGGAGCAAGAACTTTCAAGCAGCAGTTGCCTGCAACCGAAATTCCTCACATTTTCTCGCAACAAAGTTCTGTATTTCTATATTCAGTTGCTCTTTTTTGACATCTGAGCAATGCGTATGAAACCCAGCAGATTTTACGCACCTCATAGCGACCAACATCCGGGAACACAAGGATCACAGCCATACAGATGAGGCCACGCGTAGTATGAAAAGAAGAATCCTAATAAAAAATCGTCCTAAACAGTGTCTTAACTTTTTCAGACTATTAATTTTCATACATATACTTTGAAAAATATCAAAACGGTATCTGAAAATTTTATCCCGACCCAATTTCTGTATCTAACAACAGTAAAATCGTTAACTCCGTTAAATTTTGAGAGGTAAATCTGACACTTCATATGCTTCGGATTAAGTGTCGAGCAACCCTTTTCCTGGTAGACAATAATTGGACCCGCTTCATAAGCGGACCAATCATTGTTTGCCACATGTCCTTTCAGTTAAATACAATTTTTTCTTTTTTCAAAATGAATAGCAGCTATCAGCTGCCTCTTTCTTTCATCAACCTCACAATCTCATCTCCTGCCATCATTCTTCTTCCAAACACCCTAATGGTTAAAACCACCTCCTGGAACACCGACTGTTTTTGTAAGAGAATGAAATTTTAATATGGGAAGACTTCTATATATTTGGTTTTGAATTTCATGTTGGGCATGTTTGAATTTTGTTCAGATTTGGTTTTTTTGCATCTTAGTTGAATCTAGAGGACTCATCTCAACCAAATTGGCACACCCAAATACTTTAAATCGAAGAGCAGTTCGATGATCATGAAAACAAAAAGTAAAACGAACAATTAATGGTGGATGGCTTGAAGAGAGGTGGAGTTGGGTTTTGGGTTCAATTTGGTTCTTCAAACCCAGAATTTCAAGTTGCATCAATTTGGTTCTTCAAACCCACAAAATACCACTAGGATTGACTCGCCGGCGCGTTATGATGTGGTCGGTGCTTCAATGTATGAAGAGGATGTGTAAATAAGTGAAATCCGGATGCCCCTAGTCTGTGGGGTGGAGACGAGCTTGAGGGTGGAGACGATGTAATTGACGGAGACGAAGAGGACAGAGACGCCGGCGAGTGGGCCAGAACCGCCGAGGCTGCCGGCGCCTGGAACAGCAAGGACGAGATGGGTTCTCTGTCGAATTTCAAATCCATGCTGGAGGTTGAAGATGTGCGGACGTACATGAACAACAATGGCATTCAGGGCCATTCTGACGTAAGAGACTTGACGTTCTCGCCCAGCTTTGCTGACCCAGAAAGCTTGCTGCTCAACCAGGTGGACTCTTCGTCTTCTTGTTCTCCATCTTCCTCTGTTTTCAACAACCTCGACCCGTTTCAGAACCCATCATTGTCTTCTCTGCTCAATGCTGTGCCTAACAACCCTCTGGACCATGGCTTTGATTTGGGCTGTGAAATTGGGTTTGACGAAGAAGAAGAAGAATCTGTTTTCATGTTTTTTTTTGGATTTTTTTCTATTTGTATTTCTACATAAACTATCAGATTTATCCCTCAAAATTTAATGGAGTTGATGGTTTACTGTTATTAGATACAGAAATTAGATAGGTAAAATCTTCAGATATTATTTTGATAGTTTTTAAAAATATGTATGAAAATTAATAATTTAAAAAAATTTAATCACTATTTAGACAGACGATTTTCCAGTAACGTAGAAAAGACTGGATTTGACAAATGAAATGCCCCACATGGCACAAACAAGGCAAACAGCCCACGCGAACATCAAATCTAGCTTCGTATAGGGGGATTTGGGAAGTGGGAATAGTCAAATGTTGGACCCTGAGTACTGTACTGTGTGAATGGTGGAGGGAGCTAGGGGGAGAGAGATCTAGGAACTTAGGAAGAAAGCACGCCTGCACAGAGTCCCCTAGCTAAGTTTCTCTCCTAATATTCTTTTTCTTTCTAGCTTTTCTTTTACTTTTTGGAAGGCCAAGGCCAATTGCGATGAGTTTCTTCTTTCTTTTTTGTTCTCATTGGGGTGAGGTATTTCAAAAAGAACAAAAAAAAAATATGTTTTTCCATTTTCAAGATGTTCGGCAATCGACATACTTTTTTGGGGCATCTCTTGACATGATCATTGGTTTTTTTTTATCCCTTCCTTTGGTCCAACATCAAACCAATTGCAATTTTTCAGTACTTTTTCTAGTAATGTAGAGAAAGATGATTTCAATTCACCTTTGATGAAAGAAAAGGTTTTAGGTTTTTTTTTCTAATTATTATTATTATTATTATTATTTTAATCAAAATACAGAATTTCAATACAAATATATGACACATTCTTCATGTGGAAAGTGTTTTAGAGTCCACATCGTTTCTCCATTATCCACAATACCATATTCAAACTTGAGAACCATCATATAATGCTTGACACCAGCCACTACTCATGCCGCTCCACACTATGACGCCCATTCATCATGTTCAGCAAGCATTAGCCACGACTAACCACCCAAGTTAGACCTAAGAATCACTGAAACAGGATAGGCCCTAAAGGGTGCAACTTGAGTCGGCCTCAGGCCATCAGTCTTCGGTGAGCCTCTGATCCATTTTTATATGTGAACCTTGTCAAGAAAATCACACGTCGCTGCATTAGTTCAATGTTACAGCTGTGTGGTTTTGGTTTTTTTTTTTTTTTTGAAATAAATGGTTGGTGCAGCTGCCTTCAAGCCATAATTAATAAAACTATCGAATATAAAGGGAGAACATTGAGTCTTAATCCCTGATTACCATAAGCATCTAGAGTAGTTCCCGAATTACTATCAGAAATCTCTACAAAACACATGTATTCTAACAAGCACCAACCAGCTTTGTGGTTTTTTAAACAACTCAGTTTTGAATTACACGTAAAGCTTTACAATTTTTTTTCTTTTTTCTGGGGTTCTATAGTACTGTACATGTTTTTTCATTAGATCATTTGTTCTTTTTTTTTTTTTTTGAAGATAAAAAAGCTTTCATTCATCCATCAAATAACAAACAAATAAATTTATATCTTTTATTTTTTTTTTCAATTTTTGCAATGAATCTTTAAATATGAATCAAAAAGTAAATCATAAAGGGAAGAGAGAGAAGCTCCAAAAAAAGGGGACTGCTCTTGCGTCTAAGGTTTGAGATTTTCCGCTTGTCAGGCGGCGCTCGGGCTCAGTGAGGGTCCTCCTTGCAGCTGATGGGCCACTGCCGGACTGGTGTTTGAAGGCTAGTCGCTCGAAGAGTTTTGGAGAGAGGTTATTGACTCAAGGTCTGGTCAGGTGGCAGAGGCGAGTGTCCAGATGATGGTAGGCGGTGGTTGTGTTGTGCAGGGGCGGTAGTGCCTGATGATTTAAGTGACGGTGTGGTTCCGTTTGGTCTGCGCAGTGGCGTGGGTCTTGGTGATCTAGGAGGCAGAGTAGGGCGGTGCGTTGTGGCCATGCTGGGTAAGATGGCTTGGTGGCGTGGACGGCGTGGCTGGACAACATCGGCAGCGGAACTGACGGAGCTGCACGGATCTGCACAGGTTGGAGATGGCATCTGGGCTTGCTCAAGCCAAGTCCTATTGGGCCTTGCGGTTGTGGGCCTCTTCTCTTAGAGTTGCCCTTTTGGGCTTTGCTATGGGCTTTAATTTGGGCTAGAGCTTTGGCCCTTGGTCTAACTTTATGTTTTTAGCATTCTTGTCTAATTACAATAAATTTTCTTGTATTACGAACCTAGATCTCTAGCGCCTCCGGCGTAGTACCAATGTAGGATCCCCGCTACCTCTACGTATTTGATTGTTAATGAATATGTCTATTTCTATGTACCACTGTGGGTACTACCACTATCTTCTTGTCTGTCTATGCCCTTAAATAACAGTGGAATGATATGTAACGACCTACTCTGATTTGTGATTAATATATTACACTCGGTGATGGATTGATTCAAGATGAACCAAAAAGTAAGTTATATAAATAATAGCTGCTAATTATTTGTAAGGTTATATCGTAATTGTTTACCTCAAGCCTCCAAAATGTCTAAACCAATCCTGCATATAAATCAAATCCTTAGGAAACCAAAACAGACAAACACCAGTACACCACCACAACTAGTTGATTCATCACCATCACCCATCATTGCAAATCATCACAACTCAAGCTCAGTGAGCTATGTACATACATGAGCATTATCAAGCATAATTAGCTAGGCCTTAGGCCTGCTTCAGCCTTCAGGCCACCCCCACACACCTTAACGCCTCCATGGGTGTAACATCTGGAAACACTAGCATGCAAGTTATTGCTTGAGCTTAGACAAAGATCACCCTTGACGCGTCGTTACGCGCCTCACCAAGACAACCTAGTGGAGGCATCAGAAGGCACAAACTGATCCCTATCAATCCCACATCGAAAACCAAACGGAGTTCACTCTCCATTCCACCAATAAAAGGTCTACTCTTCTCTCCTCACTCATTACGCATTAATTCATTACCTAATATCATTCTGTCAACATAAATACATTGACTGACTTAGGCATCGGAGAAGCGATGACCACTAACCGTGGTCTCCCTCTTGACGCTAGTATATTTTACTTGACAGGTGAAACTGGCACTTATTGAAACACCCCCAAAACCCGAATTAATAGAAATTATTCCGAATTTAGGATGGGATAGCAATTGTCACGATTCAAAACTTTGACAAAAGCTTGCAAATTATATTCAATAGATAGCCTAAAGGAAGTTGAACAACTTTAGACCTTGGGGTTTTGCCAGATTACTCACTGTTTGGTCGGAAAATATAAACTTTCATTGGAAACCCATATGCTTTTTATTTGATTCGTCACTTATAGATGGAGATATAGTGGAAACCTATATAGATGTGTTGCTCATGAGATATATGGGAATTTCGGCCGAAGGTGGCCAGAATAGGCTGCCGTGGTCGGAAAATGCGGACGACAGTTATGTCCTCTTTTCTTTTTCTTTTCTAGGTTCCCCCCATCTTTCCCCTTCTCGATTCTTCTGTCACGCTCCGAAGTTTAGAATAATAATTCAAAATCCGAAACATGAATTACTACAACTCAACAAATATCATCCTGAATTTTTTCTGAAATAACCACACCACATGATCCTCAATTTTAAATCCCGAAATAAGTCTTTGTTTAATTATTACAACACACTCTCTCCAAATAAAATGTAAGCTCAGATGAGCATATCACACCTCACAAAAGAAATTCAAATTAACACAAGTACAACTATTCTAAGTAGCTCGATCACCTTCTTGATTCTCTTGACTTGTAGGATCACCCGCTACACCGTTTGAATAATGTACCGAGATTGCAACAACACAAAACCCAGTAAGCTTTCTAAAAGCTCGTGTGAGTAAATAAGAATGAACAATTGTTTTATTAAATCGTATTTCTTTTCACCCAAGAAAACACCCAACAATTTCAACATCCACAAAGAAACCACAATCTCAATAATCAATCACCAAATCATCAAGAATTAATACGGGATCTAAACTCACATCTTTATTCTCAAAACCCCGAAATCGTATTTATAAAATACGGTGACTGAAAGACTAGAACTATAACTGTATCGTAGCCCATCACATGGCCTAGGTTATGACATCCGATATACTCAATCAATCGTAACCTATCATCCACTTAGGATTAGAGCATCTGATATGCTCAATCAATCGTAGCCCATCATCTACTTAGGATTAGAGCGTCCGATTCCCTCATACCTGTCACTACGTCGACCCTAAACCTATAATCGAGTACAACCATATTCTTTCACACAATAAGATCAATGATTCCATGATAAGTACTATTATTGTGTATATATATGTGTGCTCAAAATATAACTCAAAATCACTATTCCAATCTCAGTCATATCATCACTCAATAACATGTCATCCATGAATTTCCAATATAATTTCACCAATCACTATTATCATCAATGAATATGGTAATTCACGTTTTCGATTTCACATCAATTAAATCATTATAAAACCATACATCTCAATGTCACACAATTCCATATATAATCACGTAAATATATACATATGTAATCATCCACTCAGGAGTGACCACTAATACCAACTATAGTTCACATGCATAAAAACAAAAATTCATTTTATACTTAAATTTATTTTCTTACCTGTGAGTCGCAACCCTATGAACCGTAGTCGATCAAGTTCATATTATTTTAAACAAATCTTTATTTTTTTTTTTAAAACCATTTCCACACATTCACAATTGAATATAAATCAATAAATTTCGGCTTGTAAATGAACCATGTGAGATTTACTCACCTCTAATCCCACTGCGTCTTCTTAATAGCCCAAAATAACGATCCGAAATAGTCCATCAATCGATCCGTCCATCACCTATTCCAATATGATCTCAACTTAGCCAACAGCTCATAAATATACTTAACGACAATCAAACGGTCGGATTCTAAATTAATGATGATCCAACGGTCGAATCCCTACCGATCATCCTCCAAAAATTATCACGAAGATCCAACAGTCTGATCTTCCTGAATAGTCCTTACAACCATCTCCACAAATTTATACGAAAATCTGACAGTTGGATTCTCATGAATAGCCTTCCAAAACACTTTTCCCAATTATACGAAAAT
This sequence comes from Rosa persica, assembly GCA_025331145.1. NCBI lineage: Eukaryota > Viridiplantae > Streptophyta > Magnoliopsida > Rosales > Rosaceae > Rosa > Rosa persica. The sequence goes on from WFKR01000004.1 coordinate 9,389,157, forward strand.
CTAACGGTCGGATCTTCGCCCGTGACCCACAAGGTCATCGAATATTTATACGATCAACATATCAAAATTTGAAGCAAAACCGATGGTCAGATTCTCAAAAATCGAGAACCGAAGATAAAACGTAAAAACGTTAAATAGTAGCGTTAAAACCTAAATCGACTATTTATCAACTTTTTCTAAAATGACCTTGTAATATATCAAAACTCAATATATGGTCCAACGGGCCGCCACACTCAGCGGTCAACGCAGGTCAACCACCTCCGATGTAAAAGTCATCAACTACAAAATTGTTCAAAATGAAGGGGTGATCAACTTTCATACTTGGAGCTAAGCGAGATTTGGTCTAGATCGTCCTAGCTCAAGCTTGGAAGTTGGATTAATCTCGGCCCTCTGATCAGATTCCAGATTAAATCAGAGCTGTCAGAAACTTCAAATCTTGATCTTTCTCTCCACACTCCAAATCGTCATGCAAGACTTATATGGAGATGATTAGGAGAAAGAGGAGATCATGAAAATGATGAAGATCGGCCGAGGTGATGCCGGAAAACGGGAAATCTGGCCGGGTCACCCGATTGGTGGCTGGGTGGCTTCGATCTCGGGTTGGGGGCAGCAGAGAGAGAGAGCAGAGAGGGCTGGGGCTGAAGTGAAAAAATGAAATTTTTTGTCCTTAAAAAAATCTCCATATTTATAGAAAAAACCCCAATTTTCAAAAATTTATAATATATTTATACGAACTCCTAACATTGCATTCCATATACGTACGAGATCGTATTGATGAGCTCTACAACTTTCATGAATGAAGTTTTCCCAAATTTTAAACATATAAAAAGTCGATTTTTCACGAATTCCTAAATAACGTTCGTTTTCGAACATAAAACCGTTCGAACTAATTCCACAACTTCTCCAAGCTTTGTACTCGTTCCCACGACCGCGAAATCATTTCTAGAAATCCACAGAATTTAATTTGGATTTTTCGGGGTATTACATCTTCTCTTCGTCTGTTTTTTTCTTTCCACCGACTTCCATTAATCTTTTTTCTTCTTATTTATTTTTCATTGCCTGCAATTAATTCTTTGTATACATATATGAATATATTTCTGATAACTAATATGATTCATTTTTCCATAATAATTTTCGTTCAAGCTCTCGACTTCGTGTCATGGTTAAATGAAATTGACATAAAATAAACCTTGTAATGAAAAGTAATATTATTTAACATAACCAAAAGTTTACTAATTTTTATTTATTTTTTTGGTTCGAGGTATCACACTTAATTACCTCAACTATATCATTTGAAATTTCGGAATCCGCATTAACAAGGTCAGACTACCGTCAAGATCTTGAACACTAACAAGCTAGATGCTGGGAGCGAATATTATTATCAACAATTTTTCCCGCTAATTAGACAAAAGAATGAAAGTAGAAAGAAACTCATTCCTGTGGATGCACACCGCAAGTTCAACGTAAGATTTTCAAATCATCAGACCCCTAGCAGATCACTAGGTTAGGAGAGCCTTAACAATACATTTCTTTAGCTTAGTTTAATTATTTGTTCACTGTGGACTATATCTGGACACATTACTGTGGTAATTTTTGGTACTTCACGGTCAGGACATGGTCCATTTTATTATTGTTTATAGCCTACATTGAAAAAAAATATTGATAAAAGCAATTATATATTATATATATCAAATAATGCACTGAAAAATAAGAATTGCCAATTAGATTCATGTATCAAATGCCAACATCTTTACACAAGTTCTCACAGCTAATAATTGGTTTTAAATTCCTCTCCATGTGCGGTCGATTGAGTGCAAGAAGATGCTGTTTTTCCGGCTCAATTTGCAAATATCTATATATTTAAGAGGTTTGGGGCTCTGAGATGTGCATTAACAAATGTAACTCATTTGTTTTATTAGGAATGGAGTGTTGCTTTGGAGTTCCTAATGCAAGGATATGATTCATAAGGAGAAATAGGAGTTCATCTTATGTATATTTTACAGCGTTGGTTGTTGATAGAACATGAAGATGGATATTTACTTTTTTTTTTTGGATGACCAGTATTTGCTTTTCAGTTGAAACTCAGCTTAAATGCATTTGATTTATGTCCAATTAAAAAACCATGATCATTTTGAGACTTTGAAACCATATATCTTTTGTTTCATTAATGTCAAAAGCACTGAAAGCAACATCTCTTTTAAAGTCATAGATCTCAAATAAGTGCATTTTAGTTAGTTAATGTCAAGTAAACACACCTAATGACATTCTAAGAGCGAAGACTTATTTGAGGAGTTGAAAGTTGTCGAAATTATTATGATAAAACCAGTTTTTAATTGAGAAGACCATATTGATTCAAGAACAAGAATTAATAAGAACGTTGTGGAAGACATTTTTCCAGGTAAATCAGACCGGATCACCCAACGTTGACTTTCCAGAACCAAGGATTGTGCTTGTTATCAATGACTAGTATCTAGAGAAAGAAGATTAAAACAACTTGAGAAACTGTAAAATTATAAATCATGAAAGTTTGTTTTTTCAAGTTGGGTCCTTGGAAATGGTCTTACTAAAGCATTTTGTTGTTTTAAGTTCAGAAAATTGGCCTGTGGACTTGGATCATGATCGATTTATCAAGTTAACTATTAAATCCATCTCTTTCTAACTAAATGAAATATAAACCAAACGATATTAAGAGCAAACTCTAATTGACTAATTAATTGACCAATGAAGTAAAATAAAGCAAGTGTGAGACTAGGAATGGCTCATACCTACACTCATTTAACATCTTTGGTGCCCTAGAAAGAGACACAGTGCATCATCAAATGCTTCCTTAAACGAAGCTTCAAGCGAGTTGAAAGAAGCATATGTACTCATCTAGAGCAACATAAGCTTTCCGATTGCTACAGTTGCTGTTATGTATGGCAAGCAGCAGTAGTGGAGTGGGTAAACAACAGCCTAGTGTTTTGGCTAGCTATTTAGGGTCCCATGGCGTCCCTCGTGGTCTCTGTACATGTTGGCCAGAAAAGGCACGGCATTGGCAGGTCCACCAATCAGGGTAGGCCACGTTAGCTGAGTGTAGGGTGCAGAATTTTCTTGATTGCGTATTTTTGAAACCAGGATAAACCATGGGTGGACAAATTGTCAAGTAAATCGTCCTAATTTTTTCTTCAAATAGGCCATGGTAAGATTATAACTTAATTGAATGAATTTGAATATATTGGACCAGAGATCAGCCCCATCTACTCTACATTTGTATTAAATTGATCCGCTTAATATATCGTAGATGAATCGGTAAATAACTCTCACAACAATTTGTGATATAATTGATGTAAAGTTCATATTCATATTCATGTGTTCTATTTGATCCAAAACAAAAAATTCGTGTGTTCTAGTACTGCTCAAAGCTCTAAAAAGTACTTTTGTTTTCCAGGTTGGGTTCAAAATTCTAAAAGGGATTCGAATAAAGCTCCATATCAACTTAACATGTTGAACTTTCTGTAAGTTCCAGTGCTGCTCAATCACGATTTTTTTTTCTCCAAATGGCAGATTTGACTGCATGAATTGAAACTTATAAATTCGTAGGGTATTTTGACAACATAAGCATGATTCGTAATCAACTCTACTACCCAAGTGCTATTCTTACTTCTTAGAGATCATGTGGTCAGTTACCTTTGTGTATACTTGTATTAGTTGTATAGTGTTTGTGCATACTCTACCAGTCTGTTAGTTCTTCTATTGTGTAAACACGAAGGGAAAAAAAAAATGTTGACGAGGTGTAGACCTACACCACAGGTCGCTAGAGTTTTACTATTGACCTAGGAAATACACCCGCGTTTTATTTATTTATTTACTTTATACGTAATATAGTAACAATTATAAATTAAAGGTATTACAATTATAAATTAAGGGAACTAAGTTAAAAAACGTTTACCAAAATCTTTATGAAATTTATACATATTAGAAAAGCTGGTGTTTTTACTGGACGTGCATATTGACACGCTTTAAAAACGTAAATTCTAAGCAGGCTACATAGACACAATACACTGTTTCACTCTCAAAGGCAACAACCTTCCTCTTCATTTGCTTCCTCAATCAATAATGTTATCCTCAAGCTCAGATGAAGCTTCATCAACTGACTATCTTCAGAGCTCTCATCCTCAGAATCTTCTTCTTCACTTGCCTCCATGTTAGCATTCATGTTATCTGAAAGTTCATATGAAGCTTCAGCCACTGCCTCATCTACAGTGCCCTGATTCTCAGACTCCCCTTACGACGCTGGAACCTGATTCAAAATCTAATTTCCCATTGTAATCACCCAATGCCTCAGCCTTGAAGCTTCTTTAGGCTCTATTACAGTGGCAGCCACATTCACATCAGAACTCTTGCTCGCCAGTCTCTTAGTGGGAGTTGAACTCAAAGTCAAATGAAATAGGCTCATCAGTTTTCACAGCACTTAGTGATTCGTTTACTTTATGTCACAACGCAGATTGAATAGTAGTAACATAATTAGAAGAATCTTTGGCAATTATCAAATCTTGTGCTCCTTCACAATAAGATTCTGCAGGCAGCAACCACAATGACATTCAAAGAAGTTCAATAAAAAGGATACAACCAGAAGTTAAAGCAAGCATAAGGATCTTGGTCATAATAATGAATAAACTCCAATTTAACTTACCTTTATCCTCAGCTATCTTTTCATCAGATTCATAAATAACCTCTGATATCATTATGAAATGATATCTGAAGCTGACTTTGGTACAGACACCTCACCATTCCTACTTCTGCATTGAACCATCTATCCATTTGAGTTTAGCTCCGAAAAAACTTATCCATTTGAGTTTAGCTCTGAAAAAACTTCAGAAGCATCAATTCCATTTAAGCTCCCCTCTGATACTGTCTCATACCAGATCCTGTTCCATACCATAAAAGTCATGTAAGAGAACAATATTTTGGCTCCACATGTCATCTAAGAAACAACGAACTTAGTAAATCTCAGAACGCCACCAAAATTTACATTAATCACATAACATAAAGGATACCAGACAATATGTTGTGAATTTTAAATCTAAAAAAGGGCAAAGGTGCAGAAAACAGGTTTGAATCATTCAACTGAAGGGATTTGTTTGAAAGAGATGTATGCCTTTTTCACGTACCCCATGAATTTATCAATTTGAGGGTTTCTTATAGTATTCTGCTAAATTATTTCTATGTTAAATGACACTCACCAAGTCATAGATCATAGTTTCAAGAAAGCAAAAAGAAAAAAAGTATCTATGGCAAACATAGATTTTTTTTTTTTTTTCATAATCTCAAAGTCATAACAATGATACCAGGTTGGTGATTCCCAGCCTAAATGAATCAGAACTCAGAAGTAAGGGAAAAAAAAAGATACATGACAGCTATCTAAAGATTGAAAAGATGACAAGCATCCAAAAATGATAAAAAAGCAAAGTCTATACTTACCAGCTAAGATACCATCATCAATGATTCCTGCTGGAGGAGATAAAGACTTTGAGCAGGAAAAACGGAACTTCATGATTTGCAGGGCCCTTGGCGAAGTGTGTTCGGTCCTTGATAAACTGATCACTTTGATATTTTGAATTAATACATAGAGCTTAAACTAAGATCACAACATAAAAAAAATAAAAAAATAAACTTACGTAATCTCCTTAATATCGATCGCTTAATGATCGGATCAAACCACAAAAGTAACTTCATCTCTCTCCCAAGTCCCAATAATTTTTCCATCTCAACTTCCTCTGAAGTAAACATTGGTCTGTATAGTATTGGCCTTCCAAATGCAGTCCCCAAAAACTCGATGTCCACCTCATCTTGATACCCGGATGAGCTTCACTTTTTGAAAGCTGCAACAAATTCGATTAGTTCATGATCAATACAATGAATTGAAGCAAAATCCACCATGCTTGATGAAAGTTATGAAAGCTTTAGTTTCCTATTTTAGATCTCAAATTCAATATACAACATCAAAAGGAGCAAGCTTTACACTCACTACCAGAGCTTATCATATATAAAACAACACATGTCTGCCCAATACAAAATTCAAGACCAGTATAGACTATGGACAACCCGAGTTCCGAGCTACATCAAATAAACCCAAAAAAACAACAAATTCAACTAAAACCAGATTTCAGGAATCAATAGGTAAAGACAAAATCAGAAGTAACCCAGAAACTGCTTAATCAAAATAATTGTTCATCTGAGGCTTTAATCAGTTAGAAGAAACTCAAATAAAACACGAAATGAAAAAGAATTACCCATATTCGTCCTGCTCATCCTCAGATTAAAACCCCAGTACCACCAAATAATGCAAAACTTTCTCAATGCAAATAAAGAGGAGGTACAAATTTGAGAAGCTAAAGTTGGTGGTCACTGTTTATCGGCTTAAAACCCAATCGCTTCTGACAATGCTTCAACTAGGTGTCTCTTTTAAATACCAATGAGCACATAAGCCAGCCCAACTCCTGGAATGAAAAAATATCTCAATATTCATACAACAAAATCCATTTCTTGCAAACATTTTAAGTACGTTATCCATTTTAAGCACTACTAAATTCTATCCACTCTCACTCCACACCCAAAACTAATGCTTCTCCAAATTTCACCTTCCAATATGTTAATAGCTATTACCTAGACTTCAAAAGTCTGTAGTTTCATTACTATTTCCTCTTTTTCGGTTGTCATTGCAATCCAAAAATTGAGCATATATTGCAGGTAAAATCTCACTCAATCATACTGTCAAGAGTCAAATTATGAAAATAAAAGTTAAGCAAACATATCAAATTTCTAAGTCAACCATTCAGGCTCAAAATTTCATCATAATCAACACCAAAACGGACCAAGCAAGTCCAATATCAAATAACTGAAATAAGGCACTTAATATCTGAGCAAAATGCAAAATTTGATGAATTCTTGTGGAATTTTACCCGGGTCGGACTCAATCATGCACCAAGACATGATCAAAAACACTCGGGCTGAAACGAAATTAAACAATTCCACAGCTTTAGATGTATGAACTGAAACCAATGGCAACTGACTAAAGCAGTAAAAGCCCCAGACATAATGGGAAAACAGAACTGAAAAATGAAGATCCCAAATCAGCGATTACAGTAACACATATTAAGCTGAGAGAGAGAGGTAAAAAAAAAAAAAAACGAAAAGGAGAAATTAGAGAGTTACCTCCACCTGTGAAAGATGCCAGAATCAAAATGACACAATTTTTGGACTACCATTACGGCTTAATGTTCTTGGCATCCTAAACTGTTTATATTAGCTCATTTGTTACTGATAGATACTCCTGAAATAGCTAGTTGCATTTACTAATTTCAATCCACTAATGGCAAACAAATCCACCATCAAACTAAAATATTGGCAGATGACAAAAGATATTATCTTTCTGACCTACTGAGAGCCCTGTTAACTTTTCATTGTTAATACTGTTCTCAGACATTGTTTGAGTTCCCAGCTTTCTTTTGCTTTCCAATCCGTCATGTTTCTCTAACTTTGAGAAACATGACTGATTGGAAAAAAAAGTAGCATGCCATGTGAAACTAGTCAGACGCATAACTTTGAGAAAAAAAACTGCTAGGACTACCACTCACAAACCATGAGAAACTCAAATCCAGGATGACAAAAAACAAAACTCAATAATATCAGAAGGCTAACCTCCATTGCATCCAGCTGAGAACGGTAAAGATGGTATTCATCCATGGGAAGAACTGCAGCCACATCTGGAGGCGTAACTTGGGAATCCAATGATGAAGCTTTCTGAGGCCATAAGTCCATAACTTGTTTACGCGCCATACTACTTCAGATGCAAGAGTACTCTTTCCAGCTCCAGGACGACCAGTCAAACCCACAATATGCCTACACAGTACCTCAGCCAGATGGATAACTTTGAAGAGTAACAAGCCCAATTGATAATGAATACATATTCAAATGGAGTTGTTGTTAACTTTCCAGTAATGTCAAGCTACCCTCATTAACTACTTTTTATTGCCTTTCTACACTCACATAGAGAGTGAAAAACGACAATAGATTAACATCATACGACTGTTAAGAACAACTCCCATCCGAAAAGGAAAAAGTCAGACCAATACTAAGCCAGGTAACAAAGAAAAGGGAGTACAATAGTTATCAGCACACTTGTGCCAGGTTCTTCCACTTATGTCAGACCAGAAAAGACGAGCAATTGTGGCCAGGTGGAGCAGTAGAATCTGGAAGGTGGAGTAACAAATTTGTCAGAACAATATCAAATTTCAAGGAATCAGTACTTAAAATGTGATTTACTTACAGTGAAATGTGGTTAAGAACTTAAGATATCGAATTAGTACTCGTTGTATTCCTCATCAGTAGTCATCCTCGCCTCTGGAAATATTACACAGATAGTCGCAAATCAACATTTCACATACAAAGTTTTTAATATTCAGGACTCTAATTGGAAATTACATGATTTTGGGCACCGGAGAGTACATATTGGGAAAATCTTTAAGACTTACCCCAGAAATCAAGATCTGTGTCTTCCTCTTCGTTTGTTAGCTGTAGCGTTTGGTCATGAGTTGGGAAAATCTTCAATTTGAGGCGGTTGCTCATGGTTGAAGTTTCCAAGCACGGGAATTTAGCAATGCAATTTCCAGAGCAAAAGCCTTGCAGTCTTGGTAGACGAAATAGTTTTAAATGTTTCAACCGCCTGAATGTAATCTCTTGTCTTGAATCGTCGTCTCCATCGCTTCCCACTATTTCCACCAATCTTAGGCAGTCCTTGACTTCCAGTGTTGTGAGTTGCATTAAACTCTTGGCCATGGTGTAAGTTATCAAGTATTTGAATCCATGGCAAACACTTACTTCCAAAGTTGTTAGATTGTTGAAGGATATTGCGGATGATCTCAGATTCCTTAAGCTGTGGCAACAATTCACGACTAAAATTTCCAGGTTTGGAAAATTTGGGATGCGGGGGGCTGATTGTGAGTTATCCTCCGCATCATCCTGGCCTAGATGCATCAGCTTGTACATTCGAACAAGCCTCAACTTTTTTAAGTGTGGGAACTGCTGCTGCTGCTGCTGGGTCCCAATCGCAACTGCACTACTGGTACTGCTGTTTCCTTCTGGGTCGAGTAATTTGTCAAGGAAAACAACTGACTTGGACTCTGGACAACAAACATCAAGATGATTTAGTTTGCTAAACAACTGCCCTGCTGCTGGGAGTGGACCATTCGAAAACTCCATTGCATTCACGCTCAACCATTCCAAATTGGGAAATGAATCCTAAAACATAGTCAACGCATAGACAAGATCAGATAATTTGATTATATAGTACAACGCATATACAGTAGTACTTATATGCGTTACATAAAATGCATGTATGCCTAGGACCGATACATTACATAAAATGCTAACAAAAAGTAGATCAATTAACCTAGCTTTTCATTTGTCTATGTACCTCTCCACCGCTATTTAATCTAAAACAAACATGATAAACCTCCAAAATGGAACAATACGGGTCTAAGCTTTTGGATATCTGCATTTTTTGAGTTTTGAGTTATCCTTTTTTTTTTCCTTTTTCATTATTATTTTTTTATTGCCTGATTGCATAAACTTTTTTCCTTTCCTTCCTTGAACATCCGTAGAGATTATCTTTCTAGTGACATTCCTGGCACAACACTTTCGGAACATCTTGGATGCTGAGGCAAAGTTTCTGAGGTACCGTATCAGGGTATATCATCTTCAAATTGATTAACAAAGAAAAATATGTATATCAAATATTCATACCTTCTCAATTGAAAAGAGAGACTGCCGACCAATAAGAGTACTGGAACTTTTCGGGTCACCCTTTTCTTGGAAACTTGAAATTTCATCAACAAATATGTCCACTTTGCCGCATTCAAACACTCCCAAAGAATTGAGCAATGGCCAGCTAGACACATGCACATCTGGGTAGAAACTCACTAGTTGAGACAAATCATCAAAAATCACTTGTGTTACTTTTGGAAACACAAATTTAGGTGTTGCTTGTAGTCCCTCCTCTCTTGCAACGATTTCCTCCACTCCACAGCTGCTCACTGTCAGCCTTGTTAACTGTCGAAGATTTGTAGCCACCGAAACTGGGAAAATGTTTTTCAAATTCTCACAAGAATCAATTTCTACCGAATCTAGATTTTCACAGTCAAAAGATCTCAACTGAGTTGCTGCGGATGTGTCATGTATTCCTTTAACATCAATTCCCTCAAGCTGAAATACAACTTGTACAGACTTGCACTCCTTTATCGATAAGGTGGCAAGAGCATTCAATCTTCCCCTAGTACTGGGCACAAAGATACTTGATAGATTTCCACATCCATGTACTTCAAGGTCACCGAGTCTACTAAAAGAGTTTGGAGAAAGTTGACTGTGCCAAATTGCAGTCAACTTTGTCAAACCCTTGAGGGACAAACTCTTCAACCTCGGAAAGTCAACCTGAATAAAAATATATATTATTCATCTTATGGAATTGTTAAAGAAACTTTGAAGATATGATATAAATAAATAGTTAAAGAATGTTAAACAACTGTGTAATTAATTAGTTATTCCACCTTGTTGTCAAAAAGAGCAGGTTGCACAACTTCAGGCTCGTGGTTTTTGCTTGAGTCGGTGTCTTTGATGTCCTTGCCTATTGTATTACTTTTATCCATAGAATCAAAGATGAACGTCTCCAGTTGAGTACAAGTCACGGATAATTTTTCCAAATATGGAAATTTAACAATACGAGTTCCCGAGCAAAAGCCTCTCAGACTTGGTAGAGCAAAAAGTTCCAAATGTTTCAACACCCTGAATTCAATCTCATTTTCTGAATCATCATTTTCATTGCTCTCCACTATTTCTATCATTTCCTCACAATCCTGGACTTCTAGTTTTGTGAGTTGCATCAAACTTTTGGCCATGGAGAAAGATATCAAGTATTTCAATCCCTTACAACGACTTACTTGCAAAGTTGTTAGATTCTTGAAGGATATTGCGGATGATCTTAAATTCTTTAAGCTGTCACAGTCCTCTAGCTCCAGAATTTCCAGATTTGGAAAATATGGGCATGCTGGTCCGAAGCTATCCTTCCCAAGATTCGTCAGCTTCCGCATCCCGTAAAGGTGCAACTCTCTTAAATGTGGGAGGGTCCCATCCCCAACCGCATGTATTTCTTCGTTACTACTCACATTGACTTTTTCAAAACCAAATAACTTCTCCAGAGAATTCACAGATGAATTGGCGTATGCATCACTATAAAGACATTTGAGCTTCCTAAACAGGTGGAGTGGCGGACTATCCCAATTCTCCATTACGTTCAATCCTAAATCTTCCAAGTTGGGGAATGAATCCTGAAATATCGATCACATAACACATGGTCAGTTATGATCAAGATTCTAAGTAGAGCAACAAAACTCGAATATTTGTTTTTGTTCATAGCTTTGAATGGAGAATTTGATTAAGTGCTTATATATAGATTTTAACACCGGTATTAAGAGGAATTATGAAAAAGTAATGTTACCTTCTCAAGTAAAAACAAAGATTGTTTATTTGGAGTGCAAAGATTGTTCAACTCACGCCTGCCCTCTGCAAATATTTGCACCTTAGGACAGACATACACCGCCATAGTTACGAGTGACGGCCACTTCGAAGAATGCAATCCTGGATAGAAACACCTAAGTTGGGGTAAATCTTCAAATCTCACATATGTCAGTTTTGAAAAAACAAACATAGGTGTTGTCTGTACACCGTCTTCTTTTGAGACGATTTCCTCTACCCCACAATTCCGGACTTCCAGACTCCTCAACTGTTGAAGACTTCTGGCCACTGAGGCTGGAAAAATACTTTTCAAATTGTCACACGAAACAATTTCTATCGTCTCTAGATTTTTTGAACTCTCTAGAGAAAATTGATTGTTCCATATTGTCGTCAACTTTGCTAGGCCATCAATGGATAAATTCTTCAAGTTTGGTAACTCTACCTGCATATATACATGATATTCATCTTAATCATGGACTCGTGAAGAAACAATATGTAATTAATTGATCGCGAATATTGGAAATAAAAATGTGAAAAAAAAATATGTCAAGGTATTAGCCAAAAAGAAATAGAAAAGAAATGTATTAGTCACCTTATTGTCAAAAAGAAAGTGTTGTATCACAATGTCAAGGTTTCTAGTTGAGTCTGTCTCTTGAATTTCTTCACAAGTTGTATTTGTTTTATTACAATCCACTAATTGCAATTTCCCAATGGATGGATTTGAAAGTTCAGTATAATTTCTTGAGCAGAATTTAGTGAGATTTGGAAGGTCCCTTAACTCCAGATCTTGTACATGGCAAAATAAGTTGTCTACAATTTCTTCATCAGATTCATCTAATGATAGTATCTCTTCCATTATTTGACATCCTGATACCTGCAGCCGTTTGAGTTGTGCAAGGCTTTTAGCCATTGAAGATGATAACAAGAATCTTAAACCATTGAGGTCATTCACCGCCAACCATGTTAAGTTGGGATACCTAACCTGTACATATGGCACAAATAGATCATGTTTAGAAATCATAATGCAGATGCTATTGCTAGAGCATTAGGAAAAATGACGAAACAAATTAAATGCCCAAATAAAACAAGAGAGCAACTAACAGCATGGAACTGTATAATGAGTTAATGATATTCTCAAATATCTGATTCCTTTCTCATAGATTGTGGATTAGGCATCTTTAAAAGAATGTTTTCGTACTGTATTAAGTAATTAAAATGATAATGCACATTAGGAATTTCTATATGCTAGAACAATGATGAAATTTTGTCCTGAACTACATTTACATGGAGTAGTCTAGAACAATCATGTACTAATTAATATTGTAGAGAGTCCTAGACGTGTGTGAAAATACAATAGTGGGTGGAGTTATGGAACAGTACAGTAGGTTGGTTCGCAAAACCATACATGCATATATGAGGTATCAAACACTCACCAATTCTATTTATGCTATCATGAGTCCCAAAGTCCCTCTCCTAGAAGGCTTGTCCTAAACTCGATCTAGCACTACCTAAACACTCACCAAATTGTATCAATGATACCACAACACCAATTCTAGCTAACCTTTATACCATGGTTTGTGGTTGAAAATAAAGGAGATTTAAGGTCACAAAATAAAAATCATGTAGCTTCACAAAATAAAAATCATGTAGCTTCACAAAATAAAAATTGAGTAGCTCTTGCATCTCTCTGTGAATTATTCCCCATGCACAGGAATAATGACTTTAATAAATCTAAGAAGTCTATAACTCAATAATAAAATAATCCTAAAATAAATACGAACTAATTATAATATGATGGTAAATTGAAATAAATGAAGGAGCGCACCTTCCCGTTTATGATAGACAAAAAGTTGGTAAATTCAACATTGTTTTGGACATGCAGATGCTTCAGTTTGTGAGAACCTTCACCACCTAGTTGATATACAATACTGCTATAAACACCCTCCATCCCCTCCAAGTACAAGTCTTCAGTTCTCTTTAGCAACGTTTCTAGTCCTTGGTCAAATTGATTGCTGGTAGTGAGCTGGAGCTTTAGTGCATTGATGGCTTCATCCACATCATCCCATTTCCACACAGAACCAATACATATTTGGAATCTCTCTAACTTACAACCAGTGAATAAATCTGGTGGAAGAATGTTAGCATTTGGGATATGTAGTTGTAATTCGGTTAGGTGAGACAAGTTCTTTAGTTCTTCAAGTTTTGCATTACTTCTTTCTGTGCTGATGACTCCTCCAGCCTCCCACCGGTTAAAACTATTTCTCATTCTCAATTGCTCTAATCTTTTCAAGCTTGATAGAACATTAGGTGAAATCACTTCAAGTTGAGAGCAGCCAGTCAAATCCAACAATCGCAGATGTGTCAGTAGCCCAATTTCTTTGGGCAACTCTTTGAATTTGGACTTTAGAAAGCTGAGAATTTCCAAGTTTTGTAGCTGTCCGATCAGATTTACATCTCCCAATGTGCATTGATCCAAACACAACGTTCGAAGACTTTCTAGGAATTGAAGAGATGAAGGCAGCAATGGGATACTGAATCTAGTTAAATCCAACACCCTGAGTTTTTTCATCTCTCTAAAAAGATTGCATGGGATTTCCCGGACTTCATTATCTAAAAACAACAGTGTCAGTTCTTGGCATTGCAAAACTTCAGGAAACTCGGGGATATCACATTGGTTAAGACAGATCATAGTGCACTTTGAACAGAAATCTTGTCTGGCCATTCTTTCAACTCACTTCCCAGAGATATTGATAAGACGTGTTGCTCTCTAGAAGCATTCCTCTTAGCAACATCTTTTACAAGATCATGCATTCTAACACGCGTATTATCATCACTCTCTAGCAATAGACAAGAGTACTTGAGTTGTTCAATCATCGAACATAATGCATCCCACGCTTCTCCTACTGTGTCGACATCTTTTAACAAACCCAAACCTATAGTATATTTCCACAAGTCAGAGATCGAAAGAGTGTTGAAGGCACCAACCACAACTCCACAAAGCATGAACAATGACTTGAGCTCCTCATTATCCAATTTACTGTAACTCCACTCAATAGCAGAGTATGCTTTCTCAGTCAATCCTTGTCCGTCGAACTTTTTTAGGCGTCTGAGGGCATCTTTCCATTCATGTATTGTACCATTTTTTAGAGCTCTTGCAACTGTAACAACCAATACCGGCAAACCTCCACACCTTTTGGCTACTTTGGTTGCTATACTTTGTATAGCAGCATTTTTAACAATCTCACCCGACATCTTCTCAAACAAAGACCAAGTTTCTTTTTCGTCTAAAACGTCAAGAGGAAACTCTTTTTGTGTACCCATATCAGAAGATAATACTCTTCGACTCCGTGATGTCAAAAGTATTTTAAGAGTGGACAAGGGAGGAAGCCCCACAGCCTCCAAGTCAATTCTTTCCCATACATCATCTAAAATTAGAAGCATCTTCTTGCCTTTTATCCTGTCACATAAATGGCGTGCTCTTCCAGCTTCTGTCTCATTCTCACGATGGTCCATACCTAACTTCTCAGCAATCTCTTTTTGAAGTCTTTCAATGCTTGGATTCTTCTTCACATCTAGTACCAAAACCACATCATCAAACAACTTCTCATGTTCTGTAACTTGCCTATAGACTTGTTTGACAAGTGTGGTTTTCCCAACACCCCCAATACCATATACCCCAATCATGCCAACATTAGAATTTCTCAGTTCATTCATGATTTCCTTCACGACTGAGATTCTGGAAGCAAACGCCTCGTTATCTTTATTAGGTATGTTGCACACTTCTTCAGGGTTAACCTCGTATGCAAAACTGGAAAAATCTTTCTTTTCATGAAGTTCAGCAACATCCTGAACTAATTTTGTTGACTTCCTGCTTAGCTGATGACGGAGCTTTAAATTAGGACAAAAGCCATGGAGACACTTGACATGGTGTTCATCTTTCAAGTTATCTTTTGCCTCCCCAGTAATCTTGTTCGCATCCTTCAGCCAGTTGGTTACAAAAGCTTCAACTTTTCTCCCTCTTCTTTCTTCTTGATTAATCTTGCGCTCCACACTCTCTCTTGTAGCATCCAAGTCGCTCAATTGACTCTGTAATTTTTTGATGTTCCTGTTGTAATGGATTAGGTAACCCACTTGGCGTGCAACTGGGGCAACTGTGAACTCCGCGATCTTTCCAACAATTCCAGTACCAATTGCAACAAGAAACTCCATGTCTGTTATTAAAAATATATCTTATATACACGTCCCATGATAGAAAAAGTATGAAATGATATTCAACTTAAAGAACAGATCACACTACTACAAAACAGGACTAAGGGGTAGATATGCTGGGCACATAAGAGTTATGTACCCAGAACTGATAAGAAAGGCATAGATAAGTGTTTAGGGACAGTTTTACTCTAAATTCCAGTTGTGGTGCCACAAGTCCCCAATATTCTTTATTACGAATAAGTCCTTGTATACCACAAAGCAAACGTATCTTTAGTATCACCGACAGAGATCTATCTCCAACGACGGTAGTGGCGCTCTCGCTCTCTCGATTTCTTTTGAAGTTAGAACACCCATATGGAGACTTGTCCCCAAAGTGTCTGGATTTGCCATATCTTTATCGGGCCACTGTCCCACGCTGTTCTTCTGGTTTATCAAGCGTTTCGGTAGGGTATTTGATGCTGGGAAATGGGCTATGGTTAAGATTTAAGAAAGAAAGAGACTGCTCCGGGCCATCGACCACTTAAGGTACTCCAATCACTTCCACAGTTATTGTTTGTGTGAAATTGAAGGATTGGGTTTCAGTTTAATTGTCAAGGGAAAGTAGTTTGTGCATTGAAGGCTTGAATTAGAGGGTTCTGTGGTCAATTTGTGGGGTAGTTTGGATTTGAAGTGATTTTAGGGTTTTTAATTGAGTAATTGGTGATCAAACCATTCGAGTCTGAGAATTTGACATCTTTGGAGCAATAGTTTTAAACTTTATTTTGCTGAAATTGCAGGTCGTGCTTAGGATTTGAGTTTGGGGTTTCATATGTGTCAGAGTAAACAAGAATCTCAGTGTTTAGATTTTGATTTTATAAAGGCTCAGTTTTTATTTCTTACTCAATGCTACATATCTACATTTCAATTCGAAAAAACCCAGTTGACATATTCACAAGTTTAATTAACCCCAAAATCATCTAGATAGGCCATAAACTCTGCATTTGAATAGTGTTGGTGGGATTGGATATGGTTTCTTTGCTCCCCCTTCTTGCTAGTTTATATCTGTGACTATAAGTTGAGAATATGTTCAATATATGGTTCACCAAGTCTCTATTTGAATTAGGAAATTAAAATGTGTGAATTGTGAACGAATGTATGATGAAGTTGGTTACAAATCATTACTTGTAAAAATTGTCTTTTTTATTTTTATTGTTATTTTTAAACTTGATCAGCTACTGGATTTAATTATCATGTATTGATGTAGTTTGCTAAAATTCTCTGTTTTATTGGAGCGTAAAGACTTGGAAGTTCACGATTGTGGTCATCTCTGTGTTTTTTATAAAAGTTTTGGTTGCAGCTGGTTTTTGTGCGGCAATTGGGCAGCTGTCCAAGTCTTTAACTAATGTGATTCTGTATGGCGAAGACTTTGATTTCAGGGCAACGGCTTGGTGGCTTCCCTTCCACGCATTTCTATGTAAGCTATTTCTAAAATTTTTTATCCAAACATGTAACTTTATAATCAAATAAATTCGTCATACTCTCTGTCGGATACTATCTAATGCCGGAATTGCTTCTGTTGCTGTTTTCTCCATGTGTAGTTTAGTGGTGGCTACTGCAACACTTGGCCCTGAAAGGTATGCACCATTTCCTTTGTTTTGCACAGACATTTGATTGAAAATTAAACTATTAAATTGATAGTCAGTTCATCCATCATTATTATATATTTTTTTTATTATCTTTTTTTTGAATCAGGGGACTTTTGGATTCAGTATTTGGCTCAACTGTGGTTTATGCTAATCTTGTAAAGTATGATGCCCAGCTATCAATGTTCACATCTCTCTTTCTCTACCCATCTTTTCCTTGATCCTATTAATTTGATGCAACATTTTTTGATAACTAAAGATTTGAGCTGAAATACTCTTTAGTGATTAACGAATAGAGGCTATTATGCCATTTATTTCAGCTTGCTTACAGCCAAAAGTACTTGTAATAAGTGGTTTATATGAAGAGGAATGTTAACATGACTCTGTACTCGTTAACCATGTTATATCTGAATACCTGTGTAGGATGCTCACCAGCATACAGTTGATGTTATAACAATATACAAGAAAATTAGCATTTATCTTATGGGTTCTAGTCCAGAGCTTATGTTTAGACAGATGGCAACAAAGGCACCAACAGTAGATTATCTCCAGTCTGACAGTTTAGTGCTGCAATCTACAAGATTCATTAGGAAGGGATATATTTCACTTGCTTATCAGATTGTAATGATATGAATTAGTTCGATTTAATTAATTAGAAGTATTAACGTCAGATCATGCATCAGTGCTCAACTTCACTTCATTATTTTGCCATAATGTTTGTGCACTTGTCTTTGCATATGGGTCTGAAGTTTTGGACCAAAACTGGAACAAAATTCTTACTTTTTCAAGGGGTGAGTAGTGAACAAAACTTTGCCTCAATTAAAATACAACGGTGAACATCATCTTCGTTACAGTTGGATAGGCTCAAGTCCCTTGTATTGGGATAGAGAAGCAGACTGTCATTGACATCCATAGGTTTAAAGGGAAGAGTAAGCAGTTGGGAGTTCGGAAAGTGATGTTATCACTACGAAGTTAGTGAGAAGGAATCTATACATTTCTTTTCTTAAAAGTCCAAATTTCTTTTATAACTTGCTGTGTTTGTGCTACTTTATGTTGGTTTATTTCTCTTCTTATGCCTTTAGTAGCCGGTACGTTTGTTCTATCTCAAGAGAGCTAAAGAGAGCCGGTATGTTTTAGCATACACAGCAATGCTGGATTTCTTAACAAACCTGTTGCCTCAAAACTTGCAACTTCTCCACTACCGCAGCGTAAATATTTCTATTAACTTATGCTCCTCGCTTCACATCCACTACGTGGCTGCTCATTGCCTGGAAAACGAATCATGGTTGCTCAGGAAGAAATCCCTTTGGGTGAAATTGTAGGGTTGAAGTTGAAGCTCTGGATCCTCAATACAAGCTTGCACATATTGCCACTACTCTAGAACCTATGTTTAATTTGGAGTATTGATTAGCCTAAGAACAAGACTAATGTCCGCTCGTTCGGTACCAAGAACAAACCTTAAGGGGCTAAACCCTTCCCTGGTGGATGTTCCTAACTTCCTATTATGGATGCTCAAGCATAGTTGAGATGTTACATTTATAGAAATTAGGGTGTGCGATTAAATGATGTTTGATTTCTTGTATCGTATCGCTTGTCTTTTAGCTCTGTGCACGAAATGGTTTTGTGAAGTGTAGTATTACTTTACGGAAGTTCTTTTTTATTAGCAATTTCTGCACCCTCTCCCTTCTGTTATGTAATGTTTTTGTTATGTGAGGGTGTAGTTTAACACTCCCCTTAATAACCTTTGTTTTGAAAGAGACTACAACCAATTTGAGTTGAGTTGTAATTTGTAAGAACTTGATCGAGAAAAATTTCATTGTAAGAATAAGTTTTTACTAATAATTAGTTTTGTTAATGTTCTAGTTTTAGGAAAAATCTCCGGTATATTAATGTATCAATATATTGAGTAAACTATATTTAATACAGAGACAGACTGACTCCATGCATAAGTAAACTAGCTTGATTTGATATCAAATTAGTCTACCTATGTATCGAGCTTGTTTACCTGTATATCGAACTACTCTACTTGATGTATCAGTACATTAATGTACTATAGACAAAACCCTAGTGTTATTCTTTGTATTGTCTATCCTACCAATTGTATACACGTTTTGGGCGGGTGGTATTGTGAAGTTAGTGGGTAATGACTTCTTTGGGTTTATGTATATACTTTATGCGTTCATCCCTTTTTGTGTTTCTTGGTTTGCTTTGGTCTATTATGTAATAATAGATATTTTTGATTATCTCTATGAGCTTTAGCTTTCTTTGGTATTGTGATAATTTGTCAAAGTTTGTCTTTTTTTTTTTTTTCTGTCACGAGACAAAGTCAATGAAGTGGAACTATAAAATAAACTTATTGGAAGAGCTTTAGATCTCAGTGATTCAAAAGTGAAAAAGAAAAGAAAAGAAAAACGAAGCAGGTGAAATGGAAGAAAGAAATTAGAGGACATACCTTAACTGTTTTGGTAATGATCTATGAATGAAGGTGTAGTTACTCCTTCAAACTCTCTGCTTGAAACTTAAAACAGGATAGTGTACGAAGGAAATTTGTATCTGAGAAAAAACTGAAGAACAAAGGTAAAGCAAAAGGATGAGGCTTTTAAATGTTTTTTAAATATATTAAAAAAAATAACAACACCGAGAATCAGCAGAAATGATGTAAAGGCAGTACCTTTTGTTATGGCTGTTTTGCATGTGAGAAGTAGGTAGAGCAATAATCAAAGTAAAACAGAGAGAGTCGCTAGCTACGAGTGTGCAGGGGAGACTTAAATCAGAAGACAAATGAAAACAATGGACAAAACTCAGAAGGTTTTGAGACATCTCCAGAAAATTAAAGATTATATGCTAGTATATTGAAAGATTGAAAACCTAGAAATAGTTGGTTATTTAAATTCAGATTATAGAGGTTGCCCAGATGATCTTAAATCCACTTCACATTTTATTTTTATATTAGCTGCTAGTGTAGTATCATGGAAGGGTGTCAAACAAAGTTTGACATCCACATTTTCGATGCAGGCCGAATGCATTGTTGTTCATGAAGCAACTTGTAAGGAATTTCTATTAAGGAAATTCATATTATAGATTCCATTGAGAGGCCTGTTGGGATTTTCTGTGGCAAAGAACCAGCTATTTTCTTTGCCAAAAACATTAATGTTAAGTACTTTGCTGCAAGAGAAAGTGACAGGAATGATGAGATAGCAGTAATACAGATTGCTACCTTAGAGCAGTTAGTGATCCTCCCAACAAACCATTATCAGTTTATCAAGAACATGTGAAAAATATGGTATTCTTGAGTAGTTTAGAGGGGATAAACTAGTGGAAGTTTTAAGTCTAAGTTGTTTTTATTTAACTTGTTTTCCTTCATTAACTTCTTGTAACTTCAGTTAGTAATGACATTATAAAACCAGTATTATTCAGAAATTATTCATTAATTCTTATGCAATCTTATGCGCGCTATTGAGAATTCAGCAAGTATTAGTTTATTTTATGCTATAGTTCAAATATACGTGGCTTAAATGCAGATTTGATTTCATTATTTGCATATGAATATTCTCTTCAGTTGAGCTTTTAGCATGTAGTTAAGCTATAATAGATCCTGCATACAGTTTTGATCATTGAGTGCATGCAGGTCATGTATGTATTACTTTATGTTTCATGTTCTGAAAATTGCCTCTTGTGTGGTTGAAAGTTGCTGCATGTGATTATGGAGTACTGGCATTGCTCAATGCTTGTTTGTCCATAGTCCGACTCATGCAAATTTTGTTTTGACTCCGCTATGATTTAGGTCCAGAAATTCTTACTATCCCATGTGCACACTTCAGGGTTAATATATCCGATTATATGACATTCTTGTTGACTAAAATAATCTACAGTCGGCGGGAGAATGTCAGTATTGCTTAAGCTTCGTCTAACTTGTCATACTCCAGTTGAAAAAGTAACCAAGAAAGTATAGCAAGTTCTATTTCATTAGGAATGCAAACCTATTTCATTAAGGGAATAATTGTATCTGGTAGGAACACGGTTTAAGAAAGCTATATGCACGTCCCTTTTAGGATTAGGAATCATAGACCATAAGGAATGCAAACCTATTTCATTAAGGGAATAATTGTATCTGGTAGAACATGGTTTAGGAAAGCTCTATCCTGGGAGGTTCTTGATTCTTGTATGCCTATATAAGGGATTCAAGCCCTACCTCTATCAATCACAACATGCTATACAGATTCAGTGTCTCATTGTGTGATTGCATCTGAAAGATTGATGAGACAAGAACCAAGAGTTCTATCAAGTTCATCGACTTTGATTCATTATCTATTCCAAGTAACTCACCAAACGTATTCTTAATATTGAGCATATTTAAAACACATAGTATAATAGTTACTGCTCCAAAAGTCAAAACGAAAAGAAAAGAAAACGAGAGCAAATGAAATTGAAGAAGAAACTTAAAGGACATACCTTCGTTGTTTGGTAATGATCTATGAATGAAGGTATGTTCCTCCAAATTCTCAGCTTAAAATAGGATAGAGTACGAACGAAATTTGTATCATGAAAAAACACAAGAACAAAGGCAAAACAAAAGGATGAAGATTATAATTTTCTGTAAAACATTAAAATAAAAAAAGCCAATAAAACCATGAATTAGTAGAAATAATGTAAATGCAATACCTTTTTATGGCTTTTTTTGAATATGGTGAGAAATGCGTAGAGCAATAATCAAAGTAAAACTAAAAAAGAAGGTCGCTAGCCACAAGTGTGCAAGGGACACTTGAATCAGAAGACAAATGAAAGCAATTGACAAAACTCGATTTTTCGCCTTTAGATATCAAAGAAAGAGAGCAAGGAATGCCTGATCACGGAGCTGTTATTTAGGACCCGAACATAAATGAGAACAAGTACGAGAAAACGTTATGTCAAGGTAGATGAGTCCACGTTTGAATAGTTGGAAGAGATGGATCCAAGCCAAGCTGTCAAGTCTATGATTATAAAAAGGGAAAATTCACGTCATATGCTTTGCTGAGTTTGCTTGCATCTTAATTTGCGGGGATTTGATGCTTAATGGCTGTGTATTATATGGTGTTGGCAAAAAAATTATGTCTGCAGTAGTTGACTTAACTCAATGATGAACTTAATAATTGAATTTAAAAATTTAATATTCATGCAGATAATTGAGGAGATTAATTAGCATAAAACCTTGACTTGGTAGCTGAACCAGTAATTGTAAGGTATCATTTGTATCAAAGAAAGAGAGCAATGGGGGAGCTCTGTTCCACTTATTAAACAGCGACACCTGGCAACCCACTAACAGAAATTTGACTCCGTTAAGTCACAATATTTTTTCAAAGAAAATTAACTAAATTTTGGCCGCCTCTCTTCTCCACCGAATGAGGGCTCACATTGTCGAGCTCTTTTATCTCCAGATCAATCTTGCTGGAGCCTTAAAGGATTTCTTTTCGTTGTTTCTTTAATTTTTCTCCCTCTTCAATAACTGAAACCCAGATCTTTCTTCTTTTGTTAAAACCCAAAACTTGATATTTGATTATAGATATTTCTTCTTTATTTTGTTCTTTTCGCTGTTTTTCCTTTTTTTGAATCCCAGATCTTTCTTGTTTTGCTTCCCCATACTTGATTATAGATCCATATTAATTGCTCGTGAACCCAAATTAAATTGATTACAAAAACCCCAGATCTTAACAAGCAATAGCCATATAAAGCAACCCAGAAAACCCATCAGTGCTTTCTTTCTGTGAAGCACTTGATGACTTCAATATATATATATATATATATATATATATATATATATCATTAATAACATGTTCTCTCTGTAATTGAGAACCAAATTGGCATGTATAACATTAGGATAATTGAGATAAAGAGGAGCGGGTTATCGACTGGGCTGCATCGGCCGGAATTCTTTTGAGTTCAGAACTTGTTTGTACGACAATGGCGTCGCAGCGGCAAGTAATGAATATAACTCAATCCTAGTATAACTCATTAGAGAGAGAGAAAAAAAAAAAAAAAAAAGGGTTTAAGATGTTGTATTAGAATACAGGTGTCAAAATAATGTTGGTGGGCAGGATAGAACGGTTTGGGACAGAATAGGAACGCTTAATTAATGAACTGTTTTAAAGGGCCCCGCTCAGATGAATGTGAAGATAGAGCCGAGGCCTTGTTTATTAAAAGGGCGGATTCCGATTCATAGTTTGCGGGGCCTTTGATAGTCGATGTCTTCATTATATGTATTCACAAGTTGGCAAAGTAGGTAAATGGTCTCAATACCCCATTTAAATTATACTAATGTTCTTTTGTTTTAATGTTAATCTACCATTCTATTAAAGTCTTCAACGCATATGAACACAGATCACAGGTAATCTACCATTCTATTGAAGTTAATTTTATCTTCTTTTTATTTTTATTGATTTCTTTTTTTAAGTTGATGATTACTTTGTTTTATTGTTCAAGTCTCCTCATCTCATCTGTTTTTATGCCATGTACGTTTAATTATAATGGCAAACTCAATTAGTGAATCTAAAAGCCAGTGTTCACATGCTTTGCCTACTGAGAGGGACTTGATTCGCATAAAACTTTGGCTTGATATCTCCACCAGTAATAATTGTGCAGCCGGGTGATTCAAAAATTTCTATAATTATTGATATATATATATATATATATATATATATATGCAATCAAATGTTTTAGAGGAAAAAGTGAGATCCATTAATGAAATGTGATTAAAGATTGTTTTATACATCGAAAATAATAGAAAATTTGAACTTGTCCACTGTTTTTATCAAAAATTGCATTATCTATTCGAGCCATGAAACATTGTATGATATGGTGAATCAGAACAATTAGATGGAGAAATCGACAAACAACCTACATTATCTGAGAATTCGAGCCATTGAACATTGTATGATATGGTGAGTCAGAACAATTAGATGGAGAGATCGCCAAACAACCTAGATAAACAAGGTAAAGTAAGAGTACACAAAAGTAATACAGTAAGTATACAACAGCACATGGAAGAATTTGTTGACAAGTTCAGTCCAATATTCTTACATTGCTGCAGATGCAAATGACAGTGATATTCTTCATCATCCAAGCCTTAAATTTGATGTCAAAGAATTTTGAAATCCCCAAGTTCAACCGAAATTTTTTCTATACAACAATATGCAAGTCCACATAAAACAATATGCAATATCAGTTGTTCATATCTGGAGTCAGTTATTTATCACTCAAAACCGTCCAATCTCAGCGGTACGTGAAGTTACACGCCGTGTACCGAAGTTCAACAGCGAGATTCTTGTTTCTTGTATGTGCTTTCTTTCTTTCTAGCTACTACTACTGTACATACATAACACTTGCCGGCCATAATCAGCACTCATACTTAACCATGTCACCTTGTCGTAATGACTTCAACAGTGTGACCCTCGGAAACATAGCAAGACAACCTTCATTGGCAATCCAACTCCAGGCCGAAATATGCCTCGAAGCTCCGACACGCGCCACCCAAAGTTGTCTCTGCAGAAAGGACCAAAACTCAGCAAACTGAAGTATATCAGTCCCACATCGAAAACAAGAGTGAGGTAACTCACTATCTTACCTATAAAAGGTCCATCTCTCTCTCTTCATTTATTACGCATTTTAATAGTTATCTACCGCTACATTTGTCAATACAAGTACATCGTCTAACTTTAGCATCGGGGGAGCGAAGACCGCCAACCACGGTCTCCCCTCTTGAGGCCGTTGTATTTCTCTTGACAGATTAGCGGGATTTCGTGAACTCTATACATATCGGAATATCGGACCCCAGTCCACGTTATCAGAAGCCGACGTCATATGGCGGTATTCTGAACATTAACAACTACTATGATGATTTATGTGGATGGGGCGAATTAAGCAAAGGTTTTATTTTATTTTATCAAAGAGGTATCAATCCATTGAATGTAAAGAAGAAAATATTATAAAATGACTCGCCCGAACAACTGGACTACAACAATAATGAGCCATGAATAAAAAACCTAAGCAAAAGAAATCTAGGCTAATCAAACATAATGTAACCTTAGAATTAAGGCTCAAAGTAATACAGTAACCTGACACTACCAGGGAAGCCTCCAAACAAAGTCAAAAATTTTCCCTAATATTATTCATGTCCCCAAAGCAACACCATGCATGAAATAAATATGTCTCTAGAGACTAGAAATGAGTCCATACCCTCTTTAGATACAGAGATCTGTTTCTATGTAATTCACGAGTCAAGAAGACACTTTGTTTTACCACATAAATAGACATCGATGTTTGACGTAAGTTACATTGTTATCTTGTTTTCAAATATGTTCAATAATTAAGATATTCAAGTAAGACTAAGGCAATAGTTTACCAATTTCAATAATAGACTTGGCATGACGTCATTAAGGTTGGCTTAAGGAGGAATGAGAGTTGAGAATTGAGTTAAGACTAGACTTAATCAAAAGTTCGAATCCTCTTCAGTATAACCAAATAAGATTTATTTATTTATTTTAAAAAAGAAGAAGAAGACGGTAATACACGTGGTATGCACTGACAGATGAACTTGATGCCATTCCTGATGGTTGTAGTTGATCAATAGTTGAAGGCTGTTGTTGACTCCTTTTAATATTCATCTGCTTGACTTGGTCTCATAACCAATAAGACATGAGTAACGATAGGTGAACCATCGTTTGGAAAATCTCTGCATCCACCTTAGATAGTAACTGATATGACCTAAAACCCAATCTATTAGAACAAAGGATGTGGTTTTGTAATAAGAGAAAACTTAGGGGAAAATGGTACTTTTGGGTAGTTTTCTTTATATTCTTTTTTAGAGAACTACAAATTGCATTTTAATGCCAAGACTGTTATTTGGTTTTATTTATGGAGAACGCTTTGGCCAATTTCATATTTTTCATGCAATTTTATTGCAACCTATATTATCAAATAACCAGAATGATACACTTGGGGAACATAGAGTGGAATCACCATAACTTACAAGTTAAGAGTAATAGCAAGTAACGATATCATCTCTCTAAATTGTAATTCTCATCCAGCTTTCAATAATTATTGATATTCTCTCTCAAATAGTTTCACAATGTTTCTTTATAACTTGTATTTACTTTTGATTCTAGGGCTCTCTAATTTTTATTTATTTATTTATTTTGTTTTTTTACACATATGTTCATATATATATTTTAAGGGACATTTCAAGATAACACTGGGAATTTTCACATGGGAAGCAGAAGTTCAAAAATTAAGTTGGGGACAAAAACGATATCAGGTTTATCAAATAAGTCGACTCAACTACCATTTCTTGCTTATTTTTAATGATAAATGTCATTAGCACGGCCAGCCTAATAATTGAATGCAAACAAAATCAATTTGGTGTCATCTGAACGAAGGTCTTGCAAATATATAAAAGAATTCATCGCGAACAAATTGACAGCCCCTCTTGCAATTGCTTCTTAATTTCCATGAACAACCTCGTGTCATTTTTAATATCTGCCGAGACTCGGTCTCATAAGCAACAAAACTTACAAGTATTCTAGGCGGCCAGACTATAATTTTCTTCTTCTAAAACCTGCAAGCTGATTTTTTATATATGCCGGTCTTGCCATTTGCTTTTTAATATATACGGAGTCTGTTTGGCTAATATGACTTAATAAAGAGGTAAATTAACCTGTTTCAAAAAAATACCTCCAAGTGAAACCTCTGAAGGCAGATTTGGGTGAATAGAAATCCCCTCATGGAGAATATGCGTGAGGAGAAATAATTTCAAGGCGGATCTAGGTGAGAAGTAATTCCCTAAATGTAAATCCGTATGAGGAGAGATCTCCTCAAGATGAATATGTGTGAGGAGAAATCTTTTCAAAGTGAATATGGGTGTGGAGTATTCATTGCAAGGGAAATCCGAGTGAGGAGGGAATCCATATGAGGAAAAATTCTCTCAAGACGAATATGGGTGAGAAGAGATCTCCGCAAGGCGAATTTAGGTGAGAAGTAAT
The DNA here is from genome assembly GCA_025331145.1 of Rosa persica. Lineage (NCBI taxonomy): Eukaryota > Viridiplantae > Streptophyta > Magnoliopsida > Rosales > Rosaceae > Rosa > Rosa persica. The sequence goes on from WFKR01000004.1 coordinate 9,416,545, forward strand.
TCCCTAAATGTAAACCTGTGTGAGGAGAAATATCTCCTTAAGGCGAATACGGGTGAGGAGCATTCCCTTCGAGGGAAATTCGAGTCCAGGTGAGGAAAAATTCCCTTTTCAACTATCGCTAAGAATTTCATCTTTGGACCAAAAACAAGCAAGAGGTGGAATACCACAAAGAGAAAGTGTACCTAATAAAAAAGAAGTTTTTGCAATTGGTACATGTTTTCTTAAACCGCCCATAAGAACCATATTCTGACTTTTATCTAGAGAATATCCAACAATAGCTTCCATCGAATGAATAATAGATCCAGATCCTAAAAACAACAATGCTTTCGAATAAGCATGAGTAATCAAATGAAATAAAGCAGCTTGATAAGAACCCATACCTAAAGCTAACATCATATAACCCAATTGAGACATTGTAGAATAAGCTAAACCTCGTTTTACCATTTACTAACTCATAATCCTATTTCGGTAACTAAATATTTCTATTTGCAACTCGACAATTTAAAACAGACTTTTCAAGTATTTAAGTATTATTTAATGGATGAAAACGGGAGAATTTCGAATTCCGATCCTATTTCTCCTATGTTGTAGGGTTAAAACCAAAAAATATTTATTGCTTTCCTGATGTTTTCTCACGTTTTCAATAAAACCTTCTTGTAAAAGGACTTTAACAATATTTTCAGTCATGTTAGTAGATGGTATTCGAACCGTTCTTTTTTCATTCATGTCAGCTGGGTGAGAAGAACCCATGATGGAGCAATTTCAGCAAAAGAAAACACACTTAATGGAACCATGTTTCAAAAAGTAACTCATTGTAGTTCAAAAACTTGATGGTGTAAAAGTAAAATGGAGAATTGGAATTGGTCTACTCATTTCATTTCATAGTCCCTTTATATATGGAGAGAATTACAACGGAAATATCAATTATAATGATGCCATTAAATGCTTATTGATCTGTAATCCTTTGCTGATTGATGATAATCGCTAATTCCTTGATTCCCTCTCCGTCAGTCACTTTGACGAAGGCAAATAATGTGTTTTTTCTTTAACATTCCCCCTTGTGCCAAGTCAAAGACGAAATGGTGCATGAGATGTTGCCTCACTAAAAACCTTGCTAAGTAACAATCAAAACCCTGTGGGACAAAAAATACAATTTGGTCGAAGGAAAAAAACACAACGCACCTTTTACATTTGAGGATGACATGTGTGTGTTAGATTCCCCTGACGTCTACACCTCCCCCTGATCCTTACATTAATCAAGGGAACTTGGAAAGTCTTCGCATTCCTATGTTTTTCACATGTTTCTCAAATATGGCCTTAGGCAATGATTTGGTGAACAATTCTGCCACATTCTCCTCAGACCTTACTTGATTCACTTGAATCTTGAGGAAAGCCTGTTGTTGCTGATTGTAGAAAAACTTTGGCAACATGAGTTTTGTATTATCACCCTTGATATATCCTAGCTTCATCTGTTCGATGCAAGCTACGTTATCTTCATAAATGCAAGTAGGCTCTTCAGTGGTAGAACTCAAACCACTAGTCCCTCAAATATGTGTAATGATAGCTCTTAACCATACACACTCATGAACCGCCTCATGTACAGCAATGATCTCTGAGTGGTTCGAGGAGGTAGCCATAAGGGTTTGCTTGGTTGATCTCCAAGATATCGCCGTGTTCCCAATGGTAAATACATAACCAGTTTGGAAACGATCTTTATGTGGGTCAGAGAGGTACTCAGCATCAGCAAAACCAGCCAAAACATTTCCTTTAGGGATTACAGTTCCATCTGCGGTCCCTCTTGTCTCTCTATAGGGAAAGACCAGTCCCAACTCAATGGTTCCTTTTAGGTATAGGAAAATGTTCTTGATACCATTCCAGTGACGCTGCGTTGGCACTGAGCTAAATCTAACTAACAAGTTCATTGAGAATGCAATGTTTGGTCGAGTACATTGGGTTAAGTACAATAATGCACTTGTTGCACTTAGATAGGGAATTTCAGCTCCCAACACCTCTTCGTCATTTTCCTTTGGATGAAATGGATCTTTCTTTGCATCCAAACTTCGACCGATCATGGGAGTGCTAGCAGGATGTGCTTTGTCCATGTTAAATCGCTTGAGCATCTTTTGGACATATCACAGACTGGTGGATTAGTATTCCACAAACTCGGTGTTCTAGTTCAAGGCCTAAACAGAAACAAGTTTTCCCAAGATCCTTCATCTCAAATTTGGATTTCAAGTAGCTCGCGGTTTCTCTTATTTCATCAAGAATACCTATTATGTTCATATCATCGACATATACAGCTACAATTGCAAATACGAAACTTGTTTTCTTTATGACTATGCAGGGGCATAATTCATCGTTCTTATATCGCTTCCCAATCAAGTAGTCACTTAGACGGGTATACCACATCCACCCGGATTGTTTCAATTCATAAAGTGAGCGTTTCAACCTAATTGCAAATGCACTCCATGGTTTAGAGTCACTTGACTTGGGTAGTGTAAGGCCATCAGGCACTTTCATATATATATATATATATATGTCTATCTTTGAATCAAGATCCTCATAAAGATATGCGGTAACCACATCCATGAGCTGCATTTCCAGTCATTCGGAAACTACCAAGCTAACTAAGTAGCGGAACGTTATAATGTCCTTTACATGAGAGTATGTCTCCTCGTAGTCAATTCCAGGGCGTTGTGAAAAACCTTGTGGCACAAGGCGAGCCTTGTACCTCAGGACTTCATTCTTTTCATTACGCTTTCTGATAAAGACCCATTTATGTCCTACAAGCTTTACACTTGGTGGGGTTAGCACTATCAGACCAAATACCTGTCTCTTTGTTAGAGAATCTAGTTCTGCCTGGATTCTTCTTTCCATTTAGGCCAATCTATTCTTTGTTGACATTCTGCAACAGAGCGTGGTTCGATATCATCGTGCTCTATGATTTCTTGAGCAATAGTGTATGCAAATACATCATCAATGTGTATGGAAGATCTTTCCATCAACTCATACGCACTCTCATAATCCATTGAGATTTCTTTGTTCTCTGGAATCATTTCAAACATTGGAGAGTCCTCCAGTATTGATTAATGGACATAACTATAATCAGAGACAATCTCATGAGAGGGATTCTCTACATTGATGATTAATGGATTGGTTTGTGCCTTACTCGCCCTCTTCTTCCTTAGGTGAGTGTCATTCAAACCAAGTGGCATCCCCCTCTTCTTTTGGGGAGCCACGGCCTCAACCACACCTCCACTAAGTGTGGTTGCAGCGCCTCTATCTGTAGCACCTGCCCTTTGTTGGGGACTTCTAACCTTGCAGGCATATTTGCAGCTGGTATATGTGATATCGTCACTTTTGCGATATCAACAGGTATCGAATTTTCTACATTCTGAAGATCGATTATTCTTTTCACTTCACTTTCACATTGTGAAGTTCGAGGATCAAAATGAGACAGAGTGGGGACAAACCACGACAATTCCTATCGTTCCCTTGGAAAATCTTTTTTCTTATCTTCCCCTAACGACGGGAAGACTATCTTATCAAAGTGATAATCCGCAAATCTAGCGGTAAAGAGGTTGCCTGTCAAGGGTTCCAAATAGCGGATAATCATTGGAGATTGGTATCCATCATAAATACCTAATCGTCTCTGATGACCTATTTTGGTGCATTGTGGGGGCGCAATAGGCACATATACTGTGCAACCAAATATGCGTAAGTGTGAAATGTCAGGCTCATATCAAGTTATCAACTGGTACGCAGAAAATGGTTGGCTAGCAGTGGGTCTGAAACGAATAAGTAAAGCTGCGTGCAATATTGCATAACCCTAGGCAGATATAGGCAGGTTGGTGCGCATAACCAGTGCCCTAGCCACCATCTGTAGCCTTTTGATGGTGGCTTTTGTAGTTTTTGTATATACATATGGGGTACAGGATGCTCTACATCAATCCCAATAGATATGCAATAATCATCAAATGCTTTTGATGTAAACTCTCTAGCATTATCAAGCCTTCTAGACTTGATAGAGTGATCAGGGTCCTTGATCACCCTTAAACTTAAAATCTGTGTTTGGAGTTTTGTAAATGCAACATTTCTTGTGGACAATAAAGCGACATGTGACCAGCATGCCGAAGCTTCCACAAGAACCATAAAGTACTTGAATGGTCCGCATTCTGGATGGATATGTCCACAGATATCTCCTTGTATCCTTTGTAAGAATGGAATGTTTTGTTTTATATCTTTAGCATAGGAAGGTCTCGATCCTATTTTTGCTAAAGAGCAGGCTTTACAAAACGAGTGATTTGCCTTTGAAATAGTCAATGTGGCATAATGAGAGGGAGGTAGTGCTTCCGGTACTTCAGAAGGCAATGACTGCATTTGAGCAGTACTAGGACTGACACCTTGCAGTGTGGCGGGTTTTTCTCCCATTTTATTTTTCACTCGAAAGAAGGGATGTCCATGTGAGTTCTTTAAAATACGGATCATCATGACACGACCAGGGTGCCCTAGGCGTCATGCCAAAACCTGTATGAGTCAGTGTCCCACATTTCATTGTTGGTGACAGTATAGGATTCAATGATCTGAATCGTAGTGAGGAACAGTCCACTAGATTGACTCATAAGTTTCTCTAAAATGCGTTTCCCTCCACTTCATTAGAGGTAATATAAAGGTATTCAGTTCCATTCTCACAGTGTGTTTCTACATGATAACCGTTGGCACGAATATCTTTGAAACTTAACAAGGTTCGATTAGCTCTTGGTGCATATAGAGCGTCTGTGACTTTAAATGTTGTGCCATTAGGCAGCAAAAATTTGGCAGTTCCTCCCCCTTTTATTACTTGTGATGATCCAATCATCGTAGTCACAGAGGAATTATAGGCTATTAATTCAATGAATAATTGTCTATTCCTTAATATGGTGTGGGTAGTTCCACTATCAACTAAGCACTCAAGTTCTCCTCGATTCATTCCTAGAAATAAATGGGAGGTATTATTAATTAATTTAGAAAATATATCTCATATTCTTTAGAGTACGTCTATTTTAGTAGAATGATAATCTTTTCGTTCTAATAATTTTTTCCCTCTAGATGTATTGCTTTACATCTTTATAGTGCTATTTCAAACCATGTAAATATGTGTAGTAAATAAATTCAGTACTTCAGAATAAAATTTGAAATTTATTAATAAGCCAATGATAATCAAATCAAGGTCTTGTTCAGAAATCTAATTCATCAACCCATTATTGAAATAAACTTTAAGACCAAGTAATAGTCTAATTAAAAATGAGGCATTATGTCTTCACAACTGTTTTTGGAAAATAAAATAAATAAAGCAGGTCAGTCAAAATCTGGGGCATAGATTGACTGAGCAAGTTCCTTGTTGCCAGTAAAGTCTGCAATTGTGAGGATGATGTCTAGGTCATGGCATTCTTCTTCCATATAGTGAGCCTCTTGTTCTTTAGACACCCTATACCTCTTGTAATTGGCTGCTACTCTGTTGCTTGTTTGGCAGTTCTTGTACTAATGCCCAATGACTCCACACTCGTAGCATGGTTCATTGCTAGCTCTATCTTGTTTTACTGAAGGGTTCTTAGGTGCCCTTTCCACCTTGTTTCCATGACCACTAGGGCCAGCACCACACTCTCTGCGCCATACATTGGGAGGGCCTCCACGGCCCATACCATGACCCTACATCCCTTGCCACGTGGTGTATTGTTCTCACGTAGGTAAGGATCAGCACGTCCAACCCCCTTTGCATTGGGGTTCTTTCCACATTTCACTTTGCCATAATTAGCCTCGAGAATTTTCTTTGTCCCAACAGGCCTGGCATTGTTGTTCAAAAGAACCTCATTTTGCCTCTCAGCCACTTGCAGTAAGTTGATCAGCTTATTGAATGTTGTGATTCTTTTGTTTTCATACTCCAGCCTATACTAGTTCGCTAGTATAAGTGTTGAAGTAGGAAAAGTAGAAAGAGTCTTCTAGATCATATCATCTTCTGTGAGTTCCTTTCCACAGAAATTTAGACGTGCCTTTAGGCGCAATATGTCCTTGTTAAAGTCATTGACCCTTTTGTAGTCAAGTAAGCGGATTTCATTCAACTGAATGGTCAGTTCTGGGAGCAAGGTGTCATGAATGTTCCCAAAAAGTCCTTTAAGGGCATCCCACAGTTCTTTGGGTGTCTTCAACTGAAGGTACTCCCAGCGTAGGCTAGGATCAATGTCGCCTCAGAAACATTAATGCATTTGCTTTCACCTTGTCAGACGGTCCATCGTCTTTGGGGTCAGTGGGAGTTTTGATGGTGGCAGTATAGTCTTTTGCCACAAAAGCAGTTTCTACATCGGAAACCCAACGGCATTAGTCAAGTCCTTCTGAGTCCAAAATGTCAAATTCAGGTCGAGTTGGATCAGCCATCTACATAAACAAGAGAGAATAAATAAATTACGCAGTCATAAAGACATCCACGTGAATTATTTTCCAAACATATGTATTAGATTTCAAAACCAAGCTTCATAATGGTCACATTTTTCGATGCTATATGAAAATGCTTTATCACGGTAAGTATATATATATAATGCACCTGAATTTTCATTATCATGGCAAAACGGAATTTATATGTATAGCATTCTAAATAAGGAATAACTATAGCACGTAATAAAGGATAAAACATAGCATATAAAAAAAAAGTATATGGCATGCTCAAATTTCACAAATATACAACAAAATATATATTACACATAATAATAGCAATAGTATATCATGTGTAAATATATAAACGTAAATAAAATTCGCAGAACATGCTTGAAATTTTACAAAAATATAAACAGTAAAATGTATAATCATGCTTACAGATAATTATATAAAACATAAATAACAAAATATGCTTAAAAGGATCAATATTATCTAACTAAACATGCTCAAAAGTTCATGATAAAAACATAAACAATAAAATATAAAGCATGCTAAAAAAAAATCTAATTATAAATAATTAAATATACTATAGTATGAAATTAAATAAATAAAATAGAACATACTTGGTATCGAGAAAATAAAACAATTCTAACACACGCGCGTGTTGATGCAGGCGTGCGTAGCGATATTTTTGGGCTTGAGAAAAATGGGCCGCTTCCTCTTTCTTTTTCAACAGTGGGCCTTGTTCGTTACTTCTTCTTTTTTTCTGTTTTTTTTTTGGGCCTTCTCTTATGTTTTCCATTTTCTCTCTGGGCTGTGTCCCTTCTCTCTCTCTCTCTTTTTGTCTAGCCACAGGACCTTTTTTTTTTCTTTAGGCCGGGTTACCCCTTTTTTTTTTTTTCTTTTCGTCTCTTTCTTTTTTTTCTTTTTCTCTCCCTTCTTCTTCTGCGTCTTCTTTTTCCTTTGGCTGCTTTCTCGCCTGTCGTGTGCAAGCAAAGCGATGACTGGGCTGGGGTGCTTGAGCGACGGGGCTTAGATGCGACAGTGGGTTGGGAGCAAAGAGCAGGAGATGGAGCGATGCCTGAATCTGGGCTGCAATGCCTGAAACTAGGCACCAACGCCGGGAACTGGGCTACGATTGGTGATGCAGGTGGTGAATGCTGGGCAGAGATGCTTTTAGGTCTGCTAGAGGCGCGGGGATGGGCTGCTGGGGCGCACAAGTGCTGGCTGAGTCTGTAGAGAGCAAATGGGGGGAGCGCGAGGTTGAGGCTGGCCGGCTGTGGGCAGCACGGGTGGGCAAGCTGCTGCCGGATTGAGATGGGCTAGGTGCGTGGCTGGGTGAGGTAGGGGTGCAAGCGCTGGGAGAGAATTTTTTTCTTTTTTGGTGGCGGCAGAAAAGAAGAAAAAAATTTTCTTCTTAGGATTTTGGTTTTTTTTTTTTTTTTCCGATGGAAAGAAACTAGAAAACTAGGGTTTTTTTTCTTGGATATTGGCTCTTGAGTGTGTTGATAACGTGTAAAATTAAAATTGAGAATTGGAATTGGTCTACTCATTTCATTTCATAGTTCCTTTATATAGGGAGAGAATTACAATGGAAATATTAATTATAATGATGACATTAAATGCTGATTGATCCGTAATTATTTGTTGATTGATGGTAATCGCTAATTCCTCGATTTCCTCTTCGTCAGTCACTTTGACGAAGGCACATAATGTGTTTTTTCTTTAATAGATGGAACCACCTAGAGTCTTTTTTTGGATGTTGATGAAGTTGATATTCATATCTATTTATATGTAAATTTAATAAATTGTCTTTTTCAAAAAAGATATTTCCAATATCTCTTTTTTTTTTTTTTTTAAACTTTGACAGATATGTTGTCACGGCCCGGATTTCAATCACAGATAATAATACAATTAAAAACAACACAAGCACTTCGGGCGTGATGGTTAGGACATCAACAAAACATCTAAGGAAATTTTCCTTTAAACAAAGGCAACCAACTATGTCCCGAACCCACAATGTAAATACAGACTCTTTCTCTATAGTCACATATTATATTACACAGATTTTAGAAATTAAATTGTGTTAACAAAATATTAAGTAACCGCTCCTCAGAGCTTACTACACAGCGGAAGTCTTAACAATAGTGAAACCACAAAATTAGCTTCCTACCCGATCAGCTACTATAAGGTCACAGCATCAACCACGATTCCTCTAACCTGCATGATTAATCCCTACACTATCGAATAGTGTTCCACAAAACAAACTCTGTAAGGTTACAAAAGCTTGTATAAGTAAACTCAAAACCACAAAGCAGAAACACATTCTTAAATCAACTCAACCTAACAACGATAAGCGTACCTCACAACTATAACCATCTGTTTTGTATCCTTCCATATTATGCTTACGTAGGTCAACTATTGATTAAAATCACATGCTCAGATTCTTAACCTAGCATCTACTTACACAAATTTCAGTCAAACAAAACTTCCTCAAGTAATGTTTGAAATCCATTTTAACGCACTACGGCGAATTACAAAATCACATTTCTTTCCTTCCCACTAGAAGCCTTTGTCATTAACATGACATCAAAGGTGAAAATCAATGAACTCACATTCCTATCCTCCCCACAGGGAACACTCATCACCACTCTGGCCCTTCAAATCATTCAAACCCTCAACGGTAAAACCAAGAAGAAAGCAAGACAATCACAAATCAAACAAAGGTAAATCAATTCATAGTAACCCCTGCGTATAGTTTAGTTCAGGAGGTTACGTTAAAACAAACAATTCAAGTCATAGTAATCATCACAACCCCATACTTTGACATCTATAGGTAGCTTCAACCATCATAGCAATTCTCTCGATCGTTGTTAACTTAATAACGATTCATCTCCTATACAGAGAAGTCATCACATAGATAGAAATCATACTATAGAACATCACACAGATTTCACCGGTCATCACACAGATATCAATCATCATACTGATCATCACACATATTTTACCGGTTATCACACAGATATTCCTACATAAGCTTTACATGATAATCATCACTAAGATTCATCACACTGATGTCATCGATTCATTACACCAATATTCCTACACAAGCTACCATATCTTAAATCTCAATTAAGACGGTCATACTAGACCCATGGTATCTCAACACATGAAATTCTACAATCACCACTCAATACACAATTTCATTATTCTCAAACAATAATAAACTCAATTCAAATCATTGTTTGCAACCTCAACAAATGATATTCTATAATCACAACTCAATACACAATTTCACTATTTCCAAACCATGATGAACTCAATACATCATATATTGCTCATATCACAATAAATACACCAATACATATATATTTCACGTAAATATATATATATATATATATATAGTCATCCACTCAGGATTACCACTAGTACCAACTAGAGTCATGGTAAACTAATAATTCCAAGACAATATTGTAACTATGCTCATAACGAATATAGTGAGTAAATTACTCACCTCTGAATCTTGCTGCATCTTCAAACGTTAACCAAGACAAGCACCAATCGCCGTAATCCGCTTAACACAAACCTGTTAAGTACCTAAATACATACGGTCTCGATTCAGTGCATGAATCACAATTTGGACTAAAACCTGAAAGTAATGCCAATCGAGGCGACACCCCATCTGAGACCACTCAAAGTCTCTGGAATACTTAAACAATTGATATGTCAAAGATACAAGTCGATCAAACAGTTGGATCTCTAAAAAGCCCTAACATGCTCATACGATCTCTAAAAATTTCGTATTATATATCAGAAATGCTTGTATCGACGATGATAAATAACACAAGAAACTGCTGGCCAGAACACCATTACAATGCCACCACAGGCGGAGGCACAACCACAACCACCGCCGGCCAAAACTTAAAACCACATCAATCCAACCAGCCAAAATGTCAAGAATACCAATTATAGCAACTTTAATGTCTGGAGTTTGAACCAACTCGGCCTAGATCGCCGTTGATCACAGTCCAAAGCTAGGAATTTATTGTTCACCTTGAGTTGCAACTGCACACTGAGGATCGTTTGAAACTACCACCAAGGATCGATAAAGGAGGCTGCTGCGACCTCAAAAACGTTGGTTTCACCTTCCGCTGTCACCAGAGTTGGGATTTTTGGTCGGGTCCGATAGATCCTAACTTTACCGTCTTACAGCGCTGTCGTGTGTGCAAATTGTCGCTAGATATCGCCATAGGGAGGACCAAAATACGGAGGTGAAACGATCTGTGCTAACGCTATCGTCGGAGATCGCCAGAAAAGTCAGGTAGGGTTTTCGGAAACGGGTCGGGTTGGCCGGATTGCAAAGAGAGAATAGGTTCTGAAAATTTCTGGAGAAGTGACCGAAATGGAAATCACTTTCCATTTCCGGAAATCCTCTATTTATAGTAAATTTCAGAAAATAGTCGGTTTTTCCGCTAATCATTACTTTCTCATACGAATTTCGATTTCTGCGTTCCACATATCCACAAACTCGTATTGACGCGCTCTACGACTTTCATGAAGGATATTTTTAGAAAAACGCAACGAATAATTAGTCAACCTTTTGACCCCTCGAAAATAAAACATTTCGAGTAATTATTCGTCCGAAACACTTTCGCTTCCCGCACCGACCACAAAATCGTCCAACAACTACTAATTAAATTCCGGAACAATCCTCGGAAAATAATCACGAAATCCTAGGGTATTACATTTGTAAAAACTGATATTTTAGTTCTTGGTTACAACTTTATAATTTATGATTTTACAATAAAAAGTAATTTTACACCAACCAGTAGAGTGACTAATTAAGGCTATATGTAGTTTTACACACACACACACACACACACACACACACACCCACACCCACACACACTCACGCATGCACATATACATGTATATATAGGTATATACAGGGCCCTTCTAGTGAGGGATCCTTTTTTTTGGTCTTTTATAGGGATAGGTATTATACTAACTTTTCGATCATATTTTCACATCTTAACCGTTCAGTTTTTAGGTCCTAATGTATAGATCACTTCTGCAAATTTTTAGCCAATTTGATGATCCTTAAGGCATCCAAAACTGCAATTTACCATTATAAACACGAACGGTTCCGGTTCGATAGATTCGGTCCGTTTGTGTAAGTTGCAGTTTTGGATGCCTTAACGATCACCAATTTGGCTGAAAATTTGCAGAAGTGATTTATACATTAGCACCTAAAAACTGAACGTTTAAGATGTGAAAATATGATCTAAAAGTTGGTCTAATGCCTATCCCTATAAAAGACCAAAAAAAGGGATCCCTTAGTGGAAGCTCTCCAGTCCGGCTACACTAAGGACGTCCTTACCTAGCCTTAGGTATGGATTTCCGGTTTTCACCCACTTTCCGATCACATTTTAACAGTTCAGTTTTGAGGTCCTAATGTATAGATCACCTCTGCAAAATTTCAGCCAATTTGGTGATCGTTAAGGCATCAAAAACTGCAATTTACCATTATAAATACGAACTGTTCAGGTTCGACAGATTCAGTTTGTTCGTGTAAATTACAGTTTTGGACGCCTTAACGATCACCAATTTGGCTGAAATTTTGCAGAGGTGATATATATATTAGGACCTAAAAACTGAACGGTTAAGATGTGAAAATGTGATCAGAAAGTGGGTGAAAACACCAAATCCGTACCTAAACCTTAGGTAAGGACATCCTTACCTGAGAAAAATCTTATACACACACACACACACACACACACACACACATACATATCTCATCCAGAGCGGAGCTCTGCTTTGAAATGAAAGTGTAGATTTAGAGTTTAGGGTCACATATCCACATCTTGATTGTTCAGTTTTTAGGTATTAATGTATAGATCACCTATACAAAATTTCAGCCAAATTGATGATCTTTAAGGTATCTAACTCGTTTAAACCAATTGACGAACTGAATCTGTCCAACCTGAATCGTAATAGCTTTAAGGCAGTTATCAATGCCTTAACGATCATCAATTTGGATGAAAATTTGAAGAGATGATCTATACATTAGTACCTAAAAACTGAACGGTCGAGATGTGGATATGCAACCGAAAAGTGACCTTAAACTCTAAATCCGCACTTTAATTTCAAAGCGGAGCTCCGCTCTATAAATATATATATATATATATATATATACATATATATATATATATATATATATATATATATATATATATGTACATGCATGATTTGAAGAGGACGTCCGCAAAATAGGCAAAAATGCGGACATCCATTGTCAACCGTCAGATGGGATTAAATGAATTTTAACAGCTGCTATTCAATTTGTCTTGTTCTTCCTTCCTTGGCTTTGAAACGCATTGCAAAGTTGCAGCACTCTCACGAATCAAATTGCTTCAGATTGTAGAGAATCAACAACCCAAAACCACATATTGAGGAATTTTCTTCTTGGAAATTAATCTCCTCACACCAAAAGCCTCATTAGCTTATCATCTATCCCACCATTCAAGAAGAGTAGATGTGTAGACCAAATTTATTTTTTAGAAAAGAAAAGTTACTGCACACTCCATTTCAATTTAGCAGATAAGGGTTGAGAAGAAGTGGGATTTGCTTCTGAGTTTGATGACTTGAGAAGGAAAACAAACAAAAACAAAACATATAGTGCTCATCCTAAATCTGATTCTCACTACCCAAAAGACATAAATTTGGAATTTAGAATTTGGAAACCAAGAGAGATTAAAAGAATTTGCATATGAGATGGATGAACTGGTTGACGGTTTAGAGCATATCGATCTCTCCTATCCTCATTCTGAATCGGTGAATCCCAAATCTCTAAAGTGATGCTTTCATTGTGTTGGGTGAAGCAGTGCACATGGGTCAGCTAACAATTAAAGTCCGCATTCGTTTGGAGCCATTGATTATCAATTAAAGCAATCAAGGGCTAAGATTGCTTCGTCCGCACTTTTAGACATTCGCGGACGTCCTCTCTTGATCCGGGCTATATATAGGTACATATATGTATATGTATGTATGTATATATATAGAGGGAAAACACCAATAACTACAATAGTTCCTGATTTTTACCATGTGCAAGAGCTAAAATGTTTGGCCCATACGGTCTATTAAAAGTAACGGGCCTTCAACCACTATAAGGCCCAATTACAAAAAGGGCAATATAATTTTCAACAAATTAAGTCAAATGTCATCGATGCTGATTCAAACCCATTTCATTTCAGTTCACTACCTCATTTTAATTTCAATCAGAAGGAAGATAGGGTTTGGTCGCGGGGGCTAAGCAACAGAGCGAGGCTCCGTTAGTGAAGCAACAAAGCTAAACTCCGGCGGCGAAGAAACAAAGCGAGACTCGGCGGTAAGGAAGAAAAGCAAGGCTCTGGTGGCGAGGTTTCTTCAAAGCTAGGGCTTGAATGTCAGTAGAGAAATTTCTAGTTATTGAGGGTCAGTAGCTATAGTATTATTTTTATGCTTTTTTTGTTCAATTCTGTATAGGTGACTATAGTAGCACGAAGTAGGGCCTCGATCATGACTATAGGTTCTCCACCTCCGTCAAAATCAATGGCTTTGCATTCAACACTTTCGACTCCTTTAGATCCTCCAGTTTCCTTCAGCCTTATCTTGTCACAATCTCTCCCTCAGGTAAAGTATTTTGGTTGAGAAATTTGATTATGCTCAGTTTGGTTGTGAATTATGTTACTATTTTTCTTAGTGTGAAATCTCTGTTTAATTCCCATTTGGAAATCCTTTGTTTGATTCTTGTCTACTTAATTTGATGGTGAAATTGAGAGTTCTGCAAATTTTTTGCTTGAAAAATTCTACAAATCCTTTCTGTATCATTTGATTTCTGTAGAAATTTTTCTCTGTAAATGGGGGTATTGAGGGTCAGTACGTTCCTTAACCAATGGGGTTTTGAGTGAAGGTCATAAATATGAAGAAACCTGTTTTTGTTGTTTGCTGCTCTTTATGAATGTTATGGTCTATCTGTTACTGAACAACTTTTTCTTTAGGTAGTGAACTACTTTTTTTGGATATGCTTCTTCACAGACAATAATTACTTTCCTCCATGTTACCCCTTTCCATTCTAATTTGTAAATTCTAGTGTTGTCCAGTTCTCTTTTGCTATATTAAATGTGATTCTAATTCTACGCTTTATTGTTCTTTTTAGTTGGTTGCACGGCTTTCGGGTGCTCTAGTTTCTTAGTTTTGACTTCTTAATCGTTGCATCTTAAGTTAGGTGAAGAGCTTGTACTCTTTTGCAATATGATTGGCAAAAAATGCTATTATGCTTAATAGTCACAAAACTAGTGGTTGGTAATGGAATTGGGTGAAAATATCAGTTCTCTTTAAGATACCACTTTCCAGTACAGAAATCGTTCTTATAAGCTATAATAGTTAATTAATCCTATTAAGTGTCAGTAAACTATTGAGGATCAGTATCCTATTCAAGGTGACTAACCTATTGAGGGTCAGTAAACTACTAAGGGTCAGTATGATATTGAGAGTCAGTAACCCTATGTGTATTGCAACCTCATGATTGCATGAGGTATTCAACTCAAATCTATTATCAGTTCAGTTGAGCTTCTATGTTTAGACAAATTTCTTAGCTTTACTTTGTGGGAGGCTCATTGCAATTATTTTTACCTATAGGCTCTATGGATATTTGATCTTATTATTGTTGTTAGTCTTTATTTTCCGCTTGAAATTTTGGTCAATGATCTGCTGCAACTATGAGAAACTTTTGATTAGGTCTCTTGCATTTTTATAAGCTATAATGGTTTCTTAATCAAATTGAAGGTCAGTAAACTATTAAGGGTCAGTACACTATTGAGGGTCAATAAACTACTGATGGTATTTAGGAGCAAAGAAGATAAGAGCACAAAGACCAGATTACATACATTATAAATGTAATCTGCATGCATTCTAGGCTACCATCAACACCCACCGAACAATGATTGTAAAAGAGGCTTGGGAGAAGCTAAAGAAAATGCCGTTTTGGGGTTCATTACGAATTTTTATGAAGAGGAGATCAAGAAAGACCATGTCTGCAAATTAGATGACCTAACAAAATGTTTGCTGCAGTTTTATGATGTCAAAAATATGGTTTTCCGATTTGGAGACAGCGAGTTTAAAATCCACCAATAAATAACAAGGGCATGTTGTTTGGCATACTTGAGCTCGAGGAAGCCTTGAACAAACTAGTCCCAGAATGACTCGGCGGCAACTATTAATTGATCAGAGATGAGAAATGGTACTGCATAGAAACCCCTTGTAAAGTAGAACAATTTGTACACCATTTCCTTTTTTTTTTCTTTTTCTTATGTGTACAGTCTTCATATACCTGTTTTTTCATAAATGCCTTTGATTGTTTCTGTCACGCCCCGAATTCTAGAATAACAGTTCAAAATCCGAAACATGAAATTACTACAAACTCAAAATAATCATCCTGAAAATTTCTTTTCTTAACATCCTCACCACACGAAATAAAATCAAACCGAATTTAGTCTCGGTTAATTATTACAACTCAAATCCAAAACGAACTGTAAAGCTCTAAATGAGCATACACACCTCACAACTAAATGAAATAACAAACTGCTGTAACACCTAAGCAGCTCGGTCACCTCCCTAGTTATCCTGACCTGCAGGAATATCTGCTACACCATTTGAATAGTGTACCGGGATTGCAACAACACAAAACCCGGTACGCTTATGAAAGCTCGTATGAGTAAAAGGAAAGAACTATTGCTTAATTCAATTCATAATTCTCCCTGCACACAACAACACTCAACAATTTTCACAAACACAAGTGCTAACAATGTCAATCAACACCAATTCAAGATATCAAGACAAACCCCAAATCGCATCTTTCTGCACAACCCTCAACATCGTATTTATAAAAATACGGTACTTGACAGACTAGAGCTCTAACTGAATCGTAGCCCGTCACCTGACCGAGGTTATGGCATCCGACATATTTATCATTATCGTATTTCATCAATATGTATACCTATATACATATTTAGAACGTCCGATAATTCCATATACTCAACCAATCGTATCCCATCATCCACCCAGATTAGAGCGTCCGATTACCCCACACCGGTCACTACGTCGACCTAAACCCATAAATGAGCACAACATATCATATCACATACTGAAAGCAAACCAACCAAGATACACCATATTATTATGGAATTACACAATTGAAATATAATCAATTCATCAATTCTACTCAATCATATCATCACTCAACAATCCACTCATCAATATATATTTTCCACGTAAATATATATATACGTAATCATCCACTCAGGAATGACCACTAATACCATCTATAGTTCACACAAGAAAATCATGAAATTCATTTGTATAATTAAAATTCATTTTACTTACCTATGGACCGTGGTGATTCAAGTCCATGAAATTTTAAAACAAATATTTAATCGGCAAATATTTTTCACACAATTACCAAAAATAAATAAATTTAAAAGGCTCGGTTCGTAATATGAACCATGTGAGTTTTACTCACCTCGAAATTCCGGCTGCGTCTTCAATATAATTATAAATAACGCCGAAATAGCCCACTCAAATAAAATCCGTCAATCACCTAATCAAATGTGATTCGAATTTAGCCAACAATTTCAACACATAAATTAACTACCATTTAACGGCCGGATTCTAATTTACATTAAAATCCGACGAGCGGTTTCTCACGAATTGCTCCCCTAATTACCGTTTTGCACATATACGAAGATCCAACGGTCGGATCTTCGCCCATGACCACACAAAGTCTCTAGGACAGTCATATGATCATCATAACAAATTTACAAATTCATCCGACGGTCCTAATTTCACAGATCAAAAATCTAACGATCGAAATCATAAAATTCATAACTAATTCATACGATATCCGAAAAATGCGTATAATATGCTGAAATGATCGTATTGAAACATAGAATCAAAAAATGGACAGAAACTAAATTTTAGACCTCCGGAGGTGGCTGGAAAGGGCCGCCGGAGTTAGTGATAGAGCCGCCACCGATCACCGCCAATGGTGTCAGGGGCCGAGCTTGTCCCCTTCGTTTCATCATTCTGAGCAACTTTTATAACTAGCATAAGACCAAAAAATGACTGGAAGGGATAGAAAAGTACCAATTACAGTCGGCGGCCGGAAAAAGTCCAGAAACCGGCGAGCTTGAAAACCGACGTGAAAACTGCTACCTCAAGCCTCCATCCCTTCTGGAAACTTGTACAGAACTTCCTTGCGAACTCAACAAGCCAAGAATCACAAGAAACGATCGTGTATAGCTCGAGATATCTTGATCGAAAGTTTGGTTGTTTCGATCCGTACGGGTCGAGCTCCGACGAACCTGAAAACGTTCGACCCAGTTCCGGTCCTTCTTGGTTCTTGTAGAGGAAGTTGAGGCGAGCTCAATGAGCCAAGAATCAAGTGAAATGGTGGTGTGTAGCTCGAGATATCAAGATCGAACCGAAAACAACCCTTTTCGATTCGGGCCGTGCCGCCGCCGCTACAGGTAGTGTCGCGGCGCAAGGCCGCCTCTGGCAGCTGCGCAGGGTTGAGACGAAGATCTTGGAGGAGGTTTGAGGTCGTGGGGTGGTCGGACGAGCTGGAGATGGCTTGCCCTGTTTTGCTTCCGTTTCGGCTGAGAGGAGGACGACGCGAGAGTTGAGAGAGAGAGTGAACAGTCTGCTTTCCAAAAAAGGAAGGGAGGCCGGTAAAAAAAAATAGGGTTTCCAAAAATTCCTAGGGTTTTTTCCTATATATACCCGTTTCAGAAAATATTCTAAATTCAATAACTAATTCAGAAAAAATCCGATCTTCGTGTTCCGCACGTGTACTGACTCGTATCGATGAGCTCTACAACTTTCATGAAGGAAGTTTCTCCAAATTTTGTACGTAGAAAAAGTAGATTTCACAAACCGAGCATTTCGAGCTTTTCGTTAAAAATGATCGTTTTGAAACTTCGATAATTCTAAAAGTTAATTATCATCGAATAATATTCGTGAAATCGCATAATAAACGCTCAACACAATCACTCGAATTTAAAATGAAAATTGCGGGTATTACAATCTACCCCCCTTAAAGGAATTTCGTCCCGAAATTCAAGTACCCAATTCCCAAAAAAGTTGTGGATTCCTCGTCCTCATGTCAGATTCTAACTCCCATGATGCATCACCCTCGTCATGATGACTCCACAACACCTTCACGAGATCAACCTCCTTCCTCCGAAGTTTCTTTGTAGACCTGTCCAAGATACGAACAGGTTCAACTACAAATGTCACATCCGTGTTCACTTCGATCGTACCATGATCAACCACGTGCGACTCGTCTCGAACATACTTCCTGAGCATAGACACATGGAAGACATTGTGCACACCCGACATGCTAACAGGTAAGGCAAGACGATATGCCAAGTTACCAACCCTTTCCAAAATCTCAAAGGGTCCAACATACCTTGGTGTAAGTTTCCCATTCTTGCCAAATCTCACTACACCTTTCATAGGTGAGACTTTCAAGAACACATGATCGCCTGTCTCAAACTCCAAAGGTCTCCTCTTCAAGTCAGCATAACTCTTCTGTCTACTCTGAGCGATTCAGATTCTGTCCCGAATAGTAGTGACCTTCTCTGTAGTCTCCTGTACAATCTCAAGACCGATGAGTACTTTATCCCCTGCTTCCGCCCAACAGATAGGAGTCCTACATGGCCTACCATAAAGAGCCTCATATGGAGCCATACCGATACTAGAGTGATAACTCTACCAATGGCAGATGATCCGCCCAACTACCCTTAAAATCCAGAACACAAGCTTTGAGCATGTCCTCCATCACCTGATTCACTCTCTCGGTCTGTCCATCTGTTTGTGGGTGAAATGCAGTGCTCATAGCAAGAGACGTACCAAATGCCTTATGGAACCTACGCCAGAATTCTGAAGTGAAACGAGCATCATGATCAGATACAATCGTCACAGGCACTCCATGAAGCCTCACTATCTCGTTCATGTACAACTTACACAACGCATCCCCTGAGTACGTTTTTGCCACCGGAAGGAAATGTGCTGATTTAGTCAACCGGTCAACAATCACCCAAATCGAGTCATAACTTTGCCTGGACCTGGGCAATCCAGTCACAAAGAGAGATGTCTTCCCATTTCCAAACAGGAATCGATAAGGGGTTCAGCATTCCTGCTGGTCTCTGATGCTCTACCTTCACCTGTTGACAGGTAAGACACTTCGACACGTGTTCCGCCACATCCCTCTTCATACCATACCACCAAAACTGCCTTCGTAGATCCATATACATTTTAGTACCTCCTGGATGTATAGTATATCGAGACCTATGTGCTTCCCGCATGATCTCCTCTCTGAGGTTATCAATACTCGGTACATACAATCTCCCTCGAAATCTCAACCCTCCATCAGCCCCAATCATCCACTCGGAAGGACCCTCCACATCCGGGTCAACAGTCATCTCATCAATCCTCGCCTGAGCAAACTCATCAAGTGTCTGACCCTGAATGATCCTGGAGATCAAGGTGGGCTGTAAGGTGATACTACCGAGAAAGATTCCATGTCCTGCTCCTGCGGGCATAAGGTCAAACTCAGATGCAGCTTCTAACATGTGCCACTCCCGCACCATAATCGATGCCATGATTACCCGCGGTTTCCTACTCAAAGCATCCGCCACCACATTCGCCTTCCGGGATGATACTCCAAGGTGAAATCATAGTCCTTAATGAGCTCCATCCATCTTCTCTGCCTCATGTTCAATTCCTTCTAGGAGAATAGATACTTCAAACTCTTGTGATCGGAAAAGAGTTCAAATTTCTCACCATAAAGGTAGTGCTTCCAAATCTTCAAGGCGAACACCACTGCTGCTAGCTCTAGATCATGAGTAGGGTAATTCCGCTCATGTACCTTCAACTGTCTAGAACCATAAGTAACGACACTACCATTCTGCATCAACACACACCCCAAACCCTGATGAGATGCATCGTTGTAAATGACTAATCCACCACCACTAGTAGGAATAGTCAACACCGGAGCTGTAGTCAATCTAGTCTTCAGCTCATTGAAAGTCTTCTCACACTCATCCGACCATACGAACTGAGTGTCCTTTCTGGTCAATTTGGTCAAAGCCGAAGCAATACCAGAAAACCCTTCAATGAAGTGCCTGTGATACCCGGCCAGTCCAAGGAAGCTACGGATTTCTGTAACCGTAGTAGGGCGACTCCAACTCATCACTGCTTCAACCTTCGAAGGATCCACAGAAACTCCATCCTTCGAGACCACATGACCAAGGAACTTGACTTCACTCTGCCAGAAATCGCACTTCTTGAACTTGGCAAATAGTTTCTGCTCTCTCAACGTCTGCAGCACTATCCGCAGATGCTTCTCATGCTCAGCTGACGACCTTGAATAAATCAAGATGTCGTCAACGAACACTACCACAAACTGATCCAAGTAAGGACTGAACGTACGGTTCATCAAGTCCATAAATGCTGCGGGGGCATTCGTGAGACCAAAAGGCATGACAAGAAACTCAAAATGTCCATACCTGGTCCTGAACACCGTCTTTGGAATATCTTCCTCCTTCACCCTCAACTGGTGATATCCAGACCTCAAGTCAATCTTCGAGAACACAGTAGCTTCTCTCAGCTGATCGAACAAGTCATCAATCCTAGGTAAAGGGTACCTATTCTTGATGGTCACCTTGTTCAACTGTCGATAATCCACACATAAACGAAGTGAACTATCCTTCTTCTTCACGAACAACACTGGTGCGCCCCAAGGAGACACACTTGCCTGAATGAACCCTTGTGCAAGTAAGCCCTCAATCTGAACCTTCAACTCCTGAAGTTCAGCTGGAGCCATTCGATAGGGTGCTTTTGACACAGGTGAAGTACCTGGTATCACATCAATGGAGAAGTCCACTACCCTTTTTGGAGGTAACCCAGGGATCTCCTGAAACACGTCTACATACTCTGAAACTACAGGAATCCCCATGATTTTGAAGTACCACTCCCTGTTTCAATATTCGCCAAAATCCCTGTCCTCATAGTGATGTCAAACTTCAAACAACGGTAATGAAACACCGGTTGTCCAGGAACATGGAAGGACACAATCAACCTAAAGCAATGAATAACAGCATTCTTCGGGCTCAACCAATCCATACCCAAAATCACATCATACGTGTGATCCGGAATCACAAGCAAAGACGTAGAGAACTCTCTGCCACCAATCCCAATAGGGCAATCATCACAAAACATGCTAAGCTTAAGAGACACACCGAGAGGTGATGTAATACACAATGATCTAGTCAGAGGCATATCAATCAAAGCCAAAACATCCACAACCGAACTGGATATGAAAGAGTGCGAGGCTCCCGTATCAAACAGTACTCTAGCAAGAAAGTGATAAACAGATAAGGTACCTTCCACTCCCGTGCCTGCCTGACCGATGGCAAAGACTCTAGCATGAGCAGGTGGTAGCTGCCTCTGCTGGATACCCTGCACTCTACCCTGATTTCGAGGACACTCCATAGCCTGATGCCCTGCCTGTCCACAGCTGTAGCATATCCTACCCCGTGGTTTCGTGCACGCACGAGAGATGTGGCCCGGCTCGCCACAGTTAAAGCACTTCACCGGAGCTGCTGGTGCTATCTGCCTGATAGGCATAGCCTGAACAGGACGAGCTACTGCTGCCCTGGCTGAAGCCTGATGCTAAAACTGAGAGTTCTCTGTCTCTTCCAGAACCCACCCCTGAAGTCTCTAGCTCTACTGCTTCCTGCTATGGCCTTTCCCTGGAAGTCTCTCTCAGCAGACTCCTTCTCCCTACGAATCAGGTTCTGCTGCTCAATGATCTGTGCCTTAGCCAAGATCTCTCTCTTGGTCTTCAGCTCCAAGATGGCCACATCACGCTCAATCGAAGGACTCAACCCTCTCTGAAACTTCTTGGCCAAGTCCTCATCCTCTATCTGCCTCACATACTTGTACAGTCTGGAGAACTCCGCATCATACTCAATTACGGTCATCTTCCCCTGTACAAGTGCAAGGAACTCTCGTTCCAACCTCTCCTTCACTGCTGGTGGAAAGTACTTCTCCCTGAACAGCCTCTCAAAGCCGTCCCATGTCAAGGTAGACACCTCAATGCTCCTCTGAGTGACGTTCCACCACACCCTAGCCTCATCCTTCAGCATGAAAGCGGCTAGCTTCCTCTTGTCGGTCTCAGTGCAATCAAGCAGATCAAAATAGGTCTGCAAATCATCTATCCAACGATCCGCCACCATATAATCAGTGCCTCCTCCAAACTTGGTTGCTCCCAAGCGAGTAATTTCCCTTGCTAGCATCAGCAAGCGAGCAGGATTATCAACCACAGCCACAGGAGGAATAGGCTGATCCTCATAAGGTGCATCTACCTCCGTCTCGGATGCTTCTTCGACCGGAGGGGCCCTACCCCTTCCTCAGCCTCTACCCCTGCCACGAGGTCTACCTCTACCCCGACCTCTGGCTTCGTTTCCCTCAATCTCCATTACCTAATAAGCATGATATACTTGATTAATACACGCATAACACTTAAACAAAGCATAAGTCAAATGCAAGTCCATATTAACCAAGTACTAAGCATTCATAACGATGCCTAAATTTCTTAATCGTACTAACGTTCCTAGCCAACCTAACACACTCACATACCCAATGACATTGTCAATACCGAAGAGCACACGATGAGGATCAGCTGTAGACGGGCCATCACTCGGTAAGTATTGACATATCACCAAATATGTACTTTACGCTCTGATACCAAACTGTCACGCCCCGAATTCTAGAATAACAATTCAAAATCCGAAACATGAAATTACTACAAACTCAAAATAATCATCCTGAAAATTTCTTTTCTTAACATCCTCACCACACGAAATAAAATCAAACCGAATTTAGTCTCGATTAATTATTACAACTCAAATCCAAAACGAATTGTAAAGCTCTAAATGAGCATACACACCTCACA
Source organism: Rosa persica (assembly GCA_025331145.1). Classification (NCBI taxonomy): domain Eukaryota; kingdom Viridiplantae; phylum Streptophyta; class Magnoliopsida; order Rosales; family Rosaceae; genus Rosa; species Rosa persica. Next base: position 9,440,009 of record WFKR01000004.1, read on the forward strand.
ACTAAATGAAATAACAAACTGCTGTAACACCTAAGCAGCTCGGTCACCTCCCTGGTTATCCTGACCTGCAGGAATATCCGCTACACCATTTGAATAGTGTACCGGGATTGCAACAACACAAAACCCGGTAAGCTTATGAAAGCTCGTATGAGTAAAAGGAAAGAACTATTGCTTAATTAAATTCATAATTCTCCCTGCACATAACAACACTCAACAATTTTCACAAAGACAAGTGCTAACAATGTCAATCAACACCAATTCAAGATATCAAGACAAACCCCAAATCACATCTTTCTGCACAACCCTCAACATCGTATTTATAAAAATACGGTACTTGACAGACTAGAGCTCTAACTGAATCGTAGCCCGTCACCTGGCCGAGGTTATGGCATCCGACATATTTATCATTATCGTATTTCATCAATATGTATACCTATATACATATTTAGAACGTCCGATAATTTCATATACTCAACCAATCGTATCCCATCATCCACCCAGGATTAGAGCGTCCGATTACCCCACACCGGTCACTACGTCGACCCTAAACCCATAAATGAGCACAACATATCATATCACATACTGAAAGCAAACCAACCAAGATACACCATATTATTATGGAATTACACAATTGAACTATAATCAATTCATCAATTCTACTCAATCATATCATCACTCAACAATCCACTCATCAATATATATTTTCCACGTAAATATATATATACGTAATCATCCACTCAGGAATGACCACTAATACCATCTATAGTTCACACAAGAAAATTATGAAATTCATTTGTATAATTAAAATTCATTTTACTTACCTATGGACAGTGGTGATTCAAGTCCATGAAATTTTAAAACAATTATTTAATCCGCAAATATTTTTCACACAATTACCAAAAATAAATAAATTTAAAAGGCTCGGTTCGTAATATGAACCATGTGAGTTTTACTCACCTCGAAATTCCCGCTGCGTCTTCAATATAATTATAAATAACGCCGAAATAGCCCACTCAAATAAAATCCGTCAATCACCTAATCAAATGTGATTCGAATTTAGCCTACAATTTCAACACATAAATTAACTACCATTTAACGGCCGGATTCTAATTTACATTAAAATCCGACGAGCGGTTTCTCACGAATCGCTCCCCTAATTACCGTTTTGCACATATACGAAGATCCAACGGTCGGATCTTCGCCCATGACCACACAAAGCCTCTGGGACAGTCATATGATCATCATAACAAATTTACAAGTTCATCCGACGGTCCTAATTTCACAGATCAAAAATCTAACGATCAAAATCGATCGAAATCACAAAATTCATAACTAATTCATACGATATCCGAAAAATGCGCATAACACGCCGAAATGATCGTATTGAAACATAGAATCATAAAATGGACAGAAACCAAATTTTAGACCTCCAGAGGTGGCCGGAAAGGGTCGCCAGAGTGAGGGATAGAGCCGCCACCGACCACCGCCAATGGTGCCGGGGCCGAGCTTGTCCTCTTCGTTTCATCATTCCGAGCAACTTTTATAACTAGCACAAGACCAAAAAATGATTGGAAGGGATCGAAAAGTACCAATTACAGTCGGCGGCCGGAAAAAGTCCAGAAACCGGCGAGCTTGAAAACCGACGTGAAAACAGCAAACTCAAACCTCCATCCCTTCTGGAAACTTGTTTAGAACTTCCTTGCGAACTCAACAAGCCAAGAATCACAAGAAACGATCGTGTATAGCTCGAGATATCTTGATCGAAAGTTTGATTGTTTCGATCCGTACGGGTCGAGCTCCGACGAACGTGAAAACATTCGACCCAGTTCCGGTCCTTCTTAGTGCTTGTAGAGGAAGTTGAGGCGAGCTCAATGAGCCAAGAATCAAGTGAAATGGTGGTGTGTAGCTCGAGATATCAAGATCGAACCGAAAACGACCCTTTTCGGTTCGGGCCGTGCCGCCGCCGCTAGGCCGTGTCGCGGCGCAAGGCCGCCTCTGGCAGCTGCGCGAGGTTGAGACGAAGCTCTTGGAGGAGGTTTGAGGTCGTGGGGTGGCCGGACGAGCTGGAGATGGCTTGCCCTGTTTTGCTTCCGTTTCGGCCGAGAGGAGGACGACGCGAGAGTTGAGAGAGAGAGTGAACAGTCTGCTTTCCAAAAAAGGAAGGGAGGCCGGTGAAAAAAAATAGGGTTTCCAAAATTTCCTAGGGTTTTTTCCTATATATACCCGTTTCGGAAAATATTCTAAATTCAATAACTAATTCATAAAAAATCCGATCTTCGTGTTCCGCATGTGTACGGACTCGTATCGATGAGCTCTACAACTTTCATGAAGGAAGTTTCTCTAAATTTTGTACGTAGAAAAAGTCGATTTCACAAACCGAGCATTTCGAGCTTTTCGTTAAAAATGATCGTTTTGAAACTTCGATAATTCTAAAAGTTAATTATTATCGAATAATATTTGTGAAATCGCATAATAAACGCTCAACACGATCACTCGAATTTAAAATGAAAATTACGGGTATTACAGTTTCCCAGTCTTAAGAGAGAAAGCTATGAAAATTGCGGGTAGCTCAACACAATCACTCGAATTTAAAATGAAAATTGCGGGTATGCCAGCACCAGATTCGTCAAAGAACAAAGCTATGAACAACTAAATAAAAAAAAATCAAATACACAATAAACAAATTGAAACTGATCAGATTGAAGGAAACTCCTCAAATTGAAACATGTACAAGTAATTGAAGCAAATGCAAAACACGAATCGAAGAAGGAAGAATCAACAAGATAGAAATCACAATTTAGCTAGAACCTGAGTTGCTGTTTGCATTCGAATTCTCCATGAAGGAAAGCCTTTCGATTACATTTAGACGCACAAAGCACTCAGATGTCCATTGAAATCAGAGCTTTGATGTGCTCCTGCGGCTTCAATAACGTAGTGCTTCAACCTGAGCTCTGAAAATCACTATAACTGTCAGTAGTTATAGTCATATTTGTCTAGAAGTCTACAAAAGGTTATTTTGGTAATTTAATCATTTACATAATCAATTTAAAAATGGAAGGAAAATGGTCGCACGGTCTTAGGCCTTGCAGGTGGATCAGCTACAGTACCGCAAGAGATTTTAGGAAAAATAGGTTTGCTGTTGATAATTTAAGGGTTGAGATTGTAGCTATTGGTAAACAGAGCCCTTCCAATAAGGGATCTCTTTTTTTGGTCATTTATAGGGATAGACATTATAACAACTTTTCGATCATATTTTCACATCTTAACCGTTCAGTTTTTAGATCCTAATGTATAGATCACTTCTGCAAATGTTCAGCCAATTTGATGATCGTTAAGGCATCCAAAACTACAATTTACTATTATAAACACGAACGGTTCCGGTTAGACAGATTCGGTCCGTTCGTGTAAATTGCAGTTTTGGATGTCTTAACGGTCACCAATTTGGCTGAAAATTTGCAGAAGTGATCTATACATTAGGACCTAAAAACTGAACGGTTAAGATGTGAAAATATGATCTAAAAGTTGGTCTAATGCCTATCCCTATAAAAAGACCAAAAAAAAGGATCTCTTACTATATATAGTCGCTTTGGCTTTTTTGCAAAGTTGAGAAGCAATCAAAGCAGAATGGAGATGGCCAAACTAAGGAAGTAAACAAGTAGCAGTCGATGTATCAGCAATGGTTTTAGTCAATGACAAGAAATTAAGAATATTCAACTTTTTAGTGGATGGAAGGAAAAGAAGCAGGATAATCAGTTAATTCTATGCAATTGCTAGGCTGAGGCAACTTCAAGTTACATAACTGATTAGAATTTCAAAGGATTGAAATTAACAAATAGTCAAGTTTGTAGTTCTTTGAAAGTTATGTCCTTGTCCCCAACTTCCAACCGATCCAAAAATAATTCAGATCTATCATCATCAAGTTGACAAACTCAGAGTGAGAGAGAAAAGCGGAGCTCTAGGTTTTTTGCCTCCTCGTCTTTCTGCATTAGATCTCTAGGGTTTCATCATGGTTGACGAGGTCTCGATTCGTTTAGTGGCAACTCTTGCCATCACGGAGGATAGGTGGACCTCCTTTGGTCCCGTAGGCGCCGCGACGGTATCTAACAATCTCTTTGCCGTAGGACCTCTTATGTCTGTCACTGCACAGAGGAGGGCGAATCCACGAGCTTTCACGGGCACCATAGCCACTGTATGGGGGTTCGGCAACAGGCTGATAATCATAGAGCGATATGATCAGTTTATTTTCCAGTTCACATGACCGATGGATCGTGAAAGAGTGGTCGATGGAGGTCTGTGGTTTTTTGGAAAACATGTGTTAGAGGTGGCGCCGTTTGATGGTTTTGGTGACGTAGAGATTAGAGAATGCATCGATTAAAACGATTTCGGTGTGGGTTGAGATTTTTGGTCTCCTTTGGGCTCTCTACACTGAAGGGGCGGTGGCGTTGATGGACGCCACGGGGTGAGGTTGTTGAATTGGATTGTATGGTGATCTGTCGTGGCACAAGCGTACAGCGGCCCTGGTGATGAGAATTCGGCATGATGTGCTAGCCCCAGTGAAGCAGATTTATTCCCCGGCGACCTTTGAGTTCGCAGCAAACTGATGGTGGGTTTTTGTAGAACATGTGGACTGTTGGAGCATCCCATATCTATTGGGCTGGGCTAACGGCTGAGATGCAGTCTATCCAGGGGTTGGCCTAAACCCTAATCCTAGGGCTAGGGTTTCTGATTGTCCTTCAACACTAGGGGCATCTAGCTAGGGCCAGGTACCCATCCCTAACGCATTTGCAGCGGCCCCACAGCCTCTGAATCTCTCCCTGCCCGGAAAGCTCGCAGCACAGTTTGCTACGTTGCGGCTGCTAGCCACGGTGACTTCTCCTCCTGCAGAGCCTAGTGTGTCGCCTGCGGCTGAACGCATTACAGGTAGGAAGCGTGCTGCTGCACCACTGACAGTGATCCAGTACAACAAAAGAACCACGGGCTCCAAGAAAGGGAATGGCTGCCAAGTCATTGTGGTCTCTTCTCCAAAGAGATATAGAGTCGGTCGAATTTTAGGAAGGAAGACTCATCCGGGCAAGGATGGACTGCAGCCCAAGAAACTCAAAATGACTGGGGAATCCAAAGCGCATAAGAAGAGGGTATTCAAGCCGGTGGTGAGGAAGGTGAAGGAGACCTCTGAAAGTGAAGGTATGTTAGCTGCTGGGGTTGCGTCCATGGAGGTTCTTGTGGAGGTGACCGAGGTGGCTGTTATGGAAACCGGGGAGGTTGGCACCGAGCTGGACAAGGCAGTTAGTACTCCGGCGAGTGCCCTTGAGTAGGGTGCTTGTTGGGTCTAGAATTAAAAATTAGGGCTAGCTCTTGAGTTGTTTCGGAACCTTTCCTAGTAGTGTCAGGAAACTGTTTTTTGGTTTGGTCATGTTATTCTTCTAGAATAATTTGCACTTTTGGATACCCTATTTTTTTTTGTTCCATCTTGGTTTTAGCTCTAGGGTTCCCTAAGAATGGCTCAATCTTTTCGTAGCCCTTCTTTGAGGTGTTTCAGTGTATTTTATCTACTTGCATTTTAATGGATTGACACCCACGTTCTCTGAAAAATCATCATCAAGTTAACTAATAGCACACATTTCTTACTTCTGAGCCACAACAGCCTATTGTGGTGGTCCTCGATCACTCTCAGAGTCTCAGCACCACAAGAACTCTTTTCTCTCGTTTATTTTAGAATGTCGCGGTGGTGAGAATCTATTTTAAATGAAGCAGTAGAGGAAATACCAAGAGGTGAGAATCTTTGTTCATCTCAAAGAGTTCTTGGTCAAGACTATTATGACCATATATATATAAAATCGTGGCCGAGAAAATACTCCATGCAAGAGTCAATGTGTGAATAGTTGGAAATTGGAAGAGATCAAAATCTTAAATATTCAAGTCTTGATGGTTATATTGTAGCCTTTGGTAGGTGATTTTGGTTATATTCTAGTCAGTTGTTACATATTGGGTTGGTTAAGGGAAAAATCTTCAATAGAACGGTAGAATCACATGCAACAACGTGCTAAACGAAGCAGAACAATTAGATACAGTGATAAGCAAGATAAGAAAAATGAGATTTTTACCGACCAAAAAAAAAAAGATAAGCAAATAGTAAACAAAAGTAAGTCGGCACAACAATTTCTATTAACTTGTTGAAGAGGCTCAATCTAAATTTGACCTACATTCCTGGAGTTGTTAGACTTTCACTATTGCGCAAGATGCATGATTTCTTATTTGATTCTTGAAGTGTGATTTATAGCGTACAAGGCCCTCATTGCAGGTTTGGGTGAATAAGGAAAACATATGCAAAAAGCACAGCCAATAGATGAAGATTCCGAACACAACAATTAGACTAACAGGAGCTGAGAGAAAAACCCCAAAAGCAGAGAGCTCTGGATTCAACCAGAACGAAGCAACTCCAGCACCAAAGGCATGCGCGCGCACTTGACTCATGAGTGGTCCAATAATAATCACACTGATTTTTTTTTCTTTTTCCTTCATTTCTAAGCAAAAAGTAAATATTAGTACACTATGACACAAGTCCACACAAGCATAGCAACTGAAATGCAGGAAAATGCTCACAGAAGCATTTTCACAAACACTTGGAGTGCACACAATTCGGTGCACAACATATTAAGCTGAGAGAAGAACCAAAAAGAAGCTACAGAGCTGTCGATCGGAACTAGAACAAAGCACCACCAGGATGAAAGGTTGCACAACAATAAGGAGAGCTTCAATAAGAATCACTCTGTTTTTTTTCCGTGTGGTTCTTATTTTTTTACTTTTATTGGTAAGCAGAAAGAAAGCATCACTTGCGCACATCAATCAACAGAAGCATAACAATTGAAATACTGCTAAATCACCACACAAACAATCACACAAGCATTTTTCCAAACACTCGGTGGACATAGCACACGCCATCAGCTTTAACCCCGCCAACCTGGAACCACCGCCGACCAACCAACTTGACCAGCCACCATCGACGACACCCCTAGCCCAAAAGGCCCCGCTTGGATATGCTTCTCCAAACAGCTAACACCGCCGCCGCCGGAAACATCCGCACGGCAACAATGGGCAACCCAGCCAAACTCATTCGTATAGATCAGTGCAACCAGATCCAGCGCCACCACTGCCTTGAACAAACCCTAGACCCAGAACAACCTAACTTAAGCCTCCACGACCGTAGACCCGCAACTTGGATTTCTACAGAGCCCCACCGCTGGTGGCCACACCCTCTGCCCAACCAGCGATCGCTTGCAACACCACATGGGCACCAACCTTGGTTACAAAAAACATTCCAGCACCCCTGCTCACCCCAGGATGATTTTGGAAGTGAAGTCGGGGCATTCTCAGGCCAACCGCTGCAGCGATTGAGCCAACATAACGGGTTGAATATGGGTTGAATCTAGTTCTACTCATATTGATCGAGTTGGAGGGTTTTTAACTCAATTATTTTATTTGTGTGACAAACCAACTCAACATGTCCGAAAGTTGAGTGGTTTACTCGCCAAATCCCATTCCTTTTTTCAATTATGTTTTTGGTGCTCATATTTTGCTAAGCTTAAGAGCCAGGCACCGGAATCAGGAATTAAATTTCAGAATTAAATTTGAGGTATGTCAAAATTTATTTTAGGTTAGAAATATCTAAATTCTAACCTAGATTATATTTTTTAATTTCGTTAAAAAAAATTCATTATAGAAAAGAAGTTAAAGTGTAATACCTGAATAAGGTTGAGAGATGAGAGCAGATTATTGAGGAGAGGAGATAAGAGTGACTTGGTAGAGAGAGGTGAGAGTATGAGCTTGAGAAACGCAGAACTAGGCAGTGGGTAGAGGTGACTCAGGTGAGGACGAGAGGACAGAGAAAGGGCGAGACTTGTCTGTTAGTTTGCTACATACATATATTAATTTTTTCCCCCCAAAATGTTGAGGAGCCCACCCTTGTGTCCGTGCCTGTTAAGAGCAAAACTTCAATACAAAAACCATGCATGAAATAAATATGCGATGGATACAGAGATCTGTTTCTATGTAATTCACGAGCCAAGAGGACACTTTTTCTAACCACATAAATAAACCTGGAGCATGGCATGGAGCCAACCTATTAGAACAAAGGATGTGGTTTTACCACATTAATCGACTGTCACGCACTTAAAGGTGATTCATTTAGCATTATTCATAAAATACAGACATATTTCAAAAATAAACATGATCTAGAAAGTTTCATAATTAGTAAGATTAAGAATTTTTTCCACAACTACGATATTTTAGAGATCTGCAAGTGACTTTCTAAGGGTGTTTCACCCACAAAAGTAAAATTCCCTCAAACCCTCCCCAAAAGTTAACCATCCAAAATCAGGTGCTTTGTCGATCCACTAAACCCATAAATCATATGAAATATTAAGGGCTAAATATTGTTTAGTACCCTATGGTTTGAGTCTAACATCGATTCAGTTCCTCGACTTTCAATTTCATCAAAAACACTCCAGTATTATCAAATTTCATCTATAGTTCCTTCAGTCAAATTGATCATATGAATTAAGGGCTTTGTTTAGTACCCTATGGTTTGAGTCTAACATCGATTCAGTTCCTCGACTTTCAATTTCATCAAAAACACTCAAGTATTATCAAATTTCATCTAATAGTTCCTTAAGTCAATAATTAATTAATTTGAGCCGTTAACTCGCTGGCGATGCATGTCATGTCAGATCATGTGGGCCCCACTTAAAAGAAAATTCCAAAATTGCCCCTGCCTCTCTCGCAGCTCCAGAAGATCTTAGCCCTTCCCCAGGCCCAGGCCACAGATTTCGAACCATCACCTCTTCTGCAATGGCCGCCGCTCCGTCTCCCAGCTCTGGCTATCCCAAGACGCCGAACGTACTCTATGCCTCCATACGTTCTCTATGCCTCCATCTCTAGTCACATACCCATAAGACTTGACTCCTCCAACTTCACCATCTGGAAGTTTCTGGTGGGATCTGACCACCATATGCAAAGCTTACATTCTCCTCAGGCGAACGCAACTCAATCTAAACTTCTCCGTCCGGCGAAGACACCGCTGCCCACCGGTGTCGTTAGGTTTGTCTTCTCGCCGCGGTTTCCTTTCTAGCATCGGTTGGTCCATTCGTTGGTTGTAGAGAGAGAATCGAAGACGACAAGTTTTGTGTTTCCTGACGATTTTGCAGAGTTCTCTGACGACTCCGGTCGCCGTCAACGATGCATGAGGTATGAAACTTCTTCTACCTCTTGATCTGTACACGTTGATATACATGGTTTTGGATTTCGATCAAGTTCGGAAGAGTTGCCATTTTTGGTGATTTCGGCCTCCGTCGAAATCTACCGTGCGCAGTGGCGGTTTGGCTTTTCTGGGTTTATCTCTCACCATAACGTCTGTCTATGAACGGCTATTAATGCCGGATTATGCTTGAATGAAGAAATTGTAAAATTGGAAGTGAATTCCAGAAGTGGGTCACCTGAGTTCGTGAGAACTTAAGCACAGTACAGATGCTGTTTGAAGTCGAAATTGAATTGGAACCCGATTCTGGAATTGAAAGCTTGTAATCAAGGTGAATTCTGAATTTCAAATTTGTACCATGTGGTAATATTGCTTTACAGGTTACTGTTATTGCTGAGGATTGATTTCTGGGAATTTAAGAAAGAAGTTGGTCAGATTACGTCTTTTCTCAAGATTGTTGTTGGTTTTCAATCCTGTGTTAGGACTGATATCAGTTTCCAATCTTAAATTAGGATTGTAATTTCGAGCCAAATTATGCAGAAACAGAGAGAAGATGCAGAGTTTCGAACCAAAGTCGAGATCTTCTGGAGCTGGGAGAGAGGCAGGGGTAATTTTGGAATTTTGCTTGTAGGGGGCCCACATGATCTGACATGGCACGACTCATCAGCTAGTTAACGGCTCAAATTGACGGATTATTGATGGAATGACCTATTAAATGAAATTTGATAATGCAGGAGTGTTTTTGATGAAATTGAAATTCGAGGGACTGAATCAATGTTGAATTCAAATCATAGGGTACTAAACAGTATTTATCCCAAATATTTACTTTATCCAATCTGACATTGCATGACTCATCAGTTAGTTAATGGCTCAAATTGACGGATTATTGATGGAATGACCTATTAAATGAGATTTGATAATGCATGAGTGTTTTTAATGAAATTGAAATTCGAGGGACTGAATCAATGTTGAATTAAAATCATAGTGTACGAAACAGTATTTATCCCAAATATTTACTTTACCCAATCTGACCCTAAAAGCAACCCTGTCTTACTCAAAAGTCGGTAGGGTGGTTGTTTCAGGAGTTCGATACCAAAAGGATGAGCAGACTCGTCGGAGATAATATCAAATCATCAGGTTCAGGTTGATTCCGGGGATATGGTGTAGTCGGAGAAGGATGGGTCATCTAGGGTTTGGGTGGTGGTGATGGTGGTGTTAGTGTTCTTATCAAGAACAAAGATGAAGACTTTTTATTTATTTATTTATTATTATTCAAGATAAAGAATTCATTAGTTTCTTCTTTAACATTATTTTTCATAAATTTGGTGTAAAGAGAGGAATCGAATAAAAAGTCATTTTTACCCTCACTTTTTGACTCACCTACGCCCTGTGTGCCTCTGAGTAACGGAGATGTAACGAAATTTTGATGTAGGTATGATGTTGATAGGAAAACTGGAGTTCAGGTATCACCTTGATCACTTTGAAAGTACATGTATCATTCTAAAAGTCCTCGAAGAGTTCAGACACTGTTAAAATAAAAAAACCCTAACTTACAAGTTAAGAGTAATAGGAAGTAACGATATCCTCTCTCTAAATTGTAATTTTCATGCCTTCGATAATCATTGACATTTTCTCTCAAGTAGTTTCACATCTCTTTATAATTTGTATTTCACTTTTGATTCTAGAGCTCCTAATTTTCTTTTTACAGATGTTCATATATATTTTTAAGAGACATTTCAAGATAACACTGGGAATTTCAACATGGGAATCAAAAGTTAAAAAATTAAGTTTGGGAGAATTGACCTGGAAAACGATATCAGGTCTGCCATATAAGTCAACTCATCTATCATTGTCACGCCCCGAATTTTAGAATAACAATTCAAAATCCGAAACATGAAAATAATACGAACTCAAAATAATCATCCTGAAAATTTCTTTTCATAACACCCTCACCACACGAAATAAAATCAAACCGAATTTAGTCTCGGTTAATTATTACAACTTAAATCCAAAATGAAATGTAAAGCTCTAAATGAGCACACACACCTCACAACTAAATGAAATAACAAAAACTGCTGTAACACCTAAGCAGCTCGGTCATCTCCCTGGTTATCCTGACCTGCAGGAATATCCGCTACACCAATTGAATAGTGTACCGGGATTGCAACAACACAAAACCCGGTAAGCTTATAAAAGCTCGTATGAGTAAAAGGAAAGAACTATTGCTTAATTCAATTCATAATTATTCCCACACACAACAACACTAAACAATTTCCACATCCACAAGTACTAACAATCTCAATCAACACCAATTCAATACATCAAGATAAACCCCAACACACATCTTTCTACACAACTCCCAACATCGTATTTATAAAAATACGGTACTTGACATACTAGAGCTCTAAATGAATCGTAGCCCGTCACCTGGCCTAGGTTATGGCATCCGACATATTTATCATTATCGTATTTCATCAATATGTATACCTATATACATATTTAGAACGTCCAATAATTCCACATACTCAACCAATCGTATCCCATCATCCACCCAGGATTAGAGCGTCCGATTACCCCACACCGGTCACTACATCGACCCTAAACCCATCAATGAGTACAACATATAATATCACATACTGAAATCAACCCAACCAAGATACACCATATTATTATGGAATTACACAATTGAAATATAATCAATTCATCAATTCAGTCAATCATATATTCACTCAACAATATATATTTTCCACGTAAATATATATATACGTAATCATCCACTCAGGAATGACCACTAATACCATCTATAGTTCACACAAGAAAATCATGAAATTCATTTGTATAATTAAAATTCATTTTACTTACCTTGGACCGTGGTGATTCAAGTCCATGAAATTTTAAAACAAATATTTAATCCGCAAATATTTTTCACACAATTACCATAAATAAATAAATTAAAACGCTCGGTTCGTAATATGAACCATGTGAGTTTTACTCACCTCGAAATTCCCGCTGCGTCTTCAATATAATTATAATTATAATTAACGCCGAAATAGCCCACTCAATTAAAATCCGTCAATCACCTAACCAAATATGATTCGAATTTAGCCAACAATTTCAACACATAAATTAGCTACCATTTAACGGCCGGATTCCAATTTACATTAAAATCCGACGAGCGGTTTCTCACGAATCGCTCCCCTAATTACCGTTTTGCGCATATACGAAGATCCAACGGTCGGATCTTTGCCCATGACCACAAAAAGCCTCTGGGACAGTCATATGATCATCATAACAAATTTCCAAGTTCATCCGACGGTCCTAATTTCACAGATCAAAAATCTAACGATCGAAATCACAAAATTCATAACTAATTCATACGATATCCGAAAAATACGTATAATACGTCGAAATGATCGTATCGAAACATAGAATCATAAAATGGACAGAAACCAAATTTTAGACCTCCAGAGGTGGCCGGAAAGGGCCGCTGGAATTAGGGACAGAGCCGCCACCGACCACCACCAATGGTGTCAGGGCCGAGCTTGTCCCCTTCGTTTCATCATTCGGAGCAACTTTCATAACTAGCACAAGACCAAAAAATGACAGGAAGGGATCGAAAAGTACCAATTACAGTCGGCGGCCGGAAAAATTCCAGAAACAGGCGAGCTTGAAAACCGACGTGAAAACTGCAACCTCAGGCCCCGATCCCTTCTGGAAACTTGTTCAGAACTTCCTTGCGAACTCAACAAGCCAAGAATCACAAGAAACGATCGTGTATAGCTCGAGATATCTTGATCGAAAGCTTGGTTGTTTCGATCCGTTCAGGTCGAGCTCCGACGAACGTGAAAACGTTCGACCCAGTTCCGGTCCTTCTTGGTGCTTGTAGAGGAAGTTGAGGCGAGCTCAATGAGCCAAGAATCAATTGAAATGGTGGTGTGTAGCTCGAGATATCAAGATCGAACCGAAAAGGGTGGTTTTCGGTTTGGGCCGTGCCGCCGCCGCTACAGGCCGCGCCGCCTTGTAAAACTGCCTCTGGAAGCTTCAGGAGGTTGAGTCGATGTAGAGGAACGAGTTTCACTTGGTTTGGTGGTCGAAAACACAAGGAACTAGTTTTGGTTCGTTTTCGGGTCCGATTGTTTCGGGCTGTTTCGCCGGCGGTGGAAGCGACGCCGTCCAGGAGGTAGAGCAGCTCGAGACGAACGCCTGGAACTTGGTTTGAGGTCAAGAGGTGGCCTGTAGAGGGAGAACGATTAAAGTGAACTTTGCTCTCTTTTTCGGTCGATTTTGGTCGAAGGATGGAGGTAAGGGACGATGAACAGTGTTTTCTGAAAATGTAAGGAGGCCGGAAAAAAATAGAAGGGTTCTGAAAAATTAGCTAGGGTTTTTTCCTATTTATACAAGTTTCGGAAAAACTTCTAAATTCGATAACTAATTCAGAAAAAATCCGATCTTCGTGTTCCTCACATGTACGGATTCGTATCGACGAGCTCTACAACTTTCATGAAGGAAGTTTCTCCACATTTTGTACGTAGAAAAAGTCGATTACTCAAATCGAGCATTTCGATCTTTTCGTTAAAAATAATCGTTTCGAAACTTCGATAATTGTAAAAATGAATTATTATCGAACATTAATCGTGAAATCGCATAATAATCGTTCAACACAATTACTCGAATTTAAAATGATAATTGCGGGTATTACAATCTAACCCCCCTTAAAGGAATTTCGTCCCGAAATTCAAGTACCCAATTCCCCAAAAAGCTGTGGATACCTCGTCCTCCTGTCAGATTCTAACTCCCTTGATGCATCACCCTCATCATGGTGACTCCACAACACCTTCACAAGATCGACCTCTTTCCTACGAAGTTTCTTTGTAGACTTATCCAAGATACGAACAGGTTCAACTACAAACGTCACATCCGTGTTCACTTCGATCGTACCGTGATCAATCACGTGAGACTCGTCTCGAACATACTTCCTGAGCATAGACACATGGAAGACATTGTGCACAACCGACATGCTAACAGGTAAAGCAAGACGATATGACAAGTTACCAACCCTTTCCAGAATCTCAAAGGGTCCAACATACCTCGGTGCGAGTTTCCCCTTCTTGCCAAATCTCACCACACCTTTCATAGGTGAGACTTTCAAGAACACATGATCGCCTGTCTCAAACTCCAAAGGTCTCCTCTTCAAGTCAGCATAACTCTTCTGTCTACTCTGAGCGGTTCGGATTCTATCCCGAATAGTAGTGACCTTTTCTGTAGTCTCCTGTACGATCTCAGGACCGATGAGCCCTTTATCCCCTGCTTCCGCCCAACAAATAGGAGTCCTACATGGCCTACCATAAAGAGCCTCATATGGAGCCATACCGATACTAGAGTGATAGCTGTTGTTGTAGGCAAACTCTACTAATGGCAGATGATCCGCTCAACTAAGCTTAAAATCCAGAACACAAGCTCTGAGCATGTCCTCCATCACCTGATTCACTCTCTTGGTCTGTCCATCTGTTTGTGGGTGAAACGTAGTGCTCATAGCAAGAGACGTACCAAATGCCTTATGGAACCTACGCCAGAATTCTGAAGTGAAACGAGCATCACGATCAGAGACAATCGTTACAGGTACTCCATGAAGCCTCACTATCTCGTTCACGTACAACTTACACAATGCATCCCCTGAATACGTTTTTTGCCACCGGAAGGAAGTGTGCTGATTTAGTCAACCGGTCAACAATCACCCAAATCGAGTCATAACTTTGCCTGGACCTGGGCAATCCAGTCACAAAGAGAGATGTCTTCCCATTTCCAAACAGGAATCGATAAGGGGTTCAGCATTCCTGCTGGTCTCTGATGCTCTACCTTCACCTGTTGACAGGTAAGACACTTCGACACGTGTTCCGCCACATCCCTCTTCATACCATACCACCAAAACTGCCTTCGTAGATCCATATACATTTTAGTACCTCCTGGATGTATAGTATATCGAGACCTATGTGCTTCCCGCATGATCTCCTCTCTGAGGTTATCAATACTCGGTACATACAATCTCCCTCGAAATCTCAACCCTCCATCAGCCCCAATCATCCACTCGGAAGGACCCTCCACATCCGGGTCAACAGTCATCTCAGCAATCCTCGCCTGAGCAAACTCATCAAGTGTCTGACCCTGAATGATCCTGGAGATCAAGGTGGGCTGTAAGGTGATACTACCGAGAAAGATTCCCTGTCCTGCTCCTGCGGACATAAGGTCAAACTCAGATGCAGCTTCTAACATGCGCCACTCTCGCACCATAATTGATGCTATGATTACCCGCGGTTTCCTACTCAAAGCATCCGCCACCACATTCTCCTTTCCGGGATGATACTGCAAGGTGAAATCATAGTCCTTAATGAGCTCCATCCATCTTCTCTGCCTCATGTTCAATTCCTTCTGGGAGAATAGATACTTCTAACTCTTGTGATCGGAAAAGAGTTCAAATTTCTCACCATAAAGATAGTGCCTCCAAATCTTCAAGGCAAACACCACTGCTGCTAGCTCTAGATCATGAGTAGGGTAGTTCCGCTCATGTACCTTCAACTGTCTAGAACCATAAGCAACGACACTACCATTCTGCATCAACACACACCCCAAACCCTGAGGAGATGCATCGCTATAAATGACTAATACACCACCACTAGTAGGAATAGTCAACACCGGAGCTATAGTCAATCTAGTCTTCAGCTCAATGAAAGCCTTCTCACACTCATCCGACCATACGAACTGAGTGTCTTTCCTGGTCAATTTGATCAAAGCCGAAGCAATACCAGAAAACCCTTCAATGAAGCGCCTGTAATACCCGACCAATCCAAGGAAGCTCGGATTTCTGTAACCGTAGTAGGGCGACTCCAACTCATCACTGCTTTAACCTTCGAAGGATCTACAGAAACTCCATCCTTCGAGACCACATGACCAAGGAACTTGACTTCACTCTGCCAGAAGTCGCACTTCTCGAACTTGGCAAATAGTTTCTGCTCTCTCAACGTTTGCAGCACTATCCGCAGATGTTTCTCATGCTCCGCTGATGACCTTGAATAAATCAAGATATCGTCCACGAACACTACCACAAACTGATCCAAATAAGGACTGAACGTACGGTTCATCAAGTCCATAAATGTTGCGGGGGCATTTGTGAGACCAAAAGGCATGACAAGAAACTCAAAATGTCCATACCTGGTCCTGAACGCTGTCTTTGGGATATCTTCCTCCTTCACCCTCAACTGGTGATATCCAGACCTCAAGTCAATCTTCAAGAACACAGTAGCTTCTCTAAGCTCAAGAGACACACCGAGAGGTGATGTAACACACAATGATCTAGTCAGAGGCATAGCAACCAAACCCAAAACATCCACAACCGAACTAGATATGAAAGAGTGTGAGGCTCCCGTATCAAACAGTACTCTAGCAAGAAAGTGATAAACAGATAAGGTATTGTAATACCCGCAAATTTCATTTTTAATTCGAGTAATTGTATCGAATGATTATTATGCGATTTCACGATTTATGTTCGATAATAATTCATTTTTACAATTATCGAAGTTTCGAAACAATTATTTTTAACGAAAAGCTCAAAATACTCGGTTTGAGAAATCGACTTTTTCTACGTACGAAATTTGGAGAAACTGCCTTCATGAAAGTTGTAGAGCTCGTCGATACGAGTCCGTACACGTGCGGAACACGAAGATCGGATTTTTTCTGAATTAGTTATCGAATTTCGAAGTTTTCTGAAACATGTATATATAGAAAAATTTTGGAAACCCTAATTTTTTTCTACCGTTTCCTCTCTTCCTCTTCTTCTTCCTTTTTCTGAAAATTTCACTGTGCAGCTTTCTCTCTCAGCTCTCTCGCCGTCTCTCTGGACCGAAAAGGAGAGAAAACTTCTCCTTAATTGTTCTCCCTCCACAGACCACCTCTCGACCTCAAACCAAGTCCCAGGCGTTCGTCTCGAGCTGTTCTAGCTCCCGGAGGTAGTTTCACAAGGCGGTGCAGCCTGTGGCGGCGGCGGCACGGCCCGAACCGAAAACGACCATTTTCGGTTCGATCTCGATATCTCGAGCTACACTCCACCATTTCACTTGATTCTTGTCTCATTGAGCTCGCCTCAACTTCCTCTACAAGCACCAAGAAGGACCGGAACTGGGTCGAACGTTTTCACGTTCGTCGTAGCTCGACCCGAACGGATCGAAATACCGAAACTTTCGATCAAGATATCTCGAGCTATACACGATCGTTTCTTGTGATTCTTGGCTTGTTGAGTTCGCAAGGAAGTTCTGAACAAGTTTCCAGAAGGGATCAGGGCCTGAGGTTGCAGTTTTCACGTCAGTTTTCAAGCTCGCCGGTTTCTGCATTTTTTCCGGCCGCCGACTGTAAATCGGTAATTTCGATCCCTTCCCGTCATTTTTAGGTCTTGTGCTAGTTATGAAAGTTGCTCAGAATGATGAAACGAATGGGACAAGCTCGACCCCGACACCATTGGCGGTGGTCGGTGGTGGCTTTGTCCCTAACTTTGTTATGATGATCATATGACTGTCCCAGAGGCTTTGTGTGGTCATGGGCGAAGATCCGACCGTTGGATCTTCGTATATGTGAAAAACGGTAATTAGGGGAGCGATTCGTGAGAAACCGCTCGTCGGATTTTAATGTAAATTAGAATCTGACCGTTAATTAGTAGTTAAATTATGTGTTGAAATTGTTGGCTAAATTCGAATCACATTTGATTAGGTGATTGAAGGATTTTATTTGAGTAGGTTATTCGGCGTTAATTATAAATTATAATTATATTGAAGACGCAGCAGGAGTTTCGAGGTGAGTAAAACTCATGTGGTTCATATTACGAACCGAGCATTTTAATTTATTTATTTTTGGTAATTTTGTGAAAAATATTTGCGGATTAAATATTTGTTTTAAAATTTCATGGACTTGAATCACCACGGTCCATAGGTAAGTAAAATGAATTTTAACTATACAAATGAATTTCATAATTTTCTTGTGTGAACTATAGATGGTATTAGTGGTCATTCCTGAGTGGATGATTACGTATATATATATTTACGTGGAAAATATATATTGATGAGTGGATTGTTGATTGATGATATGATTGAGTTGAATTGATGAGTTGATTTTATTACAATTGTGTAATTCCATAATAATATGATGTATCTTGGTTGGGATGATTTCAGTATGTGATATTATATGTTGTGTTCATTTATGGGTTTAGGGTCGATGTAATGACCGGTGTGGATAATCGGACGCTCTAATCCTAGTGTGGATGATGCGATACGATTGGTTGAGTATGTGGAATTATTGGACGTTCTAAATATGTATATAGGTATACATATTGATTAAATACAATAATTGATAAATATGTCGGATGCCATAACCTAGGCTAGGTGACGGGCTACGATTCAGTTAGAGCTCTAGTCTGTCAAGTACCGTATTTTTATAAATACGATGATGAGAGTTGTGGAGAAAGTTGTGAGTTGGGTTGTCTTGATATATTGAGTTGGTGTTGATTGAGATTGTTATTATTTGCATATGTGGAAATTATTGAGTGTTGCTGTGTGTGGGAATAAATGAGATTAAATTAAGTAACAGTTCCTTCTTTTACTCATACGAGCTTTCATAAGCTTACCGGGTTTTGTGTTGTTGCAATCCCGGTACACTATTCAATGGTGTAGCGGATATTCCTGCAGGTCAGGATAACCAGGGAGGTGACCGAGCTGCTTAGGTGTTACAGCAGTTTTGTTATTTATTTAGTTGTGAGGTGTGTGTATGCTCATTTAGAGCTTTACATTACAGTTTGGATTTGAGTTGTAATAATTAACCGAGACTAAATTCGGTTTGATTTTATTTCGTGTGGTGAGTATGTTAAGAAAAGAAAAATTTTCATGATGATTATTTTGAGTTGTAGTATTTTCATGTTTCGGATTTTGAATTGTTATTCTAAAATTCGGGGCGTGACAGTTTGGTATCAGAGCGTAAGGTACATATTTGGTGATATGTCAATACTTACCGAGTGATGGCCCGTCTGCAGCAGATCCCCATCGTGTGCTCTTCGGTATTGACAATGTCATTGGGTATGTGAGTGCATTAGGTTGGCTAGGAACGTTAGTACTTTTAGGAAATTTAAGCATCGTTATGTATGATCAGTACTTGGTTAATATGGACTTGCATTTGACTTATGCTTTGTTTAAGTGTTATGCGTGTATTAATCAAGTATATCATGCTTATTAGGTAATGGAGATTGAGGGAAACGAGGCCAGAGGTCGGGGTAGAGGTAGACCTCGTGGCAGGGGTAGAGGCCGAGGAAGGGGTAGGGCCCCTCCAGTCGAAGAAGTATTCAAGTCGGAGGAAGATGCACCTTATGAGGATCAGCCTATTCCTCCTGTAGCTGTGGTTGATAATCATGCTCGCTTGCTGATGCTAGCAAGGGAAATTACTCACTTGGGAGCAACCAAGTTTGGAGGAGGCACTGATTATATGGTGGCGGATCGTTGGATAGAGGATTTGCAGACTTATTTCGATCTGCTTGATTGCACTGAGACCGATAAGAGGAAGCTAGCCGCTTTCATGCTGAAGGATGAGACTAGGGTGTGGTGGAACGTTACTCAGAGGAGCATTGAGGTGTCTACCTTGACATAGGACGGCTTTGAGAGGCTGTTCAGGGAGAAGTACTTTCCACCAGCAGTGAAGGAGAGGTTGGAGCGAGAGTTCCTTGCACTTGTATAGGGGAAGATGACCGTAATTGAGTATGATGCGGAGTTCTCCAGACTGTACAAGTATGTGAGGCAGATGGAGGATGAGGAATTGGCCAAGAAGTTTCAGAGAGGGTTGAGTCCTTCGATTGAGCGTGATGTAGCCATCTTGGAGCTGAAGACCAAGAAAGAGATCTTGGCTAAGGCACAGATCATTGAGCAACAGAACCTGATTCGTAGAGAGAAGGAGTCTGCTGAGAGAGACTTCCAGGGCAAGGGAAAGGCCATAGCAGGGAGCAGTAGAGCTAGAGACTTCAGGGGTGGGTTCTGGAAGAGACAGAGAACTCTCAGTTTCAGCATCAGACTCCAGCCAGGGCAGCAGTAGCTCGTCCTGTTCAGGCTATGCCTATCAGGCAGATAGCACCAGCAGCTCCGGTGAAGTGCTTTAACTGTGGCGAGCCGGGCCATATCTCTCGTGCGTGCATGAAGCCACGGGGTAGGTTATGCTACAGCTGTGGACAGGCAGGGCATCAGGCTATGGAGTGTCCTCGGAATCAGGGTAGAGTGCAGGGTAACCAGCAGAGGCAGTTACCACCTGCTCATGCTAGAGTCTTTGCCATCGGTCAGGCAGGCACGGGAGTGGAAGGTACCTTATCTGTTTATCACTTTCTTGCTAGAGTACTGTTCGATACGGGAGCCTCACACTCTTTCATATCTAGTTCGGTTGTGGATGTTTTGGGTTTGATTGCTATGCCTATGACTAGATCATTGTGTGTTACATCACCTCTCGGTGTGTCTCTTGAGCTTAGCTTGCTTTGTGATGATTGCCCTATTGGGATTGGTGGCAGAGAGTTCTCTGCATCTTTGATTGTGGTTCCGGATCACACGTATGATGTGATTTTGGGTATGGATTGGTTGAGCCCGAACCATGCTATTATTGATTACTTTAGGATGATTGTGTCCTTCCATGTTCCGGGACAACCGGTGTTTCATTACCGTTGTCTGAAGTCTGACATCACCATGAGGATAGGGATTTTGGCCCATATTGAATCAGGGAGTAGTACTTCAAAGATTACAGGGATTCCTGTAGTTTCAGAGTATGAAGACGTGTTTCAGGAGATCCCTGGGTTACCTCCGAAAAGGGTAATGGACTTCTCCATTGATGTGATACCAGGTACTTCACCTGTGTCGAAAGCACCCTATCGAATGGCTCCAGCTGAACTTCAGGAGTTGAAGGTTCAGATTGAGGGCTTACTTGCACAAGGGTTCATTCAGGCAAGTGTGTCTCCTTGGGGTGCACCAGTGTTGTTTGTGAAGAAGAAGGATAGTTCACTTCGTCTATGTGTGGATTATCAACAGTGGAACAAGGTGACCATCAAGAATAGGTACCCTTTACCTAGGATTGATGACTTGTTCGATCAGCTTAGAGAAGCTACTGTGTTCTCGAAGATTGACTTGAGGTCTGGATATCACCAGTTGAGGGTGAAGGAGGAAGATATTCCAAAGACTGCGTTCAGGACCAGGTATGGACATTTTGAGTTTCTTGTCATGCCTTTTGGTCTCACGAATGCCCCCGCAGCATTTATGGACTTGATGAACCGTACGTTCAGTCCTTACTTGGATCAGTTTGTGGTAGTGTTCGTAGACGATATCTTGATTTATTCAAGGTCGTCAGCGGAGCATGAGAAACATCTGCGGATAGTGCTGCAGACATTGAGAGAGCAGAAACTATTTACCAAGTTCGAGAAGTGCGACTTCTGGCAGAGTGAAGTTAAGTTCCTTGGTCATGTGGTCTCGAAGGATGGAGTTTCTGTGGATCCTTCGAAGGTTGAAGCAGTGATGAGTTGGAGTCGCCCTACTACGGTTACAGAAATTCGTAGCTTCCTTGGATTGGCCGGGTATTACAGGCGCTTCATTGAAGGGTTTTCTGGTATTGCTTCGGCTTTGACCAAATTGACCAGGAAAGACACTCAGTTCGTATGGTC
This sequence comes from Rosa persica, assembly GCA_025331145.1. Lineage (NCBI taxonomy): Eukaryota > Viridiplantae > Streptophyta > Magnoliopsida > Rosales > Rosaceae > Rosa > Rosa persica. Next base: position 9,461,974 of record WFKR01000004.1, read on the forward strand.
GGATGAGTGTGAGAAGGCTTTCATTGAGCTGAAGACTAGATTGACTACAGCTCCGGTGTTGACTATTCCTTCTAGTGGTGGTGGATTAGTCATTTATAGCGATGCATCTCATCAGGGTTTGGGGTGTTTGTTGATGCAGAATGGTAGTGTCGTTGCTTATGGTTCTAGACAGTTGAAGGTACATGAACGGAACTACCCTACTCATGATCTAGAGCTAGCAGCTGTGGTGTTTGCCTTGAAGATTTGGAGGCACTATCTTTATGGTGAGAAATTTGAACTCTTTTCTGATCACAAGAGTTTGAAGTATCTATTCTCCCAGAAGGAATTGAACATGAGGCAGAGGAGATGGATGGAGCTCATTAAGGACTATGATTTCCCCTTGGAGTATCATCCCGGAAAGGCGAATGTAGTGGCGGATGCTTTGAGTAGGAAACCGCGGGTAATCATGGCATCGATTATAGTGCGGGAGTGGCGCATGTTAGAAGCTGCATCTGAGTTCGACCTTATGCCCGCAAGAGCAGGACAGGGAATCTTTCTCGGTAGTATCACCTTACAGCCCACCTTGATCTCTAGGATCATTCAGGGTCAGACACTTGATGAGTTTGCTCAGGCGAGGATTTCTGAGATGTCTGTTGACCCAGATGTGGAGGGCCCTTCTGAGTGGATGATTGGGGCTGATGGAGGGTTGAGATTTCGAGGGAGATTGTATGTACCGAGTGTTGATAACCTCAAAGAGGAGATCATGCTGGAAGCACATAGGTCTCGATATACCATACATCCAGGAGGTACTAAAATGTATCTGGATCTACGAAGGCAGTTTTGGTGGTATGGTATGAAGAGGGATGTGGTGGAACACGTGTCGAAGTGTCTTACATGTCAACAGGTGAAGGCAGAGCATCAGAGACCAGCAGGAATGCTGAACCCCTTATCGATTCTTGTTTGGAAATGGGAAGATATCTCTATGGACTTTGTGACTGGATTGCCCAGATCCAGGCAAAGTTATGACTCGATTTGGGTGATTGTTGACCGGTTGACTAAATCAGCACACTTCCTTCCGGTGGCAAAAACGTACTCAGGTGATGCATTGTGTAAGTTATATGTGAACGAGATAGTGAGGCTTCATGTAGTGCCTGTGACGATTGTATCTGATCGTGATGCTCGTTTCACTTCAGAATTCTGGCGTAGGTTCCATAAGGCATTTGGTACGTCTCTTGCTATGAGCACTGCATTTCACCCACAAACAGATGGACAGACCGAGAGAGTGAATCAGGTGATGGAGGACATGCTCAGAGCTTGTGTTCTGGATTTTAAGGGTAGTTGGGCGGATCATCTGCCATTGGTAGAGTTTGCCTACAACAACAGCTATCACTCTAGTATTGGTATGGCTCCATATGAGGCTCTTTATGGTAGGCCATGTAGGACTCCTATCTGTTGGGCGGAAGCAGGGGATAAAGGGCTCATCAAACCTGAGATTGTACAGGAGACTACAGAGAAGGTCACTACTATTCAGGACAGAATCCGAACCGCTCAGAGACCGTTGGAGTTTGAGACAGGTGATCATGTGTTCTTGAAAGTCTCACCTATGAAAGGTGTGGTGAGATTTGGCAAGAAGGGGAAACTCGCACCGAGGTATGTTGGACCCTTTGAGATTCTAGAAAGGGTTGGTAATTTGGCATATCGTCTTGCTTTACCTGTTATCATGTCGGGTGTGCACAACGTCTTCCATGTGTCTCTGCTCAGGAAGTATGTTCGAGACGAGTCTCACGTGATTGACCACGGTACGATCGAAGTGAACCCGGATGTGACGTTTGTAGTTGAACCTGTTCGTATCTTGGATAGGTCTACAAAGAAACTTCGTAGGAAAGAGGTGGATCTCGTGAAGGTGTTGTGGAGTCATCATGATGAGGGTGATGCATCATGGGAGTTAGAATCTGACATGAGGACGAGGTATCCACAGCTTTTTGGGGAATTGGGTACTTGAATTTCGGGACGAAATTCCTTTAAGGGGGGTAGATTGTAATACCCGCAAATTTCATTTTTAGTTCGAGTAATTGTATCGAATGATTATTATGCGATTTCACGATTTATGTTCGATAATAATTCATTTTTACAATTATCGAATTTTCGAAACAATTATTTTTAACGAAAAGCTCGAAATACTCGGTTTGAGAAATCGACTTTTTCTACGTACGAAATTTGGAGAAACTGCCTTCATGAAAGTTGTAGAGCTCGTCGATACGAGTCCGTACACGTGTGGAACACGAAGATCAGATTTTTTCTGAATTAGTTATCGAATTTCGAAGTTTTCCGAAACATGTATATATAGAAAAATTTTGGAAACCCTAATTTTTTTCTACCGTTTCCTCTCTTCCTCTTCTTCTTCCTTTTTCTGGAAATTTCACTGTGCAGCTTTCTCTCTCAGCTCTCTCACCGTCTCTCTCGACCGAAAAGGAGAGAAAACTTCTCCTTAATTGTTCTCCCTCCGCAGACCACCTCTCGACCTCAAACCAAGTCCCAGGCGTTCGTCTCGAGCTGCTCTAGCTCCCGGAGGCAGTTTCACAAGGCGGTGTAGCCTGTGGCGGCGGCGGCACGGCCGAGCCGAAAACGACCATTTTCGGTTCGATCTCGATATCTCGAGCTACACTCCACCATTTCACTTGATTCTTGTCTCATTGAGCTCGCCTCAACTTCCTCTACAAGCACCAAGAAGGACCGGAATTGGGTCGAACGTTTTCACGTTCGTCGGAGCTCGACCCGAACGGATCGAAATACCGAAACTTTCGATCAAGATATCTCGAGCTATACACGATCGTTTCTTGTGATTCTTGGCTTGTTGAGTTCGCAAGGAAGTTCTGAACAAGTTTCCAGAAGGGATCAGGGCCTGAGGTTGCAGTTTTCACGTCGGTTTTCAAGCTCGCCGGTTTCTGTATTTTTTCCGGCCGCCGACTGTAAATCGGTAATTTCGATCCCTTCCCGTCATTTTTAGGTCTTGTGCTAGTTATGAAAGTTGCTCAGAATGATGAAACGAATGAGACAAGCTCGGCCCCGACACCATTGGCGGTGGTCGGTGGCGGCTCTGTCTCTAACTTTGTTATGATGATCATATGACTGTCCCAGAGGCTTTGTGTGGTCATGGGCGAAGATCCGACCGTTGGATCTTCGTATATGTGAAAAACGGTAATTAGGGGAGCGATTCGTGAGAAACCGCTCGTCGGATTTTAATGTAAATTAGAATCTGACCGTTAATTAGTAGTTAAATTATGTGTTGAAATTGTTGGCTACATTCGAATCACATTTGATTAGGTGATTGACGGATTTTATTTGAGTGGGCTATTCGGCGTTAATTATAAATTATAATTATATTGAAGACGCAGCTGGAGTTTCGAGGTGAGTAAAACTCACGTGGTTCATATTACGAACCGAGCATTTTAATTTATTTATTTTTGGTAATTGTGTGAAAAATATTTGCGGATTAAATATTTGTTTTAAAATTTCATGGACTTGAATCACCACAGTCCATAGGTAAGTAAAATGAATTTTAACTATACAAATGAATTTCCTAATTTTCTTGTGTGAACTATAGATGGTATTAGTGGTCATTCCTGAGTGGATGATTACGTATATATATATTTACGTGGAAAATATATATTGATGAGTGGATTGTTGATTGATGATATGATTGAGTTGAATTGATGAGTTGATTTTATTACAATTGTATAATTCCATAATAATATGATGTATCTTGGTTGGGATGATTTCAGTATGTGATATTATATGTTGTGTTCATTTATGGGTTTAGGGTCGATGTAATGACCGGTGTGGATAATCGGACGCTCTAATCCTAGTGTGGATGATGGGATACGATTGGTTGAGTATGTGGAATTATTGGACGTTCTAAATATGTATATAGGTATACATATTGATGAAATACAATAATTGATAAATATGTCGGATGCCATAACCTAGGCCAGGTGACGGGCTACGATTCAGTTAGAGCTCTAGTCTGTCAAGTACCGTATTTTTATGAATACGATTATGAGAGTTGTGGAGAAAGTTGTGAGTTGGGTTGTCTTGATATATTGAGTTGGTGTTGATTGAGATTGTTATTATTTGCATATGTGGAAATTATTGAGTGTTGCTGTGTGTGGGAATAAATGAGATTAAATTAAGTAACAGCTCCTTCTTTTACTCATACGAGCTTTCATAAGCTTATCGGGTTTTGTGTTGTTACAATCCCGGTACACTATTCAATGGTGTAGCGGATATTCCTGCAGGTCAGGATAACTAGGGAGGTGACCGAGCTGCTTAGGTGTTACAGCAGTTTTGTTATTTATTTAGTTGTGAGGTGTGTGTATGCTCATTTAGAGCTTTACATTACAGTTTGGATTTGAGTTGTAATAATTAACCTAGACTAAATTCGGTTTGATTTTATTTCGTGTGGTGAGTATGTTAAGAAAAGAAAAATTTTCAGGATGATTATTTTGAGTTGTAGTATTTTCATGTTTCGGATTTTGAATTGTTATTCTAAAATTAGGCCCGTGACAGGTACCTTCTACTCCCGTGCCTGCCTGACCGATGGCAAAGACTCTAGCATGAGCAGGTGGTAGCTGCCTCTGCTGGTTACCCTGCACTCTACCCTGATTTCGAGGACACTCTCTAGCCTGATGCCCTGCCTGTCCACAGCTGTAGCGTATCCTACCCCGTGGCTTCATGCACGCACGAGAGATGTGGCCCGGCTCGCCACAGTTAAAGCACTTCATCGGAGCTGCTGGTGCTATCTGCCTGATAGGCATAGCCTGAACAGGAGGAACTACTGCTGCCCTGGCTGGAACCTGATGCTGAAACCGAGTTCTCTGTCTCTTCCAGAACCCTCCCCTGAAGTCTCTAGCTCTACTGCTTCCTGCTATGGCCTTTCCCTTGCCCTGGAAGTCTCTCTCAGCAGACTCCTTCTCTCTACGAATCAGGTTCTGCTGCTCAATGATCTGTGCCTTAGCCAAGATCTCTCTCTTGGTCTTCAGCTCCAAGATGGCTACATCACGCTCAATCGAAGGACTCAACCCTCTCTGAAACTTCTTGGCCAAGTCCTCATCCTCCATCTGCCTCACATACTTGTACAGTCTGGAGAACTCCGCATCATACTCAATTACGGTCATCTTCCCCTATAAAAGTGCAAGGAACTCTCGCTCCAACCTCTCCTTCACTGCTGGTGGAAAGTACTTCTCCCTGAACAGCCTCTCAAAGCCGTCCCATGTCAAGGTAGACACCTCAATGCTCCTCTGAGTGACGTTCCACCACACCCTAGCCTCATCCTTCAGCATGGATCGAAATAGGTCTGCAAATCCTCTACCCAACGATCCGCCACCATATAATCAGTGCCTCCTCTAAACTTGGTTGCTCCCAAGCGAGTAATTTCCCTTGCTAGCATCAGCAAGTGAGCAGGATTATCAACCACAGCCACAGGAGGAATAGGCTGATCCTCATAAGGTGCATCTTCCTCCGACTCGAATACTTCTTCGACTGGATGGGCCCTACCCCTTCCTCGGCCTCTACCCCTGCCACGAGGTCTACCTCTACCCCGACCTCTGGCTTCGTTTCCCTCAATCTCTATTACCTAATAAGCATGATATACTTGATTAATACACGCATAACACTTAAACAAGGCATAAGTCAAACGCAAGTCCATATTAACAAAGTATTGATCATACAAGACAACGCCAAACGTACTTAAGACATGCTAACGTTCCTAGCCAACCTAACGCTTTCACATACCCAATGACATTGTCAATACCAAAGAGCACACGATGGGGATCCGCTGCAGACGAGCCATCACTCGGTAAGTATTGACATATCACCAAATATGTACCTTACGCTCTGATACCAAACTGTCACGCCCCGAATTTTAGAATAACAATTCAAAATCCGAAACATGAAAATAATACGAACTCAAAATAATCATCCTGAAAATTTCTTTTCATAACACCCTCACCACACGAAATAAAATCAAACCGAATTTAGTCTCGGTTAATTATTACAACTCAAATCCAAAATGAAATGTAAAGCTCTAAATGAGCACACATACCTCACAACTAAATGAAATAACAAAAACTGCTGTAACACCTAAGCAGCTCGGTCACCTCCCTGGTTATCCTGACCTGCAGGAATATCGGCTACACCAATTGAATAGTGTACCGGGATAGCAACAACACAAAACCCGGTAAGCTTATGAAAGCTCGTATGAGTAAAAGGAAAGAACTATTGCTTAATTCAATTCATAATTATTCCCACACACAACAACACTAAACAATTTCCACATTCACAAGTACTAACAATCTCAATCAACACCAATTCAATACATCAAGATAAACCACAACACACATCTTTCTACACAACTCCCAACATCGTATTTATAAAAATACGGTACTTGACAGACTAGAGCTCTAACTGAATCGTAGCCCGTCACCTGGCCTAGGTTATGGCATCCGACATATTTATCATTATCGTATTTCATCAATATGTATACCTATATACATATTTAGAACGTCCAATAATTCCACATACTCAACCAATCGTATCCCATCATCCACCCAGGAATAGAGCGTCCGATTACCCCACACCGGTCACTACGTCGACCCTAAACCCATAAATGAGTACAACATATAATATCACATACTGAAATCAACCCAACCAAGATACACCATATTATTATGGAATTACACAATTGAAATATAATCAATTCATCAATTCAGTCAATCATATCTTCACTCAACAATATATATTTTCCACGTAAATATATATATACGTAATCATCCACTCAGGAATGACTACTAATACCATCTATAGTTCACACAAGAAAATCATGAAATTCATTTGTATAATTAAAATTCATTTTACATACCTATGGACCGTGGTGATTCAAGTCCATGAAATTTTAAAACAAATATTTAATCCGTAAATATTTTTCACACAATTACCATAAATAAATAAATTAAAACGCTCGGTTCGTAATATGAACCATGTGAGTTTTACTCACCTCGAAATTCCCGCTGCGTCTTCAATATAATTATAATTATAATTAACGCCGAAATAGCCCACTCAATTAAAATCCGTCAATCACCTAACCAAATATGATTCGAATTTAGCCAACAATTTCAACACATAAATTAGCAACCATTTAACGGCCGGATTCTAATTTACATTAAAATCCGACGAGCGGTTTCTCACGAATCGCTCCCCTAATTACCGTTTTGCACATGTACGAAGATCCAACGGTCGGATCTTTGCCCATGACCACACAAAGCCTCTGGGACAGTGATATGATCATCATAACAAATTTACAAGTTCATCCGACTGTCCTAATTTCACAGATCAAAAATCTAACGATCGAAATCGATCGAAATCACAAAATTCATAACTAATTCATACGATATCCGAAAAATACGTATAATACGCTGAAATGATCGTATCGAAACATAGAATCATAAAATGGACAGAAACCAAATTTTCGACCTCCGGAGGTGGCCGGAAAGGGCCGCCGGAGTTAGGGACAGAGCCACCACCAACCACCCCCAATGGTGTCAGGGCCGAGCTTTTCCCCTTTGTTTCATCATTCTGAGCAACTTTCATAACTAACACAAGACCAAAAAATGACAGGAAGGGATCGAAAAGTACCAATTACAGTCGATGGCTGGAAAAATTCCAGAAACCGCCGAGCTTGAAAACTGATGTGAAAACTGCAACCTCAGGCCCCGATCCCTTCTGGAAACTTGTTCAGAACTTCCTTGCGAACTCAACAAGCCAAGAATCACAAGAAACGATCGTGTATAGCTCGAGATATCTTGATCGAAAGCTTGGTTGTTTCGATCCGTTCGGGTCGAGCTCCGACGAACGTGAAAACGTTCGACCCAGTCCCGGTCCTTCTTGGTGCTTGTAGAGGAAGTTGAGGCGAGCTCAATGAGCCAAGAATCAATTGAAATGGTGGTGTGTAGCTCGAGATATCAAGATCGAACCGAAAAGGGTGGTTTTCGGTTCGGGCAGTGCCGCCGCAGCTACAGGCCGCGCCGCCTTGTAAAACTGCTTCTGGAAGCTTCAGGAGGTTGAGTCGATGTAGAGGAACGAGTGTCACTTGGTTTGGTGGTCGAAAACGCAAGGAACTAGTTTTGGTTCGTTTTCGGGTCCAATTGTTTCGAGCTGTTTCGCCGGCGGTGGAAGCGACGCCATCCAGGAGGTAGAGCAGCTCGAGACGAATGCCTGGGACTTGGTTTGAGGTCGAGAGGTGGCCTATGGAGGGAGAACGATTAAGGTGAACTTTGCTCTCTTTTTCGGTCGATTTTGGTCGAAGGATGGAGGTAGGGGATGATGAACAGTGTTTTCTGAAAATGTAAGGAGGCCGGACAAAAATAGAAGGGTTCTGAAAAATTAGCTAGGGTTTTTTCCTATTTATACAAGTTTCAGAAAAACTTCTAAATTCGATAACTAATTCAGAAAAAATCCGATCTTCGTGTTCCGCACGTGTACGGATTCGTATCGACGAGCTCTACAACTTTCATGAAGGAAGTTTCTCCACATTTTGTACGTAGAAAAAGTCGATTACTCAAATCGAGCATTTCGATCTTTTCGTTAAAAATAATCGTTTCGAAACTTCGATAATTGTAAAAATGAATTATGATCGAACATTAATCGTGAAATCGCATAATAATCGTTCAATACAATTACTCGAATTTAAAATGATAATTGCGGGTATTACAATCATTTCTTGTGTAACGCCCCAAACTGCACATCACCAGCTTAAGCACGTTACAGTGCCGCGAGTCTCTAAAACATAAACCGAACTCTCGATTTACATTCTAGAGAACTGCTAGGCATTTTGTTTGAAAAACATTCTGTATAAACACAGCGGAAGCCACAAATATTTTTGAGATGAAAATCATTGAGTTGCTAAAATTTATTTCATTCGTCCAGAACTTGGATAAAGGCTCTCACGAGGTATGGATTTCAATGAAAGAGAATTCAACTGAATTTAACATGAGGCTAGATAACAACAAGCTCCAAAACACGAAGTTCGAGAAAGAGAATTTAAAATAAAATCCAAACGATGATTTACCGAGCTTTCGCACACCCAGCTCTGCTTGCTACTGTCCCGTCACCAGTGCACAGTACCTGCATTCATACTGTTGTAGGGGTGAGTTTTCGTCCTCGCTGCTCAATAAGAACTCTAACTCGACTTGGCTTGAAACCGATAAATAGATTTTGGAGCTCCAGTATGAAAACATGCTTAAACCATAAAGAAAAGAACTTAACTTATATTAATAAGTCAATCGAATTACATCATTGTCTTTTTCACAAGAGAGAATCTAATCCAAAAACTAGTTAATGCAAAACAATGGTAGTCGTCTAATTTCTTTCAGTAACTCCAAAGCAAATGTGACCAGGTAGGTAGAGAGATGTCGGTGGAGCAAGGCTCACTGAAGTATCACTTATCTCAAAAGAACCTTCCTAGACATCAGACGTACTTTGGGTTTGCCTAGTTTGAAGAAAGACTAAACCATTGACATTTACTACAAAAATAATATGGCAATTGCCTACATCTCTTGGAAAATAAAAAGACTTAATCAAAATTACCAGTCTCTGGATCTTGGCTTTTGAAGTCTTCCACCCTCAGATCGAGATCGCTATCTTGATCTTCTTGTTCCATGTAATGTGCTTCCCTTGCTTCACGATACATCTTGTATGCGTTTGCAACATTCTTGGGATGCTTTACACGCCCTTGCCTAATGTTCGGGTAGTCCACACCTAAGACAAACATCTTTATGGTCAGGTTCACTTGATCGAGGCGCTTTAGGAGTGCGTTAGGGATGAATTCTCTCTTTGGTGGCGTCACCACCATAGTCGGAGGTTTGGCCTCTCTCTCCTTTCACATGTTAACCTCCACGGTTCCGTGCACGCCTATCTTGGCGGTTTCCTTCCTCTTTGGGGTGAGAATATGGACCAGAACGTCCATAATTATCCCTTTCCTTAGGGTTTCGCTCCTTGCGCCCTCCCTTAGGGGCGCGACTATAACTAGACTTCGGAATTGGCTTGGCTTCCACGGGTCTAGAGTTATAGTTCTTCACAAGTATGTTGTTGTGCTTTTCAGCTACGTTCATGGCTCCAATAAGCTCATGAAATCTTGTGATGCGTCCGACATTGACATCAATCTGATAGTTCTTAGCTATCATCAATGCAGAGACGGGGAAGATAGAGAGAGTCTTCTCGATCAACATCGTATCAGTGATTTTCTGCCCATAGAATTCCATTAAAGACTTAATATGAAGTGCTTCCGAATTGTAGTCAAGTACATACTTGAAATCACAAAAGCGGAGGCTATGTCATCTCACTTCTAAATCAAGAAGCAGGGAGTCACGAACGTTGCCAAAAAGCTGCTCGAGTTCTACCCATAGTTTTCTTAGGTCTTCCTTATTGAGGTACTCATTCTGGAGTGCGTCATTCATGTATCTGGTCATGAGAATTATGGCTTTACCTTCATTCGCCTCTCTCGTAGCTCTATTTGCTTCAAAAGCGGTAGCTTGTTGAGGAGTAAACACGTTCTAACTTGGCTCTTGGATTGTACTCAGCATCCCATTAGCCTTAAGATGTTGCCGCACATCACGAACCCACTTGTGGTATCCTGCGCCTGTTGTCTCTAGTGGAGCGAAGCTCAACTTATTCAGGTTACTCATCCTGAAAAACAAAAAGAAAATAGGGTTAGTTTCGGAGAAAAAAAAGCTGCCACGAAAACAATAAAAGCATCTGAGCGTAGTCGCTTTCAAGAAATTACGAATTTCCTAGCATCGTCGGTTCCAAGAAATTCGATTCCAAGAGGGGTTGGATTAGATCGAAACAATGATGTTTGTGGTCGATTGTTTCTTCTCAACAAACTCTAAGTTTGGAGGACTCTACAAGCTCCAAGCTTGGAGTGAGCACGAACCCCCACAGTTCGGTTTAATTAGGTCTCCCCTATGATGAAGAAAGGGAGGGTAGAAGAAGAGAGTTTGCAAGTCCCCGAGAAAAAGAATAAAAACTTCAAAAACATGAACTTTTAGTAAAAAGTACCTCAAAATAGGTCGCCGGAAAATTTGCCAAGAAAAAGTCACCGGAGCTGACGTGGTAGGAACTGCTGGCTTTCTTCTTTCTTTCTTCTTCTTTTCTTCTCTCTGCCAGTTCAAGGTGCAGCAGTAGTTAGGTGGCCGGTTCATGTGCTTTTAGGCCGGTTCCGGGGAAAATTTTTCCCATTCTCGGATTATGGGGTTGAAACGCCGACGGTGGTGAAAGATGACAGTAAAAGTTGGACTATAAAGGTGTGAACCGGGCAGGGAAGCTCTTGTTTCTTCTTGTGCCCGGTTCGGTGGTTTTATGGCCTGTTCTGGGGGTGGCGCCGCTAGTTCTGGACTCCTGGGATTTGGGCTTCAAGGTGTGCGGCGAAGGTTTCTGGGATTTGAAGGCTATGAATTTAGGGTTTTAGGGTAAGAGCTTCATGCTGATAACGTGTTTTAGAGAATCAGAAATTGAGAGAGAAAAATGTTGTGTTTTCATTGATAATAGAGGCCTATTTATATAGAGGATTACAAGACATAGTATCAAAGTTGTACATGGAAAGTAATCGTACATTGATTGGATATCTCCTCAGATTCTCCGAGATTATCTGTAATACAAAACTCTATTACCACTAGAACAAGTAACCTAGTGTTTGGGTTAGACACAATCTGGATTTACTTAACCATTTATAAATTTTTTCTTTTCATTTCATTTTTTTAACATAATTTTTCATTGTTTTTTGAAATAGAAGTAGAATTCATTAAATCAATTGCAAAATGGTTGTAGTCTACCAAAACTTACATAAGAAATCTGGCAAAAATCTGGAGTAACCTACCTAAGCTAAAGCAAACCATTACAGATCACTGGGACGCTCACATTTAAGCGAGCCTACTTCACCTCCTACGGAAAAGAAATCATTCAACTAGCGTCCACTTACCAATCATGCAATTGTGGTACAAGCAAGACACTAGAAACATCATAGAAGACTCATAGAAGTTAATCCAACCTCACATAAACTCAATACCCTGATAAAATATTACAGCCCAAAAACAGGCCCAACTAGGCTTGACCTGAGCCCAAACCCGTGAACCTAAGCCCAAGTCAGATCTTGACTAGCAGGAGGGCTCCCCTGCATCTCCACCACCAGCATGGTTTTCGGCGACCTGCCTATCCATCCCATAAGCTGCCAAATGAAATAGCCGCCGATCAACAATGCCACCACCAGATCAACCTGCAGCACCAGATTGCTCCCTCTCCAATCCGGCAACACCCCTTGTCGCCGACGAAAAACGACCGGCACTGATCCTTCAAATACCTCCTCGCCCGCTTCTCGACGGCTCCAACCGGCAAATTGCCTCCTCGCTCGAGATCTGAACCAAGCCAGAGAACCTGTCCTCGACCACGAAGGCTTTTCCTCGACCAATTCTGAGAAGAAGAGTCCCAACTACACCGTCGCTAGACATGACGAGGGAGTCTGCCGCCACCGCTATACTCAGAAACCCTAGGTTTGTGCTATTTATATCATAACGTTGTCGAAATGAAAACAATAACAAAAAAAAATTTGAGGTAACAAATTCAGTTTATTATATATATATATATATATATATTGTGGAAAAAAAAAACAAAAGAAATAAAAAATAAAAAAGCAAACAGGAATGGGGTGGCTGTAACCTGAGCTGCCCTTCCCCAATACCGTGTACCTTCAACCAGTGCACCTACATTGGAAGTTGTTTTTTATGGTCCTCAGTCTAATTTAAGTCATTCATCTAAGTATTTTTATAATTCATTCTTCTTCGACCTCCTCCAGAACCTGTGAAATCTTAATTCAATCCATCTGTTCGCCCATCAAATTTGATCGAAATTTAATTCCTAAGCCCATATATTCTAAATCAAACACGATCTGGCTTTAACCTCGACTTCTTGGCCGAGTCCTTGCACGGGTTCTTCTTGATTCCGGCGACGGCGAGCGACGGGGACTGGGGGATGAAGGATTGCGATGGACTGGGAGTTTTTGAACTAGATTTACCATGGTCTCTGTTAAAACTGATTTTACCGAGTTTGTGAAATTTACTGGAATGCCCTCCGTTAACGACGTCTGTGGCGCTGGTTTTGCGCCGGCGTATTCCAGAACTCTCCAGCAGTAAAAAGAACAAGAGAAAATTGGAAGCTTTGAACTGGCGTAACAAAACATAACTTGAGAAATAAAGCACATGGCAATACTGGCATATGAAATAAAGCAGTTTGCAGGTTTTAAAAGAAGAAAATTACAGTGTGGCCACACGCGTATGTTTTGTTGCTTATGAGGCTCTTGAAACCAAGAAATGAACAGCGTGGTTCCCGTGTCGATTTATTACTCTGTAACGTGGATATCACTCCGTGCTATTATTCTTTTAACTTTAAGTTCTGGGGACTCGAGTTTGTGTTCCCACAATGTATCATCATCCTCGTTGTTTTGATAGTCTAAGCACAAGGTTGCAATAAAATAGCATGAAAAATATGCAATTGGCCAAGCTTGCTCTGTACATAAAAGCAAATAACAATCTTGGCGCGCACAAAGAAGTGGTGGAGTTCCCTCCTCATGTCAGACATGTAGTCAAAGTTGGACAATATGCCTCGGAGAAAGGGAAAGAAAATATTCCAGTTCCCTCCTCATCTATGACTATTGTTTGCAGGTGTATCCCTTTGTAATAATTTGTCTAGAAGGAGCTGGAGTACAGAAAGACGGATGATATATGTATTCCTAAATCTCCGGCTCTAGAGCCTCCGCCACTAATTCTAGTGATGCGTTGAAACTTCACGTTAATTATTTTTCTTTTTTCTCCGTTCACAACAAAAACTTCAGTTTTTAGTTTCATATAATGGCGGATGTTTCAGTTTTATGCCAAATATTAGGAAATTTTCTTAGATACCCGGATGTTTGGCATGCACCTATTTTGTTAAATATTTTGGATCATTAGATATTAAAATTTGGTAACCTGTTTAGCCCTTAGTAAATTATTGTTTGATTATCAATTTTTTTTTTTTTTTTAGTCAAGCCCGAGGGTGAAATAATATATTCATTACAAGCCAGAATAGACCGTTATATACCTTTTCGGCTATCATTTCACTATCATTTAAAGACATATGCAGACAAGAAAATAATGGTAGTACCCACAGTGGTACATAGAAATAGACATACTCATTATACAATCAAATACATAGAGGTAGCGGTGTCACGCCCCGAATTTTATGAATAACTATTCATAAATCCGAAACATGAAAATTTTTCTTTTCTTAACACACTCACCACACGAAATAAAATCAAACCGACTTAGTCTCGGTTAATTATTACAACATAAATCCAAAATGTAATGTAAAGCTCTAAATGAGCATACACACACACCTCACAACTAAATAAATAACAAACAGCTGTAACACCTAAGCGGCTCGGTCACCTCCCTGGTTATCCTGACCTGCAGGAATATCCGCTACACCATTGAATAGTGTACCGGGATTGCAACAACACAAAACCCGGTAAGCTTATGAAAGCTTGTATGAGTAAAAGAAGGAACTGTTACTTAATTTAAACTCTTTTATTCCCACACACAGCAACACTCAAATATTTCCACATATACACATAATAACAATCTCAATCAACACCAATTCAATATAACAAGACAACTCCAATCACTACTTTCCCCACGACTCTCTTCATCGTATTTATAAAAATACGGTACTTGACAGACTAGAGCTCTAACTGAATCGTAGCCCGTCACCTGGCCTAGGTTATGGCATCCGACATATTTATCAATTATTGTATTTCATCAATATGCATACCTATATACATATTTAGAACGTCCAATAATTTCACATACTCAACCAATCGTATCCCATCATCCACACTAGGATTAGAGCGTCCGATTACCCATACCCGTCATTACCTTGACCCTAAACTCATAAATGAACCCAATATATAATATCACATTCTGAAATAAAACACACCAAGATATATCATATTATTATGGGATTACACGATTGTAATATAATCAACTCCATCATAGCATCAATCAAACAATCCACTCATCAATATATATTTTCCACGTAAATATATATATACGTAATCATCCACTCAGGAATGACCACTAATACCATCTATAGTTCACACAAGAAAATTATGAAATTCATTTGTATAGTTAAAATTCATTTTACCTACCTATGGACTGTGGTAATTCAAGTCCATGAAATTTTAAAACAAATATTTAATCCGCAAATATTTTTCACACAATTACCAAAAATAAATAAATTAAAATGCTCGGTTCGTAATATGAACCACGTGAGTTTTACTCACCTCGAACTCCTGCTGCGTCTTCTATATATATATAACTCACAAAAATCCAATGCTCGTCAACTCAAGCCGTCAAGTACCTAATCAAGTACGGTCTTCACTTAGCAACGAAGCATGAAATAAACCTAAATGATGATCCAACGGTCGGATTTCTAAAATAAAGATAATCCAACGGTTAGATCCTCACGGATTACCCATGGAAACATCCTATCAAAATTATACGAAAATCCGATGAACGGATCTTCCTTAATAGCTTCCCGAATCACTATTTTATAATTATACGATGATCCAAAAGTCGGATCTTCGCCCGTGACCACACAAAGTCATCGGGACAGTCATATGAACATCATATTAAAATTTGAAGTAAAACCGATGGTCTGATCTTCGTAAATCTCAAACCGAAGGTAAATTGTAAAACCGTAAATAGTAACGTTAAAACAGAAATTGACTATTTATCAACTTTTTCTAACATGACCAAGTTATATCTCAAAACGCTCGTATGGATGCATAGATCATCGTCCAGATAATAAAAACTCAAAATTCGGTCCGACGCGCCGCCACACGCGGCGGTCAGACGGTGGTCAACGCGGCGGTCAACACCGGTCAACCACCTCCGATGCAAAAGTCGTCAACTACAAACTTCTTCAAAATGAAATTTTGAACAACTTTAATACCTGACTTTTTCGGAGATGAGGTCTGGATCGTCCTAGATCGGGCTTTGAAGTTGGATTAATCTCGGCCCTCTGATCAGTCTCCAGATCGAATCAGGGACGTCGAAATCTTCAACTCTTGATCTACCACTCTACGCTCAAAATCGTGATGCAAGCTATATATGGGGATGATCAGAAGGAAGAGCACGTCACGAAAATGGGGACGATCGGCCCGTGCACCACCGGAAAAGAGGTTTTCCGGCCGGGTCGGGTTTTCACTTCGGGAGGAGGCTTCGATCCACGTCTGGAGGCAGCGGCGGGGCGCGTCGATGGCGGGGATCGCCCAGGCGCGAGGTGGCGACGCGGGAGAAGGCCGGGTCCGGCGGCGGCGAGGTCGGGAGGCCCGACTTCCAGTCGGGTCGGGTCACCGGGTCGGAAGGCACAGTGACCAGACCGAGAGAGAGAGACGGGGGACTGATGTGCAATAATGGAATTTTTTCGTCCTTCACAACAAACTCAGATTTTTCCACTATTTATAGAAAAATTTCGATTTTCAAATATTCATAACTTATTCATACGAACTCCGAATAATACGTTCCACATATGCACGGACTCGTATCGACGAGCTCTACAACTTTCATGAAGGAAGTTTTCCCAAATTTTGAACGTATAAAAAGTCGATTTTCACGACCCCCTAAATAACGTTCGTTTTTGAAAATAAAATCATTCGGAACCAATTTTCTCAACCCAC
Organism: Rosa persica; assembly: GCA_025331145.1. Taxonomy (NCBI): domain Eukaryota; kingdom Viridiplantae; phylum Streptophyta; class Magnoliopsida; order Rosales; family Rosaceae; genus Rosa; species Rosa persica. The sequence goes on from WFKR01000004.1 coordinate 9,478,769, forward strand.
GACAATCCAAATAATCCCAAATATCACAGTTCAATTTATATAACAATTATTGAATTACATAAATTTATTGTATGAAAATCTGGGTCTTCACAGTCTACCCTCCTTAAAAGAATTTCGTCCCGAAATTCAAGCATGTTCGTCCACAAAAAGCTGAGGATATCTCTTCCTCATGTCAGACTCCAATTCCCATGACGCATCACCCTCATCATGATGACTCCACAACACCTTCACAAGGTCAACCTCTTTCCTACGAAGTTTCTTTGTAGACCTATCCAAGATACGAACAGGTTCAACTACAAACGTCACATCCGAGTTCACTTCGATCGTACCGTGATCAATCACGTGAGACTCGTCTCGTACATACTTCCTGAGCAGAGACACATGGAAGACACTGTGCACACCCGACATGCTAACAGGTAAAGCAAGACGATATGCCAAGTTACCAACCCTTTCTAGAATCTCAAAGGGTCCGACATACCTCGGTGCGAGTTTCCCCTTCTTGCCAAATCTCACCACACCTTTCATAGGTGAGACTTTCAAGAACACATGATCACCTGTCTCAAACTCCAACGGTCTCCTCTTCAAGTCGGCATAACTCTTCTGTCTACTCTGAGCGGTTCTGATTCTGTCCCGAATAGTAGTGACCTTCTCTGTAGTCTCCTGTACAATCTCAGGTCCGATGAGCCCTTTATCCCCTGCTTCCGCCCAACAGATAGGAGTCCTACATGGCCTACCATAAAGAGCCTCATATGGAGCCATACCGATACTAGAGTGATAACTGTTGTTGTAGGCAAACTCTACCAATGGCAGATGATCCGCCCAACTACCCTTAAAATCCAGAACACAAGCTCTGAGCATGTCCTCCATCACCTGATTCACTCTCTCGGTCTGTCCATCTGTTTGTGGGTGAAATGCAGTGCTCATAGCAAGAGACGTACCAAATGCCTTGTGGAACCTACGCCAGAATTCTGATGTGAAACGAGCATCACGATCCGATACAATCGTCACAGGCACTCCATGAAGCCTCACTATCTCGTTCACATATATCTTACACAATGCATCACCTGAGTATGTTTTTGCCACCGGAAGGAAGTGTGCTGATTTGGTCAACCGGTCAACAATCACCCAAATCGAGTCATAACTTTGCCTGGATCTGGGCAATCCAGTTACAAAGTCCATAGAGATATCTTCCCATTTCCATACAGGAATCGATAAGGGGTTCAGCATTCCTGCTGGTCTCTGATGCTCTGCCTTCACCTGTTGACAGGTAAGACATTTCGACACGTGTTCCGCCACATCCCTCTTCATACCATACCACCAAAACTGCCTCCGTAGATCCATATACATTTTAGTACCTCCTGGATGTATAGTATATCGAGACCTATGTGCTTCCCGCATGATCTCCTCCCTGAGGTTATCAACACTTGGTACATACAATCTCCCTCGAAATCTCAACCCTCCATCAGCCCCAATCAACCACTCAGAAGGACCCTCCACATCCGAGTCAGCAGTCATCTCAGCAATCCTCGCCTGAGCAAACTCATCAAGTGTCTGACCCTGAATGATCCTGGAGATCAAGGTGGGCTGTAAGGTGATACTACCGAGAAAGATTCCCTGACCTGCTCCTGCGGGCATAAGGTCAAACTCAGATGCAGCTTCTAGCATACGCCACTCCTGCACCATAATCGATGCCATGATTACCCGCGGTTTCCTACTCAAAGCATCCGCCACTACATTCGCCTTTCCGGGATGATACTCCAAGGTGAAATCATAGTCCTTAATGAGCTCCATCCATCTCCTCTGCCTCATGTTCAACTCCTTCTGGGAGAATAGATACTTCAAACTCTTGTGATCAGAAAAGAGTTCAAATTTCTCACCATAAAGATAGTGTCTCCAAATCTTCAAAGCAAACACCACAGCTGCTAGCTCTAGATCATGAGTAGGGTAATTCCGCTCATGTACCTTCAACTGTCTAGAACCATAAGCAACAACACTACCATTCTGCATTAACACACACCCCAAACCCTGATGAGATGCATCACTGTAAATGACTAATCCACCACCACTAGTAGGAATAGTCAACACCGGAGCTGTAGTCAATCTAGTCTTCAGCTCAATGAAAGCCTTCTCACACTCATCCGACCATACGAACTGAGTGTCCTTCCTGGTCAATTTGGTCAAAGCCGAAGCAATACCAGAAAATCCTTCAATGAAGCGCCTGTAATAACCGGCCAATCCAAGGAAGCTACGGATTTCTGTAACCGTAGTAGGGCGACTCCAACTCATCACTGCTTCAACCTTCGAAGGATCCACAGAAACTCCATCCTTCGAGACCACATGACCAAGGAACTTGACTTCACTCTGCCAGAAGTCGCATTTCTCGAACTTGGCAAATAGTTTCTGCTCCCTCAATGTCTGCAGCACTATCCGCAGATGTCTCTCATGCTCCGCTGACGACCTTGAATATATCAATATGTCATCAACGAACACTACCACGAACTGATCCAAGTAAGGACTGAACGTACGGTTCATCAAATCCATAAATGCTGCGGGGGCATTCGTGAGACCAAAAGGCATGACAAGAAACTCAAAATGTCCATACCTGGTCCTGAACGCCGTCTTTGGAATATCTTCCTCCTTCACCCTCAACTGGTGATATCCAGACCTCAAGTCAATCTTCGAGAACACAGTAGCTTCTCTAAGCTGATCAAACAAGTCATCAATCCGAGGTAAAGGGTACCTATTCTTGATGGTCACCTTGTTCAACTGTCGATAATCCACACATAGACGAAGTGAACTATCCTTCTTCCTCACAAACAACACTGGTGCACCCCAAGGAGACACACTTGCCTGAATGAACCCTTGTGCAAGTAAGCCCTCAATCTGCACCTTCAACTCCTGGAGTTCAGCTGGAGCCATTCGATAGGGTGCTTTCGACACAGGTGAAGTACCTGGTATCACATCAATAGAGAAGTCCATTACCCTTTTCGGGGGTAACCCAGGGATCTCCTGAAACACGTCTTCATACTCTGAAACTACAGGAATCCCTGTAATCTTCGAAGTACTACTCCCTGATTCAATATGGGCCAGAATTCCTATCCTCATGGTGATGTCAGACTTCAGGCAACGGTAATGAAACACCGGTTGTCCCGGAACATGGAAGGACACAATCATCCTAAAGCAATCAATAACAGCATGGTTCGGGCTCAACCAATCCATACCCAAAATCACATCATACGTGTGATCCGGAATCACAATCAAAGATGCAGAGAACTCTCTGCCACCAATCCCAATAGGGCAATCATCACAAAGCATGGTAAGCTCAAGAGACACACCGAGAGGTGATGTAACACACAATGATCTAATCAGAGGCATAGCAATCAAACCCAAAACATCCACAACCGAACTAGATATGAAAGAGTGTGAGGCTCCCGTATCAAATAGTACTCTAGCAAGAAAGTGATAAACAGATAAGGTACCTTCCACTCCCGTGCCTGCCTGACCAACGGCAAAGACTCTAGCATGAGCAGGTGGTAGTTGCCTCTGCTGGTTACCCTGCACTCTACCCTGATTTCGAGGGCACTCTCTAGCCTGATGCCCTGCCTGTCCACAACTGTAGCATAACCTACCCCGTGGCTTCGTGCACGCACGAGAGATGTGGCCCGGCTCGCCACAGTTAAAGCACTTCACTGAAGCTGCTGGTGCTATCTGCCTGATAGGCATAGCCTGCACAGGAGGAGCTACTGCTGCCCTAGCTGGAGTCTGATGCTGAAACTGAGTTCTCTGTCTCTTCCAGAACCCACCCCTGAAGTCTCTAGCTCTACTGCTCCCTGCTATGGCCTTTCCCTTGCCCTGGAAGTCTCTCTCAGCAGACTCCTTCTCTCTACGAATCAGGTTCTGCTGCTCAATGATCTGTGCCTTAGCCAAGATCTCTCTCTTGGTCTTCAGCTCCAAGATAGCTACATCACGCTCAATCGAAGGGCTCAACCCTCTCTGAAACTTCTTGGCCAAGTCCTCATCCTCCATCTGCCTCACATACTTGTACAATCTGGAGAACTCTGCATCATACTCAATGACTGTCATCTTCCCCTGTACAAGTGCAAGGAACTCTCTCTCCAACCTCTCCTTCACTGCTGGTGGAAAGTACTTCTCTCTGAACAGCCTCTCAAAGCCGTCCCATGTCAAGGTAGACACCTCAATGCTCCTCTGAGTGACGTTCCACCACACTCTAGCCTCATCCTTCAGCATGAAAGCGGCTAGCTTCCTCTTGTCGGTCTCAGTGCAATCAAGCAGATCGAAATAAGTCTGCAAATCCTCTATCCAGCGATCCGCCACCATATAATCTGTGCCTCCTCCAAACTTGGTTGCTCCCAAGCGAGTAATTTCCCTTGCTAGCATCAGCAAGCGAGCAGGATTATCAATCACAGCCACAGGAGGAATAGGCTGATCCTCATAAGGTGCATCTTCCTCCGACTCGAATACTTCTTCAACTGGAGGGGCCCTACCCCTTCCTCGGCCTCTACCCCTGCCACGAGGTCTACCTCTACCCCGACCTCTGGCTTCGTTTCCCTCAATCTCCATTACCTAATAAGCATGATATACTTGATTAATACACGCATAACACTTAAACAAAACATAAGTCAAATGCAAGTCCATATTAACCAAGTATTGATCATACATAACGATGCTTAAATTTCCTAAAAATACTAACGTTCCTAGCCAACCTAACGCACTCACATACCCAATGACATTGTCAATACCGAAGAGCACACGATGGGGATCCGCTGCAGACGGGCCATCACTCGGTAAGTATTGACATATCACCAAATATGTACCTTACGCTCTGATACCAAACTGTCACGCCCCGAATTTTATGAATAACTATTCATAAATCCGAAACATGAAAATTTTTCTTTTCTTAACACACTCACCACACGAAATAAAATCAAACCGACTTAGTCTCGGTTAATTATTACAACATAAATCCAAAATGTAATGTAAAGCTCTAAATGAGCATACACACACACCTCACAACTAAATAAATAACAAACAGCTGTAACACCTAAGCGGCTCGGTCACCTCCCTGGTTATCCTGACCTGCAGGAATATCCGCTACACCATTGAATAGTGTACCGGGATTGCAACAACACAAAACCCGGTAAGCTTATGAAAGCTTGTATGAGTAAAAGAAGGAACTGTTACTTAATTTAAACTCTTTTATTCCCACACACAGCAACACTCAAATATTTCCACATATACACATAATAACAATCTCAATCAACACCAATTCAATATAACAAGACAACTCCAATCACTACTTTCCCCACGACTCTCTTCATCGTATTTATAAAAATACGGTACTTGACAGACTAGAGCTCTAACTGAATCGTAGCCCGTCACCTGGCCTAGGTTATGGCATCCGACATATTTATCAATTATTGTATTTCATCAATATGCATACCTATATACATATTTAGAACGTCCAATAATTTCACATACTCAACCAATCGTATCCCATCATCCACACTAGGATTAGAGCGTCCGATTACCCATACCCGTCATTACCTTGACCCTAAACTCATAAATGAACCCAATATATAATATCACATTCTGAAATAAAACACACCAAGATATATCATATTATTATGGGATTACACGATTGTAATATAATCAACTCCATCATAGCATCAATCAAACAATCCACTCATCAATATATATTTTCCACGTAAATATATATATACGTAATCATCCACTCAGGAATGACCACTAATACCATCTATAGTTCACACAAGAAAATTATGAAATTCATTTGTATAGTTAAAATTCATTTTACCTACCTATGGACTGTGGTAATTCAAGTCCATGAAATTTTAAAACAAATATTTAATCCGCAAATATTTTTCACACAATTACCAAAAATAAATAAATTAAAATGCTCGGTTCGTAATATGAACCACGTGAGTTTTACTCACCTCGAACTCCTGCTGCGTCTTCTATATATATATAACTCACAAAAATCCAATGCTCGTCAACTCAAGCCGTCAAGTACCTAATCAAGTACGGTCTTCACTTAGCAACGAAGCATGAAATAAACCTAAATGATGATCCAACGGTCGGATTTCTAAAATAAAGATAATCCAACGGTTAGATCCTCACGGATTACCCATGGAAACATCCTATCAAAATTATACGAAAATCCGATGAACGGATCTTCCTTAATAGCTTCCCGAATCACTATTTTATAATTATACGATGATCCAAAAGTCGGATCTTCGCCCGTGACCACACAAAGTCATCGGGACAGTCATATGAACATCATATTAAAATTTGAAGTAAAACCGATGGTCTGATCTTCGTAAATCTCAAACCGAAGGTAAATTGTAAAACCGTAAATAGTAACGTTAAAACAGAAATTGACTATTTATCAACTTTTTCTAACATGACCAAGTTATATCTCAAAACGCTCGTATGGATGCATAGATCATCGTCCAGATAATAAAAACTCAAAATTCGGTCCGACGCGCCGCCACACGCGGCGGTCAGACGGTGGTCAACGCGGCGGTCAACACCGGTCAACCACCTCCGATGCAAAAGTCGTCAACTACAAACTTCTTCAAAATGAAATTTTGAACAACTTTAATACCTGACTTTTTCGGAGATGAGGTCTGGATCGTCCTAGATCGGGCTTTGAAGTTGGATTAATCTCGGCCCTCTGATCAGTCTCCAGATCGAATCAGGGACGTCGAAATCTTCAACTCTTGATCTACCACTCTACGCTCAAAATCGTGATGCAAGCTATATATGGGGATGATCAGAAGGAAGAGCACGTCACGAAAATGGGGACGATCGGCCCGTGCACCACCGGAAAAGAGGTTTTCCGGCCGGGTCGGGTTTTCACTTCGGGAGGAGGCTTCGATCCACGTCTGGAGGCAGCGGCGGGGCGCGTCGATGGCGGGGATCGCCCAGGCGCGAGGTGGCGACGCGGGAGAAGGCCGGGTCCGGCGGCGGCGAGGTCGGGAGGCCCGACTTCCAGTCGGGTCGGGTCACCGGGTCGGAAGGCACAGTGACCAGACCGAGAGAGAGAGACGGGGGACTGATGTGCAATAATGGAATTTTTTCGTCCTTCACAACAAACTCAGATTTTTCCACTATTTATAGAAAAATTTCGATTTTCAAATATTCATAACTTATTCATACGAACTCCGAATAATACGTTCCACATATGCACGGACTCGTATCGACGAGCTCTACAACTTTCATGAAGGAAGTTTTCCCAAATTTTGAACGTATAAAAAGTCGATTTTCACGACCCCCTAAATAACGTTCGTTTTTGAAAATAAAATCATTCGGAACCAATTTTCTCAACCCACGACAATCCAAATAATCCCAAATATCACAGTTCAATTTATATAACAATTATTGAATTACATAAATTTATTGTATGAAAATCTGGGTCTTCACAAGCGGGGATCTTCCATTGGTACTACGCCAGAGGCGCTAGATATCTAGGTTCCTAATACAAGGAAAATTATTATAATTAGACAAAGCTAAAAACATAGGGTTGGGCCTAGGACCTAAATCCTAGCCCAAAACAATGGACTAGGACAAAACCCCAGCCCAACAATTTCACACCCCAATAGGGTAGTCCACGCTCCAGTCCCATCCTTCAGATTCGGGCTAGTCAACCTGTGCCTCCCACCCCCATCGTACATCACCGTCCCACCCACGTCGCCTGACTCGTGTGGCCTCGATTTGCACCGCCACGACATCATCCCGGCGATCCAAACCGTCTTCACCCACGCCATTACAACTTGCATTGCCATGGAAAAGTCATCCCCGCTTCAAGCCTCACAACCCCACACTGCCATCGACAGAGATTCATGGCACCGTCAATCCACGAAAACTCAATAATGGGAGTCGATAATCGGCCTATAATGACAGGACCCGACCCAGAATTTCCCCCTTGAAATTTCAAGTGGCCCTGCGGGGTTCACTTTTTCGAGAAAATTCAATAGAACTTTCCCTAAAAATGAACAACCCTAACTTGCAAAGAATTCAAACTACACTTCTAGCATACCGTCCTTATACTTCTGGAACCATCATGCTCTCCAAAAACCAACAACTCCATTTCCATAATAAACAATTCTCATAGGTTATCAGAGCAATTCTAAAACAAATGAAAAGAGGATAGGGATCAATAGATCCTACAATGCAGAAGTAGTGCTAGCTATGCTTCAACTCCATGTACGCCCGATCTCGACTAATATCACCAGCAAACTTTACATTTGAAAACAAAGGGCCCAGGGGAAAGTAATTTAAAAACACATTAGAGTGAGTGGACAAAAATAATTAACAATATAATTTAATTGAACGAAACTTTAATACTTTCCCATAATTTGAAATATTTACAAAAATTCGATGCATACCACATTTATAAAATATATTTCTCGCCACATGAAAACTCGTAAAAACAGACCAGCCTTGCCAGTTAGAAGAAATCGGGCCAGTCTCGCTAGTCAAATAATAATATCATACGGGGAAAAACGATTATCACCATACGAGTATATCAAAGCCCCTCAAGCTCTACCTCGACTCCCTCACATATAAATTATGTGAGGAGGAGAAATAACAACCTCTACTACTCACGTGAGGAGGAGAATAAATCACATCGATTTCACTCACAAACACAAAGTAAGTGAGAAGGAGACACAATAACCAACTTGAGTATGGTGAAGGAAAATAATCCAAAAATTCGTAAATCCATAAAGCCTCCCCAATTCCTCACGAAAAAAATACATATATTCCAATGACATGACCCCGCACTTCAAAATATTCTCAAATTCATAAACAAGTCAGCAAGAATAATAAGTGTAAATAATTTCCTCGAAAATCTCATCTCCGATAATATTCCAGAATCTCAAAATCGACGAATAAAATATAATATTGAATTACGGAAATCACCACAGAAAGTAATTCGTCGAAAATCACATAAATCACATTTTCAAATAATAATCATATATCGGAGATAAATATCGATAGCTCAATATCCAAAAAATAGTATCACAAATCCATTTCTCAAATCATAATCAAGATAGATCATAATTAATCTCCGAAATCAATTCATATTCTCAAAAACAAATCATAAATCCAAATTCGAGCATAATAAATTCATATCCGAAATTCATATGAAAAACCAATACTAAAATTATAATCCAAGACAAAATATTATGCTCGCTAAATAAAACGTAAATCAAATAAATCAATAATTTCAAAATAAATGCATGCATCATTATTGAAAACAAAAGTCCACTCACAGTATGCGGCTAAACTTGCCGTTTATTCGAACTTTCCTCCATGTGATTTCTCCTCACGTCCTGTATAAATATAACGCTCGTAAATAAATAATTACATGACGGAAATCTAAATTTACGGTAATTAAATTGAATTCCTAAACGTCTCCTTTTATCTTAACTCTCTCAATTCTCTTTGATATCCATCCATACTTCATCAAATTCACATATATCAACTCTTCATCAATTATGTGATTTAATTAGCTAAAAAACAGAATTTAAGTCACTGTTCACCCGACGCACTGTTTACCGCCGCCACTGTTCACGCGGCTGCCAACTCCTCCGATGGTCACCAAAGTTTAGCAGGACCTTCATCTCAACCTCCTAAGTAATTCTCTTAGCTACCACAAAGCCAGAAAACGACTAGAACTATATGAACAATTAAGAAAACAGTAAAATCCGAATAGTATCCAGAAATTCAAACATTCGATTCATACTCCACACTTCAAATTTGATCAAGAAACTTTGAGGGATGCTTGTATGATCCAAGAGCTCCAAGTCCCAGAAAGAATCATCGCTGGAGGTGGCCGGAAACTCAAGTTCTGATCAAAAATCCAAGAAAACAGCGGCACCGTCCTCTTCTTCTCCTTGCTGCACCTTCCACAGTTCAAATAAGCTACCAAACCAACCCAGAAATGAAGATAAGGAAGAGAGCTTTCCAACGACATCTTATACGTCAAAATCCGTTGCCGGATGAAGGAGTTATGACCGGAAGAAGGTGAAGAGGTCGGAGAGGAAAAGGGAATCGGGGAGAGAGAAGAGTGACTGGGTAGGTTCTGACCTACCCACAATAACTTTACATATTTATACTAATTATCATGAACAGTAACTTTCGTATTTCGCTTATAACTTCTGCATACGAACTCCAATTTTTATGAACCAAGTATGCGCACGCTCGGTTTAGCGTTCTCTAAGCCTTTCATGAAGAAAACTTTCTCAAATTTTGGCCTGAACAAAAAGTCATCTTTTAGGGTCCATAATCAGTCAAAACGGATTCGAAAATTAAAATAAATCTCGTTTACCATCCAAAAGACCCGTAAGTGTATAAATTTAGGTTCGGGTCATAACAGTCTCCCCTCCTTATACAAATTTCGTTCTCGAAATTTCATACTGTCGAAGTAAAAGAGGAACTCACACACACTAATCCAAAATATAATATCATCGCAAAAGAAATTCATTTCAAAACTCGTGACAGCAGCGAGGCCATAGGCTAGCCCAGACGTCCGGGTGCAGCCCCACGAGAACAAATTGCAAACCGGAGTAGGCCTTAGGGTTTCCCTAGGTGAGAGAGAAACCTCCGAGAAAGAAAGATTTCCTCCTGTTTGATTATCAATTGACAATTGAAAATTATGTTTTTTCCATTTAAAATTTTTAAAGCCCTCTAACCTAGGATCACCGAATTACTATTAATTAAAATTTTATAATTAGTTAATTTTATCATTAGTCAATTAATGTTTGATTAATGCTTGATTATCAATTTACAATTATGTTTTTTTTTTCTTATTAGAAACAAAAAATTTCTAGCCTAGGCTCAAGAAATTAATATGTCATTACTAGTTTTCTTAACTAAATATAATTCTTTTTACATGAATTTTATGACAACCACAACAATTAATGTAAAAATAGATAATCTTTGTTTTTGATATAATAACTACTTCACGTACAACTTGTCATTACTGCTTTTTGAACTAATTTACAAATATTACTACAATGTGTTATCATATAGGTAAACCATTATATTTTGATTAAAACCATGAATGTCCTCATTGGTGTATTGAAGTAATATATTGTGTAATTTTCATCTCTGACGTCGTAATTACTTTCAGGCGACGTAATTTACCACAAACTACAACAATTGATGTAAAAATGATAATTTTTGTTCTAATTGTAGTAATTACTCTATCTACAACCTATGTACTAGTTTATGGACAATTTAACTAGTTTGAAAATGAATTTGTTGTCAGACTGGTAAATCTTTATGATTTATCATTAATGAAATGATTACTTCAATGCTCATGCATTTTACCATAATACACGTCAATTGATGTAAAAGCGGTAATTTTTATTCCATTTATAGTAATTAGTTCACCTAAACTAACGTTCTAGTTTATGGACAATTTGACAAGTGTGACAACAAATTTGTTGTCATAATGATAAATTTTTATGCTTTTTTTCATTAATGAAATGATTACTATAATGACTACATATTTTACTGCAACCCCAGCAATTGATGTAAAAGTGGTAACTTTTGTTTTATTTGCAGTAATTACTTCAAGATCTACATCATTTTATTCATTTACAAGATTATCAACCATTTTATAATTCCGACAACATTTGTGTTGTTAACATGGGAAAATTAATTATAGACCAAAAGATATGTAAGCACCCAATATTGTGAGGAGGTTCTCCATTTGATAATCAATGTTCTCTATTTGATAAAAGTTGTCCAACTATGATATTTACATATTTGAATACTCAATTACAATAACCACAATAAGTGTGGTCATAAGTAGTAATTTTAGTTCTACTAGGTGTAATTTATTATTTTGACAATATTTATTTCATATTTCTAAATAGAATGTGTTGTTAATATGGTAAATTTTTTTTTTTTAAATGACACATGTCAACATTTAAGTGGGTAACCTGTTAACCAATTTAGTAAAATTTCACTACATTAATTTATTAAAATAAAAAATAAAAAATAAAAAATAAGGGTATGACAAACATCAAAGTACCCTACACAACCCCCAAATATTAGTATTACCATGGCTCTCCATGTTTAAACCAGAATTTATATTTTGTCATAAAAACAAAAGAACATTAGTATGATTTAAACTGAGTATTGAGATCCCCAACGGATGCCAGATTTATATTACCAACTTGCCAACTTGTGAATATTAAACTGCATGATGCAACAATACCAAAACATCAATAACCAAGATCAACACATATAACACATATACAAGAACAATTAAACCAGCTGCATAACATCCACACAGAAACTGCAGAAAAGCTTTCCTAGTAGAACTAGAACTCCACCTGGATCAATGACACTTTGGATCCCTGCAGAAACAGCTTGACCAAGGTTAGACATTATGAGCAACTGGAACGAGAATGAATAGCAGCAGAACTGGAGCTAGAAGCCTTCTGTATGTCAACACCAAAAGCTTCAGAATGGGATTGAACTATATGCTTGAAAACGGTGATGAATATAGGGACTTTGCTCCCTATATATATTGGCCAAAACCATGAGTTAGACTCATCCCATAAGGAGTCTAATATCGACTGAATGTCTATTATTTAGAGAGGCTTAATCTTATCACAACACTTAACGCTAATAAGGTTAATTAGCTAATGAGTTCCTTACTTCTCCAATTTCCAATTAAAAAAAAAAAAATCCATTCAAATCCATTTCTAAACCAATAGATTTTTTGACTCAATTTAGTATTTTCTATTTAGAAATAGGGAAATTCATAATAAAATAATACAAAAAAAAATATAAATAAGTAGTCTGTCTATAACTATAAGAAAGCTATAACGATAAGAAAGAGGAGATCGTATGAAAAATGTAACCGATTCTTTCCTTTCCTTGGGTTATTGGCCATCCGCCGGGAGTTTCGGGTTTAATACCGATATTTTTGCAACAAATCTAATAAATCTAAGCGTAGTGCTTGGTGTGTTGATTTTTTTTGGAAAGGGAGTGTTAAGTGATTTATTAGATAATCGAAAACAGAGGATCTTGAAGACTATTCAAAATTCAGAAGAATTACGCGAGGCGGCCCTAGATCAGTTGGAGAAAGCTCGGGCCCGCTTACGGAAAGTAGATAACTAGAATAAGAGTTATAATCACGTACTTCTTGTTATTTACATAGGATTAAATCAATTGGTTTTATCTCAATATAATTCAGTCCACATATTCAAACAGTGAATACATATAATACATATAAAAAGTATCAAAGCCCCCGCAAATTAAGCTGGCAAGCATGTGATGTAAACCAGAATCCTCTCTTTTTATAAACAAAGGCTCTCGGCTTTATCTTCACATGCATCTAAGCCGGGCCTTATAAAACAGTTCACTAATTAAGGCTCTCTTGCTCTCTTTCTTTGATATCTACTTGATGCGAAAGATCCAGAGTTTTCGTCCACTGTTTCATTTTGTCTCCTGATTTAAGTCTCCCCTGCACACTTGAGGCTAGCGATACTCTCTCATTTTACTTTGATTATTGCTCTAACTACTTTTCACATTCAAAACAGCGATAACAAAAGGTAATGCCTTTACATGATTTCTGCTAATTCATGTGTGGTTTTGTTAATCTTTTCTTCTTCTTCTTCTTCTTCTTCTTCTTTTTTTTCATATTTTTTTTATAATATTTTACATAAAATTAGAATCTTCGTCTTTTTGTTTTATCTTTGTTCTTGTGTATTTTTACAGATACAGATTCCGTTCGTACTCTATCTTGTTTTAAGCGGAGAATTTGAAGGAGGAATATACCTTCATCATAGGTCATTACCAAACAGCTATGGTTTGTCCTTTAATTTCTTTTGAAGTTATTTGATCTATTTTTCTTTTGTTTTCATTTTCATTTTTGGAGCAAGAGGTGTTATATAATAGGTTTTAAAATGATTAATATTAAGAATATACGTTTGGTGAGTTACTTACTTGGAATAGATGATGGAGAATCCATATCTAGGTGCCAACACGTACTTGCTTCTCCTCTCATCAATCTCCCAGATCCAATATCACTATGGGACAATGAACCTGTATTGCTTGTTGTGATCGAAGAAGCAGGGCTTGAGTCCGTTATATACGCAATAGGCATACGAGAACCAAGAACCTCCCATAAAGATTCCTAATCCTAAACTGGATATGCTTAGAGCTTTCTCAAACCATGTTCTACCAGATACAATTAGTCCCTAACTGAAATAGCTTTGCATTCCATATTGACTATTATTCCTAGTCAATCTCAGGATGCTTGACACAGACTATGAAAACATAAGCATCAAGCAATGTCAGCACTCCATAATCACAATGCAGCAACTATGAACCACATGAGCTCATTTTCCGAACAGGAAAACTTAAAGTAATGCATATATGACCTGCACGCGATGAATCAAAACTTTATGCTGAATGTATTACAGCTTATCTGAATGTTAAAAGATCAACAGAAGAGAATATTCATATGCGAATAATGAAATCAAATCTGCATTTAAGACGCACATACTTGAACTGTAGCATAAAATAAACTAGTACATGCTGAATTCTCAATAGCATAAGCATTAATGAAGAATTTATGAATAATATTGATTTCATAATGTCATTAGTTCATTACTAACTGAACCCGCTAGAAGAAGTATATGGAGGAAAACAAGTTAAATGAAAACAACTTAAGACTTAGAACTCCCACTAGTTTATCTCATCTAGACTGCTCAATACTCTCATATTTTTCAGATGTTCTTGATAAACTGATATTGATAGTGGTTTAGTGGGTGGATCAGCTAACTGCTCTAACGCACCAATCTGTATAGCTTCTATCTCATCATCTCTGACACTTTTTCTTACAGTAAAGTACTTATCATTAATGTTTTTGCAAGCTGAAACTTTTTGAGTTTAATTTGTCCATTGTTTTCATTTGTCTTTTGATTTAAGTCTCCCCTGCACACTTGTGGCTAGCGACTCTCTCTCAGTTTTACTTTGATTATTGCTCTACCTACTTCTCACATGCAAAACAGCCATAACAAAAGGTACTGCCTTTACATCATTTCTGCTAATTCTCCGTGTTGTTAATTTTTTTAATATATTTAAAAGAAAATTAAAAGCCTCATCCTTTTGCTTTACTCTTGTTCTACCGTTTTTGCTCAGATACAGATTTTCTTCGTACTCAATCCTATTTCAACGTTCAAGCAAAGAGTTTGGAGGAGTAACTATAGTTATACGTTCATTCGTAGATCATTACCAAAACAGCTAAGGTATGTCCTTCAATTTCTTTCTTCAATTTCAACTGCTCTGTTTTTCTTTTCTTTTCCATTTCACTTTTGAATCACTGAGATCTGAAGCTCTTCCAATAAGTTTATTTTGTAGTTCCACCTCACTGACTTCTTCTCAATACAAAAAAAAAAAAAACGAAGAAGAAGAGGATAGACATACACTTTGACAATGCGATCATGTACCAACGAAAGCTAAAGCTCATAAAGAAAGCCAGCTAGGGCCTCTTTTGGGGTCATCAAGTTTGATTTATCAAAAATATCCATTATTACATATAGACCAAAGTAAACTAAGAAACACACAAAGGGATGAAAGCATAAAGTACATACATAAACCGAAAGAAGTCATTACCTACTAACTTCACAATACCACCCGCCAAAAATGTGTGAACATATGGTATGATAGATTATACAAAGAACAAAACTAGGGTTTCATCTATGGTACATTAATATACTGATACATTAAGTAGAGTAGTCCGATACAGAGGTAAACTAGCTCAATATTGTCACGCCCCGCTTTTCGAACACAAAAACAAATAACAAACAAGTTAAACAAGTTCAAATACACTAGGCGTGAATGCGTGATGATTCAGAAATCGATCCTAAATACCAAGAATTTTTTTTTCTTTTAAAACAAGCATACGACGAGTTCTAAAATCTCACAATGTCCATACACACTTGTTCTTTAGAGTCATATTTTACATTACAAAAAGTTTACGAATTAAGTTGCTTTAACAATTTAATAAGTAAACGTTTCCTCAAAGCTTACTACAAAACAGAATTCTAATAACAGTAAAGCAACAAAATTAGATTCCAACACCTACAGCTACTACCGCAATATTTCAACTTCAGCCACGATTACCCTGATCTGTAGGATTAACCCCTACATTATCGAATAGTGCACCGGGTTAACAAACAAACCCGGTAAACTTTTGAAATTCGTTTGAGTAAACTTAAACAAACATAACAATAATAAAGGCTTAAATTATCTCAACCTAACAAAATCACTATGCATATAACACAACCATGATCAAGTTCACATATTCCAATATCAGACTTAAGCAAGTCAACTCGTGACCAAAACTCACATGCTACAAAGCTCTCAACACAGCTTTCGCTTTACACAAAACCACCACCAACATGGATCTACTTCAAGTAACATAAAATGTGAAATAAAAAATCAGCACCACTTAAATCACAACTTACTTCTCGGAAAACAAAACATTTGTCACATTCATAAAATTTTAAAACATTATGATGCAATAACAATTATGCGAAACAATATACATGTCAACCCATCACAACATTCACAATTTAAACAAAGTAAAAGCAATAATCCCTGCATAGAATCTAGTTCAGGAGGTCACCTAAAATCACACAATTCAGAATCATAGTAATCACTTCATAAAGTTTAGTTTAGAAGATTACAATATTAAAATCAATCAATCAATCAAAATCATAGTAACCTTTGCATATAGTTTAGCTCAAGAGATTACATTAAAATCAATAAATAAGAATTATAGTAATCCCTGCGTATAATTTAGTTCAGGAGATTATATTAAAATCAATCAATTTAGAAAATAGTAATCATTGCATATAATATGATGAAGTCAAATAACTCAAGATTCAAATATTGTAACTCCACACAATCAATAATCTCAGTCATTGTCACTTTAACCACTGAACCAAAATCGGTGTTCTTTTATCTTAAAAGAAAACATAGCTGACCCCAATGACATTTTAAATTAGTTTTTTCTCATCAATCAATTTGAAATCAAGATCTCTCTTGAAAAATAAAAGAAAGAATACACTCAAGACTTCTTTTATTCACCAACAAGTCATTACACCGGTCACCACACAGGTACTGCCACAATAGTTCAAATCACATCTCATGCTACACAGTTAATGAGGTAATTGATCAAAACAAAATTTCACAATTGACAACTACACAATTATCAATATCATCACACAACTATGATCATACGCCCGCACATCAATAAAAGGGCCAGAAGGGTTCAACATTCTCTTAATTAAAGCATCAAACACAATAACAAATTGTACTCTTTACAATAATTGGTTTCACATTTTAAAACCACCTCAAAACAATATAAATGACTGCTTCAAGATATTGTTTTCACAACTCCACCAATCTCAAAACAATATAGAAATCATTTTCAAAATATTGTTTTCACACCTCAAAACAGTCACAAATATTGTGAACATTTCTTTCAAAACTCAAAGCCAATAATACCATCTTTTCTTTTCCAAATTCATTTGTTCTCCTCAAAATCACTTTACAAAACAACAGTCATCAAATCACACAAAACATATTGTTTTTCACTTCCACAATCCCCCAAGACATATATATCACACATAAACATGCACGCGCGCGCGCGAGTAATCATCTTCTCAGGAATACCACTAATGCCAACTATAAGTCACAAAATTACAAAACAGGAAAATTATTTTATGAGAAATCTTCTTTTTCACTTATGCATGAACTGTTGACGATCAAGTCTATATATTTTTATTTTCGATAAATATGGCTTCACAACTAACAATAATTTCTAATAAAACCATAACATAACTAATTCATCACCTAAAACAACGTAAGATTTACTCACCTTGAAATTCCGCTGCGTCTTCACATAAAATAAAATAAGCACAAACCACAACAATCCACTCAAAACAACTTTGTCAAGCACCTAATCAAATCAAGGTCACAACTCATTATAACAAAATATACAAGAATGTTTATAGTTCGAAACGCACACTTCCACTAAAAATCACTTGCACTAAAAATCAAAGTTCACGCCAATCGAGATGGAACATTATTTGAGATAACACAAGGTCTCTAAAACTTTTCAAGGATCAGATCGCCCAAAGGAAATGATGATCCAATAATAGGATGCTCAAGGATAAAAAATCCAACGAATTGAAACTGAAAACTAGTCCCAAAGATTTCATTACAAAAATAAACAACCCTACACATTCATACCGATGAATGGAGGTAAATGGAGCAATCAAATGCTCCAAAGATGGCCGGATGCACCGCCACAAGAAGCTGCGCGTGAGCCGCACCCCTCACCGGATGAACTACGAAATCTGTAAAATTAGCTCCAACTAACTTGTAAAGCACAACAATTTCATACCTAGCACTAAGGCTGATTCGGCCTAGATCGAGCTAGAACAAGCTCAAAAGTTTTTGGGCAACCAAAACTTCGAATCCAAATTTCGAGCTCCACACTTCGAATCGGTCTTCAAGGCTTGTATGGAACGAAAGTGGAAGTTGAGATCTTCAATACCCAACTGGTTTCAAGCCATGGCGTTGCCGGAAAACGGAGATCTAATCAAGTCAGACGTCGCCGTGTTTTTGGGCCTTGATCCGCTGCATATGAAAGCAACGGAGTCAGGTCGGGCTAGCCAGTATCCAGGTCGAGTTAGGGTTTCTGGAGAGAAACTTTCCAAAATAGAAAGTTTGGATTTTTATGAATTTTTTTTGAAATTTCTTCTATTTATTGGAAAATTTTCAAAAATATAAAATCTTCGGCTGGCCATAATTTTCTCATATGATCTCAGAAAAATGCGTACCACATGTTTATGAACTTGTATCGAGTGCTCTACGACATTCGTGAAGAAACTTTTCAGAGAAACTCAACGAATAAAAAGTCAACTCTTGTCCACTCGAAAATAAAATGTTTTGCGTAATTATTTGTCTGAAACACTTTCACTTCACCTATAAAACAAATAATTGTACAAACCAACAACTTAATAATTTTAGAAAATCACACAAAATCAATAATGAAAATTCGGGGTATTACAAATACATAGGTAGACTAATTTGAGATCAAATCAATCTAGTCTACTTATGCATGGATTCAGTATATCTCTGTATCAAATTCAGTCCACTTAATATACTGATACATTAATGTATCAGAGATTTTTCCTAAAACTAGAACATTAACAAAACTAATTTATAATAAAGAAATTTATTTTTTATGGAGATCACACGGTTCCTCAAAAGCTTCCTAGGCCCAGAGACTAATTCATGACGGGGGATCATGTCAGAACGCTTCCTCCCCTTTGGCCACCAAGAATAAATTGGGATTTAGCTTCAATAAGCATCGGCGGGATTTGAACCTATGTGTGGTGGTTCTACACTTGGAGGCTCTTACCAACTCGAACACCTGTGGTGGTTAAAAAATAAAAAATAAAAAACTTATTTTTCATAGATGTTGTATTTCATATAAGGATTAAATATTGCTTACTCCCTATATTTATGAGGTTTTATCGTTTCAGTCTCTGACCCTCGAATTTCACCTTAAAAGTGCTTGAACTCCTAATTTCCTCCCAATTGGTCCATACCATCAAGCATCCGTCAAAAACTCTGTTATTTTGCTGATGTGGCGGTCTTCCCCCCTAAAAAGTCTATTATAGCCTCAATTACTTAGAAAAAAAAATTTCTCGTCCTCTCATTTTTTTAATTTTTATTTATTTTTTTCCTGAGGTTCTTCTTCTAGCTCTCTTGCCTCCTTCTGTTCATTTCCTCATCAAAACGGTTCCAATCCACAGACCTTCAAGAGGTGAAATGAAAAAAAGAAATAAAAGAGAGAGAAAAAAAAATTTAAAGGAAAAAAAAACTAAGTGAGGCCATAATAGACATTTCGGCATGTAAGTAATGTAAACCCTAAAATTCAACTATAAATTTTGACGGCAGAGACCAATTGAGAGGAAATTGAGAGTTCATGGATTTTTTAGGTGAAATTCGAAGGTCAGGGACTGAAAAAATGAAATTCTCTTATAAGTATATGGAGTAAACAGTATTTAATCCTGCATATAATTAATATCTTAAACAATGACATCACTAGAGTAAAAAAAAAAAAAAATTTTGTTTGACTATTTGAGTCCTAAAATTTACATGTATATATGTTATACGTCAACACACGATAGAATTTTTCATCATTTATATGGAGAATAATTAATTCATGTGATATACCTCAACAATAGATAAGGAAGTCCTTTTTGGGTGGAACCATTTATTCAATGCTGGAATTAGACAAGAACTTCTTTCTTAGGTTGGTCATTTATATTGCTTATCTAAGATTGTATAACCATATAAGTCATTAGATTACAATTACTACTAAATTGAGCATCACTGTCTGAATTGTCTTGCCCCATTCACTTTGATACATGACAATTAAAATTGATCAATATCATACATGGACTCAAAATGTGTGATAAACCACGTAATTTTTGTGTGTAATAGATCACATGCCCGTTAAAATGGAGCACGTACCTCACATGTGATATATATATTTTTTTTCAACAGAGTAGTTGTTTTCTCTACTAAACAAATTCTAAAAAAAAAAAAAAATAGTAATTAAGCTTGAACAAGAGAAGATACAGTATGATTGAGTTCGGCGG
Source organism: Rosa persica (assembly GCA_025331145.1). Lineage (NCBI taxonomy): Eukaryota > Viridiplantae > Streptophyta > Magnoliopsida > Rosales > Rosaceae > Rosa > Rosa persica. Next base: position 9,499,525 of record WFKR01000004.1, read on the forward strand.
CAGAGTGAAAAGGCGGGTCTCATACTCGTCTTTCAATTCCCTTGTCTTCTCTCCTCTTTCTTTGATCTATTCCAATATTTCATAAGCCTCCTAAATAAACCCACAGAAGCCACTTTGTAGTTTTCCATGTCCATTATCATCTTTTATTATATATCATATCTATCAGTTGGTATTCAATTAGTGTATTATTTATACACTAGATAATAAATAATGGGTGAAACAAAAATGAAAACCTTTTCTGATAGTCAGAACTGTCCATGAAACCAACCAAACGGTCGGCAGAACCAACACTAGTACACGACTACTCATTACAGAACATAAAGCACACACCAACTTTATATCTAGGCAAAAACACGTTCGCTGACATAGAAACATAGGTTGTTAACTGTAATACCTCGAAAATTCGTTATTAATTCCTCTGAATTTCCTGGAATTATTAAAGTGTTCGTTAGTATGATTTCTGTTTTACCTTTGTTCTTGTGTTTTTTTTTCCGCAGTTGAAAACTCTAGATCATGTAGCACTTAACCAAGTATATATAGGTTATAGACCATCTGTATACCCAGTGCACAATTGAAGCCTCACACCCTACAATGACATAACCCAATTAGCAATTAGCATATTCATTTCTAAAATCAAATTCAAACTATACCAACTTCACTCGATTGCTACTAAAGGCATAAGAAAAGAAACAAATCAACAGAACGTACCACAAACACAGCAAGTTATAAAAAAAATTTGGACTTATACCTTAAAAAAAGATAGCCTAGATTCCTTCTCACTAAGCTTCCGGGTTATAACATACTGGCCCACCAACTCCCAACTGCTTACTCTTCCCTTTAACCCTCTAGATGGCAATGACACCCGCCCTGATTCTCCATCCCCAATGCAAGGGACTTGAGCCTATCCAACTGGACGAAGATGATGTGTTAGGCTGAGAAGTGTGTCTACCTCTATCTTTGGATGAGATTGTGTTCACCCTTGTAATTTGAGGCAAAGTTTTGTTCACTACTCTTGTTTGGTTTCCGACTTCTCTTCTCACCCCCTGAAAATGGAATTTTGTTTCAGTTCTGGTACAGAACTTCAGACCCATACGCAAAGACAAGTGCACAAACATTATGGCAAAATAATGAAGTGAAGATGAGCACTGATGCATTATCTCACGTTAATACTTACTAACAAATTAAAAAAAGGTATTTCATATCAGTACTATCTGATAAGCAAGTAAAATATATCCTTTCCTAATGAAGCTTAGTAGATTGCAGCACTAGACTGTCAGACTGGAAATAATCTACTGTTGGTACCTTTGTTGCCATCTGTCTAAACATAATCTCTGGACTAAAACCCATTAGATAAAAGCTAATTTTTTCTTTGTATATTGTTGCAACATCCGCCATATGCTGGTAAGCATCCTAAGCAGGTATTCAGATATAACATGGTTAACGAGTACAGAGTCATAGTCATGTTATCATTCCTCTTCATACAAACCACTTATTACAAGGCTGTAAGCAAGCTGAAATAAATGGCATATACCCTCAAGTTCATTAATCCCTAAAGAGTATTTCAGCTCAAATCTTTAGTTATCAAAAAATGTTGTATCAAATTGATAGGATCAAGGAAAAGATGGATAGAGTGAGAGATGTGAACATTGAGAGCTGGGCATCATACATTACAAGAGTAGCACAAACAATAACAATACAAGAACAATAATACAGTCATGAACTGAATATCAATTCATTAGTTTAAATTTCAATCAAATATCTGTGCAAAACAAAGGAAATGGTGCATCCCTTTCAAGGCCAAGTGTGTTTGCAGAAGCCACCACTAAACTACACAGGGAGAAAACAGCAACAAAAGAAATTCCAGCATTAGATAGTATCCAACAGAGAGTGTGACGATTATTTGATTATAAAATTACATGATTGGATCAAAAAATTAGAAATAGCTTACAGAGGAATGCATGGAAGGGAAGCAGCCAGCGGTTGCCTTGAAATCAAACTCTTTCCCATACAGATTAAAGGCTTGGACAGCTGCCCAATTGCACACAAACACCAGCTGCAACCAAAACCTTTATAAAACCCACAGAGATGACCACTATCTTGAGCTTCCAAGTCTTTATGCTCCAATATAACAGAAAGTTTTAGCAAACTACATCAATACATGATAATTAAATTCAGTAGCTGATCAAGTTTTAAACTAACAATAAAAATAAAAGAGACAATTTTTACAAGTAATGATTTGTAATCAACTTCATCATACATCGTTCACAAATCACACATTTTAATTTCTATATTCTCACCTTGGTGAACCATATATTGACTATATTCTCACCTTATAGTCACAGAGACTAGCAAGACGGGGGAACAAAGTTTATGGCCTATCTAGATGATTTTGGGGTTTAAACTTACGAATATGTCAATTGGGTTTCTTCCAATTGAAATGTAGGTATCTAACATTGAGTGAGAAACAAAAACTGAGCCTTCATAAGATCGAAACCTAACCACTGAGCTTCTTGTTTACTCTTGACATGTATGAAACTCAAAACTCAAAACACCAGCAAACAATAAAGAACATCCCTCAAATGGAAAGAATGCAAGCCAGCAGGCCAATCACATCAGATTTGATGCAGAAATTGCAGAAGCAAATGAAGAATTATCAAGGATAATATCACATAACTGGATCGCCCGAATTGAAAGTTGAGAAACCCAAAAACTAAACGATTAAAACCCATGGTGTATAAGAAACCTGGAGCGATGGAACCAGAAGAAATAAAAAAATATGGAAATCGTCGGAACTTCTCATTCTGCCTCCATTTCCTGCTATCATTGTTTTCCAAATTAAACAATCTTCCAAGGAAAATAATTTGTATACGGCCCAATTGTGTTCTAAGTCATTTATAAATGTCCCTCTTTGATTTTATTTGCTCTGTTTCTCTCTTATTATTATTATTATTATTATTACCAAACAAGCAAATCCGGTACCATTTTGTCTAGTAACATAGTCTCATTTTTGTAAGTAGGAGTTCGTGAGTTTGACTCACAATAAATTAGTTGTTATGTTTGAGTTATTGATTTGATGATTGAACCTTTAGTAAGCATACCCAGATTTGATGACCTTTGTTTCTTTCGTCCTTTCTTGGAGTTGAATATCAAGTTTTGTCGCAACTCTGATCTTTTTTGATTCGTTTGTATTCAGTAACAGACATGGGGTTTCACAGTTTTCTTGTTGCAATTGGTGCTGGAATTGCTGGAAAGATTGCTGAGTTCACAGTTGCACCAGTTATACACCAAGTGGGTTATGTAATCCACTACAACAAGAACCTCAAAAAACTAGAGAGTCAAGTAGATGACTTGGGTGATGCCAGAGAAAGAATGAATCATGCTGTTGAAACAGAGAAAAGAAAAGGTAGAGAAATTGAAGCAGGTGTCCAGAAATGGCTGACTAAAGTGGATGAGATGATTGAAAAAGTAAACGATTTCTTGAAAGATGGACAGCATGCAGAGACTAGATGTCTCCGTGGCTTTTGTCCTAATCCAAAGGTTCGCCGTCATCGCAGCAGGAAATCAACAAAATTGGCTCAAGAAGTTGTCGAGCTCTGTGGGAAGAAGGATCTTGGCGATATTGCGTACGATGCCAAACCAGAGGAGGTCTGCAGCAACCGTAATAAAGATTACAAGGCCTTTGAATCAAGGACTTCAGTTGCTAAGGAAATCATGAATGAACTGAGACAATCTGATACCAACATAATTGGGGTGTACGGTATTGGGGGAGTAGGGAAGACAACACTTGCTAAAGAAGTTTATCGGCAAGCTACCGAAGATAAAAATTTATTCGATGATGTTGTTCTAGTACTCGATGTGAAAGATAATCCAAATTTGGAAGAAATTCAAAAAAGAATTGTTGGAAAGTTGGGAATGGACCTCCTCGGAGATGAGACTGTAGACAGAAGAGCTAGTCGTCTTTACCAAAGGATAAAAGACAAGAAAGTTCTGGTAATTTTGGATGACATACAGGAAAAATTTGATTTGGAGATTGTGGGACTTCCACGGGTGTCCAAGTGTAAAGTATTGTTGACATCTAGAACCAGAGAAGTAATATCGGTTGAGATGCGTACACAAAAGGAGTTTAAAATTGACCTTCTAAATGCAGAAGAAAACTGGAGTTTATTTGAGAAGATGGCAGGTGGTGTTGTTCAAAATTCTGCCGTAAGAAAAGTAGCAACAGAAGTAGCCCAAAAGTGCGGAGGCTTGCCTGTTTTAGTGGTAACAGTTGCAAGCGCCCTGAAGAATAGAACTACATTACATGCTTGGAAAGATGCCTTGCGACGCTTAAACAAATTTGAGAAAGAAGAATTCACGGAAAAAGCATACTTGGCTCTGGAGTGGAGTTACGAGCAATTGGATGATGAAGAGCTTAAGCCATTGTTCTTTCTTTGTGGAATTATGAGGGAAGACTCTATATATCTTCTTGACTTGCTAAAATATAGTATGGGCTTGGGTTTGATTAAAAACGTGGATACAATCGAAGATGCATGGAATGCACTGCATTCACTGGTTGAAAGACTTCAAGATTCTTGTCTGTTGCTAGAGGACAGTGATAATAATAAAGTTGTCAGAATGCATGATCTCGTTCATGAAGTTGTAAAGCGGATTGCCTTTAGAGATCAACACGTCTTCAAAGTTGCTATTGGAGACAAGTTCAAAGAATGGCCAGCTAAGGATTTTTGTACAAAGAGCACTATGATGGTTCTCAAAATGTGCAGTATCCCCCACCTTCCTCAAGATTTGGAATGTCCAGAACTGAAAATGTTTACCTTTTCTGGTAGGGATTTTCATCACCGCTTGGAAATTCCCAGCAACTTTTTCGAAGGGATGAAGAAACTCAGTGTGTTGGACTTGACTAGCTTGAGTATCCCATCACTACCTGCATCTCTCCAATTCCTAAGAAGTCTTCAGACATTGTGTTTGAATGTCTGCAGCTTGGGAGACGTAGCTTTAGTTGGAGAGCTAAGAAGCTTAGAAATTCTTAGCTTTTCAAGATCCAAGTTTACAGAGTTGCCCAAAGAAATCAGACATTTGACTCGTCTGCGATTATTGGATTTGAATGGTTGCTGTCAACTCAAAGTGATTTCACCTAATGTTCTATCAAACTTGAAAAGTTTAGAGAACTTGAGAATGGCTAATAGCTTTAACCACTGGGAGGGTGAAGGAGTCATCAGTAGTGGAGGAAGAAATGCAAACATTGAAGAGCTAAAGCACTTAACTCAGCTCACTGCTTTACAAATACATATTCCGGATGCTAACATCCTTCCAGCAGATTTGTTCACCACTAGTAAATTAGAGAGATTCCAAATATGTATTGGTTCTGCATGGAATTGGCATAATGTGGATGAAGCTCTCAATGCACTGAAGCTCCAGCTCACTGCTAGCAATAAATTGGACCAGGGTCTAAAAATGTTGCTGAAAAGAACAGAAGACTTGTACTTGGAGGGGATGGAGGGTGTTAATAATAGTATCGTCTGTCAAACAGGTGCTGAAGGATTTCAGAAATTGAAGCATCTCCATGTCCAAACGACTGCTGAGTTTATGTATATCGTGCATGGGAAGGTACGCTCCTTCATTTGTTTCAATTTTGTCATCATATTATAATTAATCCGTAGATATTTTGTAATAGAATTATATAGATGTCCTACATTTATTAAAGTCATTATTTTCTGTGCATGGAGAATAATTTAGAGAGAGAGATGCAAGAGCTACTCGATTTTCATTTTGTGAACTTCTAATCTACTTTATTACCAAGCACAAACCATATTACAGTTGTCGTGTTATTTTGCTGTTGTTAGAATTGGTGAGTGTTAGGACCGGTGGGCAACTTGATTGGGACAAGTGTTTTAGGAGCAGGACTTTGGGACTTAAATGTTATCAGGAGGATCTAATCATATTGCTTCTTACTTGATTACTCATATTGCATCTTACTCGATTACTTGCCTGATTGCTTAGTTACATGATTCTAAATGTAGTTCTAGACAAACTTTCTTCGTTGTTCTAGGATGATGTAGAGACTTCCCGATATGCAATAGCCTTTTAACAATAACTTAAATACAGTACAAAAACATTCTTTACACTTTTGAAGATGCCTACTCCACAATATATGAAAATGAAATCAGATATTTTAGAATATCGATTCGTCATTATTAACATAGACATTTAATTGCTCTTTTGTTTAGACATTTAGTTGTAGCAATAGCATTAATTGTGATTTCCTAAACATGATCTAATTTTGCAATTTGTGCAGGTTGGGTATCCCAACTTAACATGGTTGGCGGTGAATGAACTAAATGGTTTAAGATCCTTGTTATCATCTTCAATGGCTAGAAGCCTTGCACAACTCAAACGTCTTCAGATATCAGGATGTCAAATAATGGAAGAGATAGTATCAATAGAAGAATCTGAAGAAGAAATTGTAGACAACTTCTTCAGCCAGCTACAAATGCTAGAGCTAAAAGACCTTCCAAATCTCACTAAATTCTGCTCGAGAAACTACACTGAACTTTCAAATCCATCCTCTGGGATACAACACTTCCTTTTTGACAACAAGGTGACTAATACTTTTTTTTCTTTTTTCCTGTTTCTTTTTGGCTAATACCATGACATATTATCTTTCGCATTTTATTTCCAATATTCTTGATCAATTAGTTACATATTGTTTCTTCTCGAGTCCATGATTAAGATGAACATCATGTATATACAGGTAGAGCTTCCAAACTTGAAGAACTTAGTCATTCATGGCCTAGCAAAGTTGACAAGAATATGGAACAATCAACTTGCTCCAGAGAGTACAAAAAGTCTGGAGACAATAGGAATTGTTCAGTGTGGCAATTTGAAAAGTATTTTTCCAGCCTCAGTAGCCAAAAGTCTTCAACAGTTGAGGTGCCTAATAGTGGGAAATTGTGGGGTAGAGGAAATCGTCTCGAAAGAGGACGATGTACAAACAGAACCTATGTTTGTTTTTTCAAATCTAACTTCTCTGAGATTTCAGCAATTGCCCCAACTTAGGAGTTTTTATCCAGGATTGCATTCTTCGAGGTGGCCGTCACTCGTAACCTTGTTGGTGAATGATTGTAATGAAGTGCAGATATTTGCGGAGGGCAGGCTTGAGTTGAACAATCTTTGCACTCCAAATAAACAATCTTTGTTTTTACTTGAGAAGGTAACAATACTTTTTACATAATTCCTCTTCATACCCCTGTTAAAATCTATAATGTAAGCACTTAATCAAATTCTCCGTTAAAACGTACGACCAAAAATCTGTACATAATTTGAGTTTTGTTGCTCTAAAAATATTTGTTGATCATAACTGACCGAGAGTTATGTGATTGATATTTCAGGATTCGTTCCCAAATTTGGAAATGTTAGCCATGGCCGTAATGGAGAATTGGGATAGTCCGCCGCTCCACTTGTTTAGGAAGCTAAAATCTCTTTGTATTTCTGCATACACCAACTCATCGTTGAATTCCCTTGAGAAATTACTTGGTCTTGAAAAAGTCAATGGAGAAATACATGCAGTTGGGGATGGGACCCTCCCACATTTAAGAGAGTTGCATCTTCACGGGATGCGGAAGCTGATGAATCTTGGGGAGGATAGCTTCGGACCAGCATGGCCGTTCTTTCCAAATCTGGAAATTCTGAAGCTAGAGGACTGTGACAGCTTAAAGAATTTAAGATCATCCGCAATATCTTTCAAGAATCTAACAACTTTGCAAGTAAGTCGTTGTAAGGGATTGAAATACTTGATATCTTTCTCCCTGGCCGAAAGTTTGATGCAACTCACAAAATTGGAAGTCAAGGATTGTGAGGAAATGATAGAAATAGTTGGGAGCGATGGAAATGATGATTCAGAAAATGAGATTGAATTCAGGGTGTTGAAACATTTGGAACTTTCTGCTCTACCAAGTTTGAGAGGCTTTTGCTCTGCGACTCGCGTTGCCAAATTCCCATCCTTGGAAAAATTATCCATGAGTTGTACTCAACTGGAGACGTTCATATTTGATTCTATGGGTAAAAGTAATACAATTGGCAAGGACATCAAGGACACCGACTCAAGCAAAAACCATGAGACTGAAGTACTGCAACCTTATCTTTTTGACAACAAGGTGAAATAACTAATTATACCTTTGTAAACGTTCTTTAATATTTGTTTATATTATATCTTCACTTAGCTGAGTGAAAAGAAAGTTTCTTTAACAAGACTATTATTCATGTTATTTACGTTTATATTTTGTACAGGTTGAATTTCCTAGCTTGAAAAGTTTGTCTCTCAAGGGTCTAACAAAGTTGACCACAATATGGCACAGTCAACTTTCTCTAAACTCCTTTAGTAGACTCAAAGATCTTGAAGTACATGGATGTGGAAATCTAATAAATATCTTTGTGCCCAGTACTATGGGAAGACTGAGTGTTCTTGAGACCTTAATAATAAAGGAGTGCAAGTCTGTACGAGTTGTATTTGAACTTGAAGGAATTGATGGAGGAATACATGACGCGTCAGCAGCAACTCAGTTGAGATCTTTTGACTGTGAAAATCTAGATTCGATAGAAATTGATTCTTGTGAGAGTTTGAAAAACATTTTCTCGGTTTCGGTGGCTAGAAATCTCAAGCAATTAAGCAGGCTGATAGTGGAGCGTTGTGGAGTGCATGAAATCGTTGCAAGAGAGGAGGGACTACAAACAATAATTGAGTTTGTGTTTCCAAAAGTAACAAAAGTGATTTTTGTTGATTTGTCCAACCTCACAAATTTCTACCCAGAGATGCATGTGTCAAGCTGGCCGTCACTCAATATTTTGAATGTGATACAATGCGCTAAAGTCAACTTGTTTGTCGAGGAAATATCAAGCTTTCAAGAACATAGTGAGCCAGAACGTTTTTGTGTTCCTATCCCGCAGTCTCTATTCATGATTAAAAAGGTAAGAGCATGTACTTAATTTACACCTTCTTTCTATTAAAAGTATTAATTTAAAATATATTATAACCACCCTGATACCTCCAGGACTTCTGTCTTAGCATCTCTAATGTTCTAAGATTTATTGGCATGGTGATTGGTATGTCACCAAAATCATACGCACGCATACATGCACTCTTCTCACCCCCTGAAAATAAAAATCATACCAAAAGTTCTAAGTACCAAAAAGTGAATCAACACATCAAATTAACAACTGCTTAATTATAATCAAGCTCTGTGATCTTTGTCTATTTTAGGATTCATTTCCCAATTTGGAAGAGCTGAAAGTGGAAGCAATGGAGTTTTCAAATGGTCCACTCACAGCAGCAGCGCAGTTGTTTAGCAAACTGAAGCATCTCCATGTTAATTGTCGACAGTCCAAGTCAGCTGTTTTCTTTGACAAATTACTCGACCCAGAAGGAAACAGCAGCGGTGGTGCTGTTGGGATTGGGACCCAGCAGCAGCAACTGGTCCCACATTTAAAAGAGTTGAAGCTTTTGGGAATGCACAAGCTGATGCATCTAGGCGAGGATGATGAGGAGGATAACTCACAATCAGCCCCCCGCATCCCAAATTTTCCAAACCTGCAAATTCTATTCGTGAATTGGTGTCACAGCTTAAGGAATCTAAGATCACCCGCAATATCCTTCAACAATCTAACAACTTTGCATGTAAGTGTTTGCTACAGATTGAGATACTTGATAACTGACACCATGGCCGAAGGTTTAATGCAACTCACAAAACTGGAAGTCGAGTGGTGCCCAATACTGGTGGAAATAGTGGGAAGCAATGAAGGCGACGATTCAAGACGTGAGATTACATTCAAGCGGTTGAAACATTTAAAACTATTTCGTCTGCCAAGACTGCAAGGCTTTTGCTCCGGAAATTGCATTGCTAAATTCCCGTCCTTGGAAACTTCAAGCATGAGCAACCGCCTCAAGTTGAAGATTTTCACAGCTCATGACCAAACGCTACAGCTAACAAACGAAGAGGAAGACACAAATGTCGATGATTTTGGTAAGTCTTAATTCACCATTTATGTTTAAAGATTTCCCCAACATGTACTCTTTGGTTCCCAAAATCATGTAATTTCCAATTAGAGTCCTGAATATTAAACATTTTGTATATAAAATGTTGATTTGCGACTATCTGTGTAATATTTCCAGAGGCGTGGATGACTACTGAGGAATTCACCAAGTACTGATTCGATATCTTAAGTTCTTAACCACATTTCACTGTAAGTAGTCTATGACATAAGTAAACCACATTTTAAGTACTGATTCCTTCAAATTTGTTATTGTTCTGACAAATTTGTTACTTCACCTTCCAGATTCTACTGCTCCACCTGGCCACAATTGCTCGTCTTTTTTGGACTGACATAAGTGGAAGACTCTTCCCCAAAGTGTACATTCATGTGTTGTAAACTTATGCCATGTGATATGCACACCAAGTGTTTGGTAAAATGCTTGTGTGATTGTTTCTGTGGTGGTTTTGATGCATTTCAATTCTTATGCTATTTATACATGTGTGCAAATCTTGCTTTCTTTCTGCTTACCGATAATAAACAAGAATCACACAGAAAAAAAAACAGAGTGATTCTTATTGGAGCTCTTCTCATTTTTGTGCAATCTTTGGTCTTGCTGGTGCTTTGTTCAAGTTCCAATCGAGAGCTTTCTAGCTTCTTTTCAGTTTTTTTTTTTCTCAGCTTAATGTTGGTGTAATTGCTGATTTTGGAATCTTCATTTCCTCGCTGTGTTTTCCCATTTGTCATTTTGCTTAATTAGCCTCAACTTATTGACTATAAATAAGACTTACAGGAGTAAGATGGCTCTGGCCCCAATTCTGTCCATTTCTTGTTCACCAAAGTGTGAATTAGTTGTATACATAGACTTTTAGTCTGTGCTATGCACATCCAAATGTTTGTGAAAATGCTTGAATGAGCATTTTACTGCATTGCAATTGTTATACTTGTGTGCATGACCCGGTGGGGCTTGTCGTCGACCCATTCCGGCGACGCTTCGCTGTAGAACCGGTGAAGTTTAATTTTCGATACTAGGTAGAATCATAATGAGTTGAGTTTGGCAAATTTATGATGAAATTGAGCAAAGCAGGAAAACTAGTAACCATTTCTGTAAAGTTTACTCTCGAAGCTCAAACTCTGATGCACTGAGCATCTGTTTATTCATATATGACAAGAAGGACTAGGAGTCCATGTGAAGATCCGTGAGTACCATAGGAGACATCCAGCTGCACCAGTTGTTGATGCCAATGAGACACATGAAGCACTGCTCAAAGAAGAGCCTCAAGTTGAGTTCAGTGGAGAGGTCAGTCTTTATATCTTTTTGTGTGTGTAAGCAATGCTTGAGGTTACAAAGACAAGGAAATTTACTTTGTTGCAGTCTTTTCTCTTTCAAAATGAGATTGAAAAATCAATTACCAGTGAAATTGCTAAATTTCAGCTGAGTGATTCATTTCACGGCTTTGGTCTGTTATGATTCATGATCTTGTACTTTCCTTTTTCTCTGGTTGATTCTATATGATTGCCATCTATGGATTGCATTTCCTTCAAAGCAAAAGTTAATTGGTAATCAGGAAGGCATGTTAAAAGGGTAGAATTTGTTAACATCAACAAAAAGATTTTGTGCACTCTTGATTAGATTTTTTGTTGTTTGACTTTCTCAATTACTGTTGAGAAGAAGGCAAAATGGATTTTCAACAAGCTAAAAGGTGTGGAACAATGAACCAAATAGTTAATCCGCAGGTTGACTAATTAAGCTTCTGTGGACTATTCTTTTTTCCTTTCTGGAATCTGTGATGTCATCTCAGACACCGGTTGACAAATTTGAGCTTTCTTATACAGTCTTTGTATTGCAGATCTACAAAGGTTAAGGTATGCAAGAGATACATTATTCGGAAGGATGCATTTGAACTTTCTGGAGCCAGTCACCAGTTTTCCTTGTTGAGCTTTATTGCATTGTTGGATTTTACAAGGAACTAACTCAGTATTGCATGGAGTGTCTAATAGCTATGACAATTGAATTGAATTGAACAAGGCTTAAGGGTATTCTCCTTTTCTTATCAGGTGTGCTGCTTCAGACAGTTCTTCAGGTTAGTTACCAAGACTGATTACCTGCTATTATGACAGTGTTGAAGATAGTGTTGACGATAGAACGAGTGTATCAGGTTTATTTGAGAGAATTTGGTTATCTAATTGCATGTTTTGTTGTTACATATGGAACTCAATGTTTTCATAGGGGATTTTCTGCTATCTTTAATTGGGAATCTTATAATTTTGGAAAGCCTGGAATTTGATACCTAGAAATTGTTTGGTTTATGTGATTATTTTTCCCTTTATCTGTATTTCTGGTTTTATGCTTTTGATTCTGTGTGTTCATTTAGAGGCACTGTTTGCTGATTGGTTAAGATTGTTCTAAGTTCGAATCTTAAGATTGATTGATCGCTCTGCCACTGCTATTCTTTTTGACATTATAATTTATATTTTGTCTCTCTTTTTGAGTGCATAGGTTAATATCATGGCCACGAAGGCAAAGTCTTTACTTAATGAAACAGGCCTTAGTAATATTTATTAAATGTTCACCCTCTTCTATTTGATAGTAACAGAAGAGAAGAATGAATGAAGTTGCAGTTGAAACGTGACCTTGAATTTGATCAAACATATTTATATAGAGAATGTTCACTTCACTCTTCTGCAACCAATTTATAATTTCTAAAGACGTAATTGCAGTTTGGTCCTTACGTTTGATAGGACTCACAATCTTTTTCTTATGGTTTAAATTGGTCATCTTGGAGTATTAAAAGACATAGTTGCAGTTTACAAGGAGATAATGTTAGGATATAATTGTTTCTGTTTCGAAATCTCAACTATGCCTTTTTGTGGTGTGAACTCCTTTTGAGATTGATGTTTACTATTGATGTTTATTATTGTTCTGTATGTAGGCAAAGTGGAAGCATTTAGGGTTTAGGCTAGGTTGCTTATTGATCAGAAGCAATTTTCTTTCAATCCTATTAATATTAAACAGACGTAACTGTAGTAGTAATTTTTTGGTTATGATGAGAACTTTAATTTAGAATATGAGGGGTTATGCTTAAAAGAATTGACAAATTTATATTTCTTCATCAATAAGATTACCATTTTACACTTTAGAGCACTAATCTCCTCAATCAATCTTATCAAGAAGGCATTACAAATTGGGGATTAAACTAAATGAACAAACTATTCCCTCTTCATTTTTTAATTGAAAGCCTTTTATGTTTGACAAAGCCAAATTCACTGCTTTCTTGAATTCGTAATGTTGAAAATGTAGTCTGGTTTTCTGTAGTGGCCTTGGCTTAACACATTGTCATACTGATAGGCACTTCAGAATATTCTTAGATATAGCTGTAGTGATATTAATGAGAATGCTTTGGTTATGTGAGCTGCATTTTTTGATCGTCGCTATCTTACGGGGGCATAATTCTATTTAGAGCAGAGAACTAAACTGCAGTTAGAGCTTTATAGTTTCGATCTGGTTATATTCTTGCATTTTTGAGTTCTGATTTTTAATTTTTTGTGTTCTTGGGCTGCCTTTTTCTATTCCATTGTCTGGCCTACAAATAATACATCGTATTTTGTTGGATACATTAAGCTGAGGTTTACATAAGGAAATTATTCTGCCAAATAATTTGCATTACAGTACTTTTCTTCAATCATCTTAACGGTGCTCTTAATTATCTATTCGAGGAAAATTCTTTTTGGAAGCTCAAGACTATCGTGGTGGTCAATGGTTGACAGTCACTTAGATTTTTGTCTTTCAATTCCATTTGTACTTTACTTCTGAGATTCCTCTTATTTCTCTTTACAGCTCTGTTTCTGCTGAATTTCAAGTTGACTAAGTTGGGATAGGTTGAGCATTACATGGATCTGAGGGAAATTGTTCTTGGGGAGGATAGCTTCGGACCAGCGAGCCCATATTTTCCAAATCTGGAAATTCTGAAGCTAGAGGATTGTGATAGAATCTAACAATATCCTTCAAAAATCTAACAACTTTGCAAGTAAGTTGTTGTAAGGGATTGAAATACTTGATATCTTACTCCATGGACAATAGTTTAATGCAACTCACAAAACTAGAAGTTGAGAATTGTAAGGGACTGGTAAATAGAGTGGGAAGCAATGAAGACGGCGATTCAAGAAATTAGATTACATTCAGGCGGTTGTAACATTTCAAACTTTCTGTCCTACTAAGACTGCAAGGCTTTTGCTCCGAAAATTACGTTGCTAAGTTCCCGTCCTTTCATTGCATAGCAATCGCCTCAAATTGAAGATTTTCCCAGCTCATGACCAAACGCTACAGTTAACAAAGGAAGAGAACAACACAGATGTTGATAGCTGGGGTAAAGTCTGAATTCATGAAACATTTTAAATGTTGTATATTTTCCCAATATATATTCTCTCCGGTGCCCGAATCATGGAATTTCCATGCTGTGTCACGGACCGACTTTATACGCAGTGGAATTTACCCCGTGCGGCGCCAAGGTTCCTCTGAACCGAGGCCAGCCTATCTTCCTTACTTCCTTTATACTCCATTACTCCATTTTTCTTTTCCTTTCTGTGTGCTTCTCTTGTCAACTTGACCCTTTCGACAACATCCCCTTACTTGTTGGGGTTTACCAACGAAAGCTACTCACACTTGAGTCTCACTTCTTGCGACTAACCGATCGCTTCCTTGTGTCATGGTTGTCTTCCAAGACACTCGCCCAACCGATAGGCTTTCATGTCATCTCGGCTTACGCCAGCCCATTACTGACTCGCGTGCGTCCCGCACGTTTTAGCAAGTAGCATGATCGTGTACTGAAGACTAAGTTGGCATTCACGTTTCTTCCTTGAGTCATTTCTTAGCAGCTAGCACATTTTGTCGCTTCGTGGGCATCAGTTATGCCTCCCACTCAGCTCCCAGACAACACATGTCTACATACTCCCCCTCGGGCATCACATATCTAACCCACTAGGCTCATGGACAACATATGTCCGCATACTTCACTTTGTGGGTATTCCCTATCCGACACACTCGGCTTCCATCTCAAGGGCAACCCATGCTCGAGTACTTTAACCTTGGACACGTCACTTGTGCCCCTTACTTAACTCATGGACCGCACGTCCCCGCTTACTTCATCTTGTGGCATCACCTGCACAACCCCATAGGCTTATATGGAACACTTGTTCTTGTTCTGCGACTCATGGACACCACTAGTATGACTCGCTCGACTCGCAGGCAACACCTGCCGTCGTGTCTCGCCTCGTGAGCATCTCTTTTGCAACTCACTTGGCTCTTGGGCAACACATGCCCTCGTACTTCGCCTCATGGGCAACACCTAGATAGCCCATTCGGCTCTTGGGTAACACATGCCCATCTACTCGTACCTTGAGTACCAACCCGACAGTCACCTAGGCCTTGTGGCCTTTCCACTCGGACGAGGCTATCTTGTTCTCTTCTGGATGACTGTCACGGCCCCAAGGCATATTCTATCCCGTAGGCCAATCCTCAAGTGGGCATGCCGTCTTGCTTGTTAGCATGCCGCCCAAGGGAGCAACTCATCCTCGATGCCCCTCTTAAGCTTCCTTCAGTCTAGCACGGAGTCGCCCCTCCTGTGCTTGCTAGCATCACTTTGCTTTGGGCAAGGTCGAACCCTAACACATGCCCACATAGCTTACTCCGTGGCCAATGAGCACCACGAGATCCCGACATATCTTCCGTAAGCCCACATGTTTGTCTAACGCCGATGACATAAGAATCGCTCTCTTACGAACCTCGCCCCCGACGTCGACCCGCAATATCGGCCTTTTGGCCAATACCGTCCACAAGACATCCTGACTTGTGGAAACATATGCAGCCCCTTTTTGACGACACATGCCAGGCTCCTAGGCCCCCAAGGGTGCCCGGGAGAAGCTCACTTAGTGCCCCATGAAGGCCAGCACCGGGGGTGGTAGAAGCTCAACACCATATCTCTCCCTATAGAGCATATTTTGCTTACATGCATAAGGTGGGAGGAAACATCAAAATAGCCGAGGAGAATAATCTTCCATAACTAATTCCCAGAAAATCCAAATGGCATGCCGTCAAGTACATTGAATTCTTTTCGACGTTCCGGACAATTCTCGTGTTCAGAGTTTTCCCAAATTCTAAGCCGACATACCTCGAACCAGAACTTCCACTTAATTACGACAATGCCACTCATCTTCACTTTAGCTTCAAGTTCGCCTTTGGGCTCCCAAGGCTCGCTCCTCTCGCTTCACCTTGTCCCAAGGCTCACCCCACTCGGCATCTCCTTGCCTCAAGGCTCACCCCTCTAGGCATCTCCTTACCTCAAGGCTCACCCCTCTCGGCATCTCCTTACAAAGTGTCACGATAGCACAACTCTTAAGTGCGGCTCGTGACACTATGCATAGGTCTATCTATCTATAAAATTCGAGTCCTTATATTTCAAATTTTGTATCTGTAAAATGCTGATTTGTGACCATCTTGTGTGACATTTCTAGAGGAGGAGCTGACTGCTGAGGATGAAATGAATTCGGCAAGTACTGATTTGATATCTTTACCGCATTTCACTGTAAGCAGTCTACGCGAGTTCCTAACGATGAGTAAAACTTCTTCTTTGTGTTATCTATATATACATTAAAATTTCCTGCTAGCTTCTTCCTTCAAATTTGTTATTACTTGTTCTGACATATTCCTTACTCCTCCTTCCAGATTCTAGTCCTCCATGTCGCTGCAATTGCTCCTCTCTTTTCTGGTCTGACTTAAGTTGAAGATTGTGCACCAAAGAATGCAATAGTGGCAGGGTTAAAACTGATGGTGTGTGCTATCCGCACCAAGTTTTTGGAAAAATGCTTGTGATTGAATGCTTGTGTGGTGATTTAGCAGTATTTCAATTGTTATGCTTCTATTGATTTTCATGTGCAAGTGTTGCTTTCTTTCTGCTTACCAATAAAAGAAAAAAACATGAACAACACAAAAAAAAAAAAAAAGAGTGATTCTTATTGAAGCTCTCCTTATTGTTGTGCAACCTTTCGTCCTGGTGGTGCTTTGTTCTAGTTCCAATCAAGAGCTCTGTAGCTTCGTTGGTTCTCTCAGCTTAATATGTTGTGCACCGAATTGTGTGCACACCAGTGTTTGTGAAAATGCTTGTGTGAGCATTTTACTACATTTCTGTTGTTATGCTTGTGAGGACTTGTGTGATAGTATACTAGTATTTACTTTTTGCTTAGAAATCAAGGAAAAAGAAGAAAAAACCAATGTGATTATTATTGGACCGCTCATGAGTGAAGAATCTGTGCGCATGCCTTTGGCGCTGGAGTTGCTTTGTTCTGGTTGAATCCAGAGCTCTCTGCTTTTGGGGTTTTTCTCTCAGCTCGATCTGTTAGTCTAATTGTTGTGTTCGAAATCTTCATCTGTTGGCTGTGCTTTTTGCATGTGTTTTCCTTGTTCACTCGAACCTGCAATGAGGGCCTTGTACACTATAAATCACACCTCAAGAATCAAATAAGAAATCATGCATCTTGCTGAATAGTGAAAGTCTAACAACTCCAGGAATGTAGGTCAAATTTGGATTGAACCTCTTCAACAAATTGATTTCTCGTGTTGTGCAGTCTTACTTTTGTTTACTATTGTTTATCTTAATTGCCATCTATTAATCTCATTTTTCTTATCTCGCTTATCACTCTATTTAATTGTTCTGCTTCGTTTAGCACGTTGTTGCATGTGATTTTTACCGTTTCACTGAAGATTTTTCCGTTAACCAACCCGATATGTAAAAACTGACTACAATATAACCATCAAGACTTAAATAATGAGATTTTGATCCCTTCCAATTTCCAACTATTCACACATTGACTCTTGCATGGAGTATTTTCTCAGCCATGATTTTATATATATGGTCATAATAGTCTCAGACACTCGTGAGTTACTTTTTGAAACATGACTCTATCACGTTTGTTTTCTTTTGCTGAAGTTCTCCATCATGAATTCTTCTCACTCAAATTTGTCTTAATGGAATATTTCCTCACTTGGATTCTACTCCTCACTCGGATTTTCTTTGAAGGGAATACTCCTCACCCATGTTTGCTTTGAGAAGATTTCTCATCATCCATTTTCGCATTAAGGAGATCTCTCTCCTCACACATATTTGCATTTACGAATTACTTCTCACCTAAATTTGCCTTGAGAAGATCTTTTGACTCCCAGATTCGTCTTGAGGAAAGTTTTCCTCATATGGATTCCACGCCTCACTCGGATTTCCCTCGAATGGAATACTCACACCCGTATTCGCTTTGAAAAGATTTATCCTTACCCATATTCGCCTTGAGGAGATCTCTCATATAGATTTACATTTAAGAAATTACTTCTCACTTAGATTTGACTTGAGAGGATTTCTCCTCACGCCATATTGGCTTTGAAGGGATTTCTCTTCACACAAATTTGCCTTCAGAGGTTTCACTTCAAGGAATTTTTCCCAAACAGGTTCATTTGCCTCTTTATTAGGCCATATCTTGACTAGAAACTGTTGTTAAAATTTTACACCCATACATAACCTCCATATTCCATAATGTATATTTATCTATGAATAACTGAGTCTTTTTTTACCTTTTTTTTTTTCCAAAAAAATTTACAATATTTCTTCATTTTATTGAAATACATCCTAAATATCTTATATATCAAGGATATTTGACGATATCAGAGAAATTTTACAGAAATCATAGAAGATAAGATATTTTTCCCCTTTAATATATCAGTCCCTCCAAGAAGGGAGATATCAGGGGGATATATCGGAAATGGTTAAATACTGCTTACTCCCTATACTTATAGGGTTTCATCGTTTCAGTCCCTGACATTCGTTTCACATAAAAAGTTCCTGAACTCCCAATTGGTCCTGCCATCAAACATCCGTCAAACACTCCGTTATCTTCCCCTAAAAAGTCCATTATACCCGCATTTACTTAAAAAAAATTAAAACTTTTTTTCTCTTCCTCTCTTATTTTTTCTTTTTTCTTTTTACCTCTTCTTCTTCTTCTTCTTCTTCTTCTTCTTCTTTCGGCTCTCTCGCCTCCTTCTATTCATCTCCTCATCAAGATGATTCCAATCACAGACCTTCAAAGAGGTGAAATGAAAAAAATAAAGAAATAAAAGAGAGAGAAAAAATAAATTAAAAAAAACAAAGTAAGTGAGGGTATAATAGACATTTTCGGCAACTTTAACATAAAATTTTGACGGCAGGGACCAACTGGGAGAAAATTGAGAGTTCAGGGACTTTTTAGGTGAAATTCGAAGGTCAGGGACTGAAACGATGAAACCCTATAAGTATAGGGGGTAAACAGTATTTAATCCTATCAGAAGTATCACAAATATTTCAATCTTTGATCGTAGAAGTACATGGAATTAATCAACAATGAATTGAATAATAAAGGATATGTTTAAGGGATTCAAGCTTTGAGAGAGAAATTGATGTGCTTTCATTGATAATAGGGGCCTCTTTAAATAGAAGATTACAAGGCATAGAATCAGAGTTGTACAAGGAAAAGTAATCATACATTAATTGATTGGATATCACTAAGATTCTCTGAGATTATCTCTAATTCTAACCCTATTTCAAATAGACCAAGTAACCTCGAGTTTGGGCCAGACACAAATTCTGGATTTACCTGAACACTCCTCCTTGTGTTGCCCAAATGTGGTGCTCTTCTCGTTGCCTCATTAAAAATCTTACCGAGTAACAAAAAACTCAATGGATAAAAACAACCTCGGTCAAAGGGAAAAAGAGCACAACACACCCTTCACGTTTCGAGACCATAGATGTAGACATCTCCCCCTAACGTCTGCATCTCCTCCCTGATGACTACAGTCATGGGAGTCCGGATAACCTCTGCAAACGATGCTACCAATATGTTTCTTGAAAGTGGAATTAGGGAATGACTTAGCGAACACATCTGCCACACTGTCCTTAGATTGAACCTAGTTTACTTTGATCTTGAGGAGAGTCTGTTGTTGCTGATGATGCTTGGTGTTGTCGCATTTGATGCAGTTTTGCTTCACTTGTTCAATGCAAGCCCTCATAAATGATCGTAAGCTCATTTGTGGTAGACTTCAAACCACAAGAATCCAATTCATATACATTCAAGACTAGGATATGTTATGTAGACCTCCAAGACATCTCAGTCTTACCCATGGTGAACACATAACCAGTTTGGGAATGACCTTTGTGTGGGTTAGAGAGATACCTAGAATCAGCAAAACCTTCAAAAACTCTAATGTCTTTTTGGGATAGGGATAGAGAACGCAGGCTAGTATTGGCGGCGTTTCTAGTGTGTGATGGGTCAGAATCCATCATCTCTCCGTAGGGATAGAACATGCTCATATCAATCGTACATCTCAAGTATCAAAGGATAACTTTTACATCAGTCCATTGGCATCGCGTCGGCGCGGACCTATTCCTAGCTAACAAGTTCACTACAAATGAGATGTCAAGTCTTGTGCATTAAGCTAAGTACAATAATGCACTTATTGCACTTAAGTATGGCACTTCTGCCTCTAGCACATCTTCATTATCATGTTTCGGACGAAGAAGATTCTTTTTAGGAACAAGACTACAGACGATCATCGGGGTGCTTGAAGGCTTGACCTTGTCAAACGCCAAAACATCTATCAACACGATGCTCAAGTTCCAAACCAAGACATAATTATGTTCTCCTAAGATCCTTCATCTCAATTCGGATTTCAAGTGTTCAGCGGTTTCCCTTAAGTATTTAAGGACCATCTTTAAGGACTTCTAATGAAATTCATGCGCAATAGAATCCGAAAATTGTTATGGAAACGCGTGGGCATATCCCTTCCCAATCAAGTAGTTACTTTAGTGACCGTTTCAGCCTCTTTGCAAACGTGCTCCATGGTCTAGAGCCGCTTGACTTGGGTAAATGAAGTTCACCATGAACCTTCATGTATTCTGTATCTAGATCTCCATAGAGATACATAGTGACCACATTCATAAGCTGCATGTTCAGTTATTCAGAAACTACCAAACTGACAAGGTAGTGGAGTACAATGACATCCATTACGAGAGAATATGTCTCATTGTAGTCAATTCCAGGACGTTTTATGAGAAGCCTTGCGCCAAGACGAGATTACCATCTCTTTTCTCATCACTCTTTCTAACGGATACCCATTAGTTAATAGGTTTTATGCAGGAGGTGTACATACTAATACAGCACAATGTTCCACACTATTGTATGACCCCGTATATCTTCCCATACGACCCTTCCTGGAACGAGAACTACTCTCATCAGAGTCATAGTCAATACTAATGGTACCTCGGGTATCGTTCACTCCGGGCCAGCCCAGAGGTACTCACCAAATGCACACTAGAAGTTGTTATTACTACAAAGGAAGGAACTACCTCCCACATTGAAGAACTGAGGAACACTTTTCCCATGCTCAGATATATATGCCAGGCCCAACCACCTTCACAGGGGTAATTACTTCTCCTTTACTATTTACTCCACCCAATTCTTTATTGAGACTTACTTAGGCATCAGAGGGGTATAAACCGTCCGGTACGGTTTATTCCTTTGACGCTGTATATTTTAGGCAGGTCCCAGAGCAACCTAGGTACCCGCTAGAGGTACAACATTCTGTTTGGTTTACCACGGAGGAAACCACAGAAATATTGGTGCTCTCTTTGAGAGTCGAGCTCAAGTTACCTCTAGCACACAATACTGAGCAGGGGCAGGTGCCAAACGCAAGCAGAGGAGCTGCCCGGGCACTACGGTTCAGTCCCGGAGCTTCTGGTTCTAAGACTCCCTCTACGGGCATTGAAGTTCATGGGATAAGAGCGTTGGACCCGACTAGAGGCAACACATCCTCAATACACGACCCGATTGCCCCACCATCAGAAATCGAGGCAATACGCTCTGAAATTGCTGCTTCCGAGAACAAAATCAAATCAATCGGGAATAGCAGCGGGTCAATCGAGAGACTAACCTACCCTCATAACAGAAGTTGCAGGAGTTGGAGGAAGAGAATACTGCGCTAGCAAGGGCTTTGGAAAGACGCCAGCTACAAAATGAAGCTTTCACACAAGCCCTAACTAGGGCCTCACAACCAATGCCACCAAGAACGAACATTCTTCCGGCACCCGATGTTACAGGGATACTGGAGGCAGGACCCTCTAGAAGCAATACTGTCGGCCGACCGATCATACACATACTTGTCCAGTTGTACCCGGAGAGCTTGAGAAAGTTACCACCCCTGCCCTTACCTAGATCCAAGCAAGCAGAGCAACCGGCAACAGACCCTACCACAGCCCTCCTATTACAGATGAATCAGCCACTCTCGGTTCTCCAGGCAAAGGTAGAGGCTGTTGAGAATCGAGATGCGTTGTGCCATCTAACCACGTTTGAAGATCGACCAGGACCCTTCACCACAGGGGTACAGAACACTGTACGATCTCACACCACCAAACCACTAAAAATTGGCTACACAGGGGTAGGGGACCCGTATCAAATGAGTGTGAAGGGGTACACAAACGAGGTCTGTTGCAATATGTTCCAAGAAACATTGTCGGGAGAGGCTCTGAGTTGGTTCTACGAACTACCAGCTAGTTTGGTAGAATGTTTCAGGGGGCTAGCAGACAAATTTATGGCTCGCTTCATTCTATGCACTGATGGAATTACCACTAAAACAGGATTGTTGAAGGTACAGCAAGGAGAGACAGAAACATTGAAATCTTTCGTGAACAGATGGCAGGCAGCTATGGCTAAATGCCAGGATTTAAATAAGGAGCTCGCTGAGATGGCTTTCAGACGATGTTTAAGACCTGGAGAGTTCTTGTACGAAATCAATCACCATCCTCCAACCAACTATGACGAATTAATGGCGACGGCTATCAGACACGGCCAGGCAGAGTCTAAAACATATGGGGACAGCATGAAGCAGGAGAGGAAAAGGGCCACGGTAACTCCAGCCCTGGCATCACAAGAAGAATTCAAAAAGAGAGAGTGGAGCCAGGACGCCTGTCGTTCACCTTACCCAGGAAGCAAGTGGGGCAAGGATTCCTCTTCCAGACGTAACGAAAGGTCACCTTACCAAGTAGAGAAATCTCAGCAGCAATACCAGAAAACCACACCCCTCCCAGGTACGAGGTGTTCACAGTCCTGAATGCCTCATACGAGATCATATGGAATGAGAACAGAGATGAGATTCCCGGACCACCACCCTGGAGGTTCCCAAAAAGCAAGCTTACTCAACAGGAGACGGGGAGATACTGTACTTATCATGAGGATGTCGGGCATAATACCAACCTCTGCATGGCCTTGAAAAACACCGTTTAATCACTTATCCAAGACGGAAAGGTCCAATGGTATCTACCTATCAAGGAGGTGGGTGTTATAGATGTGTACCGCAGGATCCTCACGATCTATGGGGGAGCACCAAAAGACCAACATCAGGGAAAAAAGCGAAACACCAGACCCGGTCACGCCCATATTTTCAATTTCCACAAGCTAGGGACAGAGGGGAATATTGCAGGATGAAGGTCAATCACGTTCCTAGAAGAAGAGGAGTCTAACATCAAGATACCCCATGATGATCCTTTTCTGATAACATTGCAAACGAATCATTAAATTACCTCCCAGGTACTGGTGGACACCGGTGCGTCTGTTAGCGTGCTCTTCCGTGATGCATACAATGCTTTGAACCGGGGACGATCGAAGTTGTCACAAGATAACGAATCACTGATCAGTTTCTCCGGTGACATAGTACAACCACTAGGATCCGATTACATGTCAATCACGATAGGCGAAAGCTCAAACTCATCAACCATCAAAACCGAGTTCATCGTCGTCGACTGCCTCTCCTCATCTAATGTAATCTTGGGGCGCCTGACACTCTGGCGCCTTAAGACATTTGTTGCCGGATCAGGGGTGACCAGGCAGCCGTAAGGAACTGATACGCCCTGACAGTCTCACGAGGCAGGGGAAAGACATAAATGTTATCAGTCACAGTAGAACCCTCACCTACCAACAGGTACGAGGACCCCAGGGACGATGCGGATTCCGATTAAGAACGGCCTGGTGCAGTGGAGGACACAGAGGAAGTGGTCCTTTCTTAAGGGTACCCGGATAGAATTGTACGATTAGGTACCAACTTATCCCCCAAGGTCCGGGATACCTTAATCGAATTCTTGCTCGCTAACTCATCTACCTTCACCTGGTCATACGAGGATATGCCCGGCATCCCCACGGATTTGGCAATGCACAACCTGAGCATTATTCCCTTCTCAGACTCGGTCAGACAAAAGCAAAGGGCTTTTAACCAAGAAAAGTACAGGGTTATCCAGGCAGAGGTGAAGAAGTTGGAAGCCATCAAGGTCATTAGGGAGCTAACATACCCTCAGTGGTTGGCCAATGTCGTCATGGTACCAAAGAAAATAGCCGGGTCTTGGCGCATGTGTGTCGATTACACGAACCTCAACCGGGCGTGCCCCAATGACAATTTCCCACTCCCAAGAATAGACCTGCTGATAGACTCCACATCCGAGTACTAACTACTTAGTTTCATGGATGTTTTCAATGGATATAATCAGATAAGGATGAACCCTGAGGACGAAGAGCACACTGCCTTCACGACTGATAAGGGGCTTTACTGTTATCAAGTCATGCCTTTTGGTCTAAAGAACCCCGGAGCCACCTATCAAAAAATGGTCAACACCATGTTCGTTCAAGTCATCGGTACCATTATGGAGGTGTATGTTGCTGATATGCTGGTCAAGTGTCTCACAGTAGACGATCACGTAGGTAACCTGGCAACAGTTTTCTCCATAATCTTACGAAACGATATGTGTCTCAACCAGCAGAAATGCATCTTTGGAGTGGAGATAGGAAAATTCCTGGGTTATATCATCTGTCATTGAGGCATAGAGGCAAACCCTGAAAAGATACATGCTATCCTTGACATGACATCTCCCATTTACCGTAATGAGGTCCAGTCCCTTACTGGAAGAGTGGTTGCCCTTTCAAGATTTGTATCGAGACTCACAGACAAATGTGTCCCTTTCTTCAACTTGCTGAAGACACAGAACCTGGAGAAGATCACCTGGACGGTAGAGCAAGAGGCAGCATTCATTGGTTTAAAGACTTGCTTAGTCTCGGTACCCCTACTATCAAAACCAATTCCCGGGGAAATACTGTACATTTACCTAGCCGGTTCCACCACGGCTGTCAGTTCAGCTCTGATCAGGCATGACCCTGACTGGGAGTACCCGGTGTACTACGTAGAAAAGGCTTCACTGGGGCAGAATCGTTGTACCTGAACATAGAAAGGGTCGCTTTGGCAGTACTGGTATCAGCAAGGAAGCTCCAGCACTACTTTCAAGCACACTCAATCACCATCTTCACCAATCACCCCTTGAGACATGTACTTCAGAAACCTAAAACCAAAGATCGTCAAATAGGCAATCGAGTTAGGAGAATTTAATATCCACTATAAGCCCCGGACGGCTATAAAAGGCCAGGCAGCAGCAAACTTCATTTCAGAACTCATCCCTTCTCAGGATATACCAGCACAAAATGAGGAACCACAAGACCCATGCAAGCAACTACCAGGTACCTGGTAGTTATATGTTGATGGAGCATCAAATAAAAAGACAACCGGGGTCTGTATTTTGCTAGTCAGCCCGGAAGGCCAGGTCTACGAATACGCTTTGAAATTTGCCTTCAAAGCATCCAATAATGTAGTTGAGTATGAAGCACTTATCGTTGGGCTGCAAGTGTCCCGGGAAGTAGGCGTTTAAGACCTCCAAATCTTCAGCAACTCACAACTTGTCGTAAATAAGCTCAACGGGGACTTCAAGGCTAAGAAGCCCCAAATGTCCTCTTACCAAGTCCTTGCAAAGGTATTGGCGCAACGGTTCACCAAGTTTACAATTACCCAAATACCTAGAGCAAAGAACGAGAAGGCTGATGCTCTGGCCAAGCTTGCGGCATCTTCACCAAATACTGCCTATAAGTCTCCAAAGGTAGAAGTATTGGAAAAAACCAAGCACGTCAAAACAATATCGGAAGTATTTGCCATAGACCACACGGCTTCTTGGATGGATCCTATACTCAAGTACATGATAAATGGCCTGACCCTGGAGGACAAAGTAGAGGCTAGGAGACTGCAGCTACGATCAGCCAAATACACCATCATGAATGGCAAGTTGTACAGAAGGGGTCATAGCTTCCCAAAATCTCAAGTGTACCGCAGAGGAAGGACATCGGATCCTAAAGGACATCCACGGGGGCGTGTGCGGTAACCACGCTGGAGCTCGATCTCTCACACACAAAGCTCTACGTGCCATAAATGCCAAATGTACGCTAACATACCCAGGGCACTGCCAATTGCACTCTCTATCTTACTTGCACTATGGCCTTTCTGCTAGTGGGGACTTGACTTCATCGGTAAGCTCCCCACAACAATAGGTTAGTTCAAGTATGCTATCATTGCCTTGGACTACCAAACTAAGTGGGTGGAAGCAGAACAGCATGTAGCCATTACAACGAAGAAGGTCAAAAATTTCCTATGGAGGAACATCTATTGTGGGTTTGGAGTCCCGGACACAATCTTCACGGATAATGGAGCGCAATTTGATAATGATAAACTCCGAACGTACACAGAAAACGTGGGCACCAAAATCCTGTATGCCTCACCAGTTCACCCTCAAACAAATGGTCAAGTTGAAGCTGTTAACAAGATAATCAATAAGATCTTGAAGAAAAAACTGGAGGACGCCAAAGGACTTTGGGCTGCCATGCTTCCGGAAACCTTGTGGGCCATCAGGACTACGACAATTGAGGCCACGGGCGAGACACTGTTTTGCATGGGTTTCAGCACAGAGGCTATACTCCCCATTGAAACTAAGATACAAAGTGACAAAATAGAATACTTTGATGCAGGTACTAATGAGAAGGGTCTCAAGCTGGATATAGACCTACTAGTGGAGCGTCGGGACGTCGCGCACATGCGTAACCTAGCAACAAGAGGAGAATAGCCCGGTACTACGATGCCAGGGTCCAGTCACGTACGCTCAAGCTGGGAGATTGGGTATGAAGCGAGTCTACCCGGAGCCAAGGGGATTGGATTCTTCATGGACATGTCCCTATGAAATCGTTGAGCAAGTAGGCCCTGCCACGTTCTATATTCAAAACAAGGATGAATCAGGTCCAGACACCTTTGGAACACCCAGCGTTTAAGGTACTATTACTAGTAGATCCACGGGCATCTTACTCTAGCTTTTAACCACTAGCTATGGAAAGCTACCCCACGGGTACTTATTTGTATTAGCCACCATGTGGTACTTAAATGGAAAAAGGAATTATTCAGACCATTGCTTTTATTTAACTCTGCCACCGAGCATCCCGGACACTATCCGCTACATTGTTAATTACTCTATTCTAGTAAATAAGTATTCATACAACGGGTACGACAAGGCACAAATAAAAGCAATCTTAATCCCTTTAAGCATTTCCATTTAACTTACAAAAATGTGAAATCATTCACAAAAAGCTTGGACTACCAAGCAAAGGAAACATCAAAGAAGGGGATACCCTGTTACTAGCTCAAAGCCATATCATCCAACAAAATAAAAAAAACAAAAATAAAAAGATAAGTCCCTACTTCGAGGCCTGTGTGTGACTCCCGGAGGCACCACCTTCGGCTGCAGCCATCTGATCGTGTTGCTCTCTCTTCTTAGCCTCTTCCTGCTCTTTCTTCTTCCTCTCCAGCAACCCCCGCTTGAATTTGCCCTCATCCATGTACCCGGCAGCAATCCATTCCCTATACTTCATGATCACCACCTTGTCTTGGGCAGCTATGAGCATATCCTCTAGCTCCGGGGATACCTGGTACTCAGCAATAGCCTCTTGGCACTCCACAGGAATACAGTTCTCCAGGGACTCAGCTTTGGCCCTCTAGGAGTTGGCTTGCTCTTCAAACCCCCGCAAGGACTCCACCTCATTCTTCAGGTCCCCAATCATACCTTCCAGGTCCGGATCTTCTTGTTAGACTCTTCCAGCTCCACAACTCTAGAAGACGAAGCGTCCAACTTTTTCTTCAGAGAGTCCCGCTCTCTCTAGTTTCCTAATTATACGCATTTATATGCGTGTAATTATATCTAAAACATTATAAATAAGTTAATCTCAATGTCAATTAATATGTAATTAATTTGTTTTTATTTATTTTATAGAAAATAAGTAGAGTTACGAAAATTAGAGAAAATGAGGAGAAATTGGAGCTTATTGAAATTATCAACAAAAGGACGAAAAGTCAACGATGGTCAATAGGTCAATGCAAGCAACTATGTGAAAATCATTGAGTTGGGCTTGGGAAAAGCAAAAGAAGAAGAGAAGAAAACGGAAGAAAAGAAGAACAAGAAGGAAGAAAAAAATACAAATGGTGGAGATTTGTTAATTAAACAAATTAACAACACAAAGCTAGAGCTGCACGTGCTCTTTCATTTCTCTTCTTCCTTTGCTCTTTCTCTTTCTTCTTTCTTCTCTTCTTGTCCACTTTCATGCTGGCACGTGGCGGCCCATCCTTACCTTTTCCCCCTCCACACGAAATAGGCAGTATTAGGCACCAATTCCAACTCTCTCACAGATTACTCATATATATATATATATATATTCCCTTTTCACCTCACCCTAGAATTCGGCCGCACACCACAAAACCCCATTCTCTCTCTTCCTTCTTCTCTACAGCCGAAACGCACACCACCCCATTTATTTATCCATTCTCATTTATCTCACCCATCACCTCTCACTCTCTCTTTTCTCTGATTTTCATCTTTTTGGACTCGCTCAATACCTCAAGGGAATCATCATCAAGAGTACTACATCTTAATTTGGATAGCTAGGTGAAGAAATTGCTTGATTCATACTAGCTCATAGCTAGAAATGACCAAGCTAACTCTCCCCTATCATCCTTATTATCTATTTCATAATTTTTTATATACTTTTGTTGATGAATTCTTGTATAGGTTGTGAGTAGTTCAATTTCGGGAGTTAGGGTTGTGAAGCCCTAACTGATCTTATATAAATATTGATGTTTTAATTTTAATAAATGTAATTTCCATTGTGTATGCTTTAAATCCGAATTTATTGGTCTTTAGAAGCATATTTCTAGGTTTTGTCACCCTTTGAAATTATGTTGTGAGCAATTGTGATGAATAGATTGATAAATTGACAACTTATTAATCTTGTGGCATCTAGGATTTTAGTGTGGTAACCATTAGCTAGCTTAATTGTAGCTAAGCTTGCTTGAGTTTCTTTTATCTTGCTCTCTAGGCCTCTAATTTTGGATATTGCGGTCTTAACCGGCGTAATGCCCAAATTAGAGAGTTAATTGTGGCCTTAACTGACATAGTCAATACACCGAAAAGATAATTGGTTTAGTAGCCTTAACCGGTACTAGATACGGGACTCGACACATATAGTAAATGCATGCATTTGTGAAATTGACATCGATGTTTACAAGATAGTTAGTGTGAATCACCCGACACTCCCATATTTCCATTAATTTGAAATCCAAATTTAATTTCTTGCTTGATAATTAGTTGTTTGCTTTTATTTTAGTTTGCATTTAATTTAGTTAATTCCCAATTCAAAGCTCCCAAACAAAATTCTATATTCCATTGTGCATAACTCGTTTGGGCTTCAAGTTAGTGGCTTTGATTAGGCTTAGTGTGAGCTAAGCCGAGCATTGCCGAGGCTTTGTGCCTTGTGAATATTATTTTACTTTATTTTATTTTTATTTTTTTATTGTATGCTTTTAAGTTATTCTAGCGCCAATTACCTCGGTTAGGTCGAACGCTTAATCCCCGAGGTACGATAATCAAGGTTTTAATACTTCCCTTACTTGACAAAATTCGTACGCTTGCGAGAGCTTATGCTTCAAGTCAATGGCGCCGTTGCCAGGGATTAGGGTCTTCGGATCTTAATCCTTTGGTAATTGGCATTTATGGTCACTTTTAACATACTTTTATTTTTTATTTTTGTTTTTATTTCTTGTTTCTTTGTTTAGTTGTTTAATTTCTAATTTTATTTTTACCCTTGCATCAAATTACGAATTTCTCCTAGCTGTTTATTTCCAGACTTTGGGCTCGAAACTTTTAATCATCGCAAGCCCAATTGTCGAAAGTTTAGTGTAAACTCAATTCGTTAATTTTTCCGAGCCCAATTGGAAGAATCTTGGCCCAAACTCTAATTTTCGGCCCAATAGGTGGTCTCGACACCAAACGGTCTCCGAAATCGATTTCTTCACTTAAATCACTGTACGAAAAATTTTAATGTCAAAAATTACTATCGGAAACTAAAATTTTCAGGGGCTCACAACATTTCTCCATGTTAAAGCATGCAATTTTGTCAAAACGAATTACATTACGCTTTTAGAAATTGAAAGAGTTATTTGATTCATGCCATTGTCTCCATGCTGGTAACACCAAACATTCTCCTAAATGTTGGCATGCCAAAATATATAAACAGATCATGTTCAATTAGTCAATTAGATTATATGAGCAAATCGCTACTCACTTTCTTATTTTTGGTGAGGTACCATCACCTCAACGGGACACCTTTCTAGCTTTCTTATATGAGCAAAGCCAAACGCATTATTGGTACTCGCTAGCTTACATGGAGTCTTATATATGGACAACTCCAATATTTCTACAATATTTTCACCACTTATGCATTGATTCCTACAATCTAAGCATACCTACAAAATGCGATAATTTTAGTAGCATACTTACTATGCCTCAATGTTAATGCTATATATGCTTTAAATGTCTCCATGATTATCAAGCACGACTATAATATGCGCAATGTTATTAGTATCTCCACTGCGATTTACATGCTAAGTACATATGCCATGCTTTTATCTTGATTACATTACTATGTATACACTTGTGATACTCGCTTCACAAACTGTGACATGCATAGATGTACAAACAGTGTCATGCACACAAAATTGCCCATTGAGCTATACTCAATATTCTTATTTAAACACTTTAATCTTATATCCATACGCTGCTACATGTCTAGCATCTCTATTGCTCAAATCCACATGAAATTTCACTAGCGAGATCAGTCCTCGCTCCTGTCATGACAAATGTCCCCGATACTGGGGGGGGGGGGACTTGCACACCATACTCGCTATACCTGAATGATATACATTCGCCATGGTAAACGTTCTCGATGCTGGGGTACTTGCACACCCTACTCGCCATGCTCCAGTGGCGTACACTCGCCATGCTCTAGCAGTATCTTATCTATGCTGCAACGTGTTATCTATGCTTCAGCGACCTATACTCGCCACACTTCAGCAATATATTATCCATGCTTCGGCAATATCTCATTTATCCTTCAACCACATATTATCCAGGCTTCAACGATATCTTGCCTATGCTTCAATAGTATCTCATCTATGTCGTAGCAATATTTATCTACCCATCAGCGGTATCTCATCTATGCCTTAGTAGTATATTCTCTACACATCATCGATATCTTCTCTATGTTTTAGTAGTATCTCCTCTATGCTTCAGTTGTATCTCATCTATCCCTCCATGTTGTATTCTCCACGCTTCAATGACATACTCCCAATGATTTAATGACATACCCCTAATGCTTCAATGATATACTTGTAATGCTGCAACGATATACTCGAAATGCTTCGATGATACACTCCCAATGCTTCAATGACACACTCCCCAATGCGTCAACGATACACTCGCAATGTTGTAATGACAGGCTCCCAATGCTTCAACGATGCAGTCGCCATGCTGTAATGACATACACCCAATGCTCGTCACGCTTTAGTGATATCTTATCTGTGCTTCAGTAGTATATTATGCAGGCCTTGGCAATCTCTTCTATATGCTTCAATAGTATCTCATCTATGGTCCAGCAGTATCTCACCTATGCTTCAACGGTAACTCCCATATGTTTCAACTGTATATTATCTATCTTTTAGCAGTAATTATCTATGCTTCAGTGTCATCTATGCATCAACGATATATTCTTCATGCTTCACCGACACGTTCTCCACGCTTTAGCGGCATCTTCTATAGACCTTAGCGATATATTGTCCATGCTTCAGCGATACACTATCCATACTTTAGCGATATCATTTACAAGCTCCGCGAAATGTTATTCATGCTTCAGCGGCATCTCACCCATGTCTCAGGCGACCTACATCCGCTATATCTCAACACGGCGTACTCGCCATATTTCGAAGGACACACTCGTCATGCCTCAACTACACACTCGCCATGCCTCAGCGGCATATTCAACGTACTCACCATGCCTTAGCGCCATATACTCGTCCATACTTTAGCTTCACGCTTATACCCTAGCAGGTATTCTTAACTCCTCGAACGTGCCCTAGTGACACTCTGGACTATACTCTCTGAAACCTGCCTGAGGCAGTATTATCTTGGCTTACCTACAGCCTTCTTTATAATCCCTCCGGGACTCTACCAATTCTCCAATGATAGCAATGTGTTCTCCAACGATCTCAATGTATTCTCCAATGATTGCAATGTATTCTCCAAGGATCGCGATGTGTTCTTCAATGACTCAATGTATTCTCCAATGATCGCAATGTGTTCTCCAATGATCGCCATGTATTCTCAAATGACCGCCACGTCGTCTCCAATGGTTGCCATGTATTCACCCACCATCGCGGTGTATTCTGTCACTGCCTTTGGCAGTTTTCAATTAAATTGGCTCGATATTGCCATTTCTTATCTCTCTCCATCAAAATATCGCTAAAGGCATGAGCACGCTGTATAGCAATCCCAAACTACTGCCTAACGCGAACAAGCTGAAATTGTTATACAATTCAATATCGTTAAAGGCATGGGCAAGTTGTATAGCAATCCCAAACTACTACCTAACGCGAACAAGCTGAAATTGCTATATAATTCAATATCGCTAAAGGCATGGGCAAGCTGTATAGCAATCCCAAACTACTGCCTAAAGCGAACGAGCTGAAATGGCTATACAATTCAATATCGCTAATGGCTGGTTGTGCTGATATAGCATTATAAGTGCTATCACTCGCAAACCCTTGTATTGCTAACACGATCAATGTGAAATGTTTAAATGCGATCAATGTGATTCAATGCGATCAATGCGAAATGCTTCAATGCGATCACAATACGAAATGCTCCAATGCAATCAGTGTGAAATGCTTCAATGCGATCAATGTAAAATGCGATCAATGTAAAATGCGATAAATGCGAAATGCTTCAAATCACAATGTAAAATGCTTCAATGCTATCACAATACGAAATGCTCTAATGCGAAATGCTCCAATGCGATCAATGCGAAATGCTTCAATGCAATCACAATGTGAAATGCTTCAATGTGATCACAACGTGAAATGCTTCAATGAGATCACAACGTGAAATGCTTCAATGCGATCGCAACGTGAAATGCTTCAATGCGATCACAACGTGAAATGCTTGCGATCACATGCGATCACAATGTGAAATGCTTCAATGTGATCACAATGTGAAATGCTCTAATGCGATCAATGCGAAATGCTCCAATGCGATCACAATGTGAAATGCTTCAATGTGATCACAATGTGAAATGCTCTAATGCGATCAATGCGAAATACTCCAATGCGATCACAATGTGAAATGCTTCAATGCGATCACAATGCAAAATGCTTCAATGCGATCACAATGCAAAATGCTCCAATGCGAATGCTTCAACTCAATCACAATGCAAAATGCTCCAATGCTATCAATGCGAAATGCTCCAATGCGAAATGCTTCAATGAGGTCACAATGTGAAATGCCCAAATGTGATCAAAGTGAAATGGCACAATGCGATCAAGATGAAATAGCCAATGCTAAACACCGCTACAAGTATGGTTGTGGTGACGTAGCCTAGCACTATCCCAAAAAACACCCAATATCGCCACAACCATGATCACGACACACTCTCCTTTATACGTGATATCACCATATGTTATCTCTCCATTATATGATATCGGTAAAAGTTATCTTTTTCTAACACGCGGTATCGCCATGTTTTATCTCTATTAGATGACATTGCCATGTTTTATCTCCATTACATGATATCGCCATGTTTTATTTCTCTATTACATGATTCGATATCACCATGACTTCTCTCCATTATACAATATGGCCATGTCTCAACTTTCTCCATTATATGATTGCATGCCACTACAAGCAAAACAAAAGGTTGTGCCAAGCTTAACAACAGCGATATCGCCACGTACATTCCAACCATTATCGGCTTTACACCAAAATTATTACTATCGCCATATGCAAAAATGGGCTGACATAGCCAAGGCTATCCTGGCAGACACCAAGTGTACCGAGTACACCTTATATCAAGCATACCCCGGTCTAACCCTCTGATCTTGGTCTCGGGGGACTGAGGGACTAGTCACCCTAAGGAAGAAACTCTCACCAAATGTCCAATGAAGGCTTCCGCCATTTCTACTTGGAAAAACAAAATCACCACCCTAGTTAAGAATCCTCTTAGCTGGGGACTTGGGGGACTGGGGCTAATGGTTGTACGAAAGTCACGTGCCAAGAATGCTCGCCTTGCACTTCCGATATTCTACCATGACAAACTCCCCACCCAAGAAAACTCTTGACCGGGAACTTGGGGGACTTGTTGGTATATATACCGCCTAGGCACAAATATCGGAAGCACAAGGCTCACTAGCCAAGTGCAACAACGCCAACTGTTAATGTTTAAAGTTCAGCAGTAGCTAAATCTTTAATAATGCTGGTCCGATGGGCAGACCGATACTTGCAGTGTTCTCAAAGTTTCCACTACCTGTTAAGTAAAATACAAAGGGCGTTAGAGGGAGACTGCGTTGGGCAGTCTTCTCTTCTCCGATGCCTAAGTTAGTCAATGCATTTATGTTGATAAAATAACAGTAGGTGAGTATTGAATGCGTAATTAATGAGGAGAGAAGAGAGAACCTTTTATAGGTGAAGAAGGAGCTGATTCTCTTCATGTTTTCGATGTAGGACTGACATGCTTCAATTCTCAGCTTCTGGAGCTTCTAATGCTGTTTTGGCGCTGACAGGACCCGTCCCAAAATTTCCCTTGAAATTCTATGTGGCCCTGCGGGACCCACTTTCTAAGAAAATTTCAACAGAACCTCCCTAGAAAGTAGGCAACCCTGACCTGTTCGAGAAAACCAAATACACTTCTATGGACAACTCAGAAACATCTCCTGGAGCCAACCTGCTCCCCAAAATTTCACAAGTTCCATTTAATGAATCAACAAAAAGCATCACCATATATTCTCCAAATATCATAGTTCTTAATCACACAGAAAACAACCACCATCTTTCTATATACGACACTTTTCACTTCCTATAATTATACAAACATAGAAAGTAGTACTTCCCGAGGCTATCAGCGCAATCTATGGAAAATGAAATATATTACAATACGTAGGTTAGCGAATAACCTATAGAGAATAGATGGAAATGATGGTGCTAAGCCTCAACTCCTATTCCGAACAGCGCACTGCGAACTGGGGGCATTTTTAAAATGAAAGGCCCAGGGGAGAAGTATATAAAAACATTAACGTGAGTGGACAAAAATGAATATTTAAGTAAAGTGATCGAATAACATGGATTTTATACTTTCCCACAATACATTTGTAAAAAAACAAATGCATGCCACAATTACCGAAAAAGGAAATTTAAAATTTTCGAATTTCAATAAACTTGAAAATAACGTAGTAGCCTCACTGATTAAAAAAAATCTCGACTAACCTCACTAGTCATAATAAATAATATCAAGAAAAATAAATATATATATATATATAGATATATATATATATTTATATATATACCGGGAAGAACGATTATCACCATACGAGTATAACGGAGCCCCTCAAGCTCTACCCTCGACTCCCTCACATATAAATTATGTGAGGAGGAGAAATAACAACCTCTACTACTCACGTGAGGAGGAGAATAAATCACATCGACTTCACCCACAAACACAAAGTAAGTGAGAAGGAGACACAATAACCAACTCAAGTATGGTGAAGGAAAATAATCCAAAATTCAAAAATCCAAAAATTTCATAAAGCTTCCCCAAATATATCTCATCGGAAAGTAATTGATTAAATCAAACCGACGTGACCCCGAAGTCAACACTTCTCTCGAAAATCATAATTAGATGAGCCAAAATAATAAACATATTTATATATATACCTCCGGAACTTTCAATTCCACAAAACTCTCTCAAAATCTCAAACAATTTATTATAATAGTGGTAATAATGATAATTCTCAAATATTATTTCACAAATAGTTCGTCACCATTGAATTTATCCAAATTTAATTATGAAAATGTCACTTCAAAATTTCAACCTATAACTCTACTTATAATCAAACAAATCGATTATCTGATTTATTGAAATAGATAAGATATTCAAATAATAAACCCAAAATTCAAGAATTTATTTGCATGCATTGGCTTAAAAATAAAAGTCCACTCACGTAAAATATATATATATATATATATGGCTAGACTGCCCGTTTGTCCGAAGTCCCCTCGTGTGAGTCTCCCTCACGTCCTGAACAATATATATAGTTCGTAAATAAAATAATTACCGGACGGATAATTAAATTTACGGTAAAATTTATAAAATTCTATACATAAATTCGTGGATAAATCCTTCAATCCTCCTTGGATTTAATCCAAAATCCATCAAAAATTTCTAATCGATGATTTAAAATTTCTGAATGAATTCGAGAGAAATCCGACGGCCGGATTCTCGTAAATCGTAAATCAAAACCCTAAACTTCAAAAATTCATAACTAATTCCAAGCTTCTCCAAAATTCACCAAATTTCATATACAAGCTCTAAAATATCTATAAGATTTAATGGGCCAAAAACTGAAATCAAATGGATGCCGGAGGCGCCGCCACACGCCTGCTACAGTGGTGGCGCATGGGATTCACGTGCCGCCTTCACCTGCTCCGATGGCCGCCAAATTTTGGCAGCACCACCATCTCAACCGTCTAATCATTTTTCCCAACTACAACAAATCAAGAAAAGGGCTGGAGTACCTCAACAATTAAGGGGAAGTTTTGACCCGAAATATAAATAGTAACCCAAATTTCAACTCGTCGGTTCTTCTTCCACGCTCCACTACTCACACTGAAATTTGGGGAGGATATTCATCGTCTCACTACACTCCTAATGGACTTGGTCTGAGCATTTTTGGTTGCCGGAGTTGGGAGAACGAAGCGTTGACTCAAAACGGGGCCATGGGATTCTCGGCCTTGTCCCGTCGTTTTCCGGCCACGAGGCCGTGATCTACCACCGTGAGGAGGTTGGGTTTGGGCAGAGGAGTGGAACGGTGCCACTCGTTCGTCCCCAGGTGGCCGGAGTTATGAGGTGGTCGGACTTGTAGAGAAGAGGGAGAACGCACGGGAAGGAGGAGAGAGAAAAGGAGGGAAAAAAATCAACCCGGGTAGAATCTGATCTACTACAGTGAAAATTCAAATATATATCATCTACTATCTACAGTAACTTTCATATTTCGCTTATAAATTTTGCATACGAGCTCCGATTTTACGAACTAACTATGCACACGCTCGGTTTAACGTCCTCTATAACTTTCGTGAAGAAACGGTTTTTTTAATTTTTGGTCCAAACAAAAAGTCGATTTTTAGGGCCACTAAACATATCGAAAACAAATAAAACATGATCAAAAACATAAACTTTCGTGCTTTCGTAAGTACTACGTAACCTTTTGGTTCGGGACGTAACAGGCTCGGGCGCGTTGCGGCGCTTTAGCTGTGATCTTGGGGTAAGCCGGGGCTCAGGCGGTAGCCTGCTTGGCTATGTATCCGTAGGTCACTCCTTTGGCGGGAGTTGGTACTGTTAGCGGTAGCATGAGCATGGCTCATTATAGCTTTGCAAATGCCTATGTAAGTACAAGTCTCCTAAGTCCCCAGTCAAGGAGGGCAATCTTGGTTGGGGAGTTGTCTAGCCGTTTGAAGCGTTGCTTCTGCGAGTCTTGGCAAAGCATAATTAGCATCAGTGTGTTGTCAACCATGGACTTACTGACCGAACGCTTTGTACCCTTTCGGGTGGACCCCTGCTAGGCCCCCCAGGGAGCCCCCACTCCCCGGCCAAGATAGGCCTCTGTTTGGCTGGTGTATTGTTTGTTGCGGGGAACTGCGGTGAGCAGAGGGTGTTAGGTAGCGAACCCAATATTTGATACCTAAGTGGCGGGGATCAACATGCCTGATCAGGGCTGTCGAAGACTATTGATGCGTCCCCCTACCTGTCCTAAAGGACTATGTTTTAACTGCAATGCCGTGTTGCGGTCGCTGTACAAGTGAGGCGTTGCCTCAGGCATCACCTTTGGCAGAAGCCCCACCACTGATGATAAGTGGACTGCAATGTTGCAAGACCCACCGTTGGCGATAGCCTGGTGGATTGCATTACGTTTAACATGTTGGCCTTATTTACGAGGTATAGGGAGAATTTCCGCCAGCAGAGTTGCGCTTAGCAGAGACTATCTCGCTTGCAAGATGGGAAGAGAGAAGTTCCACTAGCGGAGAACAACTCGCTTGCAAGATGGAAAGGGAGAAGTTCCGCTAGCGGAGCTGCGCTTAGCGGAGACTATCTCGCTTGCAAGATGGGAAGAGAGAAGTTCCGCTAGCGGAATCTTGCAAGTGAGATAGTCTCCACTAGCGGAGTTGCGCTTGGCAGAGACTATCTCGCTTGCAAGATGGGAAGAGAGAAGTTCCGCTAGCGGAGTTGCGCTTGGCGGAGACTATCTCGCCTTACAAGATGGAAAGGGAGAAGTTCCGCTAGCGGAGTTGCGTTTAGCGGAGACTATCTCGCTGAGCGTCCCTATGATTGACGATTTTCCTTTTCGATGGTTACATTGTATAGACGGTTCGTGTGACGGTGTTTGACACATTACCAACCTGTATTGGACTAGCGTGTGTGATAACGTTTCTTCAGCACGCCTGTCACCTCGCCATTAATGCGAGTAATTATTGATTTTGTAACCGAGGCGACCAGAGAGTAAGTGCGTTTATGGGGCATGTGTGCGGTTGTGGTGCGATGTCGTTTTTCAGCGGACGACCTAGATTAGTTTGATGTTGACATAAAAGAGAGGGAAATCTTGAGGTTTGACACTTTGTACTTTTTACCTAGTATCGTCATCTTCAAGCTTCTCCTTGCGTTCAGAGAAGAAGATTGCTACTATTCCGTGAAGCTATCAATCCTTAAAGCACGAGGGTCCTCTGCAGTGAAGATAGGCACTTTTGATCACACCAAAGCTTTCATCTTTGAGGTTTGTATCCTGAATCACATCCCTGTTCCATTGGATTTGTGTTTGTTTTTGTCAGTTTCTGGGTTTTTTGTTTGGGGTGTGATATGTTCTTCCCTTGTGTGCTGTGAGGTGTAAAGCGAGTTTTGGGAATGGGTTTTGGCGTTTGATAGAGAATTGGGGTTTAGGGATTTGCTAGATGGTCGAATCTGGATTGAGTATATGGGTGCGCTTTGTTCTTGTTTTGGCATTTTCTGGGCACTTGTTCTTGATGTTCTTGGATGCAACTAACATAGGGATAGCTTAGATCTTGTGTGAACTAACTGGCTTGGGTTTTAGGGTTTAGGATGGCTAGGGTCATAGAAATCTCGAGTAGTGAGGATTCCAGGTCTGATGTGTCGCTCAATGTGCAGATAGGGTGTTTAGTGACTCGTTACATCCATCTGCCCCGGCAGGAACCTCACTGTCCGAACTGCTAGACATCGTACCGCTACAGACCATACCTTGGGAAGTTGCAATGGGTCATGCTGGTCATCCTGAGAGTTCTAGGGCAAGAGAAGATGTCGCTACCCTCGAAAGGCGGGAGGAGAGGCTAGCGAGTAACAGTGCCGCTAGCGGCTCCGCTGGCGGGGTGAGAGAGGTTGGCAAGGAAGAGGTTGAGTCAGCTTGGGATCTCAGTGACGACATAGAGGTTGACGAGGTGGGAGGGCCGATGGCAGTGGCTGCCGTCAACCGGGTGAAGCGAGTGTTCCTCCTACTAGGTGTAATGAAACTACGACCGCCGCTGAAGGATGAGAGAGCATCGCTTCTGCCAGCGGGGCATGCTGTTACGTCCCGAACCTAGAATTTTCGATTTTTATTAATTTGACGGTAAATGTCAGTTACTTTTAATTTTTACTCCGTTATACGATTTTAGTGGCCCTAAAAGTTGACTTTTGTTCGGACCATGATTTGAGAAAATGTTCTTCATGAAAGTCGTAGAGGATGTTAAACCGAGAACATGCATACGTGGTTCGTAAAAATCGGAGTTAGTATGCGAAAGTTATACGCGAAAAACTAAATTTACTATTCTCGGTTACTGTTCATAGTAAGTTCTTTAAATAGTAAGTTACTGTGGTAAGTTTCCAATTTTGGAAACTTACCCGGCCTCTTCTCTCTCTTCTCCCCCGACTCTTCCTCCTCCAGTTCAGCCGAATCTTCCTCCTCCAAGTTCCTTCGATTCCGGCCGCCCCACGATGAAATCCAGACATCCCTAGGTTCGCCTCTTCCTCCTCATCATGCCCATGATCGCATTTCACGGTATCTCGACCGGAGGAGCTCGGAATTGAGCCACGAAGTTTACTGTAGCAGATTGGGTTTTTCGACGATTTCCGGCGATTTCGGTCATCTCCGGCCACCAAACCGGTGTCGAAGGTTCGGTTTTCTTCACTGATCATTTCCCCTATGCCCTTGTGTCTCGATTTGCTATGTAGAAGTCGAATTGTTGAATTGAAATTCTAGGGTTCTTGAGAAATTTCTGGGATTTTGTACACCGATCGGATTCGACTGTTTTTAAGCATAATTTGGATGTGTTGTAGTTGAATAAAATGACCAGTGGGTAGAATTGATGTTGTGCATGAAATTTGGTGGCCATAGGAGGAGGTTAATTCCGGCGAGTAACCGCCACTCGCCGCCACTGTGGGCGGCGCGTGAGGTGGTGTAGGGCAGGTTTCTGACTGTCATAATTTGGCTATTTAATCATTGGTATAATGTAGTTTCCATATTGGTGACCTCGAATTAATTTCGTGAAGTGTAGATATGGTTTTCGTTATGGTGTGAAATTCATTGATTAATTCACGGATAATCCGTGTATCGGAATTCCTTAATCGGAAGCTCAAAGTAAAGAAATGAAGTTAGAAAAGTGAAATTGGAGATTTTTAAGTAAATAATAACAATTGGGATATGGTTGTGTTTTTGGTGAATTTAATTTTTATCCGTCCTGTACTTATCGGTTTATGAACGTTACATTATACAGGACGTGAGGAGGATTCTCGCGAGGAGGGTTCGGATCGACGGCAAGCTTAGCCGTATACTGTGAGTGGATGTTTGATTTTAATTCATGCATGCAATTAAATCTTTTAAGTTACGAAATTATTTAAAGTATCTTTTATTTAATGAGCATACTATTCGATTTTGGATTATGAAATTATTTATGGTTCAAATTGCCGACTAGAAGTGGTTATGCTACATTTCGAACTTTTTATTAGAAATAATCTTCGATAAGATTATTTCTGAAAATGAAAGTATCATTATTTATTAGTAGATTCGGGTTTTTCGAAAAATCTTCGGAAAGAGAAGATTTCTTCGAGATTATAAACTTACTTTATTTTAGTATATTGATTCATAATTTTGAATCATGTTGGCGTGCGGGGTCACGTCGTTGGACTAAGTTCCTTTCTTGTGAGACTTCGAGGAAATCTCACAAATTCTCGATTTTCATATGGTTTTTACCCACCATACCTGGGTCGATATACTTTATTGCTAGCTAGCCTATTGGTACTCCTCCCTACTTACTTTGTGTTAGTGGGTGGGTGGAGCCGAGCATGGGATGCTCTTGAGTGGGGGACACTTCGACCCGAGCCTTAGCGGCTCACTTTATTTTATTGTATGGTGATGACGTTTTTCTCCATACCTTTTAAATTATTTACTTATTTATTTATTCGTCCGACTAACAGGGTCGGTCGAATTTCCCTCAAGCCAGCCGGGCTGGCTTAGTCATGAAAGTGATTTAAAATCTTTAGTTCCCTATTGCATGCATAAGAACGTTCTAAACAATAAATGTGGGAAAGTGAGAAACATTTCTTTCTTAATTAAATATTTTTGTCCACTCACAACTAACGTTTTATTGCTTACTTTCCCCTGGGCCTTTCGGTTTCCTTTGCCCAGTTCGCAGTGTTGCTGTTCGGCGTAGGATCGAGGCTTAGCACCAGTCCTGCCACTTGCCTTGCGTAGGTTAATATTAACCTACCTCATGTAATATATTTGACTTTATCGTAGATCGCTCTGATAACCTTGAAAGGTTTAGTACTATTGTGTATTAATCTCATTGTCGGAGATGTGTTTTATTGTGGAGTTGAAGATTAGAACCCCCAGGCTGTATTGTATAAATTTTACTGCCTTTACGCTTGGTTTTTAGCTTAGTAACTTTGTGGTGGTTGTGAAATATAGGATGACTGCATGTTGTTGGATCTTGAATTTGGAAAAATTTGTTTTTGTTGTTTTTCTTACAGGTTGGGTCGTCCACTTTTAAGGGAAGTTCTGTCGAATTTTTCTTAAAAGTGAGCCCCGCAGAGTCCATCTTGAAAATTTGAGAGGATTTTCGGGATGGGTTCTGACACATGCTGTTGTGCTAGAGGCGTTTTTTCCGCCAGGGAGTGACATTCCCGCTACTGCCAAATCTCCACATTTTGGTTTGTGAGTTTGACCTCGCCTTTGGGCAAATTTGCCCTAACATGTGGAGGTTGCTGATGGCGCTCAACTCGCTATGGCGCATGTCCGGCTGCGAGGGTCCAACTGTGCTGCACTTCTACAAGTTGGTGTATGTGAAGTGCTAAAGGTGCAGCGGGCAAGTGAATTTGAGTCGCCACCAGGGGGCGCCCAAGCTAATTGAGAACTTAAAGGACTCCATGTCACCCTGGCGGGGGA
The DNA here is from genome assembly GCA_025331145.1 of Rosa persica. Taxonomy (NCBI): domain Eukaryota; kingdom Viridiplantae; phylum Streptophyta; class Magnoliopsida; order Rosales; family Rosaceae; genus Rosa; species Rosa persica. The sequence goes on from WFKR01000004.1 coordinate 9,542,591, forward strand.
CCTTCTGTGTCGCCACCGCCGGATGGGAGTATCAAGCGGGGTCAAATGAGGGGGAGCCGACATTTAGGATAAAGTCGGAATTCCAACCTATCCGAGGTTGTCGTTGGCCCCCGTTACTCGGTTTTTTTTCTTATAGATTCTCCATCGGGCAACAGAGAGAGCCGTGAGGCGTTTGAAAAAGCCATGAACCGCGCTGAGATCAATAGCTTTCTGGAGAGTAGTCTGAGACCGTTGTTCATCCTCAGACACTGGCGTTGAGTCAGTCTGAGACTCCGGTGGTGCTACCGATGCAGCACCACTCTCACTTTGGTACCGATGGTTCACCCGTCGTTCAGGCGGGAGCTGACGTGGATCGTGGGGCTGCCGGCGGGAGCAAGGCCCCTGCTGCAACTGCGCAGTAAAAAGAGAGACAGCCCGCTAACCGGCGCGGGCTGCAGAAGGAGAAAACTGTGCCACCGGCGGAAACAATCACTATTGAGGGGCTGGAGCCGCTGAAGGGATCAAGGCCTGCACCCGCCGGATCCACACGAGTGGTGCTTCAGAGGAGGCGTCACCAAAATGAACCCGATTGAGAGGAGGAAATGGATGACGCGTAGACCATCGGGGCTTGCCAGTAGAAGAGGGCAAGACAGGCTCCGTCCAAGGTGCCAGTGGTTGCTGACTGGGAGGAGCAAGAGAGCGACGTGGACTCATTTACCGCGTACGCAGAGTTCCTGACTGACGATGAGTGAGAATTTCTTTATCACCTCTGCGAGTGGCTCGGATTTGGCGGCCTAGAGGGGATTGTGCGCTCAACCGCTATTGACCAATCGTCCTTCAGCTCGGCCTTTGGGCATCTCTCTGTTGTGCTGCACGAGGTGTTTCTGGCGGCGTCAAAACAGCCCTGGGTTGAGCGGCAGCTTAAGGAGGAGATCAAGGGTCTCCAGAGGGAGCTGGGGGAGGCCAAAGACAGGTTGGCTGATGTGGAGCGGAGCCTGACCAAGGCTGATTGTGATGCTGCGGATGCCCGCGGCAAGCTAGCTGTTGCCGTTGAGTGGGACTTGGAGCGGAATGACCATGTCTCCAAGCTCGAGCAAGATATAGCCTTGCTGAAGGATCGAATGGCGGCCAAGGACAAAAAGGTTGAGATCTTCCAGCGGGAATCTGCCACTAGATCCAGTGAAGTGAAGAGGCTAGAGGGCGAGGTTGCTCGCCTGGAAGCTGAGGAGGGCAGTGCGACCGTCGCCGCTATGGAGGCATTTTAGCAGTCGGCGGAATACAAGAAAGACTTGACTGATGCGGATAAAGCTGGCGTTAAAGCCAATGTTGAGTTACTGAAGCAAAGGGTCGCCATAGACTGGGTCAAGGCCTCTCAACTCGCTGGGCCGCCTGAGCAGAAAGTGGCCGATGCGAGCGGTGCGGTGCCCGTTCAAGCTGAGGGTGCCCGTTCTGGTAGCGGGGAAAGTGGTAAGCGTCCGGTGGACGACTCTCAACAGACTCCACCTCCCACTCAGTCCGAGGTTTCTCGTGCCGGCTTCATGGCTGCTCACACTCAAGCAAATGGGACTATCATAACTCCAAGTCCTACCGCTCGTGGGTCTGATCAAACGAGCCGTATGTCAGAACAACAACCGCCACCAGAGGGTGAGAATGTCGCAGCCCTCCCGCCGAATCCTTGAAAACCTGATTTTGTAGTACCACTGAGGCCTTTGCTTTCCCCTTTTTTTTTTTCTTTTTTTTTTTAATGCCGCTAAGGCTACCTTTGTATTCAGATAAACATTTTTGGGCGGGGAGTCCCGACCCCTAATATAGTTGGTTTTCTCTTTTGCTACTGAGATTTTCGTTAAGTGTGGATGTGTTTATCAACTATACTATTTGTATATTTATGAACCGCTAGAGATTCGACTGCTGTTTTGCGACTCAATGAAACATTAAAGGGATTAAGATTGTTCCAAGTGCACAATGTAGCGGACGTAGTCCGCTGAATATTTATTGGAGTTGCCAGTTGATTCTTGTGCTTGGACTTGGCGACAATGGTTTGAATAATTCCTCATTTCATTGTAGCTGATATGTCAGCGTTTACAAAAAACGGGGTTGTACCCGTTGGGTAGCTTCCCTTAGCTAAATATTGAGTCAAAAATTTAGCTAAGCCAAGATGCTCTGCGGTAGCGGTATGGCTATTTGTAGTAATACCGAAGGTGCTCGGTATTCCAAGGGTGGGTCGTTGTGATGCCATCCTTGTCCATTAAGTAGAAGGTGTCGGGGCTAATGACTTCTACAATTTTGTATGGGCCTTCTCAAGTTGGGCGGAGTGTCGTTGGCGGTGGAATGACTTCCTTCATTACCCAATCCCCCAGTTGGAGGTTCCGGGCCTTGACCCTGGCGTTGTAGAAACGTGATACCTGTTGCTTGTTTTGCAAATTGTGCAAATGGGCCTTGTGTCGTTTCTCCTCTAGGAGGTCCCTGTCGAGGTTGACGCCTTTGCCATTGGTCTCATGGCAGCAGCCTTCGACCCTAGCGGTAGGTTGAGTTACTTCAATGGGTAGGACGGCTTCAGTTCCGAACATCATACAAAATGGTGTTTCACCAGTGGCGGAAGTTGGGGTAGTCCTGATGGCCCACAGAACTTCTGGAAGCTTCTCCGCCCATAAACCCTTGGCGTTGTCGAGCTTCTTTTTTAGCAGCTTCTTGATTATCTTGTTTGCTGCTTCGACTTAGCCGTTGGTTTAGGGGTGAGCAACAGATGCAAAACTCATCTTGGTACCCAGGTTAGCGGTGAAAGATATGAGTTCCTTATTGTTGAACTGTGTGCTGTTGTCTGTGATGATTGAGTTACCTTGGCAACAGTTATTGCCGTCAGTGGTTCCACATCTATCCATTTGCTGTTGTAGTCTATGGCAATAATGATGTACTTGAACTGGCCTTTGGCGGTTTGGAATTTTCCCATCAGGTCCAGGCCCCATGTTGAGTGAATCCATGGACTAATGATGATTGATAGTGGTTCCGCCGGAGCATGAGGAGATCAGCGTATTGTTGACATTTGTGGCAAGATCTAGATACCCTCCTAGCATCGTCACCGAGCATAGGCCAAAAGTAGCCTTGCCGCATTGTGCGATCGGCCAAGGATCTGGCGCCCGAGTGGTTTCCACATTCCTCGCTGTGTATCATTGCCAGCACGACCTTTCCCTCCTCTGGGGTTAAACACCGAAGGTTGGGGCGGGTGAACCCCTGGCGGTAAAGCTTGTCATTTTGGATGTTGTACGGGTTGCTCTCCGCTTGAGCTGTAACGCTTCGACTTTGTCCTCTAGCAGTGTCCTATCGCACTTGTATTCGATGATTTCGTCCATCCAACTAGGGTTGACCTCAATGTTGAAGATCTCTGCTAGGGTTTTGTGATGCTTGGCTTGTCAAGACACTCCACCCTTGTGTCCGTTGGACTTTGGTGTGGCTGGACGGTTGCTAGTCTTGCCAGTGAGTCAGCCTTGGCGTTCTTTTCCCTAGGGATCTGAGTGATGGTGTGAAACTTGAATTTTTTTAGGAGCGTCTTGACGTACCCCAAGTATGCCGCCAACTGCTGGTCCTTGGCCTGGAAACTGTCATTGACTTGGTTAACGACAAGTTGGGAGTCACTGAATATGTTGACACTGTCGGCTCCTGAGTCGATAAGGAAGAGTAAGCCGACAATACTCCGCCATATTGTTTGAGGCTTTGAAATTGAACTTTAAAGTGTACTCTACATTCAGTCCCCCTGGCCCTGTCAAGATGACTCCGGCGTCGCTAGCCTTGGCACAAGCGGAACCGTCCACGTGTAGGTTCCAGTCCGATTGCTGGGGTGCTGGTTCTTCAAAGGTTATCACTTCCATGCTGGGCTTTGCCCCTATGTTGGGTTCAACCTGACTATCGCTTAGTTTGTAGTCAATGTCGAACTCGCTGAGCTCGATGGCCCACTTGCTAAGGCGCCTAGAGTGTTCAGGGTTCTGCATTACCTGCCTCAGCGGTTGGTTTGTTAAGACATAAATTGTGTGGGCCTGAAAGTACTGGCGGAGGCGTCTAGCGACGACGATGAGTGCGAGAGCGAGCTGCTCTAGGGGGGATATCTTGTTTCAGCCCCGTTCATGCCTCTGCCGGGGTAGAATACGGGGAGCTCATCCCGGCCGTCCCGACGGACAATGGCTCAGCTCATCGCTGACTGTGATACCGCTAGGTATATATACAATGTCTTCCCCTGCACCGGAATGGAGAGGAGTAGGACTGCTGCCAAGTATTCTTTCAAAATCTGGAATACCGCCTCACAGTCTGGGTTCCAGTCGATAACATTCTTGTGGGTTGTTTTCAGGACTTTGAAAAATGGGAGGCACCTGTCGGTGAGTCAGGAAATGAACCGAGAGAGAGTGGTTAACTTGCCCTGGAGGCTCTGAATGTGCTTCTTCCACTCTGGAGCCTTCATGTTGAGGATGGCCTGTATCTTGTCAGGGTTGGCCTCTATGCCCCGCTCACTGACTATGTAACCTAGAAATTTGCTGGCAGTAACGGCAAAGAAGCATTTTTCTGGGTTAAGGCACATACCGTAAGCCAATAGAATGGCGAATATGATTCTGAGGTTTGCCACGTGTCCGCTGGCCTTGATGCTCTTTACTAACATGTCGTCCAAGTAGACCTCGATGATTTTGCCCAGATGATCAGAGAACATAGCATTCATCAGCCACTGGTAAGTTGCACCGGCATTCTTCAAACCGAAAGGCATGACATTGTAGCAGTATAGGCCCTTATCAGTGGTGAAGGAGGTGCACTCCTGGTTACCATGGTGCATCTTGATCTGATTGTAGCCAAAAAAGGCGTCCATCATACTGAGGTAGGGGGAAGCTGTCTTTGGGGCATGCCTTGTTGAGGCCTTTAAAGTTAACACACATCCTCTACTTTCCACTGGGCTTTTTGACCATGACCAAATTGGAAATCCACTGGGGGTAATTGACTTGGCGGATGAACCCAATGTTTTGGAGTTTGGCTACCTCCTCCCCGATTCCCTGGTATCTCTCCTCATCAAAGGCCCTTCGCCGCTACTTGACAGGGTAGGCGGATGGCTTGATGCTTAACTTGTGTGTGATGATCTCAGGGGAGAGGGGGGGGATGCCTGGCATGTCAGCGTAGGACCATGCAAAGACGGCGACGTTGTCATAAGAACTGGGTGAGTTCAACCGCTACCTCTGGGTCTAGCTGAGCGCCGATGCGGACTGTCCGCTCGGGGTGTTCGTTGGAGATGCTGATAACTCTCAAGGAAGTTTCTGGGTTGATAGGCTCTTTTTTGACATATTTCTTCTCGTCATCCTTAGGGTCCTCTAAAATATTTGGTGCTGCCGCATGGTTTCCTACCATTAGGATCTCATGGCGGCGTGTCGATCGTGCCATTGTTGTGGAATAGCATTCTCGTGCCAGTTATTGGCTTCCTTTAGCACAGCCTGTCCCGTTGGGCGTCGGGAATTTCATGAGAAGCATGTATCCGGCTATGATGCATTTGAGCTTGTTGAGTGCTAGTCGACTGATGATGGCATTGTATGAGTTGAAGCAGTCCACAATGATAATTCTGTATGAATTTCCGCCGAACGTGGACTAGCGCCGATAACCAGTCGCATGTAGTCAGAACCCAATGGTTGTGTGATGTCACCGGAGAAGCTCAGTAATGGCTCATGATCCTGTAGTAATTTTCTATTCCATTAGAGTTTGTAGTAGCAGCCATGAAAATGACATTTACAGCAGATCTGCTGTCGACAAGGACCCTTCCCACCGACCATTTACCGAGAATGGCGTCGATCGAGAATGGATCGTCGTGGGGTGAATGTACTCCATGACCCTCCTCCTCTGAGAAGGTAATGGGTTCCCAACCAGTTCTTGGGAGTTTTACAGACCGGTCATAGCGAATGTTGCAAACTTCGTTGGGGTGGTTAGCGTGTGCGTAGCGCTTTTTTGCTCTATGAGACAAGTTGGTGATTGGAGCACCACCGTTGATGGTGTTGATGCGGCCCAAGGTTTCAATGTTGGCGATCACAGGTGGTGGTTGGCGCACCTTGAATTGTTCCATCTTACCATCTAGGTATAATGTCTCAATGGCTGTTTTGAGAGCGTTGCAGTTATTGGTGTTGTGTCTGCTGTCCTCATGGTATTTGTACCACTTGACGATGTTTATGGGCTTTCCTATCCTTGGGTACTTTCTTGGGGGTGGTGGCGGGATCTGGTCCTTGCATTGGTCGTATATTTCCTCGTATGAGGCTGTGAGGACTGTAAACACTGCGTACCGCTGGGATGACTCCGTCTGTTTATTGCAGTTATCCCCATGAGATGAGCGGTTGCCCTTACTATAATGTTGGTCCTTCTGTCGCTTGCTTTGGTAGTTGCCCTGTTGCCATTCCCTTTTCTTATCAGTTGGTGGCGTAGCAATGGTTTTGCTAGCGGTTTCCTGATGGCTGGCGGAAGGTTGGGTGGACTTTACAGGTGTTGGTGGTGGTGGGGGGTGTTTCTCCATATATGATGAATTCTGCCTGTGCATGGATTACAGCTTCGCTCATGACATGGTCATAAGCGGCGTTTGGATGATTGTAATTGAGGTGGTAGAGAAATGGCCTCTTGAGGAGTCCTTGCTTGAAGGCCTCCAGTGCCAATATCTTATCAAGATCGCGGCACTGAGATGTTGCCGCCCGCCATCTGGTGACAAATGCCTTCAATGTTTCCGCTGCCCCTTGCTTGAGATTGAACAGCTGAGCTGTGTTGTGATGTCCAGCGGTCAACAGGATCAACCGAGCCAGGAAAGCATTTGACAGTGCGTGAAACGAGTGGATGGATCCTGGCAGGCATTCGAAGAACCAACTCATTGTCTCACTATCCAATGTTTCACTGAACAAGTGACAGAGGGTGGCGTCATCGAATCCCTCATTATTTGTGACTTTTTTTAAGGTATCCATGTGGATGAAGGGAGTATCCATGTTCTAGCTGTTACATCCTTTCCAGGATTAGGGCGGTGGCATTTCCAGCGGGGCCCGCCTGACTGTTCCGTTGGACTTGCTCTCGCCTGGGGGCAAGCGGGTTACCTTCAGTTTTAGCCCTAGCTGCTGAGCGGTTCGTGCGTGGCTGTAACTCCGCCTCCTGCTCTATCATTAGGGGGGCAGGGGAAGTAAGCCCATTATTTCTGGTGGGTTCAGCGGTACCTGCATTGGTATGATGGGTACTGGTACTATTCCGCTGGTGTTGGGTCGACTGCGTGTGGTGCTCTGCAATTGCTCGCTTTGTGCTGTATTAGCATTTGCCTCCAGCGCCTTTTTAGTTCGTCGAATTTTGACATCAGTATAGCGACCTACTTTTGGGCTTCCGCCTTCTCTCGGCGCTCTTGTTCGCGCTCCCTGTTTGCCTTGTGGAGGTCCGCTAATGCCAGCTCATACATAGCGGCGAATTCCTGTATTGGTTGGCGACTGCCGCCTGGCTGGGTCTCCGCTGTAGCTTGGGTCAGCGGGACCTGGGATGAGTCCTGGGGCTCCACTCTGGGGTTGGCTGAAGTGTTGAACAATGCTCGGTTAACATTACCCGCTAGGTTAACGCTAGCCGCGGGGTTAGCGGATTGGTCCGCTTGCGCATCGATGTTTCCCCCACTACCGTTAGTCATGGTGATTGTGGTGGGATGGCCTTTTTTTCAAGGTTCCCACAGACGACGCTAATGTTAATGTTTAAAGTTCAGCGGTAGCTAAACCTTTGCTAACGCTAGTCTGATGGGCAGACCGATACTTGCAGTGTTCTCAAAGTTTCCGCTACCTGTCAAGTAAAATACAAAGGGCGTCAGAGGGAGACCGCATTGGGCGGTCTTCTCTTCTCTGATGCCTAAGTTAGTCAATGTATTTATGTTAATAAAGTAACAGTAGGTGAGTATTGAATGCGTAATTAATGAGAAGAGAAGATATAACCTTTTATAGGTGAAGAAGGAGGTGATTCTCTTCATGTTTTCGATGTGGGACTGACATGCTTCAGTTCCCAGCTTCTGGAGCTTCTGATACTGTTTTGGCGCGGCGCGTTAGCGGTGATCTAGGGGTAAGCTGGGCTCAAGCGGTAGCCTGCTTGGCTGTGTATCCGTAGGTCACTCCTTTGGCGGGAGTTGGTACTGTTGGCAGTAGCATGAGCGTAGCTCATTATAGCTAATTATGCTTGCAAATGGGTATGTAAGTACACCAACAATGCCCATAAATGATGCCAATACCATACGCTTGTGGTATCGGGTAGGCCACACCTAGTCCCACATTGGAAACAAGGGGATGACAAGCCCATCCCCACACTATAAATACATGTCTCTCCACTCTTTAAGCCACCACTCTCCATTTACTCCTACCTAGTCTACATTCTTATATATATATATATATATATATATAGGATTTTTCTCAGGTAAGGATGTCCTTACCTAATGTTTAGGTACGGATTTGGTGTTTTCACCCACTTTCCGATCACATTTTCACATATTAACTGTTCAGTTTTTAGAGCCTAATGTATAGATCCCCCCTGCAAAATTTCAGCCAATTTGGTGATCATTAAGGCATCCAAAACTGCAATTTACACGAACGGACCGAATCTGTCGAACCGGAACTGTTCGTATTTATAATGGTAAATTGCAGTTTTGGATGCCTTAATGATCACCAAATTGGCTGAAAATTTGCAGAGGTGATCTATACAGTAGGAGCATAAAAACTGAACGGTTAAGATGTGAAAATGTAATCGGAAAGTGGGTGAAAACCGGAAATACATACCTAAGAAAAACTAAGGACGTCCTTAGTGTAGCCGGACTATATATATATATATATATATATATGTATCTTGACTTAGGCATCGGAGGGTCGAAGGCCAGCTAGCCCAGTTTTCCCTCTGACCTTTGTTCATGGTTGACAGGTATCAGATCTTGGAGATGGAAGCTCTCACTACCACCCCGTTTCTACCACTGAAACACCTGACTTAAATAGTTAAGTACTACACCCGAGAAGGGTTGCTTGATATCACAAAAGAAGCATGTCCCTTGTCATACCCGAGAGGGATGCAAGGAGATAAATTGGTTAATTAATTTAGCATCATTCATATTGAAATGCATCAATACTTGCAAGGGAGGTTAGTACGTGGTAGACAATCTAAATCCTAACTTTAATCCATTTAATCACTAGTTTAGTTTAGAGCAAATTAGTTTACTTGTGAGCCTCTAGTTGTTTTCAATCCAAAACTCTCTTCAAAACCAAAATCAAATCACTACTCCATCTTGCACATACTCACCATGAGCCTAGATTTCCTTATGATTCTAGGTTCGTGATTGTACATTTGCATATTCTACCTCTTCTTAGGTTCACACCCTAGCTAGCTAGTAAAAGGAATCTAATCCTCATGAGTTCGACGACCTTTCTTAAATCCATATACTATTACTTGTACCTCTTATATTTGAGGGTAACTATTTGATATAACAGAGATAAACATCCCAAATTTTTTACACGGGTTGATACACCTCATCCCCACGAGAGTGTAAGCGCGGACATATCAATAAACGAAGTTGGGAGGAAGTGGTTACAAGCTTTTTAGTTTGATGGGTATCTAGAGTTTATGGTTGACCACGTAATCGAGGTAGAAACGATGACAAAAACATGTAAATTTTTTACCATAGCCATATTTTCTCGCCCTGATCACGTCTAACGGTTGAATTTGCTGAGTTTTGTTTTCTCCACCATATTCATTTTGGAATGTATACTTTTTCCTACAACTAATAAACATATTAAACAACATTAGCAAGCATATAAGGATTTGTGCGATCCAAATAATCAAAATTAGAAATCGATAGATTTGACATTACCCATATATTTAATGTGTATTAATTGATACCGTGTAAAAAAATCAACCCTAAATAGATTTGTCCTTGAGAGAATTTCTTAACTAGATCGAGCTGCTTCTCCTTCGACCCATTTCTTAATTAGAAACTCTTTCCAATATTTTACACCTACACAACATTCATGCATTCTTCATCTTAATTTTCTCTAAAACAAACTAAATACATACATGGCAAATGCCTTACAAGTAAATTTCTATGGTGCCACTTCCCCTCTTTTCTGCCTAAATCAGTCCTACTTGATTTTTCGATTTTTCAGGTTTTTTCTTGCCCACCCCAAGCCATTATGGCCACTTTGCGCTTACTGGCCTCATTGACGGACCACGACATATAAATATGAAGGAACTGCCGCCTTTTATGTCCTCTTTATGCCTGTAAGTATATCTATTGGTGTGAAAAAGTTTGATAGAAGATCTCCTCACATGCTCTGCTGACTGGAGTAAGAGTGAAGGCTTCTTAGTCAAGGGGTTATTCCTAGTTATGCCTTTTGAATTTGGATTGATGTTGGCAAGTCCAGTTAGAAGAGAGGGATATGTGCAAAAGATTGTCAGATGCCTAATTCAATGAGATTTTAATTGTAATAAGTGGAGTTGGGCTTGATTGCTTACCCAGATTGTTCATCTTACCAAGTATTTATATGTGAGCTGGAGCAGATATATAGATTAGTGCGCGTGCGCAACTTCCACAATTCAGGCATTATACAACTTCCACAATTAGTGGGTTCTTAAGGCCAATCTTAAAATGATGTGGGGGAGGGTTTCCCGTTTGCTATGGATTCAGTCAAAGCTGTCAAGCCGACTGATTCCGTCTTATACAAATCCACCTCGAAGAGTCAAGTTTCTCAAATAGGTTGGGCCGCCTCCCTCTTGACCAATATTTTGACTAAATTAACCCGATTCGACTTTGTTTAGATCCGCCTTGAGAGGATTTCACTTTGACCTGATCTATCCAACTCTTCCTTAGCCAGATTAACTCTGAATAGATTTGTAATCAAGAGAATTTCTTAACTAGATCGAGCTGCTTCTCATTCGACCCATTTCTTAATTAGAAACTCATTCCAATATTTTACACCTACACATTATGCATGCATGCATTGTTCATCTTAATTTTCCCTAAACAAACTGAAAACGTACATGACAAATGGCTTACAAGTAAATTCCTATGGTGCCACTTCCCCTCTTTTCTGCCTAAATCAGACCTATCTGATTTTTTTATTTTTCGGGGTTTTTCTTAGCCATCACAAGCCATTATGACCACTTTGCACTTATTGGCCTCATTGACGGATGACGACATATGTATATGAAGGAACTGCTGCCTTTTATGTTCTCTTTATGCCTGTAAGTACATCTATTGGTGTGGAAAAGTTTGGTAGAAGATCTCCTCACTTGCTGACTAGAGTAAGAGTGAAGGCTTCTTAGTCAAGAGGTTATTCCTAGTTAAGCCTTCTGAATTTGGATTGATGTTGGCAAGTCTAGTTAGAAGAGGAGGATACATGCAAAAGATTCTCTGATGTCTAACTCAATGAGATTTTAAGTTGTAATAAGTATAGTTGGGCTTGATTGCTTGCCAAGATTGTTCACATTTCAAAGTATTTATATGTGAGCTTGAGCGTATATATTGGTTAGCGCGTGTGTGCAACTTCCACAATTCAGGCGTTAGTAGGTCCTTAAGGCCTATCTTAAAATGATGTGGAGGAGGGTTTCCCGCTTGCTACGGATTCAGTCGAGCCGACCAATTCCATCTTATCCAAATCCACCTCGAAGATTTTGACCTCGACAAGTTTCTCAAATAGGTTGGGCTGCCTCCTTCTCGACCCGTTTTTTGACTAAACCCGATTCGACCTTATCCAGATTTGCCTCGAGAGGATTTCACCTTGACCAATACAATTATTCCTTAGCCAGATTAACTTTGAATAGATTTGTCCTCCAGAGAATTTCTTAACTAGATCGAGCTGCTTCTCCTTTGATCCATTTCTTAATTACAAACTCATTCCAACATTTTACACCTACATAACATTCATGCATTCTTCATCTTAATTTTTCCTAAAACAAACTAAATACATACATGACAAATGCCTTACAAGTAAATTTCTGTGGTGCCACTTCCCCTCTTTTCTGCCTAAATCAGTCCTACTCGATTTTTTTGGGTTTTTTCTTGCCCACCTCAAGCCATTATGGCCACTTTGCATTTATTGGCCTCATTGACAGACGACGACATATGTATATGAAGGAACTGCCACCTTTTATGTTCTCTTTAATTATGTCTGTAAGTACATCTATTGGGGTGGAAAAGTTTGGTAGAAGATCTCCTCACATACTTTGTTGATTGGAGTAAGAGTGAAGGCTTCTTAGTCAAGAGATTGTTCCTAGTTATGCGCTCAAACTTTGGATTGATGTTGGCAAGTGAAGTTAGAAGAAGAGGATACGTGCAGAAGATTCTCTTATGCCTAACTCAATGAGTGTTTAAGTTGCAATAAGTGGAGTAGGATTTGATTGCTTATCTAAATTGTTCACTTTATCAAGTATTTATATGTGAGTTGAGCAGATATATTGATCAGCGCATGTAGTGGATCCTTAAGGCCTCTCTTCAAATGACGTGGGGGAGAGTTTCCTGCTTGCTATGGATTCAGTCGAGCTAACCTATTCCGTCTTATCCAAATCCACCACGAAGTGTTTTCGCCTTGAGAAATTTCTCAAATAGGTTGGGCCGCCTCTCTCTCAATCCATTTTTTTACTAAAACCCGATTCAACCTTGTCCAAATCCGCCACGATGGGATTTCACCTCGAGCTATCCAATGCTTCCTTACCTAGATTAACTCTGAATATATTTGTCCTCGAGAGAATTTCTTAGCTAGATCGAGTTGCTTCTCCTTCAATTCATTTCTTAATTAGGAACTCATTCTAAATTTCTAATATTTTACACCTACATAACGCTCATGCATTGTTCACCTTAATTTTCCCTAAAACAAACTAAAAACATACATGACAAATGTCTTACAAGTAAATTCTTATATTGCCGGCCACTTCTCCTCTTTTCTGCCTAAATCGGTCCTATCTGATTTTTCAGAGTTTTTCTTGCCCACCTCCAGCCATTATGGCCACTTCGCACTTATTGGCCTCATCGACGGACGATGACATATGTATATGAAGGAACTGCCACCTTTTATGTTCTCCTTCTATCTGTAAGTACATCTGTTGGCGTGGGAAAGTTTGATAGAAGATCTCCTCACATACTTGGCTGACTGGAGTAAGAGTGAAAGCTTTTTTGTCAAGTGATTGTTCCTAGTTATGGCCTCAGAATTTGGATTTTTTTTTTCCGATTAAGCCCTCAGAATTTGGATTAATGTTGGCAAGTGAAGTTAGAAGACGGGATACATGTAAAAGATTCTTTGATGCATAAATCAGTGAGTGTTTAAGTTGTAATAGCTAATAAGTGGAGTAGGGAATGATTGCTTACCTAGATTGTTCACCTTACCAAGTATTTATATGTGAGCTTGAGTGGATATATTAGTTAGTGCGTGTAGTGGTGTGCAGCTTCCACAAGTCACACGTTAATGGGTCCTTAATGTCATTGTTAAAATAACATTGGGATGTCCGCTTGCTACAGATTTAGTCGAGCTGACCGATTCAGTCTTATCCAAATTCACCTCGAAGAGTTTTCGCCTCGAGAAATTTGTCAAATAGGTTGGGCCTCCTCCATGTATACCCATTTTTGGACTAAAACCCGATTCAACCTTGTCCAGATCCGCCTCAAGGGGATTTCACCTCGAGCTATCCAATTCTTCCTTACCCAAATTAACCCTGAATAGATTTGTCCCGGAGAGAATTTCTCAACTAGATCGACCTGCTTCTCCTTCGACCCATTTCTTAATTAAGAATTCATTACAATATTTTACACCTACGCATTCTTCATCTTAATTTTCCCTAAAAGAAAACTAAAAACATAGTAAATTCCTTTGGTGCCATTTGCCCTCTTTTCTGCCTAAGATGTCATTTATATCATGCCCCCTAATTGTCATAATAATTTCGTTGTATACCACAGAGAATCACCATGCTCTCATCACTTTGTTTGATAACGACTAGAAGATTTAAGAAACTAATGTCATTATGTGTGAGGATGTCCCTTGACGAGTCAGGGACCAAAAACTAAAATGGTTCTGCTTGTAAAAGCACATTTTGTGATGGTCGGGCATCACCACCACCACGAGATAGGGGGATTTTAGTGAGATTCCATCTCGCTTCAGCAGACGTCACTCAAATCACCTACCCTAATGAAATCCATCTAACCTAAACATAATTAAGGGTTGGGTCTTGATGAACGAATTTTCAATAAGGATGACCCAATGCTTATGCCTATGCAGTAAACCTATAAAACAAATTAAAACTAAAAGTAGGAAGAAGAAAATAAAAACAGATTTTGAAGAAAGTAGGAAGTAGAAAATCGAAGAGGAAGAAGTTTTATCATTTAGTCGTAAAGGCACTGTGGACTTTGTTTGTCCAAAAAAAAAAAATCTATTTTTTAAAAAAGTTGGGCAAACCCGTATTTGGTTTTTTCTCACAAAAAATAAAATAAAAAAATAATGTGTGTAGAATGAGTTTTAGATGCACTTGAAAGTCATTTTTAAAAGCACTTGAAGCATTTTCGTACTAAAAGAATTTATTTCAATTTTTTTTCTTGAGAATGAATTCCTAGCATTTATTTCAATTTAAAAAGCAATTTCAAACAAGAGAATTTCAGGTAGGCAAACGTGCCACAGGGTTTGTACTTCCAGCCAATTATGGTCCATGCATGAAGGTGGGAGGAGATGTTTTTGGTATTTTATTTTAATAAAACATGGATATTTTTGGAATACAATCAAGAGACAGAGAAACATAATTGGCTGAACGTACCAGCCACGTAACATGTTTGTCCTACCTAAAAATTTCTCATCTCTAGACAAAACTCTTAATTAATCATGTTTAGCTAACTGTGCCTTTGTGGGTAGAAAGAAATTATTCAAATTTCAATTTTGGTACTTCAAATTTAAGGAAATTTTGGAGAAAATTCTATTTCGGTGGAAATTTCGGTTAAAAATAAAGAAATCAAATTAATTACATTTAAAAAATAAAGTTTTTAATAAAAATTTTACACATACTAAACTAACTTAAAATAAACCTAATTACAATTTAACATCTCTAATATTGTACATGTATAATAGCATTTAATATATAAGAGTAATTAAGTAGTAGGTTCCTAAATAACAAGTTAAAAACTCTCAAATAAGTCCATTCTCTTTAGAGTTACAGTTGTCGTCGTGGATTCCGGCAATCGGATCGATTTGGGTTGCTGGCTCATTGTCAGGATCCAGTCCTACCCAGTCTTTGTGCTGGGTTTTCATTATCAGCCTCTGTTGAGGAGAAAGGGTGATCCTGGGATAGCCTACCCAATAGTGTTCTATTGGTTAGTACCTATTCTAGTTAGTGCTACTTATTTTGGTCCAATTTGCGTGAGCAGCGGCTCAATTCGATTGTGGTTGTTGGATCCATTGACGCGTCTTTCTCTCTTAGTCGGAGTGAGGATTTGTGTTGGTAGTCTTTTGGTGTTTGTCCTTTGTTGTAAACCCTAATGGGTGCTGTGATTGTGGTGTATTTGCAGTTTTATTGAATGAAGTTAATACCTAATTAAAAAAAAAAACTAAGAACCAAAAAAACCCTCTCTGTGACCTAGACGCATTTTGGTCAATTCCTGTCATGGCTCATGCCATGTCCGATAGCACGCCTTTGTGGTGGCGGCGTCGGACGGGCCAAAGTGGACTTAGTGTCTGGTAGTAGAGGATGCAGGATTAAACCCAGTCGGAGTAAAGGATGTGCAGTGGTGGTTTCACTGTCCATATCGCAAAGGGGCTTCGTCGGGGATGTGTAGCACCAATTAGGTGGTTGGCCGGTGGGGCTGTTATCCATCTCACCAGGATCGGAGGCCAGACGGCATGAGGGGAGGACGTCGCCTGAAGGTGAAGAGTTGGTAGTGACAAAGATGGGTTCTGGCTAGGGCGTGCTCAGATCTGATCAGAAAGATCCAATCTGGTTTGGGTGTGCTCCGATTTGGTTTGGAGCCTCTATATGGAGAGGGCTGATTGGAGGGGTGGTGGTGTTTGTAAGTGTGATGGGGATGATGGATGGATGGTGGGATGGCTAGCACTTGCTCGAAGAGGCGGGGTACGCCGCTGGTGGTGTGATGGCGAGATGGTGGCGTGATGATCACAGTAGCCTGAACTCTTAGCTTGGGTTTGGTGTTGCTTGGGCCTGGGCTTGTACTATGGCTTAAGCTATAGACCCAAATTATCTTTCCTTTATGTGTTATTGTTTTTTTAATTTTAGTAAAATGTGGCTTCATGCCAGCATTAAAAAGTGGTAGGGCAATGTGAGCTTGGTCCTGGTATGCACACTCTGTGTGCATTGTCTGGCCTGGTGAGACTGCGAGTTGTTTGTTGGATCAAATTGATGCAACCTCCTAGTGGCAGGATGAAATTGAGTGCCGTCGGATTTATTTCTGTGCGGCAATATAGTGGGAAGACTATGCTATTAGTAATGATGCTTCTTTTTTGTTATAGAGTTATTTTTCTGGTAGGTCACCGTTATGCCAAACCAAATGGAATAGCCTTTCATGCACTCGATATTATTTTTGTGGAGAATCTCGATATTATTTCATGAAAACCTCTTTATGATTATTGTAATCTGGAATTCAAGCTCTAAGTCCCCTTCTCTCTCCCCTCTTCCCAAAAAAAAAAAATGTATTCTGTAATTTCATTAATTAAAGTTGAAGGCAGTTGCACCAGCCCCATTTTTTTAAAAAAAAAAACAAAAATAGTAGGTTGCTAAACTAATGTTTTTATTTACATTTATATGATTACATGTAATTATATAAATGCGCTATAAATTGATAATATGTATGTATTTAATTTTTTTTTCTTATGACTGGAAATCAGTGAGAAGCTTGGCCATCACATCTTTTACGCTAATAATTAGAAAATACAACCGCGGGGGGAGGGGGGAACATAATACCAAAATCCTGTAAATGAAAAGGAACAAGTACAACAAAAACAATATAGAGTACCAATAATAAGAGCGACTACGATATGGTTCAATCCAGCTAGTTGGACTACTTCCATCTAGTATCATACAATACTGCTCCCAAGTACATGAATTTTGATATCAATTTTAGTACTTCATTTTTTTGTTAATATCTTTCTACATGCAATCTTCGGATATTGTGGAATAACCTTATATGGTATTTCATTATAAAAAGCATATGACATTTGAGACGAATAATGATCAAAAAGATCATTTGTGCTTCCATCTTGTGAGCACGATCCAATTTTGTAAGAATCATCTGAGGTTGAACTCACTTCATGATGAGGATAATGAGAATGGAATTTATCACTATATTAAGTTCCTATATCTATTTAGCCAAGACTTGAAGAAAGTGACTCAAAAATATTTTGAGACATATGCCCATCAGTTCTTCTTGTGTGCCCCTAGCTCTAGAATTGTATCCACGATCTGAACCAACATAAGTAATATGATTATCATTAGTATATTGGTCGTAGTACCATGATTTGTCACTCCCTTTGTCTTTTTCATAATTTACCTAACGATTAGTGTAGTCATAACTATTGTTGGTGACTACTTATTGTAGTCACTATTTATTGTTGGTGACAAATAAAATTTCGAGACAATTTTGGTGCGAATTTCAGAAATTAAAAATTTTAGAAAATTTCTGGAATTCCTCATAAAATAAACATAGCATATGAATTTCGTATTAGTATTTTAAAATTTCGACCAGCTATTTCAGATGAATTTCAATCCTTTGTAGAAAGTGAAAATAGTCCATGTTAGCGAGCCGACCAAGAAAAACCAAATTAAAAAGTTCGAAGTTACGATTAAGTCCACTCTCTCAGCCGCTACGGAATTGAAAACTGCAACAGAACATGTTCAGTGTTTCTGTGTTCTCAGCTACCTCAGCCCTCGTAAGTTTCTTCCGACTCTCTCTTTCCTTCTCTCCCTCCACTGTTGGGTCTGTGTTACTTATCCACTGCGTTATTTTTGCAGAGTTTTCATTTGGGTTTTAGAAATAACTGGACTTTTGGAAGACCATGCGCTTCTCTCCCTCAGGTTTGTATTGGTTTCAATGCCCATGCTTCTCATTTCTACTTTGTTAACCTACTTTCTGGTTTCCTAGGTGAATTATTCTGAAATGGAAAAGACCCCAGTTTAAAATTTTGAACTTTCTGTACATTGTGTTCTTGCTGCCCTGGGTTTCTGGTTTTTCCATCTTTGTAGTTAGGAAATGAGACTGGACTCTTCTATAAATATCTTGGAGTTGGGAAATTATGTATCAAAGGAGCATAGCCATGGCAGGGAAATTGGGGAAAGCAAGATTCACCTAGTTTTGAAGTTGGAGATTTTATATTCTAACTAACTTCCTAAGGGGAAAGTATTGCATTAGTGGATTAGCTATGATAGGACTTATGAAGTTATGATTGAATGAAAGGTTTAGGGCTTTAGGCCATTGGACATTTAGATAGCCAGATGAATTCTTGTGTGCTTCTTGTGAATCTGTTAGCTGACCTACCCATGATTAGATGTATTCCACCCATTTTGGCTTTATGCTTTGGGAGCAGGACACTTATTTTATTTTTCTCAAAAACATACTTCAGTTTGGAATATCTCTTTTCAATGACATACCGGACGCTTGTTTTACTGCTCACAAGTTTATTTTTCACGAATGAAAATGAAATTGGAGCAGATGATTATGAGTTATGAGTAGTAATGTAGGAACAAAATTTAGGCATGCCATCACTGTAACTTCAGTATTGAATTCCGAAAGGTTGTTCCCATGGCACTGGAGTGTGCCTTCACACTTGAGGAAGCATAGGTCTTAAATTCACTCTTCCTTCGGACTTGGTTTCTCATATATGACTATTAGGATCCACTGCTGCATTCTGTTGGACCATCTGCCATTATCAGTGTTTGCCCCTCTCAATTGGGGAACAGAGTATCCTCATCTTTGAAAAACATGTCAGATTGGAATATTGTATAAATTCAAAGCGAAGAGTGTGTGCGCATTTTGAAGTTGCTGCATTGCTTTGTCTTTTTAGGAGTTGACATATCTCCAAGTTTGCATATGTTAACTCCAAATTTTCTTGCAGGAAAGTAGCAATTTAGAGCCTAGAAATAAGGAAGAGAAAACAAGCGGGAGAGTGACGGTCAGGTCTGCCACCAAGGATAAGATCTTACTTTCTAGCTCTCCGACAACTTCTCAGCAACAGAACCCCACTCCACTTGTTACCTGCGTTGAAGGCTTCAGCTGAACAAAATGCTGCTACCTTTCACTTTCCTGGGCAC
Organism: Rosa persica; assembly: GCA_025331145.1. Taxonomy (NCBI): domain Eukaryota; kingdom Viridiplantae; phylum Streptophyta; class Magnoliopsida; order Rosales; family Rosaceae; genus Rosa; species Rosa persica. The sequence continues at coordinate 9,561,839 of WFKR01000004.1, forward strand.
AACAGAGGTCGAGCTGCACCAAATTCTATAACTGAACTTATTGGTCTAAAACCTTTTCTTCATGACTTACCTGAGCTTCCAGAACTTGACAACCTCTTTTCTCCGGAAGGGCCAATTTTAGATGCACAACAACAGGCAGCCAAACTCTTTGGCTCATTGGAGACATGGTTCCTTGTAGGAGGTACGACATGTGGAATTCAAGCAGCCATTATGGCTACTTGTTCCCCTGGAGATATTTTAGTTCTCCCTCGGAATTCCCATACATCAGCTGTATCTGCCTTAATATTATGTGGTGCAGTACCCAAGTACATTATCCCTGATTATAATTTTGACTGGGACATTGCTGTCGGGGTCACTCCATCGCAGGCACGTCTGCTATAATGACAGTTACGATTGTTACTTTCACATGACTACTTTGTTACCTCTCAAACCAGTTTATCACTTATAAAGATCAGATATGCTATTGTTCAATAGAATCACGATAGTTGGTAAAGCACAATAAATTTTTTAGGGTGTTCTATTTCCAGCTTTATTTCCTATTTGCTGTTATATGTTTTAATGACTTAAAAAATTGGCTGTAATAGGTGGAGATGGCTATCAAGGAAGTGGAGAAAGAAGGGCAAAAGGCAGCCGCTGTTTTCATCAATTCCCCAACATATCATGGTATATGCAGCAACTTGAGCGAGATAACCCAATTGTGCCATTCTCATGGGATTCCTGTAATTGTTGATGAGGCCCATGGGGCACATTTGGGATTTCATCCCCATATGCCGAATTCAGCCATGCAGCAAGGTGCTGATATAGCTGTCCAATCCACTCACAAGGTTCTTTGCTCTCTCACACAATCATCGATGTTGCACTTGTCAGGTAAACTTGTAGATAGAGAAAAGATTTCTAGATGCCTTCAAACACTTCAAAGCACTAGTCCTAGTTATCTTCTTTTGGCATCATTAGATGCTGCTAGAGCTCAAATTAGTGAAGATCCTGAAACTATTTTTGAAAGAGCATTGCAACTGGCTATTGAAGCTAGGAATATGTTGAGAAAGACTAGAGGTATTTCAGTGCTTGATGTTTCAAGCATCCCTAAGTTCCCTGCAATTGATCCTTTGCGGCTTACTATAGGATTTCGACAGCTTGGCTTGTCTGGTTACGAAGCTGATGAAATTCTGTATGAGGATCATCATATCATTTGTGAACTTGTTGAGACCCAATGCATTACTTTTGTAATTACCCTTGGAACTTGCAGAGAGCATGTTCAGAAGCTTGTATCAGGCATAAAGCATCTAGCAGCCACTTCTGCATCAACTTGTGCTGATAAAAGGAAGGTGGATGGCGATAATCTTGCACCGTTTGCAGATATTAAAACTAGCTTGATTCCTAGAGATGCATTTTTTAGTGGTAAAAGGAGAGTGAGTATCGAAAAGAGCTTGGGCGAAGTTTGTGGGGAGCTTATATGTCCATATCCGCCTGGGATTCCAGTATTGATTCCTGGGGAGATTATTACAAAGAAAGCTTTGGATTATCTGCTACATGTTAGAAGCAAGGGCGCTGTCATCACTGGAGCTTCTGATTCCAACTTTCTTCCATAATTGTCTGCAACAAGTAATGCTTCCAATGGAGGAAGTGTAACTAAATGTCAATTTTTTCTGCTTCAAAGGAGCAGCAGTTGCACATGAAATAGATAAATGTACAGGCTTATGAACCACAACCAATTTATTCAAGAGGAAAAAATTATGTTAGAAACCAACATTGGCATTCAGATGCTATTGATGTCTCAAAAAACATTCAGATTTTATTGAATGATTCAAGTTTTGAGTTTGGACTCATCTCCCAGGTATTCGGCCTCAGTGTTCTTTTCAGCTAATTTTTTTGGGTGGGAGCTTTTCTAGTTAAAGATTTAAGGATTCTTGACCAAAAGCCCAAAATGAGCTAAAATTATCCACACCCGAGATTTTTATTCCCACGCCACTCTCTCTCATATCCCGATCTCTCTCTCTCTCTCTCTCTCTCTCTCTCTCCTCTATTCTCTCCTCTTTCTCTCTCTCCAGACCAGTCTCTCTCTCCATATCGTCGCCGGCGGCCTGCTGCATCTCCTCCCTTTGCCTGAATCTACGTCACCACCTTCTCCGGCGAGCTGCTTCAGAGCTCCGACGAGAGAGATGGGCTCGGATTGCAGATCATTGTCGGTGCAATCTCTCTCGCAGAGCCGCCTTCTCCTCCGGCGAGGATTTCCCGATAACCGCGACTTCTTCGTTGAATTCGCCCTCATTCTCCGGCCACACTATCCGATCGAGGTCTGAATTTTGCAGAAACTGTTTTGTTGAAGCTTTGCGAAATGGAACCGTGGAAGGGTTACTATCACTCCGACCCAGGCCCAACTCAAATCCATAGTCGCCGAGGAGAAGCTGACCGCCCCCTTCGACTTCAAACGCTTCCTGGAGCTGATGGGGATGCACATGAAGCCTGAGCCCTTCAATCGCCAGCTCTGCGACGCCTTCAAGGTCCTCGACAAGGACGCCACCGACTTCGTCTCCGTCTCGGAGCTCCGGCACGTCCTCACCAGCATCGGCGAGAAATTGGAGGTCTTCCCTAATAACTTTGGGGCCGGCGTCGTTGTTGGATGGCTTCTTGGGTGCCCAAATATTTTTTTTTTTTTTTTTAAGTAATGGGGGTGAAGGAAAGAGAGAAAAAAAATTGGAATGTCTATTGAGGTTAATAAACTTCTATCGGAGGGCAATTGACGTTTTGAAATTGATACAATCTTTCATTTTTTTTTAATCAAAGTTTTATTTGTCTAATTTTAGGAATATATTAATTGCAGTAATTAAAACGTCTATTGCTTATTAATAGACGTCTATTATCCCTCGATTGGGGAGCAATAGACATCTATTGAGGGCAATAGAAGTTTTCGGAAAAATCCTGTGGGCAGTGGTCGGTGAAAGGAATCCAACGTAAGTTGGCTGGAATCCGGCGGTCAGTGACCTAAATCCGACGGTCGGTGACGGGCTTCGGTGAAATGTCATATGGTTTCTCTCTCCCTACCCTCTCTCTCTCTCTAAATAACGAAGGGGTGAAGGGTAAAATGGTATTAAAAAAAAAAACAAAAAAAATCATAATGGGGTATTAAAGAAGACTTTCTTAGAGTGTTTTGGGTAAGAGGGAATTAAAAAAACTTAATGGGATTAGTGAGAAAAAATTTCTAAAAATGGGGTAAATGGACAAAAACCCTACCCAAGATTTAATTTGATTTAAATTGTTTTTTTTTCCTACAAGGGATGAGAATAACTTTCTTCATGTGTATAACTTTTGCAACAGAGTGATTCTATTTAGTGGAAGTTTTACGTTATATCAATGTTCCGATACATTAAGTAAACTAATTCAATTCAAATGTAGACCGACTCCATTTTTTAGTAGGCTAGTATAAGACTATTCAATTTCTATATCGAACTAACCTTTTTTTTTTTTTTTTTGAGTAAAAGAGGTCATCCATCATGCAGCTCAACAAGCAGTACAAAAACGATTCCCCTTATGGGGGCGACAGAAAGAACCGTTCCGTAGAAACTACTACAAAGCCAACCCTAACTAAAAGAGCAAACCAAACTAGTAATCTCCTAGTACACCCACCTTCTAAGATTAAACCCGAACAAAGAAAAGTAGAGTCCCGAGGAATAAAAATAATGCCTTGATGGACCCAACTGGGTCTCTCTTTACTTTGCGATCTTTTCTACTCAAGTAGACAGAAAAGAAACTAAAGCCTCCTCATAAATAAGAAAGCCCACTTTTAGAATAAAAATAAAAAATAAAAAACCAGGACCCAATTGAGCCCATAATGGGCCCAACATCTTGTTTGGAGGCCAAACACTTAGCCCACTTGAAGCCCTAGCATCTGAGTCGCCGCATACCCAAGCCTCAGGAACAGCACCGCCACAAATGGCGCTTCCACAGCTTGAACATCCACCATCGCCGCTGTACCTACCCCTGCTGTCGCCACACCTATCAGCGTTCAAACTACCAGCACCATCCACATCAAAGGAAGACAGATTCGATACCATACCCACTGCAGTGCTCGCCGCCGTCAGATCCACCCAAAAACTGAGCACACCCATTCTTATCCCATTGCCCACGACAGCGATCAAGAACCATGCACCAGGAGCACTCAAATCTCTGGGCTCTTTCATCCACTCTGCAATCCGAGCAACTGAGCCCCCATCTCGATCAACGACATCTCGGTTGATCACCGAGCCCACTGCCCGATCAGTGCCGCTGACCCTGGTCGCGATACTCGTATCCGCGGCATCAATAGCACAAGAACCCGACACCCTGACAAAACCATCGTTGCCCAACGCAACAAGAAAGAGAATAAGCAGCCTAGAGGCCACCATAGCCACCATTGACAGATAATATGTAGATACGAGAAACCGCCACGAGAGGTTTCTCAAACCCTAGCAGAGCGCTAGGTCGAGTATTTTATCTTCTTTTTTTCAATCTTAATCCTTCCCAATCTCATTAGTATGTCTATATCGAACATCGAACTAAATCTACTTTTGTATACAGCTAAATCTACTTGATGCATCAGTACATTAATTATTATCATAGAACTTTTTATAATTTACAGTGGTTACAAATTGAATTTTGAAGGAGAACATGACCCAAATATACATGTGCAAATAGGGGTAAGCAAGGTCGCAGCTTACAGATTTAACCTGGCTCATAAATTGTTCGCTTCCAATTTCATGACCATAAAGAAATCTTAAAATATAAATCTTCGCCTGCTTCCCTCATCAATTTCAGGAGAAGAACATATTAACATTCTTTACTAGAAACACTTTAAATATCAACACTGCTGGCTGCTGCATATTTGTCAATACAGTACTATAAAAAGAATATTGTTCAAGGAAATCTAGATTATGTGTCTGACCCAAACTCTAGGTTACTTGACCTAGTGGTAATAGGGTTATAGAAGGATTTAGAATCCTATTCAATGTAGAATTACTTTCCTTATATGTTCAGATTCTATGCATTGTAATCCTCTATATAAAGAGGTCCCTATTATCAATGAGAATACACAGCGAATTTCTCTCAATTTCTGATTCCCTAAAACACGTTATCAGCACGAAACCCTAACCCTGAAAACCATATTTTCGTAACCTTCAAAATCCTTCTTCCCCAGACCAGCCTCCAACCAGCCCTCCCCCTCCAGACCGGTCTCACCTCACCGGCCAACACCCACACCCGCCTAACCTCGCTGTAGACCCCGCGCCGCTCCCAGCAGCCCTGCGCATGCCCACCCGGCCCCCGCGCCAGCAGCCTACCTGCAGCACCTCCACGCTACTGTAACAGCGCACGCCCAGCAGCAGCAGCACCGCCGCCTTCTATCCAGCCCGATTCTGGCACTATCCCGGCCGGACCGCCTTCGTCTTCCTCCAGCACCACGCCTGCACAGCCCGCCTCCACCTCACACCCCGTGCAGCGCACCTAGCGTTTGCATCACTGACAGGCCAGTGCAACCGGCTATCCCCCAGCAAAAAGAAGAAGACACGAAGGAGGAAGAAGAGATAAAAAAAAATAAAAAAAAGAGAAGAGAAAGAGAAAAATAAAGAAAGAAAAGAAGAAAAAAAAAACCGAAGAAACGAGAAAAAAAGAGAGAAAAAAAAGGAGAAAAAGAGAAAAAAAAAAAAAAAGGAGGAAGCCCACGCCCACATTCGAGGTATTTTTTTTTTAAAATTTCTTTTGCCTCGGTAATTTCAATTTTTTTTTTCTTTTTCTCGGGGACTTGCAACATCCCCTCTTCTACCTCCCTTTATTCTTCATAGGGGAGACCTAAAGCTAAACTGTGGGGGTTCGTGCTCACTCCATGCTTGGAGCTTGTAGAGTCCTCCAAACTTAGAGTTTGTTGAGAAGAAAAACGATCGACCACATACATCATTATTTCGATCTAATCCAAAACCCTTCTTGGAATCGGATTTTCTTAGGAGTGACTATGCTCAGAAATCCCTAATTTCTTGGAAGCGACTACGCTCAGAAATTCTTATTGTTTTCGTGGTAGCTTTTTATGCTCCGAAACTAACCCTAATCTTGTGTTGTTTTTCAGGATGAGTTACCTGAATAAGTTGAACTTTGTTCCACTAGAGACAACTGGCGCAGGATACCATAGGTGGGTCCGAGATGTGCGCCAACATCTTAAGGCTGATGGACTTCTAGAAACCATCCAAGAGCCTAGCCAGAACGTGCTTTCTGTAGAGCAACTTCGTGCTTTCGAAGCAAATAAGCCAAGGCCATAATTCTCATGACAAGGCACATGAATGATGCTCTCCAAAGTGAATACCTCAATGAGGAAGACCCCAGAAAACTATGGGTGGAACTTGAGCAGCGATTTGGCAACGTTAGTGACTCCCTACTTCCTGATTTAGAAGTGAGATGGCATAGCCTCCGCTTCTGCAACTTAAAGTCTGTACTTGATTATAACTCGAAGCCCTTCGTATTAAGTCCTTGATAGAGTTCTATGGACAAACCATAACTGATACGATGTTGATCGAGAAGACTCTCTCTACCTTCCCCGTCTCTGCCCTGATGATTTCGAAGAATTATCGGATTGATGTGAATGCAGGACGTATCACAAGGTTTCATGAGCTCATTGGCGCTATGAACGTAGCTGAGAAGCACGGCAATATCCTTGTGAAGAACTATAAAGCTAGACCTGTGGGAACTAAGTCTATTCCGAAGTCTAATTATAGTCGCGCCCCCAACGAAGGAAGCAAGGAACGAAACCCTAAGAGTAGAGACAATTCTGGACGTTTTGATCCATATTTTCACCCTAAAGAGGAAGGAAATCGCCAAGATAAACGTGCAAGGAACTGTGGAGGTCAACGTGTGAAGAGAGTGAGAGGCGGAGCCTCCGGCCATGGTGGTGACACCACCAAGAACAATGGCCGTCCAACTCGTGCATCAAATGCACCTCGATCAAGGGAGCCTAACCATAAAGATGTTTGTCTTCGATGTCGATCAAGTGGACATTGGGCAAAGAAGTGTAGTGCATCCCAGAACGTTGCAAACACATACAAAATGTATCGTGAAGCAAGGGAGGCCAACTACATGGAACAAGAAGATCAAGATGGCGATCTCGATCTAAGGGTGGAAGACTACAAAGATCAAGACCCAAAAACTGGCGATTTTGATTAAGTCTTTTTTTTTTTTCCAAGAGATGTAGGCAATTGCCATATTATTTGTAGTAGATGCCAATGGGTTAATCTTATTTCAAAGTAGGCGTACTCCTTGTAAATATGATGTCTAGGAAGGTTTTGAGATAAGTGGTACTTAAGCGAGCCTTGCTCCACCGACATCTCTCTACTCACCTGGTCACATTTACATTAAAATTACCGAAAGAAGTTAGATGACTGCCATTGTTTGCATTAACTAGTTTCTTTTTGGATTAGATCTTCTTTGATTAAACGATGATGTAATTCTGTTTGGCTTATCAATAAAAGTTGAGTTCTTTTCTTTATGACTCCTTTTTAATTATGAGCTTTTCTTTTAGGAATGGATGAACTACAATGTCTGGCGGATAGTGCGACTACGCACACCATTCTAAGACATAGGCAATTATTCTTAGAGATGTTGCATATATATTCCTCTGTGACTACGATGGTTGGGTCATCAGGTTTAGTTCAAGGACATAGAATGGTCCAATTCCTTTTGCCAAATGGCACCTTGATTAAAGTCACTGAAGCTCTCTACGCTCCTAAGGCAAATCGAACCTTATTGAGCTTTAAAGATATAAGAGCCAACGGAATCCATGTGGAAACGCATAATGAGAACGGAATAGAATTCCTTTGCATTACCTCTAATGATTGCGGCAGAAAATGCATCTTAGAGAAGCTTACGTGTCAATCTAGTGGACTTTTTGTTACTACAATTCGACCAATTGAATCCAATAATATCATAAGAGAAGATCTCTTGGATTCAGACACATATTGGCTTTGGCATGACCGACTAGGACATCTTGGTCGTGATATGATACTCCGTATACTAAAGACTTCACACGGGCATCTATTCTTCAGAATGAGAAGAAGCAAGAATCAAACATTGATTCCCGGACTTAGCAAGACCGCAAAAACTGCAGCCTCAGGCGCTGCTGCTGTCTTGGGCCGCCGCAAGACCGCTCTTGTCCCTTGTGATGATGCCACAAATGGCGCCAACCATGAGCATGACGCCATGGTTATTCCTCCTAGTGGCAATGATGCCACACACACCAATTTACATGGCTCTAACGCCATCATGGGAGATGTAGTCACACATTTTGCTTCTAATAGTGTTACAGACACTCCGGCCCAACCAAAATCCTCATTGGTTGCTTCTAAGGCCCCTTGCTCATTCTGCAAAGCCTGTTCATTCGGGAAATTAGGACCGAGACCGTCCTACGCAAAGGATCCCAAAATACTTATTCAATTCTTACAGAGAATCCAAGGGGATATCTGTGGACCAATTCAACCATCATGCAGACCTTTTAAATACTTTATGGTATTGGTTGATGCGTCGACACGCTGGTCACATGTCGCGCTGTTGTCCATTAAACTCCTTACCCAAATTATCCGTCTACGGGCTCACTACCCCGACCATCCAATTAAGTTAATTCGACTTGATAATACTAGGGAGTTTACATCGAAAACATTCGATGACTATTGCATGTCATTGGGGATTGATGTTGAGCATCTAGTTCCCCATGTTCATACCCAAAATGGTCTCGCAGAAGCTGCTATCAAAAGACTACAAATGATAGCTCGGACATTGGTAATGCGCACCAGTCTTCCTGTTTCTGCTTGGGGATATGCAATATTGCATGCAGCGACGCTCATTCGTCTACGACCTACTACAACTCAATCTTATTCTGCGTTACAGCTAGTGACTGGGTACGAGCCTAATATCTCGCACTTACGCATTTTGGGTGTGCTATTTATGTGCCTACTACGCCGCCACAGCGTACAAAGATGGGTCCACAACGACGAATGGGCATTTATGTTGGCTATGAATCTCTAACTATCGTCCGCTATCTTGAACCTTTGACAGGCGATCTCTTTACCGCTAGATTTGCGGATTGTCACTTTTATGAGACAGTCTTCCCATCGTTAGGGGGAGATAAGAACACATATGTTCAACAGGAACGATAGGAATTGTCGTGGTCTGTCCCCACTATGTCTCATCTCGATCCCCGTACCGTACAGTCCGAACTTGAAGTGCGAAGAATAATCGAGCTCCATAACGTAGCAGACACTCTGCTTGATGCGTTTTCTGATGTTGCCAAAGTGACGAGATCACACATACCTGCTGCAAACGTGCATGCAAGGATTGATGTTCCTAATAATGGACATAACGCCACTCCTGTGACACTAGGAGATGGCGCCATTGCCCAGCATGGCAATGTTGTGACATCTATGGCTGCAGGTCCCGCAAGGAAGCGGGGTAGACCAATTGGTTTGAAGGATACTCGCCCTAGAAAGAGAGCGAATGAGGCACAAACAAATCCTTTGATCATCGATACTCAAAATCCGTCCTATAAGAATGTTCCGGATTATGGTTATGTCCAAGAGACATCATTGGGGGACGTCTCAATGTCAGAACATATCCCTAAGAACGTAGAGATCTCTATGAATTACACTAGTGTACATGGGACGTGGGAAAGAAGCTCCATCATCATTGATGATGCATTCGCGTATTTAGTAGCGCGTGAGATTATTGAGACAGATGACATCGAACCACACTCCGTTGATGAATGCCAACGTAGAGCCGATTGGCCAAAATGGAAAGATGCGATCCAGGCAGAACTTAATTGTCTAACGAAAAGAAAGGTATTTGGCAAAATTATACCAATACCGCCTAACACCAAACCAGTTGGTCATAAATGGATATTTGTTAGAAAGCGTAATGAGAAAAACAAGATTGTAAGGTACAAAGCTCGCCTTGTGGCACAAGGCTTCTCACAACGCCCTGGAATCGACTACGAGGAGACCTATTCTCCCGTAATGGACGTCATTACGTTCCGCTACCTTATCAGTTTGGTAGTTTCTGAAAAACTGAACATGCAGCTTATGGACGTGGTTACAGCGTATCTATATGGGGATCCAGATACGGAAATATACATGAAAGTTCCAGATGGAATTCAGTTACCCAAATCAAGTGGCTCTAAACCACGGAGCGCGTTGGCCATAAGATTAAAACGCTCACTATATGGATTGAAACAATCCGGCCGGATGTGGTATAACCGTCTGAGTGACTACTTAATTGGGAAGGGATATGTCAATAATGAACTATGCCCATGTATGTTCATAAAAATGACAAGTTCCGGATTTGCAATAGTAGCGATCTATGTCGATGACATGAATATAATTGGCACCCTTAAAGAGTTAAGGGAAACCGCTGAACACTTAAAATCCGAGTTTGAGATGAAAGATCTTGGGAAAACACGGTTTTGTCTCGGTTTGGAACTTGAGAACTGTGAAGATGGTATTCTGATTCATCAATCAACTTATACCCAAAAGATGCCTAGGCGTTTCAATACTGATAAGATTAAGCCTTCAAGCACCCCAATAGTCGTCCGTATTCTTGATCCAAAGAAAGATCCATTCCATCCAAAAGATGATGAAGAAGAAGTGCTAGAGGCAGAAGTGTCATATCTAAGTGTAATAGGCGCATTATTGTACTTAGCACAATGCACGAGACCGGACATCTCATTCGCTATGAACTTGTTAGCTAGATATAGCTCTGCGTCAACACGACGCCATTGGACTGGTGTTAAAGATATCTTTCGATACCAAAGTGGTACGATCGATATGGGCTTATTCTATCCCTACAGAGAGAAGATGATTCGGACCCATCAAATAACCGGAACACCACACATGGTGAATTACGTTCCCTGTCCCCATCCCAAAACGATACAAGTATTTTGAAAGGTTTTGCTGATGATGGGTATCTCTCTGACCCACACAAAGGTCGTTCCCAAACTGGTTATGTATTCACCATAGGAAACACCACAATATCTTGGAGGTCTACAAAGCAGACCTTAGTTGCTACCTCTTCGAATCATGCAGATTATTGCTCTTCACGAAGCAGTTCGTGAATGTATATGGTTACGATCCATAGTTACGCATGTTCGAAGTAATTGTGGTTTGAAGTCTACCACAGATGAGCCAACAAGCATTTATGAGGATAATGCTGCTTGCATTGAACAAATGAAGCAAGGCTACATCAAAGGCGACAACACCAAGCATATATCGCCTAAATTCTTCTACAATCAGCAACAACAGAAGCTCCTCAAGATCAAAGTAAACCAAGTTCGATCTGAGGATAATGTGGCAGACTTGTTTACTAAGTCATTGCCTAAATCCATCAGGAGGAGGCGCAGACATCAGGGGGAGATGTATACATGTACGGTCTCGAAACGTGAAGGGTGTGTTGTACTCTTTTTCCACTTCGACCGAGGTTATTTTTGTCCCATTGGGTTTTTGTTACTCGGCAGGGTTTTTAATGAGGCAACGAGAGAAGCACCACATTTGGGCGACACAAGGGGAAGTGTTCAAGGAAATCCAGATTATGTGTCTGACTCAAACTTTAGGTTATTTGACCTAGTGGTAATAGGGTTATAGAAGGATTTAGAATCCTATTCAATGTAGAATTACTTTCCTTGTATGTTTCAGATTCTATGCATTGTAATCCTCTATATAAAGAGATTCCTAATCAATGAGAATACACAGCGAATTTCTCTCAATTTCTGATTCCCTAAAACAAATATATTATTGTAATCTGTAATTCAAATTCTATGTTCCCTCTTGTATTCCATGAATAGTGTGTGATCTCATTAAATAAAATAAGACTTGAGCCTTGAGGGCAGTCTTGTATTCCATGAATAGTGTGCGATCTCATTAAATAAAATAAGACTTGAGCCTTGAGGGCAGTCAGACACTCACCATTTTCACAAAAAACAAAAACCCAAAAAAAAAAAATAGGTGTGTGTGTGTGTAGTCCCGGAATCGTATAGAGCACAAATTCTCTGCTGACACATTCACAGAAATAAAATTCATAGTCAAACAAGAAAAATTGCTGCTCTATTGCACAAGCATAATTTGACCTGTTGGACCATCATATGATCTGCAATTTCTTTTGATTTTTTTTTTTCTACACAAGACGAGCAACAAGCTTACAACATGTCAATATGCCCTAGACCCCAAAATGTTCTTTCCTCTCCTCACAAGTTCAAAACCCTTCCTATTCTTTGCTGGATATACTGTATATAACATTATAGTGTAAGCCAACACAAGCCGAGATAAGAAAAACAAGACAGATACAACGTGAAAAGGTCCCCAGAGAGAGCAAGAAGAGCAACTAGTTTCAAGAATGACATAGGCCCTTCTAGCTCGACTCTGTGCTGATATTTAAATTACTATTGTAGACCCTTGATGGAGTTCTTGTTTTGGCTCGCTTCTTTGTAGGTCGACCAACAGGGTCAAACACATGAGCCTCCAAGTACGGAGAACCAAGTTGCAACTCTGTATCATCTGGACCAGCCCATGCTATGGGATTTGCTACAGAAGATTAAATCAGAGTTAGTTTTGTGTGGATTCGTCTTCTACATGAAGCAAAAGATAACATTACTGAGTATCAAGTCTATGATCAAGGGGTTCTCTATTTTCCCCAAAAAAGGAAAGAAAAAAAAAACAAATGAAGTAACAATGATGGCTAATCACTCATTTTCCTGCCTCCATTTTATATATCAAATGATGTCATATTAACTCTTATGATGTCCAAGATGCAAACAGCAAATACTGTAAAAGCTAAGGATGTACAGGACATCCCACTCGGGGGTTTCTTGGGTCGAACCACATAATCTTTCTGATAAGTCAAGACCAGTGCAAAAAAGAAAACCAAAATATCCAGCAAAGAAGATGCACAAAAACTGATTGATATCCAATTTTGATATCCACGTCAGTATTCAGTCCTCAATTATGATGTCCAAACACTGATTGAACTAAACAATATATGTATCGAGCATAAATTTGTCAGACACTTGTTTGACTAAGCATCTATTAAGTAAAATTCAAAAAGCAAACTATATATCGTGTTTTTCCCTGTTTCAAACAAATAAGACGAAACATGCACTTCCTTTGTTATGAAAGGAGCAAAATACTCGATTTCTAAACTTGTTAAGATAGATGTTATAGTGGCAGACATGCCTCAGTCAAAGCATAAAGATTTTACACCTCAGAAAAGAGATTGGCACTCATATGACATACAAAGCAAACGATCTGACGGAAAACAGAGTCTACAATTCAGAAAGAAGAATTGAAACAGAGTATATACATTGCTTATAAATACTCACCTTCAGTAGGTTCAAGAGTTCTACTGGCATGGGCAGCTGCTGTCAAACGAGGAGCAGCAGGGCGTTTCCTCACATAATTCTCCTGCAGAGGCCTAGGAATTTGAAATGAAAATTGTGCCATAGATAGCCCATCCACCATATACTCAGGATGTTCAATCAAATACCTGAACAACCAAAAGCAGCTAAATCATTACTTAAAAGAGACCAAATATATCTATAAGATCCACATTACAATTACTTGCACTAAAATTTTCAAGCACCAACCAATCTCAATAAACAGAAACACTAAAAACATACTTTTGAACCTCCACCATGGACCGAAGTCTCTTGCCCGACGGCGCTTGATAATAACTGAAAAAAAACACAATGTATCAACACAGGCACCTTAGATTACACTCGAATCAGTATTATCTTAGTAATGCTAATGCTGCCCGTAATGACAATGTCACACTTAAATAGTCACATACACATCGGCAAACTTGGTGCTTCCTTCACCTCGAATCCTGAGTAGCCGTTGCCAGCCGGGTGGTGGCTGAGCAATGTTAGGCCTATCAATGGCCCAGAGCCGGCTCCCGTCTTGAGTAATGTCAGCCGGATCATCACACGAAATCGACGGCCTCCATTCCTTTGCAGTTTCACAGTAGAACGGCCGTTCCAGAATGTGCTCCCGGATTTGCTCGTACTGCTCCTTCGTCGGAATCAGCCTCCACTTGAAGCAATTGGCACACTGCACAGTGAAGGCCCCGACCGACGGTAAAACCCTAGGACCTTGACTATTCGAAACCGGAGAAATGGACTTGTTCAGATTCGGAATCCGATTCACTGTAGCAGCACGATTGGCGTCACCGCCGGCATTAGCCGCGACGGCGGGATCGTAGAGCACGAGCTCCTGGGATTGAAGATGGGACTGGAGAATCTCGTCGGAGGAGGAAGGAGAAGACGGCGGCGACGAGACGGAGGAAGACGAAGGAGACTGGGCGGGTTTGTCGTCGTTCGTTTTCGCCTCTTGTTGTTCTTGTTCGTCGTCTCTTCTGAGCTTGAGGGTGATCTTACAAGGGCTCGGAGTCGTGGATTCCATTGGGTACAGATCCCCGAACACCTCCTGCCTGTGAAGAAACGAAAGCGTCAGACAAACGGGGGGTTTGTGTGCGTAGCCAGATCTGGGGGGTGGTTGGTTACCTGAGGATGGATCAGAGATCTGCGGCGGTGATCGGGGGAGGAGTGATCGGAGGTCAGGAGTGCATGGAGTGGTGGGAACTGGGAAGGTTTTATCTTGTTTAGGAAAGAGGAGGAGGAGGAAGATTTGGGGGAGTGTTCATAAATGTTTGAAGTGGAAATGTTTTTTGTTTTTGGGTAAATTTGGGGAAAGGAGAGGGGTTTATTTAGGTTCGATTAAGTGGAGTTTGTAGTTTAATTAATTCAATTACCAAATGCGAAGTATTTGGATTAAATTTGGTTTGGACTTAAATAGAAAGTTAATAAGTTGCACACTTGCACAGTTGACACAACGGAATGCTCATTTCATTACCCCTTTGAGGTTATTTTGTTGTTAGAAATTACTGTTTAAATGAAAATTAAAATTAAAATAGAGAGACATTTAAAGAAATTATTATTAAAATAAATTAAAAGTCTTACATCGTGAATACACTATAAATTCTTTGAAAAATATTGTCATCGAATGGTGCCGAAAATATGTGATGATGTTTCTTCGAGACTTTTCAATACGTTGCCAATCTCATCTTCTTTTTGTGATTTAAAAGTTATTTTATATTAATTTGTGCTTCTTAACTTACCTCGAGCTACTTGATTTTAATTAATAAAACGCCTTAACATATATCTAAAAGGGAAAAAGATACAAACAGTACCCAACCTATTTAAAGCATCTTTAGCATATATCTAATCCATTTTCTCTTTCTTTGCCAAAAGAAATCAATCAAATGACGTAAATACTCATCAAATAGACAATGTGACACATGGGTTAACGCCGTTATGGATGACAGATACATATGTTGGGTCGGGCAAGATAGTTGAGGTACCAATGTGATAGTTTTGAAAACTTAGGTACAGAAATTCGGAGTCGGTCATAGATTGAGTACTGTTTGTATTTTTTTCTCTATCTAAAAATACAATTTAGATTGAAAATCAATTCTAATGAGCTGAAAACGAAAGAAAATTAAAAAATCTACCCCTCTTCTATCGTAGAATGTGCCCAACTAAATTGAAATTAATTAAACTTTTGAGCTTTTCATTTTGCAATTTTATTATTAAAAAAAACAAAGGTATGGGGTGAGAGAGGCTCGAACTCTCGACCTCAGGATAACTCACTGTTTAAGCTATGAGACCTACGCGCTAGCCAACTGCGCCACCACCCCACTGTGTGATACTTCTCCTTCTCTTTCAATATGAACGGTGTGCAGAAGAAAGCATCATAATAAGGATCGCATGAGCATATGTACCATGGTAAAGCCTGTCAAGGAATGGCAACCGCTTACAGAAAGGTAGCTTTCAGTCTACGATGTCCAGATCAATATTAGGTGGCCAATCCTAATGGCCCAGAATAGAATACATCTCCAACCAACCACCTCCGGATTTCTTTTTCCTTTTTCTTTACTATTTTCTAGATACAACAAAAACTTCCTCACATTTCAATTCTTCGACGTCGAATGCAACCCCTCAATAATGTCAGTGTTACAACTCTGAATTCTTTTCAAAAATATACGGAGGTAAAAAACCCATATTTTAATACGCCAGTTCAACTTGTCCAGGTGACGGAGAAGTTAATACAAAGTATGCTGTAAATGTATACGAGATTGACTGGTAATGGGTACTGAAGCTTCTTTGATAAGAAAAGAGATGTTCTTTAGAAAGAAAATACAAAGAAATGGACAGGACATCAACCTAGTAAGAGAAGACCCACCTAGACCAACTATGGTTCATTAGTTCCTGACCAAGTGAATGAACAAACTGCGGCGCCAGCACCCAGCAAAACCCCAAAAAGAAAAGGAAAGGATAACCACACACAACAGAACGAACAACAAACTGCTGCATTGCAGTCCAAGCAAATAGCAAACCAGCTATTCCCAAAAATTGATGAAAATGAATCACCAAATGATGTCAGTATGTCAAACTCATCCCGCCTCACATTCTTGTTCCTGCCCTGTCTAAATGCAGATGATCCAAAACAGAGCTATTACAGCACATCTCCACAGAACCAGCCCCTTCTTTCACGCTTAAAAACTGTAACTTTGAGACAACAAAGTCTCACGACCTAGAAATATTTTAAAACTTCACCAAGAGATCTGTAGCTGTGCATTGAAGTTAATAGATTTCTTTGATCAACAAGCAAATTTAAGGTATTATTGCAAGAGTTACACAAACTAAACTGGCAGAAGTAGCACATCATAAACAGGCGCCTCTATAGCTAGGAAAACTTACGAACCATAGGCCTCATAACCTAGAGCAAACAAAAGCTAAACAAAACAGCAAGGAAATAAACTCTAGCCTTTGTGATAGAATTCCGCCTAGTGACGTCATTAAAAATAAATGGAATCATTCTAATAGAGGAACTAAAGAAAACATGAACTCGTATTTCTTGTGAGGGGTTTCCCAACCACCAGAGAGAAACCTCAAAGAGACAAACTAGTGAATATCCTTAAAATATTCCTCAACTACTCTAGAGTCCTTGAGAACATTTGATAACTCTTGCACACCTGGTGTACATACTCTTGTATGCATACAAGTGGAGTGCTTGCGTTTGTAAATGTATGGCAGCAAAAGGAAAAGGAACCTCAGATTGCAAGGTAACCAAAATACTATATGTACCAGGTTTTCAAAGAATAGAAACAAATCAGCTATTGATAAATATACTGAAGAAATCCTAAACATGAGGATCAGGCAGACAGAAGATGATATCATTCACCTAATGGCTAACTTAGGCCTCCTACCAAGTAGCAGGCAATGAATCATCGCTGCAAGTTTAGCTGATAGATGATATCACTGAATCTAAATAAAGCAATTTTGGTTTGATTTGCAATGACGACACAACTGATTCAGCAAAAATCTGGGAGCAATGACTGCCAAGCTCACAAGAAACAGCAATATTATTAGCAAGGCTTTGGTACTGGCTGCAAATTAATGTTTTCAACTTCTATCTATATACAACCCAAACTTTGTCACCAGAAAAGCATCCCACCCAAAAATACAGCGAAAGATTCACTTTTACTCACAAATCTGTTAAATAAACAGAACTTTAATCATTTCTCATATTGATGATAGGTAGCATAATCAACAAAGTGAGGCATGTAAACAGATGTATAACTGCAACACACTAGACTTATGATAATATGAGCTACAAGAACATCTAAAATAATGGAACTGCAATCACTTTGATGATCATACAAAGTGTTTGGCTTTTCTTTTTTTCTTTTTCAAATTGCGAACAGTATCTATAACATGACTGGTTTCAGCCCTCACATGGGGCTGAAAACTAGTAGTCATCCATGCTCTACATTCCTCAAGAAACAAGATGCTATCGCTGTCCGAATATATAGTTTCTGAGCGTTAAACATAACATGAAAGTACAGTTTTCTGTGTTAGGTCTCAAATTGTTCACTCCACGATAAACAAAAGATTATATACACAGGATTATCAATAAATAAACAAAAAACACAAACAACCAAAAACAGGAGAGCATAGAATCATAAAAGCAACCGCCCATCAAACTGAAAATGCCCCAAAGCAATGAATCGCAAGGCAAATTATTTATGAAGCATAAAGCCATTAATATAAACTCAAATTACAAACGCAAATTTCTCATTGAAATATAACCCGTTGTTCGTCATGTCAAAGCATACACAATACTCGACAATAACATACTAAAAAAAACTAATACCTCCTCCCTAAAACACTACACAGTAGTACCATGAAATAAACCATGTAGATTCGACGAATAGGCGCCGACCCATGACCCTATCGATCAGGCCCGACCCGACCCGATAGGGATCGGATCTCAGACGGGGCTGAGGAGCTGAGAAAGTTGGGGCTTGGGATCGGAGTTCATGCCGATGACGATGATGAGAGGAATGAAACCGTAGTGAGTGACGACCTTGGCCTTCTTCATGGTCCAGGAGGTCCACTCCTTGACGGCCTGAGAAATTGACCGGTCGTCGGAACCCTTGGAGCCCTTGTTCGTCGTCTTGCCCTTGCTCTTCAAGCTAACCCTCGACGCCATTTGATCTCTGAGTGCGAGCCTCTCTCTCTCTCTCTCGTTCTCTCTAGAAATTGTGGTGTAAAGCCCCAATCTAAAACCCTAATTATAAGCAGGGCTTGTTATAGGGCTGCTCTTAGAGAGGGAGAGTGACGTGTGGCGCAAATCACAGCCGTTCATTGATTTTCTTTCCTGTCCTCCAAGTTTCTGTAAACTCCACTTCCTTTTTCTTTTTCTTTTTAATTAAACAGAAATGGGAATTTGAAGTTGTGTAGGAGATAAATCTCCCTGATCAGAATGAGCCTCGGGCATTTTCAATATCATCATTTTAGAAATAAAAAATAGTTAATGACATTTTGTAGAATTTATAACAAAATTTATGATTTCAACGATCTCTATTGTTACAAGTTTATATGTTGCATATGTAATAGGTTAAGTTCGTCAACGACTATAGATTCGGTCTACGGTTTATAATGAAGGCTATTTTGTATTTTGATGATATGGTTGTTGTAGGGTTCTATGATGAGATTTTTGCATCACTTGCTCGCTCTTGGTTTTAGTTCAACTTCACCTAGCTTGTAAAAAAAGGTCAGTCATAGGGTAGATGTGACTCTTTGCAAGTCGAGCCAATTTTGGGCGACCAGGATACTAACTTGGGTTCAGATTGAGTGATCATCTTAACCTGATGACTAAGATAATCTATAAATTAGGTATGGGAGGGGTGCAATCCCATACTTTTAATGTTTTTTGACACGCGTCAAGGATGTCTTTGGTATAACCCAAATGACGTTTAAAATTTTTCAGCTACTCTTTGATCTCCCCAACATTTGGTGACTTGTAACAAAAAGAAGGAGTTAGAATGTGATGCACCTTTCCGTAAAGGCTCCGTAAGACATTATAGGAAATCATAGATTTTAAGCTCAATTCTTTATTATATTTTTACGCTTACTTCTTTAACATATTGGTTTTTAGATACGCTGAATTTTTATTTAGATTTTTCTTTATCACACAACAACTAGTAAACGACTACGGGAGAGTCGAACTCATGATCTATCTCTTTCAACCAGAGTTAAAAACGCAACTATGCCATTGGCCCGTAAATACCAAATACAAAAATAAAATAAAAAATAATCAGTAGCATTGTTTGGCAGCCAAACAGTAGACAGAGAGCTTTTAGGCGAGCATCGCAAATTACAAAGCCTACAAACTCTAGAGAGCACAGAGAGAAGACAAGCAAGCAGTGAAAAAGAAGAAGAAAATGGGAGGAGGAATGGAGGCAAACAAGAACAGATTCGTAGAGGAGTGGGGCGCAGCCAGAGAAAATCTCGAGCACAACTTCCGCTGGACGCGCCGCAACTTCGCCATCATTGGAATCTTCGGGATCGCAATCCCCGTCTTAGTCTACAAGGGCATCGTCCGAGAATTCGTAAGTACTCTCTCTCCCAATCATTTCCCGCTTTTGCTTTCCGCAATTGGTCTTTCGATCTTGTTTGCTTTCAGATCTCTCCTTTTTTCTACCACTCGTGGGTTCGAAATTTTGTTGAATTTTTTTTTTTTTTTGGGTTGTTTGACTTTTGGGTGAAAGAATTGGTCTTGGGGCAAAGTTATGTTCTTTTTTCGAGAAATAACAAGTATGGATTGGATTACTTGATATGGATTTATGCCATATTGGTTTTACAAGTAGTGTAGATTCTACATTTTTGAAGGGTTTAGGGTTGTGAGTAAAATCGGTTGGCACTCTTTGAAGGCTATCGGATTCTGTATATTCGTATGATTTAGGGTCTGCATTGTTAAGGAAATGGACTGTTTTCATCATGAAAGGTATTCTGCGAGTTAATGCTTAATCTTGCTATTTGAGACTCCTGCCGAAACTTAAGTTGGTGAGACCCTTAGAAGTAGTTTTTGGACCTTGTGGGAGGTTTTCGTCCTTGTCTTTGTTTAACCATTCTCACAGTAGAGTCTAAATCTAGAAGCTTTTTATGTGTTGGATGAGGGACCTGGAAGTGTCATGGGATTGCAGAAGATGAGATTGGGAAAGTGATCGGATGAATTGTGTTGGGACTTCTAAAGTTATTTGTCTGGTAATGGGATACTTAAATATCGGGTTTCTAATGTCATATTAAGATATAGGTTTAGTAACAATGAATAAACACCTAGACAGATACTATATAATGTGCTAATAAGAAGGATAAACACTTGAAGAGAAGATGACCCTTAACACCAAAATTCAAAATCCTTTGAATTTTGTTAGTCCCATTTTTTTAATTGCCAACTCAGGTGCTTGCGAATTTGGGATTTTAACTCCCACGTAATCCTTCAATTTCATACTGGAGTTCCACATCTAAATTTTTTAGAAGATGCTCTAGCAGAGTAATGATGGAGAACCCATGGTCACTCAGTCATATGGAAGAGCCGATATGTTTGAGTTTCCTCGGGGTTTTAGTTCTCTTGTACAGTTGTACATTTCTGCTGGAGGAGTGTCAATTAATTTTCTCTTCGTGTGGAGCCTCTGTAAGAGATCAATATAGATAGGCAATGAGGTTTCTGTACGAGAATGAATTTTTCTGCAGATTCAGGGGTTTAAGGGTCTAGGGTGAATTAGATAGCTTTTAGCTAATATAATTGTTAGTTCCATACTTCCATGGCTCTATTTGTTGTTTTCATTATTTGGCCTTTCTTAATTACATTGCTCTTAGTTGCTTGCTTTGTTATAGTATGGGTGCTTGTGAAGCAGTTTTCCCTTTTCTTTGAAAATGGAATCATTGATGTCAGGAAATGTATTCTTGTTCATTATTTCAATTGTACCTTTTGATTTGCAATAAGTTGCCAGATTACCTATTAGCCTTCCTATATAACATTTCCTGATATCTGTTGTAAAGTTGTCACTTTTTCCAACTTCTTTTTATCCTTACCAATTTACTGGTAGTTATCCTGTGGCACACTCCTCTCAATCTCATATTAGGCACTTCATTCGTAAAGTCCATTACAGTAAATATGATTTCTCTGAAAACTCCTTTTTCTCCGATACAATTCATTTAAGACGCAATCTGCTAAACGTAGAAGTTTGAAGTAGTGAATTTTTTATTATTTTGTTTTGTGGATGTGATTAATCATAAACAATAGATGTTTTTACCTCTTTCTTTTTCTTTTTAATTAATCTCTGGTTAGGTACCAATCTGTTTTATTATCCCTAAGTTCACATGGCTGCCTTTATAGATTTCGGTCTTTTGTAACACTCTTGAGTTGCTGTTACTCTAGTCATATACACCGGCTGTTTCAGTCAGGGAACCATTTTGCTTCCTAACATTTTTTATTTCTATGGTGACAGCATATGCAAGATGAGGATGCAGGCAGACCATACAGGAAGTTTCTGTGAGTACTGAGATAATGCTTCACAATAACTGTGGGACTAGTTATAGAAGGTTCTCTACCGGACCACAGATTTTACTATCCTTGTATGGGAAAGCATTTCCTTTGTTAATGTCAACAATCATTAAACATAATGTTATGCGAATTTGCGTTTTACTTTGGGTTGTATTTTTCTGTTAAGAATACTGCGCAATCAATGGTAAACTTCTGCTTTCACTAGTATTTTGTCCAGTTTCAGTTTGTTGATTCTTATTTCAGAGATGGCCTCACACAGTCACTGACATACACAAAAACACATTCCCACTATCTATCCTCTGATTTTGGTTTGATTCCAAGTTTAATTGAAATTTTTGATACCCTATGCACTACACAAGCTGACATCATATCATTTCATTTTATGTTCCGAAAGCAGAATTATAATGAAGTGGTAGTCTGGTGTTTTAGTGGTTTGATGGAGGTGAATAAACTCACATGTTAAGAGTATTAAAATCATGAACAAGAGCTTTTTCATCACAAAGAATCAATTTCATTAGTGCAAAAGCATTCTTCCATGTACAAATCATTGAAGTTGTGGGAATGAATCATGCTGAACATAAACAGCAATGATACTGTTTGGCAAAAGCCAACTCTCAAATTTAACAAGATGAACACAATTACATACACGAGCAAATGAGCTGCAGATATTTTATGTGCTTTATATGGGAGACAGAGTCTCTATGAATGGAAAGGCGTCTGTATAGGAATGGAGGAGCTTTAAATCGTGAACAGCTTCCTGAGAAGGAACAAAACCCGTATGTCTTTTAAGCATCCCATCACTCAAATTGCAAGAGACAACCATACATTCCATACCAATCATAAATACCACCGCCTCTGATTCCTCTTCTGTTTCTCCACGAGTAATTCTCAGTACTGAAGCAAGGGACGCGTCGCTGGAAAAGCCACACATACCATGGAGTGTAGCTCTTATGGCGTCAAGATTGATATGGTACCTCACTGACCATACAGAGTAATCTTTCTCCAACTCAAACACATCGAGTTCTAGAATAGAGGTTGTTGACATTACCAGATGTATATGGCCTTGAGACTCCCCAAAATAATTGACAGTTCCATATATCGAAGACCGGGGCATAGGCATTGGGTTCAAGCACTCTTTGTCCACATCAAAGTAAAGAGAAGTCTGCTGGGAACTATACCAGTGAATTGCTCGCCTGCAGAACACAGGTTCACGGAAGTATATTGTCCTGGGTGCATTAAAAGATATTGGAGATGGGTTCCAAGTTTTGGTCTCAGAATCATAAAGGTGAAGTATATAAGTGTCCAGATTCTTCCGAAGTACACACACTATTTTGAAGTACGGTGAATGCAAAGGATCAAAAGCCAGATTTAGAGCAAGTATGTGGTACTGAAAGAAAGGAAAAGAAAGGGTCTTGAACTGCCTGGTGGTGGGATTGCAGACGTAGAATCTGAAACCTGAATAATGGATTCTTGTTTGACTGCAGGAGTTTGAGATTGTTGGGATAACATGCCATATATCTGGCAAGAGAACATCATCCTCTGTCTGTGTGAAGTCATCAAAGTATTTGAGTTCATAATTTGGATCATTTTTTAGGTAGGCAGAAGAACACAAGAGCAAACCATTACAAGACTGTAGGATCTTGATACGAGGGGCACCAAGGTAGCTCAGATATGGAGGGGCATTGAGTTCAGAGGGATTATTGTATGTCAGAGGAACATAGTGGAACTCCGGAGTGTGCAAGTAGTCATTGTTTAAGAGTAGGCCAGAAGGGGAAGCGGTGCCTCTCCAGCGGATGTGGGTGACAATGAATTCGGGGCTGGAAATGAGAGAAAGCCACTGTTTGGACACACATTTGAAGCAAAGGAGGGATTTTGGGGATAATCGAACAAGGATTTGGGATAGCAGATCTTCGTTGTTGGCAATGTCGGTGGCTGATGATGAGACTGACATCACTCAAACTAAAAGAGTTACGACTTTCTGTAAAACAAAAGAAGATGAACAAAATAACAATTAGAAGAAAGTTGGTGGAAAGTAAGTAAGGGAACGGAGCAAATGACCATATACACATACCAATTCTACTGCAGCAAAGGGAAAAGAATCAGTATACACATTATGGCAGGTCTTCCTTGTCGTCCTCCCAGTCCCCAATTTCAACGGTGCATGGTTTTTCAAGGGTCTATCATGTTCTGTAGAGAACTCTGGAAGTTGTTTTATCTGCTGTCTAACTCCTATTGTAAATGCTGCAAAGAAAGAAAATGCCACGAAATCAACAATCAGTACATTAATTCGGAGTTTCATCCAAACAGAAACTTTTTCTGATTTCTGAATATGAGAATCCACAAATCAGATATCAATCAAAGCTGAGACTGTGAGAATGGGAGGAATAGGAGTCATCCACTCCCGCTGAGCAATCAACATGGCTGGTAATGGTGATTGCTCTTTCATTTGTGTACATAAAACACATAAATGCGATCAGCAAATTTAGGGTTCTAAATACAGCCGCTCTTAATCCACTGCTGGAGTTTAGATAGAGCCATCATTGGAGTCAATTTTTAGCATTATGCTCTATACACAACCTCCCTTAGCAATAAATCCAAACAAAAGAATATACTTCACTTTCCATTTTCGAAAGGAAAGAACAACTAGCTGAGAATGCATTTTACAGCCTAAATCTCAATCAAAAAAATATGCACGATCAGAAATACATTATTTTTCACACAACTAAAAGATTTCTCAGACCAAGAATACCAGTGGTATGAAACAAACCCTTCAATTTCTATCTCCAACGTAGCAGTCCTAGTTGGGCTCTTCTAGAAATACTGAGATTAGGTGAAGGTAACAGGATCATAGTAAAACGATTTGGGTAAATTGTACATGGTGGGTAGTAGTAACTTCAGTTTTATTTAGCTGATTTTGGGTGTTCAGATACAATACCGTTCATAATTCAAACATCAAATCCACAAACAGACACAGACCCAAAATCTTATAAGCATTGACGAACCCAGATTCCTACAATGTTTTGCAGAGTATAGAGATACTGAAATTTGAAAATGTCAATCAAATGAAAAGACAATCTGCAACGATCATACATCATCGTAAGCAGTGAGTATAGCTAGGTAGTTATGCAGCAGAACAATGAGAGAAATTTACCTTTGAAGCAAGTAGCAGAACAAGAGATGAAGACTGCCAAGAGTCCATGAATTGGGTCTGAAAATGAGAAAGGGAAAACAAAGCTGAAAGAAAGAACGAAATGCGGAGAAGAAAACAAAAACTTGACATAAGCCAAAATTTGACACCGAATCAAGTTTTTTTTTCCCCCTTTTCTTTTTATCGAAGACACCCAATCAAGTTCATGCACAAAATGTTGTTTTTAATTTATAACATAAATTCGGTGAAAAAAAAAATAAAGAAAAAAAGAAGAAAGCAAACTTGAATATTATTTTTGGGAATAAATGCAAACCACTCAACTTGTGAAAAGTCTCATATTTCTTGACGTTTTGAAGTTTTGACGGTATAAATTGAAAAAATGACAATATAAACATTTAATGCTGTTTGTTTTTGTGTCTGGTATCACTTACTTCTTATTAATGACCACTGCATACAAAAATTAGTTTAGATTTAAACCGATCTATGATGGATATATATGCTAACTATGACCACATATGAGCTTTATATCACCCATAATTTTGGTTTGTAGAACATCTTTGTATAGAGGAATTCTTTGTCTTCGACCAACTTGAAGACATCGAATTCTTAATGTGAGATGCGAGTTGTGGTGGCATAGCTAAATAATTTTTTAGTTATTGGTTAGTTCAAATGTTGGTTCAATTTTGTAGTGTAGATGGTTTTCAGTAGGGATAGTCTTCTCAGTCCTAGTCGCGGTTTTGCTGTGTACTATGGATATGGTATTGCTCTTGGAAACTCTTAGAAATGTAATATATTGTAGTTATGCCATAGTTAGTACTTATTTATTCTATGTGTGGTAGAAAATAGAGACGTAAGTCAGTTGTATTTATTTTCTTAATATTTTATTGTTCTATTTGACTTGATATCAAAGCAAAGATACGAAAAGACTTTGTCTCTTTAATTCTCTTTTCCTTTTTTTGAGGAATTGATACAGATCAGAACCCCTTTGTTAGGGTTCGTTATCTCATCATCTTTTGTCGTTTTCATCATACATTCAAGACTGATCTTCCTCTCTTCTAAGATTGATCTTGTCACACCCCGAATTTTAGAATAAAAATTCAAAATCCGAAACATGAATTACCACAACTAAAAAATAATCAACTTGAAAATTTCTTTTTCTTAACAACCATACCACACAAATTTAATTTCAAATCCCAAATTTAGTCACGGTTAATTATTACAACTGAAACTCTCCAATAAAATTGTAAAAAGCTCTAAATGAGCATAACAACCTCACAACGTAAATGAAATCAAATAAATACTGCAACTCCTAAACAGCACGCTCACCTCGCTGATTATCCAGACCTGCATGAATATCCGCTACACCATTTGAATAGTGTACCGGGATTGCAACAACACAAAACCCGGTAGCTTTTGAAAGCTCGTATGAGTAAAAGAAAGAACGGTTATTTAATTAAGTCATATTTATTTTCACCCAAGCGATCATCCAATAATTCCTCATCCACAAAGAAACCACAATCTCAATAACCAATCACCAAATCAACAATTCAACACGAAACCTATACTCACATCTTTCTTCTCAAAACCTCGAAACCGTATTTATAAAAATACAGTGTATTACAGACTAGAGCTCTAACTGAATAGTAGCCCGTCACCTGGCCCAGATTATGGTATCCGACATATTTATCGTTATCGTATTTCATCAATATATATACGTATATACATATTTAGAACGTCCGATACCCGTACTAAATCTAGCCTCATTATCCGACAAGGGTTGTGGCATCCAACTCACTCAACCAATCGTATCCTATCATCCACCTAGGATTAGAGCGTCCGATTCCTCTATACCAGTCACTACGTTGACCCTAAATCCATAAACGAGCACAACAATATGTTTCACACCATGAAATCAACCCATCCAAGATACACAATATTATTACGAAATTTAAGCAATTGAAATATAATAGAAATAATTAATTCCAACTCAATCATCATCACTCAACAACACACCACCCAATATATATTCCATGTAAATATATATATACGTAATCATCCACTCAGCGATGACAACTAATACCATCTATAGTTCAAAAAAGAAAATCGTGCAATTCATTTGTATAATTAAAATTCATTTTACTTACCTATGGACCGTAGTTGATCAAGTCTATGTGATTTTAAAAATAAATATTTAATCCATAAATATTTTTCACATAATTACGACAAAATAAATAAATAAATTAAAAAGCACTCGATTCGTATGAACCACATGTGTTTTACTCACCTCGAAACTCCCGCTGCGTCTTCAATTTAAACACAAATCACACCGAACTAGCTCACCCAAGTAGAAACCGTCAATCACCTAATCAAATGTGACTTGAATTTAGCCAATAATTCCAAAACATACTTAAACTACCATCCAACGGACGGATTCTCACGAATGGCCTCCCTAATCACCGTTTTGCAATTATACGAAGATCCAATGGTCGGATCTTCACCCATGACTACACAAAGCCACTGGGACAGTCATATGATCAATATATCAAAACTACTAGTCCATCAGACGGTCCTAACTTCACTGATCACAAATCTAACGATCGAAATCGATCGAAATCTAAAAATTTATAACTAAATCATATGATATCCGAAAAATGCTATAATATGCCGAAATGATCGTATTGAAATGTAGAATCTTAAAATGTACAGAAACTATATTTTTGACCCCCGGAGGTGGCCGGAAATGGCCTCCGGATTTAATGGCAGATCCGTTGTCGACCACCACCAATGGTGTCGGGGCTGAGCTGCTCTTCTTCATTTTAACATGCTAATCATTTTTCATAACTAGCTCAAGATCAGAAAATAACGGGAAGAGGTCGAAAAGTACCAAAATAGTCACAGTGGCCGGAAAATTTCCAGAATCCGGCGAGTTTGAGTTCGACGTAAAAACTTCCACCAATGGCTTCGATCCCTTCTGGAGATTTGTTCAGCAACTCGAGGCGAGCTCCTCAGTTCAAGAATCACGTGAAATGAAGCTCTGTAACTCGAGATATCGGGATCGATATCTCGGTTTTCGATCCAGATCGGGGCTGGCTTCTAGCCACCACCACAGGCCAGGCCGCCGTGCAAGGTTGCCTCTGGAAGCTTCAGAAGGTTAAGGCGAGCTTGAGAGTGAAGTTTGGCAAGGATTGGTGACCGGTAGCTCGAGATATCGAGCTTGGAACAAAATCGAGCTTAAACCGGTCGGTGCTTCCCGTGACCGCTGCCGGCAGTGTCGCGGCGCAAGGCTACCTCTGGCAGCTGCGCAAGACCGAGATGAAGACAATGAGGTGGTCCGACTCCGTTTGGTGGTCGGTGGAGGGAGAGAGAGGCTGGTGAGCCTTTGCTCTATTTTCCGTTTCGATCGCGCAAGAGGGAGAACGAAGATGAACAATGGTTTCCCAAATAGGGAGGCTGGTGAAAATGGAAAGTTTCCAAAAAAAAATTAGGGTTTTTTCTTCATATACCCAATTTGGAAATTTATTCTAAATGCGATAACTAATTCATAAAAAATCCGATCTTTGTGTTCTCTATATGCACGGACTCGTATCGACGAGATCCACGACTTTTATGAAGGAAGTTTTCCCAAATTTTGTACATATAAAAAGTCGATTTCTTGAATCGAACATTTTGAGCTTTTTATTAGAACAAAATGTTTCGGAACTTCGATAATTCTAAAAATTGAAATATTTCAAGTAACATTCGTGCAAATGCACAATATTTGTTCCATACAATTACACGAAATAAAAATGGAAATTGTGGTTATTACAATCTACTCCCCTTAAAGGAATTTCGTCCCGAAATTCAAGTATCCAATTCCCCAAAGAGCTATGAATACTTCACTTTCATGTCAAACTCTAACTCCCATGATGCATCACCCTCATCATGATGACTCCACAACACCTTCACAAGGTCAACCTCCTTCATACGAAGCTTCTTCATAGACCTATCCAAGATACGAACAGGTTCCACCACAAAGGTCACATCCGTGTTCACACTGATCGTACCATGATCAATCATGTGGGACTCATCTCGTACATACCTCCTAAGCATAGACACATGAAAGACATTGTGGACACCAGACATGCTAACAGGTAAAGCAAGATGATATGCCAAGTTTCGAACCCGTTCCAGAATCTCAAAGGGTCCCACATACCTCTGCGCGAGTTTTCCCTTCTTGCCGAATCTCACCACCCCTTTCATAGGTGAGACTTTTAAGAACGCATGATCGCCTGCCTCAAACTCTACAGGTCTCCTTTTCAAGTCAGCATAACTCTTCTGTCTACTTTGAGCGGTCAGGATCCTGTCTCGAATAGTAGTGATCTTCTCAGTAGTCTCCTGAACAAGTGCAGGACCCAAGAGTCTTTTCTCTCTAACTTCCGCCTAATAGGTAGGAGTCCTACATGGCCTACCATAAAAAGCCTCATATGGACCCATACCAATGCCCGAGTGATAGCTGTTGTTGTAAGCAAACTCTACCAATGGTAGATGATCCACCAAACTTCCCTTGAAGTCAAGAACACAAGCTCTAAGCATATCTTCCATCACCTGATTCACTCTTTCTGTCTGCCCATCTGTCTGTGGGTGAAATGCAGTTCTCATAACTAAAGATATTCCAAAAGCCTTATGGAATCTACGGTAGAGTTCTGATGTGAAACGAGCATCCCAATCAGAAACAATCGTAACAGGCACACCATGAAGCCTCACTATCTCATTCACATACAACTTACACAACGCATCCCTTGAGTAAGTTTTCGCCACATGAAGGAAATGTGCAGACTTTATCAATCGGTACACAATCACCCAAATTGAGTCATAACCTTGCCTGGACCTAGGCAATCCAGTCACAAAATCCATGGAGATATCTTTCCATTTCCATATTGGTGTTGGTAAGGGTTGCAGCATTCCTGCGGGCCTCTGATGCTTTGCCTTCACTTGTTGACACGTAAGACACTTTAACACATGTTCCACCACATCTCTCTTCATTCCGTACCACCAAAACTGTCTTTTTAGATCCAGGTACATTTTGGTACCCCCTAGATGTATCATGTATCGAGATCTATGTGCTTCCCGCATGACCTTCTCTTTGAGGTTATCAACACTTGGGACATACAATCTTCCTCAAAATCTTAACCCTCCATATGTCCCAAAGGCCCACTCAGAAGGGCCCTTCACATTCGGCTCAGCAGTCATCTCAGCAATCCTCGCCTGAGCGAACTCATCAAGTGTCTGACGCTAAATGATCCTGGAGGTTAAGGTGGACTGTAAGGTGATACTATCGAGAAATATTTCATGTCCAACTCCTGCGGGTATAAGATCAAATTCAGATGCAGCGTTCAACAAGAGCCACTCCTACACCATAAGCGATGCCATGAGTACTCGGGGCTTCCTACTTAAAGCATCCGCCACTATGTTGGCCTTTCCGGGATGATACTCGAAAGTGAAATCATAGTCTTTGATGAGCTCCATCCATCTCCTCTGCCTCATGTTCAACTCTTTTTGGGAGAATAGGTATTTCAAACTCTTATAGTCAAAAAAGAGCTCGAATTTCTCACCATAAAGATAGTGTCTCCAAATCTTCAAAGCAAATACCACTGCGGCTAACTCTAGATCATGAGTGGGGTAGTTCCGCTCATAAACCTTCAGCTGTCTAGAACCATAGGCAACCACACCACCATTCTGCATCAGCACACACCCCAAACCCTGATGAGATGCATCGCTGTAGATGACTAACCCACCACCACTAGTAGGAATAGTCAACACTGGAGCCGTAGTCAATCTAGTCTTCAGCTCATTGAAAGCCTTCTCACACTCATCCGACCACACGAACTGAGTGTCCTTCCTTGTCAATTTGGTCAAAGCTGAAGCAATTCCAGAAAACCCTTCAATGAGACGCCTGTAATACCCTACCAATCCAAGGAAGCTACGGATTTCTGTAACCATAGTAGGGCGACTCCAACTCATCATTGTTTCAACCTTCAAAGGATCCACAGAAACTCCATTCTTCGAGACCACATGACCAAGGAACTTGACTTCACTCTGCCAGAAATCGCACATCTCAAACTTGGCAAATAATCTATTCTCTCTCAACGTCTGTAGCACAACCTGCAAATGCTCCTCATGCTCGTCTGACGACCATGAATAAATCAAGATGTCATCAACAAACAGTAAGACAAACTGATCCAAGTAAGGACTGAATGTGCGGTTCATCAAGTCCATGAATGCTGCAGGTGCATTAGTGAGACCAAAAGGCATGACAAGGAACTCAAAATGTCCATATCTGGTCCTGAACGCCGTCTTTGGGATATCCTCATCCCTCACCCTTAACTGGTGATACCCAGATCTCAAATCAATCTTTGAGAACACAGTAGCCTCCCTAAGCAATCAAACAAGTCATCAATCATAGGTAACAGGAACCTGTTCTTGATGTTCACCTTGTTCAGCTGTCAATAATCCACACATAATAGAAGTGAATTATCCTTCTTCTTCACAAACAACACTGGTGCCCCCCAAGGAGATACACTAGCCTGAATGAACCCTTGCACAAGTAATCCTTCAATCTGAACCTTCAACTCTTGAAGTTCGTTTTGAGCCATTCGATAGGGTGCCTTCGATACAGGAGAAGTACCTGGTATCATATCAATGGAGAAGTCTATTACCTTTTTTAGAGATAACCTAAGTTTCTCTTGAAACACGTCTACATACTCTGAAACTACAGGAATCCCTATAATCCTTGAAGTACTACTCCCTGATTCAATATGGGCCAAAATCCCTGCCCTCATAGAAATGTCGGATTTCAGATGACAGTAATGAAACACTGGTTGTCCAGGGACATGAACGGACACAATCATTCTAAAACAATCAATCATAGCATGGTTCGGGCTCAACCAATCCATACCCAAAATCACATCATATGTGTGATCCAGAATCACAATCAAGGATGCAGAGAACTCTTTGCCACCAATCCCAATAGGGCAATCATCACAATACATGCTAACCTCAAGAGACACCCCGAGAGGTGATGTAACACATAATGATCTAGTAAGAGGCATGGCAATCAAACCCAACACATCCACAACCGAACTAGATATGAAGGAGTGTGAGGCTCCTGTATCAAACAGTACTCTAGCAAGATAGTGATAAACAGATAAAGCACCTTCCACCCCCATGCCTACCTGACCAATGGCAAAGTCTCTAGTAGGTGCAGGTGGTAGCTGCCTCTGCTGGTTTTCCTGCACTCTACCCTGATTTTGGGTACATTCCCTGGCCTGGTGCCTTGTCTATCCACAGCTGTAGCATACCCTACCACGTGGTTTCATGCACGCACGAGAGATGTGGCCAGACTCGCCACAGTTATAGCACTTCATCGGAGCTACTGGTGCTATCTGTCTAATAAGCATAGTCTGAATAGGAGGAGCTGCTACTGCCCTAGCTGGGGCATGATGCTGGAACTGAGTCCTCTGTTTCTTCCAAAAACCTCCCTTGAAGTCTCTGGACCTACTGCTTCCTACCATTGCCTTTTCCTTACCTTGGAAGTCTCTCTCAGCTGACTCCTTCTCTCTACGAATCAGGTTCTGCTGCTCAATGATCTGTGCCTTAGCCAAGATTTCCCTCTTTGTCTTCAGCTCTAAGATGGCCACATCACGCTCAATCGAAGGACTCAACCCTCGCTGAAACTTCTTAGCCAAGTCTTCATCATCCATCTGCTTCACATACTTGTATAGCCTGGAGAACTCTACATTGTACTCGATCACAGTCATCTTCCCCTGCACAAGTGCGAGGGATTCCCGTTCCAACCTTTCTTTCACAGCAGCTGGAAAGTATTTCTCTCTAAACAGCCTCTCGAAGTCATCCCATGTCATGGTAGATATATCAATACTCCTCTGTGTGACATTCCACCACACTCTAGCCTCATCCTTCAGCATGAAAGCGGCTAGCTTTCTCTTATCAATCTCACTGCAGTCAAACAAATCAAAGTAGGTCTGCAAATCCTCAATCCATTGATCTGCAACCATATGATCAGTGCCTCCCCCAAACTTGGTTACTCCCAAGCGGTTAATTTCCTTCGCTAGCACTAACAAGCAAGCAAGACCCTCAACCATGCCCACGGGCGAAATATGCTGATCATCATAAGGTGTCTCTACGTCCACCTCATATGCATCATCAACCGGAGGGGTCCTACCCCTACCTGGGCCTCTACCCCTACCACGAGGTCTGCCTCTACCTCGACCTCTAGCTTCGTTTCCCTCAATCTCCATCACCTATTAAGTAGGGCATACTTAGTTAATACACGCATAACACTTAAACATGACATAAGTCAAATGCAAGTCCATATTAACCAAGTAACTAACATACAAGGCACCGCCTAAAGTTATTATAACATACTAACGTTCCTAGCCAACGTAACGCTCTCACATACCCAATGACTTTGTCAATACCGAAGAGCACACGATGAGGATCCGTTGTAGATGGGTCATCACTCCGAGAGTATTGACACATCACCAAATATGTACCTTACGCTCTGATACCAATCTGTCACGCCCCGAATTTTAGAATAAAAATTTAAAATCCGAAACATGAATTGCCACAACTAAAAAATAATCAACTTAAAAATTTCTTTTTCTTAACAACCACACCACACAAATTTAATTTCAAATCCCAAATTTAGTCTCGGTTAATTATTACAGCTGAAACTCGGAGTTCGTATGAATAAGTTATGAATATTTGAAAATCGAAATTTTTCTATAAATAGTGGAAAAATCTGAGTTTGTTGTGAAGGACGAAAAAATCCTATTTTTGCACATCAGCCCTCGTCTCTCTCTCGGCCTGGTCACTGTGCCTGCAAACCCGCTGACCCGACCCGACTGGAAGTCGGTCTTCCAGGCCGCGCCGCTGCCGCACCCGGCCCCCATCCGCTTCGCCGCCTCACGCCCGGTCGATCCCCGCCGTCGCCACACCCAGCCGCCGCTCCTAGGCCTGGATCGAAGCCTCTATCCGAAGCCCAAACCCGATCCGGCCGGAAAACCATTTTTCCGGCGGTGCACGGGCCGATCCTCCCCATTTTACTGACGTGCTCTTCCTTCTGATCATCCCCATATATGGCTTGCATCACGATTTTGAGTGTAGAGTGGTAGATCAAGAGTTGAAGATTTCGATGTCCCTGATTCGATCTGGAGACTGATTAGAGGGCCGAGATTAATCCAACTTCAAAGCTCGATCTAGGACGATCCAGACCTCATCTCCGAAAAAGTCAGGTATTAAAGTTGTTCAAAATTTCATTTTGAAGAAGTTTGTAGTTGACGACTTTTGCATCGGAGGTGGTTGACCGGCGTTGACCGCCGTCTGACCGCCGCGTGTGGCGGCGCGTCGGACCACATTTTGAGTTTTTATTATCTGGACGATGATCTATGCATCCATACGAGCGTTTTGAGATATAACTTGGTCATGTTAGAAAAAGTTGATAAATAGTCAATTTCTGTTTTGACGTTACTATTTACGGTTTTACAATTTACCTTCGGTTTGAGATTTACAAAGATCAGACCATCGGTTTTACTTCAAATTTTAATATGATGTTCATATGACTGTCCCGATGACCTTTTGTGGTCACGGCCGAAGATCCGACCGTTGGATCTTCGTATAATTGTAAAATAGTGTTTCGGGAGGCAATTAGTGAAGTTCCATTCATCGGATTTTCGTATAATTTTGATAGGATGATTCCAAGGGCAATCCATAAGGATCTAACCGTTGGATTGTCGTTATTTGAAATCCGACCGTTGGATCATCATTTAGGTTTATTTCATGCTTCGTTGCTAAGTAAAGACCGTACTTGATTAGGTACTTGACGGCTTGAGTTGACGAGCATTTGGATTATTGTGAGTTATAATTATATTGAAGACGCGGCAGGAGTTTCGAGGTGAGTAAAACTCACGTGGTTCATATTACGAACCGAGCATTTTATTTTATTTATTTTTGGTAATTGTGTGAAAAATATTTGCGGATTAAATATTTGTTTGAAAATTTCATGGACTTGAATCACCACGGTCCATAGGTAAGTAAAATAAATTTTAACTATACGAATGAATTTCATAATTTTCTTGTGTGAACTATAGATGGTATTAGTGGTCATTCCTGAGTGGATGATTACGTATATATATATTTACGTGGAAAATATATATTGATGAGTGGATTGTTTGATTGATGATATGATTGAGTTGAATTGATGAGTTGATTATATTACAATTGTGTAATTCCATAATAATATGATGTATCTTGGTTGGGTTGATTTCAATATGTGATATTATATGTTGGGTTCATTTATGGGTTTAGGGTCAACGTAATGACCGGTGTGGGTAATCGGACGCTCTAATCCTAGTGTGGATGATGGGATACGATTGGTTGAGTATGTGGAATTATTGGACGTTCTAAATATGTATATAGGTATACATATTGATGAAATACAATAATTGATAAATATGTCGGATGCCATAACCTAGGCCAGGTGACGGGCTACGATTCAGTTAGAGCTCTAGTCTGTCAAGTACCGTATTTTTATAAATACGATGAAGAGAGTTGTGGGGAAAGTTGTGAGTGGGGTTGTCTTGATATATTGAATTGGTGTTGATTGAGATTGTTATTATTTGCATATGTGGAAATAATTGAGTGTTGCTGTGTGTGGGAATAATTGAGATTAAATTAAGTAACAGTTCATTCTTTTACTCATACAAGCTTTCATAAGCTTACCGGGTTTTGTATTGTTGCAATCCCGGTACACTATTCAATGATGTAGCGGATATTCCTGCAGGTCAGGATAAATCAAATGTGACTTAAATTTAGCCAATAATTCCAAAACATACTTAAACTACCATCCAACGGTCAGATTCTAAATTATACGAAAATCCGACGGACGGATTCCCACGAATCAACTCCCTAATCACCGTTTTGTAATTATATGAAGATCCAACGGTCAGATCTTCACCCATGACCACACAAAGCCACTGGGATAGTCATATGATCAATATATCAAAACTACAAGTCCATCAGACGGTCCTAACTTCACTGATCACAAATCTAACGATCGAAATCTAAAAATTCATAACTAAATCATACGATATCCGAAAAATACGTATAATATGCCAAAATGATCGTATTGAAATGTAGAATCTTAAAATGTACAGAAACTATATTTTTAACCTGCAGAGGTGGCTAGAAATGGCAGAGTCGGCGCCAATCACCACCAATGATGTCGGGGCTGAGATGCTCTTCTTCATTTTAACAAGCTGATCATTTTTCATAACTAGCTCAAGATCGGAAAATAACGGGAAGAGGTCGAAAAGTACCAAAATTGTCACGGTGGCAGGAAAATTTCCATAATCCGGCGAGCTTGAGTTCAACGTAAAAACTTCCACCAATGGCTTTGATCCCTTCTGGAGATTTGTTCAGCAACTCGAGGCGAGCTCCCTAGTTTAAGAATCACTGGAAACGAAGCTCTATAACTCTAGATATCGGTATCGATAGCTCGGTTTTTGATCTAGATCGGGGCTGGCTTCCAGCCGCCGCCACAGGCCACGCCACCGTGCAAGGTTGCCTTTGGAAGCTTCAGGAGTTAAGGCGAGCTTGAGAGTGAAGTTTGGCAAGGATTGATGACCGGTAGCCCGAGATATCGAGCTTGGAACAAAATCGAGCTTAAACTGGTCGGTGCTTCCCGCCACCACTGTCGGCCGTGTCGTGGCGCAAGGCTGCCTCTAACAGCTGCGCAAGACCGAGACGAAGACAATGGAGGTGGTCCGACGCCGTTTCGTGGCCGGTGGAGGGAAGTGAGGCCGATGAGCTTTTACTCTGTTTTCCGTTTCGGTCGCGCGAGAGAGAGAACGAAGATGAACAGTGGTTTCCCAAAATAGGGAGGCCGGTGAAAATGGAAAGTTTCCAAAAAAAATTAGGGTTTTTTCTTTATATACCCAATTTGGAAATTTCTTCTAAATGCGATAACTTATTCATAAAAAATCCAATCTTTGTGTTTCACATATGCACGGACTCGTATCGACGAGCTCTACGACTTTCATGAAGGAAGTTTTCCCAAATTTCGTATGTATAAAAAGTCGATTTCTTGAATCGAATATTCCGAGCTTTTTGTTAAAACAAAATGTTTCGGAACTTCGATAATTCTAAAAATTGAAATATTTCAAGTAACATTCGTGCAAATGCACAATATTTGTTCCACACAATTACACGAAATAAAAATGGAAATTGCGGTTATTACAGATCTTCATCTCTTTACAAATCGATTTAGACCAGACCCACTGCGACAAATCTCGATTCCTCCACCTACTATGGTTCATCAGCCAAGACTAGTGGCCTTTTGAATCCAGACCGCCTTCATCTTATTTCAGATTGCCTACGTGCTTCAGTCCCGACTCAAATCGGCATCGCCCGGCCAAACCGCCCCAGTCCCAGGCATCGCTGACATCATTTCTCAGTCTTCCCTGCAATTGTTTGGCCTTTCCCAACTAGACCAGATCA
Source organism: Rosa persica (assembly GCA_025331145.1). Lineage (NCBI taxonomy): Eukaryota > Viridiplantae > Streptophyta > Magnoliopsida > Rosales > Rosaceae > Rosa > Rosa persica. Next base: position 9,599,495 of record WFKR01000004.1, read on the forward strand.
GTCCGGCAAGTTCAATTCTAGGCCCGTGTCTACTCCTCCGTCATCCTCCTTCTTCCCAGACCAGATTTGACCCCCGATGGCATCACCACCTTCGGCTCTTCATCCATTTGTTGTCCAGATCAATTCGGTGCATCAACCATTTAGGCACAAGTCAACCCAAGGTCCACATCAGTATTTAATTACCCATTTAAATACCCAGACCTAGTATTTCTCTCATTTAATTACATTGTCCTTAATTCCGCTGCGTGTTATCAATGGTTGATGAAAGAGAAAGCCAGGGTTCCAAGGCTAATGAAGTCCCAAGTTTGAGATCTCTGTCAAGAGCTCAGAAGTGGTCCTTTCAGGTGTACCAAACTCAATGGTACCAATTTCCAAACATGGAAGAGGGTTATGTTCGTTTATCTCTGTGGGATGCATAAGATGGGGCATGTGACTTGAACAATCAAGGTTCCTAGCGAAGATGACGTGGAGGCCTATGCTAAGTGCGAAGATGATGTTGGATTTGTAATGTCAATTCTATTCAGAGCCATGACTGATGATGTGCTACAGATGGTGGAGGAGTGTGAAACTACTGAGGCAATATGGAAGACGTTAGGGGATCTGTATATCTATACAAATGAGTCTGATTTTGTACAAGTTCATGAATTGATGTGCAAAGCTGCAGGAATGCAACAGAATGGGCAACCAGTGTCAGTATTTTTTACTAAACTGAAGAATGTATAGGTTGAATTGATCAGAAGAGTCCTTGCAAGATTAAGAATCAGGAGGATATTGCATGGTACCAAAAAGAGAAGGAGCTTGAGTGAGTTCATGCATTCTGGAGAGGACTTGATACGAAACATAACAGTGCTAAAGGAGAATTGCTCAGAATGCTAGACCCTCCTAGCTTGACCATAGCTTTTACATACACTCATAAGGATGAGTATCAACAGGAAAGTCTTAAACAAGCACAAGTTGAAGTATCTAACCTAGCCATTCAAGCAAAATCCCAGCACCTTTCCTTCAGCAGTAGAGTTCAGTTCCACTTCATCAGCAAAGACCTCTACAAGACTTTGCCAATCACCCTCGTCCTCAATGTTCTTATTGCAACAGTATATTGGACACGTTTGAGAGACTTGTTGGAAACTGAACCTGCACCTTAAACCTAAAAAGCAAGGTTATCGTCCTAAGGCAAAAGCAGTTGCTGTTCAATTGGTCTAAGAACCAGATTTCTATGAAGTGGCTAGACGGGATCATCATACAACAGGTGGCGCTACTCCTACAGCCTCTACAGTTGGTCGTGGTAAGATTGGTATAGCTTTAAAGGTTTCTAACTTTGTTGGTTGTGATACTTAGATTATTGATTCTGGTGCATCTAATCATATGACTTATGATAAATCTTATTTTACTGAATTGTCTTCCCCACCAGTGTTTTATGTTACGAATGCCAATGGTGAAACATTTCCTTTGTCATAGTCCATTTGGTCAGTTCATATTACCCCAACCTTACAACTCTATAATGTGTTTTATGTGCCTGACTTATCTCATCACTTGATATATGCCCCACAGTTGAATACTGAATCTCAATGCTCTGTAAATTTTTATTCCATGTATGTAATTTTTCAGGATCTTCTCACTAGGGAGATAATTGGACGGGGCTATCTGAGGGGTAGATTGTTCCATTTGGATACGATAGGGAGAAACCAGGAGCACAGTCCCGCACCGTTTTGACTTCTAATTCTGACAAGCTAAGTGAGATTTGGTTGTGGCATCGCCAATTAGGGCATCCATCTTTTAGTCTTACGAAACAATCCATGCCTACTTTATTTATTGGTGTGAACAAGTTTGTTTTGAGTTGTGAAACATATGTCTTGGCCAAGAGCCATCTTGCTACTTATTCTCTTAATATTTCTAATAAAAGTGTTATTCCTTTTGACTTCGAAGGCTGTTAATGGCGGTAGCGATGCCATTTGATGTCATAGTAGTGGTGTTAACTCGTTGTCAGGGTTTTGGAATGGTCCCTTGTGGCTGGGCTTTGTCTTTGGGTCATTTACGATGGGTCTTTTGTTTTCATTTTGTTTAGTTTTATTTTATTTTAGCCCCTACCATTTTCTAGTGGAATCTATTCCTAGATTTTTCCCTAATTTTAGCTTATAAAATGGACTTTGGTCTTTGATATGCTTACTTCTTACTTTCTTAGTTATTCTAGATTTACACCTGCTGAGGTCTCTAGGCAACTAATTTTACTATTATGAGGGTTAGGTTAGTCAGAACTTTAAACCTTTGGTAGACTCATATGTTCTTGAATAAGAGAGCTAAACCTATTTTACAGTGAGGGTACTTGTCAATTTGTTTGGTACCCGTGCCTTCTGATCATAGGTAAGTAATGAATTATTTATTTCCTTAAAAAAAAAAGTTACTTTAGGAGATTTTATCTTACTAGTTACCACACTGCAATAACTTTACTCCTATATTGTAAAGTTTTGAAAAAGATTTACATACTACAAAGAACGGAGCCCAAAAATATTTCTTCCGTGCCTTCTTAAATGGAGTGGTTGGAAAATCTTTTTGTCTAATTGAGAAAGATATCTCATAAAATATGCTTATTAGTCACACATCTATCGCTAAAAGGAAAACTAATTAGGCTTATAAAGAAGAAAATGTTCATCTGAAGAAAATTATGGTAAACCATTCTTGAATTAAATCTAACGGTAAAAATTATTATTTTTAAGTTATGTTGTTTTGTTTTTCACCCTATAATCTATATACAAAGGTAATTGAGTATAATTTTCTTAATTAATCACTATCTATGAGAACACCTCTATTTAATGAATTAAAAAACTGCACCATTTGAGCGGTTGAAAAAAATAGAAGATGAATCTCTAGCCAGAAGAAAAAAAAAAAATCTAGTAAAATGTCCTTGTTAGTAACAAATCCACCTCAAATGGAAATATTAATTCAATTCTTTAAAACAAAAAAAATCAAAAAAGGAAATTAATTAGCTTTTAAGGAGGTGAAAACCCCCAATTTTTCAACCACGTTTTCTGATTGCACATTGCAAACGAGAAATGGCAAGTAGAGGAGGAAGAAAAGGCTCCAACATCAGAGCTTCTTCCAGTGCAGCTGAAGTGGGCAAGTCCGAAGATCTCTTGAATGAGATTCTAGTTCGCCTCCCAGCCAAACCAATTCTCAGGTGCAAATTAGTTTCAAAACAATGGTACTCCATAATCTCTACCCAAATATTCAGAGTCACTTATGCCAATAGAAACCCAAATCCTCACTTGGGGTTTTTGTTGCATGCTCAACTTAATTTCCAACCTTACCCACCTACTCTCTTCCTTTCTCTGGGTGGCTATCAATATGGTAAACACCCAAATTTCCTTGAAATCCCAAAACTTGAAATCCCAGAGCCATAGATTTCAATTAGGTGCAAATGACCACCAGACTCGCCGAAATACCTTAGTTGAGATGTATAGAGGTGTCTGTTGTAATTATAGTGGATACTGCAATTCTGCAGGTAAATGTTGAGAAATTATGTTTGTAGAATCTCTATTGAGCTCCCATTCATAGATAGAAATGAGCTTAGTATGACTCTGATAGATTTGATTACATGATGTAGAATGCAGTTTTACATGATGAAGAAATAGATTTGAGTACATAGTTACTGGCAGAGTATATTTCATAGATGTTGTGTTTCATCGGTTCATGAGAATAATGAGATTTAGCAAGACATGAGATATTCAGAGTAAGATCCTCAAACTAACCTTCTATTTAAACCTGAACTACATTATATTACCATAATTTTTCATGTCCAAATTTGTCATTCCTCAAACAAAAAGTACAAGTCAGTTTTAAGTTTATCAAACATTTTGCCACTGCTTTTGCTAGGGCTAGCATTTTAGGTCGAGCGGGCAGAACCAACCGAGTTTCAAACTGGTCTCGGTTACAGTATGAATATTCACATACCGTCAATATACTGTATCGACCGATATATATATATATATATATCAAATATATATAACAATTGGCAAGAGGCAAGGCTTGAACCTTAAACCTCTTACACATAGCCACCGCTCCCAACCACTTGAGCACATGCAGCTCTTACTATTATATATACAAATTTTATATTTATGCTATCTTAGTTCCTACTAACGAATTAAAACAAAACCAATAGGCGAGAGGGTTTTGGCATTTCCCAGGTAAACCTCATCTTCGTTTCCAGTCTCATCTCTCACGCCTCCCTCGCCCAAAATCACTGAATCCCAGATTCATGATTGTTACTGAAGAATTGTAACTTTTTTTATAAAAATTGTAACTTTGTAATGGGACCATGAAGGCATAGTAGACTGAAGAATGAATGTATGATTCATTGATTTGGACACCATGAAGGCATGAATGGGCATGAAGAAGGAAATGGGTATCAATCCACGAATAGATATCATTGATTCACTTTTGGTTTCCAGATATTTCAGTCATCAAACCATCAAATTAGCATCATTAGATCTTTCTCATCTCCATCTGCATCATCAATTCATCATCAATTTCCAAATCGTGGTCTCCGGTAGTAACCGAAATTCAAGCCGAATTTTCGGTATTCTGATTTGTTAGTAACCGATAGCGGCAGTTCGGCTTTGCTTACAGATTTAGTAAACCACCAAAATTGGTCGGTAGTCGGTTGACGGAATTTTGGATCGGTTTCTTACCGAATCCAACCCTAGCTTTTGCTACTGACAACACTTATAAAAGTCAGTTTACCAAACACTCAGCTGCTTTACTTTTCAATAACTTATTCTTAGAAATAAGCAGAAGCCAGTTTTTCTTAAAAGCACAGCGTACCAAACATACTCTTAAGAGGTTAACTGTGGGGAGTCGATAATTCAGGCTTGTGGGTGATTATTATTAAGGAGGTTAATTTAGGAGGCTAATTATATTATTAAGTGCATGCATGCCTTACGTGGTCGGTAGTCCCTTCAGGTAATAGTCTGATTAATAGTATCCTTCAGAATATATCTGGTCGGCAGTACCCTCTAGATGGCATGATATGCTTAGTCGACAGTACTCTCTACGCATTACCTCGTAGTATTTCGGTCAGCAGTACCCTCCAATACGTCATCTAGTTGGCAGTACTCTCCAGATGACATGAGATGATTAGTTAGCTATACCCTATAGCCATCGCCTCCTAGTATTTCAGTCGATAGTACCCTCCGATGCATCATCTGGTCGGCAGTATCCTCCAAATGGCATGAGATGATTATTCGACAGTACTCTCTAGTCATCACCCATTTGTATGTGTTAGTAATCAATAATATTCAGATATTTCAGCTAGAATGAGAAGAGTATTCCGGTCGGCAGTACCCTTTGATGGGTCATTTGGTCGGTAATACCCTCCAAATGGTATGAGACGACTAGTTGCCAGTACCCTCTAGTCATACCCTATTTCTTATGAGTTAGTTAGCAAGAAAATATACATATTTTAGCTAAATATATAGTGTAATCCATTCTTCCAGCATCTTTCGTTTAGTGGCCGGCTAGTGATTACTACTGGCAAACTGATCTTAGTAGTCGCCTGGTGAGTGCTACTGGAGCCATGATTCTAGTGACCGTCTGATGAGTGCTACTGGTGACATGAACCTAGTGGCCGTCTAATGAGTGCTATTGGCAACATGATCCTAGTTGCCATTTGATGAGTGCTACTGGTGATATGATCCTAGGGGGCGCCTGGTGAGTGTTGTGAGTGAGGTAACTTAGCTAGTAACCACTTAGTGAGAGCTATTGGTGAAGTGCTAGATATTTATTTCGTATTATCAATTTCTGGTTTAAAATAGATTACTTTAATCAGTATTACTTGTTTCGTATCAAAATTTGATGTCGAAATTTAAGGGCAGGGGCCCATATGTATTTTGGTTGGAGTTGGTTGTTGTTATGGAAGCAGCTAGACTCCAGGAGTTGGAGGTTGAATTTGAGTAATAGGAGTGTTGAGTTTGTTTTACAGATGTGGGTAGTCCACTTTTAGAGGAAACTCTGTCAAATTTTCGGTCGAAATTCTCTTGAGGTGGGCTCCGCATGCTGACTTCGGATTTCATGTTGAAACTCGGGGCAGGTCCTGTCAACTTTGTCTACTTTGTTACTTCCGGTGTTGATCCCTGAGGTATATAGTTGCTTTGCCAATTGTAGTTTTGGTTCCGTTTCTTAAATTTATCTTTGTGGTTAAGAATCTTTGCATTTACATCCTTTCTCAATTTGATGTTGAAATGCGAGCATGTTCCTTGCGCCAAGCTAATTTGGTTTCAATCATAAGGTGGGATAGAGATTAGAGCTTAGGGGACATAGAAAATTGATCTGGACATGAGAAGCACATACATCTTTCAATTTCTAAATGACCAAAACATGTAAAATATAACAACAAAATTGACCCAAGTCGCCATCCAACCATAACACAAGGACCAAGAAGGTAGGAACTAGGAAGTCCGTTTTCACTGACAAATTGGCAAATCTAGAATATAAAGATAAAGATGTCTCAGTTTAGTCTAATTGCCTCTTTCTTTTCATTAAGTATAATATAATCAAACAACTAAATAGACGTAATTTTAAATAACATTTGGTTGAAATGATCATTGGATGAAGACCTAATATTAGTATGGTTTCGATTAGACCATTATGTGTGGAAACAAGGCATTCTTACTTTTCTTCGAAACACAAGATGTTATACACAAATTACTTATTTAGGGAGGATTCATTTGGAATGATTGCATTATCAAGGACAGTCAAGATTCAACTCTAGTTTAAAAACTTAATGGATTGAATAAGTAGCTCACTTTTAAAAAGCAAGTGGTCCTGATTTGGTTATTGCCGCCCTTGACTAATGAGTTCATTACTTTCTTCCACTTTTTTTTTTATGACATATCTTTCTTCCACTTTACTCTGGCCAACATTAGAGTTTATGCTTTAGATATCTTAACCGATAATAAGTCATTGGACATGTATATGAAATGATCAAACCCTACCGTGATCAAACCCTATCCCAGTATCCAGAGCTCTCTAATTATACTATATACTAAAGGAGTGTTTTCCTTATGAATAGTAGATTGTCGATTTTATCCTTCCATGTTTACAGAAATTATAGAGTCCACATGTTGATCTGCTGACTTTTTGTTTTGTTTTTGTTGCTACTTGCTTGATGAATAATCTCATTCACACATTAAAATTCATCTTAAACTTTTTCTGTGCATTCATCAATTTTTTGGTAACAGAAGTTGTAGTCTGTCTCCTTCCTCATCAAAAGTGAAGTTGAAGGCATGTGTTGATCGAGCTTCATGAGGAATTAAGGAGTCGAACATACATTCCATAATTAAAAGCAACCTCTTCAAATGCAAGGATTGTTAGAAAAAAGGATGAAGCAATGAGAAGCAGTTCAAGTAACTAAGTTCACTTCTCTTGCAAATTCTTTTTTGTTTCCCCCAAAATTTTTCATGTTCTACTAGATGTATGCTTTTTCCCTTCAAATTCAAACAAGGCAAGAAGAAGAATTAAAAAAATAAAATAAAAGGCTGGTGAGAAAATTCTACAATGTGTAAACGTATGACATGCATTCAATTGCCTTAAAAGTGGTAAAATGAGTCATCAAAATATTAATATCAGTCCTCAAAGTGATAACATGAGTCCTTAAAGTAGTAAATTTTCTTAGTTACCACATGAGTCCTCAAAATAGTAATATTGGTCCTCAAAGTGGTAACACGAGTCCTTAAAGTGGTAAATTTTCTTAGTTTACCGTATGAGTCCCTAAAATAGTAATATTAGTCCTCAAAATAGTAATATTAGTCCTCAAAAGTGGTAAGATGAGTTCTTAAAATAGTAAAAATAGTTGATATATGAGAAATGTTAACATACCATACCTTTACCCAAAGCTGGTGAAAAACAGAAGGACGATTCAAAGTCCCTTGATCCCCTAAAAGAAATTGGTGAATCATATTGGGGCTGGAATTTTTTTTTTTCCTTTTTATGATTTGGGTTGTGAATTGGGAGCACAGTCCTTGGTTTTGTAAATAATTGGCTCCCAATTTAGGAAGAGAAAGCATTAGCGAGTAAAAAGGTGGGATGATTTAAAGCCACTTGATTTAGATGGCTGGATTTATAAGATAGTTTGTTTACCCAAAGTGAAATCCTAATTGAAGGCAGATAGATAAAATAAGCTAGCAAAAATGCTGAAAAGTTGTTTCTTACATTTTTTTTATTGACTTGAATTCTTTCATTCCCTATTTTCCTTCCCTGTTTGAATTTGATTTGAACAAAGTAGAGTGTATCTGATAGTTCAAAGCAAATCCTGCATATAAGTCTCAATAACCTGCATAATTAGTTTCCGTACCAATTTGTTACCGATCCATTACTTCCCTTTACTATTACGTATCTAACCTCATAGATTAATTTCAATAGCTTTGCATATATTTTGGTTGCGTCCATGATGTATTGATCAATAATAAAGAGAAAGGAACACCGTATATTTCATCTCAGACAACTAGCATAAATCAACTTCTAACCTTTGATATACTATCCTACATTACTGAATCTAATATTCATCTGTACTACTTTGATTTAATATCTCATTCATGTTATTGATCAGAATGGCAGAGCAAATGATGCTAATTGCTTTCTGCAAGCAACAATGATGATAATTGGCTTATTCTAATTTTTTGGACAATTATATATGGACCCCCAGTGGATATATCACTCTTTTAGGTGGAAATAGGATTTCTTTGATTACTACTCTGCTTTTTCTGTTAGTAGATATTGATGTAATTTTTTTTAATTATAAGTTATCCTCACTTACAGAGAGAACAGTAGCAGTTTTATTTTTCTACTATTAAAACACCATTTTTTGTAATATGTAAAATCAAAACAGTTTCAATTAACAGTTTTTACCTAACAATTGAGACTCTATTACTAACAAATTAGAGAAAAGAAAAAACAAATTCGCAGCATCGTGCGGGAGTGTTATCTAGTGTCTAATCTATTTCACTGATATGGAAGCCAAATGATCTGTAATGTAATATTGCCTTGCCTTGTTGGACTTTTGTCCAAAATCACAAAACGTCTTGAATACTCTATCCTAATATTTTATGCTTAAGCAGTTGAGCGCTAATCAACTAAACTTTTATGCCATAATCACATTATATTATGTGCCCGAGTCGTAAAATATCATCTTCGGAATCGTACAAACTCAGGGAAGAATATACAAATGAAAATGTGAGATAAGAAATTCTACACTTTCTGGATTAAGTTGGGAAACATATAGATACAGTTACAAATTTAGCACACTTTTGGATATTGAAGGAACGAATAATAAGGGAATGGAAATATGTTGAAATGATCAAACACAAGCCAGAGTCTCTATGAACTGATAAGCTTGGAAGCAACCAATCGGTAATGAAGTATTTGCCTTGGTGGAGTTTGCTCCAAAATCACAAAGCTCCTTGAAGGTCTTACGTCTAAGATTGTAAGATATGAACTTACCAGGGATGTGCAGCAACAATAATGAGTCTTCTTCATTCTCTTGCACAAAGAGGATACTAAATAGACAAAATCGAGAATCATGGGCGTCAGGGTAGCTCCGAACCATCTCTGGAAATGCCTTGACAATCGCGGCGAGGTCAACTTGGTACCTGGGAATCCAGCTAGAGTAGTCTTTCTCCATCTCGAAGACTTGGAATTGAGTGGTGCCAGAGCCATAGATTTCAATTAGGTGCAAATGACCACCAGACTCGCCGAAATACCTTAACCTCCTCTTGCTCCATTTCTCATTTGATGGAAGACTGGGCATTTCTCCAAGTTGCTCTTGGACAATATCAAAACAGAGTGAAGCCCCTGTTGGACTAATCCAATGTATTGTACCATTCCAAACAACCCCGTTGTCAAAAACCATGTCGAATGGAGCACTGAAAGGAGACCCGGAAAGCCTCCAACTGAGAGTCTCAGACGAGTATATCTCGATCTGGTAATGATCATTTGCTGCTGCTGCTGACGAGGAAGAACAATTTCGAACACAGACAACTTGGTAGTGGGATAATTTAGAAGGATCAAAAGCTAAATTGACACCAAGAATGGTTGTGGATTCATCACACCCTTTGGCATTAGGTGGAGGAAGCATCAAGAATTGCCTTGTTGAAGGATTACAGATGTAATAGTTGCTACTCTTTCCCATTTTGAAAAAGCTGCAGCACAACATCAAGCCATTGCATGACTGCAAGATTTTGGTACATGCAGAGTCACTAATGAAACCGAGAGTAGTAAACGGCGGCTCGGAGTTTCTTCTGCCGCAAGATATATGATCAATGAGCTCGGTTGTTCCACACAAGAGGATGCCGGCAGATGCAAGACTGCGGTAATTACGACTGAATTGGGGGTCGGAGATAAGAGAGAGCCACTGCTTGGAGACGCATTTGAACCGGAGAAGAGACTTGACGGGGAGGCGGAGAAGGATGTCTGTGATGAGATCTTGGTTGCCAGAAACTGCTTCTGCTGGAGGCTGTGGATCCCACAGAACCAGCAGCATGTTTCTGCTTTCAGATCTCTCAGGAGGAGGAGTTAACAGCATTCATTGGTATGTGGATAAAATGAACATACAAATTCACAATCATTGGTGCAACAGAGCCAAGGAAAAAACTATTTGGATTAGGGATTTTCTGTACACCTCTGTAAAAATTGGCTTAACATCCAAGTTTTCTTAATCAGTGTCCCCAGAAAATTAATCATGACTTGACTTAATTACATGTGTCTGATAACTTGCATCATACTCTGTCGTCCCCTTACGATATCTCCTGATCTCTTTTGCTTTTGTATGATATGTATGTAGTGGGAATCTTTACCGGCTAGGAGCTCAATTACGGATATATAATTGATTTAACTCCCAACATCATCATCATACAAAAAGAGAATTAGAGATTTAGAGGAATCGACCCCTATCTTTGTCTGTTACTATTGATTTAGCCCCTAATTGTTAACTTTTAATTACTGGCATCCTTTTTTTTTTTTTTTTTTTGTGCCATCTACCCCTTATATCAAGTACTTCCATACTTTTCTCGATCTTTCGGCTAGAATCAAGTGTAATTATTAGTACTTACATAAGAAATGTTCGTTAAGCTCACCTCAACTACGCTAGGCATGTGAAAGTATTGTCATATTTTTCTGTCACTTAATTTCAAACTACAGTTATTATGATATGTTTTTCCTTTCTATTTTCCATCGTGTTGGATTATAAATTTGACGATCAATACAAAAGAGCCTCGTATGTCCATCATATGAGGTCAGTTTAACATACATTTTGATGAAATCATTCAAAATTAATAGCAAAGTGTGAATGAACAGATTTAAATGTTGGTGGGCTGTTGTTTCTATTGCTTTCAATTTTAACTTTTGAATACTTTCTTGCTTTATGCTGAAGAAAAGTCCATATGCTTGTTTTGTATGGTAGGACGAGTTAGGCTTTATATTTTTGTGTGCATTCATAATTTATCTGTTCTAACGAAGTAATAAGTTTGTTTTCTTTACCAAATGAATATAGCCTCTTAATGATAGGATAAAATAAAACGTCGTTAGACTACTTCTGAATACTTCTTAATGTTAGCATAGTGTAAAAGCTAGATTAGTTGTTATATGTAAATGTCTAAACATAGCACAGACCATCCTTTAAAAAAGAAAAAAAATTAGAGGATAAATTTACTATTATGGGAAAGAAAATGTGACAATTCCACTATTTCGCCTAATATCTAATACTCCACCAACGTGATCCTCAACCGTGTGCGATTAACTATCAAGCGTTTGTTTATGGGTATTGACGCTTGTTTACAGAAAATAGGTACGGTGGAGAGGATTCAAGAATAGGCATTATAACGTCCACGAGAGACATGTGAAAGGAGCAACACCCCATTTATGTCATATCACGAATTGGGAACTGTGTTCCCCCACGTTATCTATGTTCATTGTCTCTTATTGATGATTTATGTTGGTTGCTCAAACACAAAGATCATGGAGAAAACAGAATATGAAAAAAGAGAACCGCAATCAAATAACTCCGAGGCGAAATTACAAAATTTGATGGAAAATTGAGAAATTCTTGGGTAGAGGCTGCCACGTGGTAGGGCAGTGCGGCTCTCCAATTAAAACTCACTTTTTTTTTCCCAAAACTGTCATTACTTTTCAAAGTAAAATGCTCAAAATACTCCCCTGCTAAGCAGTTATTGGAGGGCCGCACTGCCCCACCATGTGACAGCCCCACCTAAGAACTTCTCTGGAAAATTTTGGCTAGCTGGCAAAGGATATGGTCCATGGAGTCATTTCTTAGCTCCACCCATTTTATATATGCAACCTTGCTGTCATGTTCGTCACTAACAGTGGCGCAACAGTTTAGTATTTGGCTGACGACAGCCGTGTCGCCGGCGATTTGGTTGGTGTGGTTGGTGGCTTCTAGAGTTAGTGTTTGGCTCCAGTTTTGTTGCAACTGGTCAACAGTCTCTTTTCTACGCGGGCGTGACAGCACCGTTCGGGTGCGATCGTCGGGGGTATCCCTTAACCTGACTTCTTTTGAGCGATTATAGACGAGGAGAGCACCAACCTCGTCGTGGGGTTCTTCTGTGCCTCATGCTGGAGGACTTTGTCTTGTGTCATCAAGTCGATACTCAATATTTTAGATTGAGCAGCGCGAAATCACCAGGAAGTATTGAGATCTTGCTAAAGCGTGACTTTAGCTTTGCTGGGTTACGAGGGCGTCACCCTTGCTTGGCTGGTTCCGTAACCGTTGTGGTCGCAGTACTACAGTAGGCTCCCGAGGAGACTAGGACCGAAGCACATTGACAGAGGGTTTGGTGACACTGACAATCGGCTCTTGAGAAAACTAGGACTGGAGTGTGATCACCAGTAAGAGAAAGAGAGGAGTTGCTCTTAGAGAGGGGTTGCTCTAGAGAGGCTTGGATAATTTTAGAGATTGTTGTTGAATTGTGTTGTGAATTGTTACTTGTTGTAGCCTCTATATATAGGCTACCAAGCCATAGTGGTTGACCTTTAAACAAATCATGATGGGTTAGGTTTGAGCACTTAAACACTAATGGAAGGTTAGGTTTAAGCACTTAAAACACTAATGGAATGTTAGGTTTAAGCACTTAAACACTAATGAAATGTAGCTATATCTCCACCAAGAACTCACAATGGGCCTTCAACTTCTTCATATCAAATTATCCACAATGAGTGTAGATCATTGTGACAAATGTTCAGAGCTTTCTTCCATGTGGTTCGGCCGGAAATGCTGCTGGACTCCTTACATGTCCAATTTTCCAGTTTTGCTTCTACAGAAAATTGGACTGATTGTTTGAAGGCTTTCCACTCATAAATAGCTCTGGAACTCTTCATAAGAAATGATCCTTGGGATGTCTAGAATTATTCTGGAAAGTTTTAGCTCATTTAGATTTCATTTGGTTAGTCTATCGCCCCTCCTTCCTTGTTGAGCTCGGTTTCTCCTAGCAGAAGTAGGAAAATGTGCTAAAGTTGACTTTTCATTTCCATGCTTCCATCGTTTCCTTTCTTGTAGCTCGTATAATCTTCCAGAATAGGCTTTATTTAGCCTCTAAATAATATATTTCGAATTTGTCAACAATATATAGCTTGAGCCACTGTCTTTGGCTCAATTTCTCCAAGACACGCAAAAAATGCTCATTTTTGGTCCAAACAGTTAGGTCGGTGATCTAGAGCTATGTTGGATAGGGAGCTTGGCTGCTTGGGTTAGGTAAGTGATCTAGGTATCACGCTCCAAATTTTAGAATAAAAATTCAAAATCCGAAACATGAATTATCACAACTCAAAATAATTATCCTGAAAATTTCTTTTTCCTTAACAACCTCACCACACAATTTAATTTCAAATCCCGAATTTAGTCTCGGTTAATTATTACAACTCACTCACAAATTAAATTGTAAAGCTCTAAATGAGCATAACAAACCTCACAACTTAAATGAAAACAAATAAATGCTGCAACTCCTAAACAACACGGTCATTTCCCTGGTTATCCTGACCTGCAAGAATATCCGCTACACCATTAGAATAGTGTACAGGGATTACAACAACACAAAACCCGGTAAGCTTTTGAAGCTTGTATAAGTAAAAAGAAAGAACAGTTGTTTAATTAATTCATAAACATTTTCACCCAAGTCAATGCTCAACACTTTCCACATCCGCAAAGAAACAACAATCTCACAATGAATCACCAAATCAACAATTCAACACAAAACCTAAACTCACATATTTCTTCTCAAAATCCTGAAATCGTATTTATAAAAATACGGTATTTGACAGACTAGAGCTCTAACTGAATCGTAGCTCGTCACCTGGCCCAGCTTATGGCATCCGATATATTCATCTTTATCGTATTTCATCAATATGTATACGTATATACATATTTAGAACGTCCGATACTCGTACTTAACCCAGCCTCATTACCCGACAAGGGTTGTGGCATCCAACTCACTCAACCAATCGTATCTCATCATCCACATAGGATTAGAGCGTCCGATTTCCCCATACCGGTCACTATGTTGACCCTAAATCCATAAATGAGCACAACAATATATTTTCACATAATGAAATCAACTCATCCAAGATACACAATATTATTATGAAATTTTAAGCATTTGAAATATAATCCAAATTGTCATTCCAACTCAATCACATCATCACACATCACCACACCACTCATATATATATTTCACGTAAATATATATATATATATATATATATATATATATACACGTAATCATACACTCAGGGATGACCACTAATACCATCTATAGTTCACACAAGAAAATTGTGAAATTCATTTGTATAATTAAAATACATTTTACTTACCTATGGACCGTAGTTAATCAAGTCCATGTGATTTTAAAAACAAATATTTAATCCATAAATATTTTTCACACAATTGCGACAAAATAAATAAATTAAAGCACTCGGTTCGTAATATGAACCACGTGAGTTTTACTCACCTTGAAACTCCCGTTGCGTCTTCAATTAAAATACAAATCACAATAATCCAAATGCTCATCAACTCTAACCGTCAAGTATCTAATCAAGTACGGTCTTTACTTAGCAAACGAAGCGTGAAATAAACTTAAATGATAATCCAACGGTCGGATTCTAAAATAAAGACGATCCAACTGTCTGATCGAATTTAAACGACGATCCAACAGTTAGATCCTCACGGATCGCCCTTGGAAACATCCTATCTAAATTATAGGAAAATCCGACTGACGGTTCTTCACGAATCGCCTCCTGAATCACTGTTTTACAATTATACGAAGATCTAACGGTCGAATCTTCGCCCATGACAACACAAAGTCATCGGGACAGTCATATGATCATTGTAATACCCGCAAATTTCATTTTAAATTCGAGTAATTGTATTGAGTGATTATTATACGATTTAACGATTATTGTTCGATAATAATTCACTTTTACATTAATCGAAGTTTCGAAACAATTATTTTTAACGAAAAGCTCGAAATGCTCGGTTTGAGAAATCGACTTTTTCTACGTACAAAATTTGGAGAAACTTCCTTCATGAAAGTTGTAGAGCTCGTCGATACGAGTCCGTACACGTGCGGAACACGAAGATTGGATTTTTTCTGAATTAGTTATCGAATTAAGAAGTTTTTCCGAAACTTGTATAAATAGGAAAAAACCCTAGCTAATTTTTCAGAACCCTTCTATTTGGTCCAGCCTCCTTACATTTTCAGAAAACACTGTTCATCATCCCCTACCTCAGTCCCTCGACCAAAATCGACCGAAAAAGAGAGCAAAGTTCACCTTAATTGTTCTCCCTCCACAGACCACCTCTCGACCTCAAACCAAGTCCCAAGCGTTCGTCCCGAGCTACTCTACCTCCTGGACGGCGTCGCTTCCACCGGCAAGGCCTCCACCACCGGCGAAACGGCCCGAAAAATCGGACCCGAAAACGAACCAAAACTAGCTCTTTGCGTTTTCGACCCCTAAACCAAGTGAAAGTCGTTCCTCCTGAAGCTTCCAGAGGCAGTTTCACAAGGTGGCGCAGCCTGTAGCGGCGGCGGCACGGCCCGAACCGAAAACCACCCTTTTCGGTTCAATCTCGATATCTCGAGCTACACACCACCATTTCACTTGATTCTTGGCTCATTGAACTCGCTTCAACTTCCTCTACAAGGACCGAGAAGGATCGGAACTGGGTCGAACGTTTTCACGTTCGTCGGAGCTCGACCCGAACGGATCGAAACAACCAAGCTTTCGATCAAGATATCTCGAGCTATACACGATCGTTTCTTGTGATTCTTGGCTTGTTGAGTTCACAAGGTAGTTCTGAACAAGTTTCCAGAAGGGATCGGGGCCTGAGGTTGCAGTTTTCACGTCGGTTTTCAAGCTCGCCGGTTTTTGGAATTTTTCCGACCGCCGACTGTAATTGGTACTTTTCGATCCCTTCCCGTCATTTTTTGGTCTTGTGCTAGTTATGAAAGTTGCTCAGAATGATGAAACGAAGGGGACAAGCTCAGCCCTGACACCATTGGCTGTGGTCGGTGGCGGCTCTGTCCTAACTCCGGCGGCCCTTTCCGGCCACCTCCGGAGGTCTAAAATTTGGTTTCTGTCTATTTTATGATTCTATGTTTCGATACGATCATTTCGGCGTATTATACGTATTTTTTGGATATCGTATGAATTAGTTATGAATTTTGTGATTTCGATCGATTTCGATCGTTAGATTTTTGATCTGTGAAATTAGGACCGTCGGATGAACTTGTAAATTTGTTATGTTGATCATATGACTGTCCCAGAGGCTTTGTGTGGTCATGGGCGAAGATCCGACCGTTGGATCTTCGTATATGTGCAAAACGGTAATTAGGGGAGCGATTCGTGAGAAACCGCTGGTCGGATTTTAATGTAAATTAGAATCCGGCCTTTAAATGGTAGTTAATTTATGTGTTGAAATTGTTGGCTAAATTCGAATCATATTTGGTTAGGTGATTGACGAATTTTATTTGAGTGGGCTATTTCGGCGTTAATTATAATTCTAATTATATTGAAGACCCAGCGAGAATTTCGAGGTGAGTAAAACTCACATGGTTCATATTACGAACCGAGCGTTTTAATTTATTTATTTTTAGTAATTGTGTGAAAAATATTTGTGGATTAAATATTTGTTTTAAAAATTCATGGACTTGAATCACCACGGTCCATAGGTAAGTAAAATGAATTTTAATTACACAAATGAATTTCATGATCTTCTTGTGTGAACTATAGATGGTATTAGTGGTCATTCCTGAGTGGATGATTACGTATATATATTTACGTGGAAAATATATATTGTTGAGTGAAGATATGATTGACTGAATTGATGAATTGATTATATTCAATTGTGTAATTCCATAATAATATGGTGTATCTTGGTTGGGTTGATTTCAGTATGTGATATTATATGTTGTGCTCATTTATGGGTTTAGGGTCGACGTAGTGACCGGTGTGGGGTAATCGGACACTTCTAATCCTGGGTGGATGATGAGATACGATTGGTTGAGTATGTGAAATTATCGGACGTTCTAAATATGTATATATGTATACATATTGATGAAATACGATAATGATAAATATGTTGGATGCCATAACCTAGGCCAGGTGACGGGCTACGATTCAGTTAGAGCTCTAGTCTGTCAAGTACCGTATTTTTATAAATACGATGATGAGAGTTGTGAAGAAAGTTGTGAGTTGGATTGTCTTGATGTATTGAATTGGTGTTGATTGAGATTGTTAGTATTTGTGGATGTGGAAATTGTTTAGTGTTGTTATGTGTGGGAAAGAATTGAATTAAGCAATAGTTCTTTCCTTTTACTCATACGAGCTTTCATAAGCTTACCGGGTTTTGTGTTGTTGCAATCTCGGTACACTATTCAAATGGTGTAGCGGATATTCCTGCAGGTCAGGATAACCAGGGAGGTGACCGAGCTGCTTAGGTATTACAGCTGTTTTTGTTATTTCATTTAGTTGTGAGGTGTGTATGCTCATTTAGAGCTTTACATTTCATTTTGGATTTGAGTTGTAATAATTAACCGAGACTAAATTCGGTTTGATTTTATTTCGTGTGGTGAGGATGTTATGAAAAGAAATTTTTAGGATGATTATTTTGAATTTGTAGTATTTTCATTTTTCGGATTTTGAATTGTTATTCTAAAATTCGGGGCGTGACAATCATCATATTAAAATTTGAAGTAAAACCGATGGTCTGATCTCTGTAAATAGTAAATCGAAGTTAACATGTAAAACCGTAAATAGGAGCGTAAAAACTTAAATTAATTATCTATCAACGTTTTCTAACATGACCATGTTATATATCAAAACGCTCGTATGGATGCATAAATCATCGTCTAGATAATATAAACTCAAAATATGGTCCGACGCGCCGCCACACGTGGCGGTCAAACGGCGGTCAACGCGATGGTCAACGACGGTCAACCACCTCAGATGCAAAAATTGTCAACTACAAACTTCTTTAAAATGAAATTATAAACAACTTTAATACCTGCCTTTTTTCGAGATAAGGTCTAGACCGTCCTAGATCGAGCTTTGAAGTTTGATTAATTTCGGCTCTCTGATCAGTTTCCAGATTGAATCTCAGCCATCAAACCTTGAATCTTTGATCTTTCGCTCCACACACAAAATCGTGATTCAAGGCTTATATGAGGATGATCAGGAGAAAGAGGACATCACGAAAATGGGGAGAATCGACCCGTGCAAAGCCGGAAAAGTGAAATTCCGGCCGGTTTGGGTTTGAGGCTCGGAAAGGAGCTTCAATCCAGTTCCTAAGGTGGCGACCCGGTGAGGCGACGGCACCTGGCGGCTGGGCGGCTCGGGGCAGCGGCGGGGAGGCCCGAGTCCGGCGGCGGGCGTGGCAGGGAGGGGTCGGTTCCGGTCGGGTCGGGTCAGGACAGGGTCGGACGGAGGAGGGGGGGCTGCGCGCGAGAGAGAGAGAGAGAGAGAGAGAGTGGGGGTGCTAAATGCAAAAATCTGATCTTTTTGTCCTTAATGAAAAATCAGATTTTCTTGCGATTTATAGAAAAATTCTAATTTTCAAAAATTCATAACTTATTCATACGAACTCTGAATATTGCGTTCCACATATGCAAGAGATCGTATGGACGAGCTCTACAACTTTCATGAAGGAAGTTTTTCCGAATTTCGAATGTATAAAAAGTCAATTTTACGACCCCCTAAATAACATTCGTTCAAAAATAAAATTCGTTCGTAACCCCTTTCCTCACACAACGACTTAAGAAGCAAGCCCAAAATTCATAATTCATATTATTGAACAAATATTAAATTACATTTAATTTATTTAAATTAAATTTTGGGTCTTCACACTAGGTCTTTGGATATGGATGTGGGATTTTGGTGGTTTTGGAAATTGGGTTCACCCGGATTGTTTATGCATCCTCCTCGGTACTTTTTGTCGATCATTACCTTAACAATATGGTAATAAATAGTTTTTTTCTGGTTTTGGGTATTATTACATCATTTTATAATTAGTATATTCTTTAACAACAATCACTTGTTAACCACATAATGTAGTAAGGTTGGTCGAGTTGCCTAGTATGGAACCTTCGGAGCCCTGCTCCTGCGGCGGGAGATTAGTCTGATTTTGTTGGGATACTCTAGTGGATCTCAGTCCGAATACTGAATAGGTGGGTATGTTACTAACTCGCTAACGTAACCGAGGTGATTTGTTGTCTCACTCCCGATAAAAACAAAAAAATAATTAAAAAGAAAAAAGAAAAAAGAAAAAACAATTACTTGTTGATATGTAATTGTACGAGATATTATTTAGTAGTTCAGGACTATCACCTAATTTGTCCATGTAGTCTTACTTTGCTAGTGATTGGTCAATTTTTCTTTATTTATTTATTTTTTCCCCTTGTATGGAAATGTTAGCCTGATAATAGTTGGGACCACATACATACATTAATTATTTTCAAGTAAACTTTCACTTCTATAAATGAAATATGTGGCTTCCTCTTAAAAAGAAAAAAAGTTTAATCTAAAAGGAGGAAATGTGAACCCAATAACCCCAACAAAGGAAAAAGATGATGTGCCACATAGTCCTCAAAAGTAGAGGTGTCACAGTCTCCTCTGCTAATAAAGGGACCCAAGGACTCAAACTAGGGCCCCAACATATGGCACCCTGATGCTCATGTGGTTTGTTACCGTAATGGCAGTATTACATGGGCCTTGGGTGGGCTGAGTATAAGATCAGAGAATTGGGCTGACTTGGAATGCCCCCCCTCCTCCCCCAGGCTTTCATAAATAAAGAGGAATTTTACAAGGATAACTATCTTTTCCCTGTGCCAATGAGTACTGATCATTTTGATAGGCTGAATATACCTAGTGGAAACCATTGCTCGGTACAATTGAAGTAGTTACCCTCAAGTGGCAACACTGATGTGGAAAAGACCAACACTGATGTGGAAACACCATCTGCCAAAAAGCAAACCACAAAGAGGAAAAGACCAACTAAGCCCAAAGTTGAAACAAAGAATGCTAGCACAAAAAAAACAAAGGTGTTTCAAAGCCCCAGTCTCCGCCTATCTTCGGGGGTGGAAGGGCCAGAGGTCATGGTGGGGGTGGCAAGGCTAGGAGAGGAAGAGGAAATTCCAGCAAAGGATGAGATGAATGTCACATCCTCTCTTGCTACTTGTTACTGCACTTGTTACTGGGGTGGAGGCACCTACAAACACTGATTTACTACTTGCAAACAGAGGTATCGAGGATCTAACCCACCTTCAGGGCTGTGGTGGCTGGCCAAAATCAGCTGCACAGAACCAATGAATTGCATCTCCCGGAACCGTAAATGTTATGACCCGAACCTAAATTTATAGATTTATGGGTCTTTCGGACGGTAAACGAGTGTTATTTTAATTTTCGACTCAGTTTTGACCGTTTAGGTGGCCCTAAAAGTTAATTTTTTGTTCATGTCAAAATTTGAGCAAACTTTCTTCATGAAAGTCACAGAGAACATTAAACCGAGCGTGTACATATTTGGTTCGTAAAAATCGGAGTTTGTATGCAAAAGTTATAGAGAAATACGAAAGTTACTTTTGAGAGTAGATGATATAAATTTGAATTTTTACTGTGGGTAGGTCGAAACCTACCCACTCGGTCATTTCTCTCTCTCTCCCCTCTCCTCCCGCGCGGTTCTCTCTCTCTCGGCCTTCCTCTGCAACTCTCTCCTCCAGCCACCTGGGGACATACACCCGGCACCCCTCCACTCCTTTCCTCCTACCCAGCCTCCCCGTCATTGCCGACCACCACTACACGGCTAGAATCGGGCGGGAGGCAAAACCAGTCAACGGCTGGTTCTTCCAACTACGGCCACCAAAACCAACCAGAATTGATCCATTAGAAGTATCTCGAGACGTAGGTTATCCTCCCCAAAGATCAGCCCGAGCAGTGGAGTGTGGAGGAAGAATCGACGAGTTGAAATTTTGAGTTACTATTCACGAATCGGGTCAAACCTTCCCCTTAATTGTTGAGGTACTTCTAGTCCTTTAATCGATTTGTCATAGTTGGGAAAAATGATCAGGGGGTTGAGATGATTCTGCTGTCAAAATTTGGTGGCCATCGGAGCTGGTGGAGGTGGCATGTGAATCCCACGCGCCGCCACTGTGTCAGGCGCCTCCGGTTGCCATTTGACTTCAGATTTAGCCCATTAATGTTGTAGAGCTTGTATATGAAATTTGGTGAAGTTTGGAGAAGCTTGGAATTAATTATGCATTTTCAAAATTTAGGGTTTTGATTTACGATCTACGAGAATCCGACCGTCGGATTTCTCTCGAATTCATCCTAGAGATTGTAAATTGATGAATAGAATTTATCGGTAAAGTTTGGATTAAATCGAATGAGAATTGAAGGAGTTGAGATTAAGGAGATAATTAGAAATTCGTTTTAATTATCGTAAAATTAATTTCCGTCCTATAATTATTTTGTTTACGCGCAATTTTTTATGTACAGGACGTGAGGAACCTCAATTTGAGGAAACTTCAAATAAACGGCAAGCATAGCCGTATACTTTGAGTGGTCTTTTGTTTTTAATTGATGCATGCAAATTAATTTCTGAAATTTAAATTTTATTGAATTATCAAATTATTTATCGAGTATTTTAATTTGGTTTTGATTGTAAATTGATATATGGTTTGGACTTTGGAATTAAGATTCATTACGCTCGATTTGAGAATTATGAGCTATATTGAAAATATTTGTCGAATTATTTTCCGAGGTAATTTCCGGAAATTTGTATTATAACAAGTTATCAATCTTTCGAGAATTTTAAAAGAGATTTGAAATTGTTATGTTTGGAATTGAATTTATGATTTGCGTTCGGGAATATGATGTTGATTACGGAGATTATAATTTATCTTGATTATTGTTGACATTATGATTTATGTGATTTCGACGAATTATTTTTTCCGAAGTGATTTCCGAATTTAAGAATATAATTTTATTCGTCAATTTTAAGATTTTCAGGAATATTATCAAAAATAAGATTTCTCAAGGGAATTATATTATATATATTATTTCTCGCGTATTTATCTTTCAATTCGAAAATATTTTGACGTGCAGGACCACGTCTTTGGAATATACTTATTTTGCTCGTGAGAAATTGGGGAAGTTTTATGGATTTCATTGGATTTTAGATTCTCTTTACCATACTTGGGTTGTATTATTTCATTATACTATTGCTAGCTAGCCTATTCCTCCCCGCTTACTTTGTGTTTGCGGCTGAGTTGAGATAAAGCCTTAGAGGCTCAAGAGTGTGGGACACTCCGACCCGAGCCTGGGAGGCTCTTTCGTTGTATGGTGATAACTTCTTCCCTGTATGATATTATTTTTTTAACTAGCGAGGCTAGCCCGATTTCTTCTTACCAGCGAAGCTGGTATGTTTTAACGAGTTTTTCATGTGGCGAGAAATATATTTTATAAATGTGGCATGCATCGAGATTTTGGAAATAATTTATTTGTGAGGAAGTATCAAAGCGTATTTGATTTAAATTATCTTGATTATTTATTTTTGTCCACTCATTCTAACGTGTTTTTAAATTACTTTCCCCTGTGCCCTTTGGTTTTAAATGCCCAGTTGCAGGCAAGATTAGTAGAGGTTAGGCGTACATGGAGACGAGGCATAGTTGTTGGTAATTGCTTCCGCATTGTAGGATCTATCGTATCCTCTTTTCGTTTGTCTTAGAATTGCTCTGATAACCTCTTTTCATTTGTTTTAATTTTTTTCAGGTTAGGGTTGTCCATTTTTGGGGAAAATTCTGTTGACCTTTCTCAAAAAGTGGACCTCGCAGGGCCACCTGGAATTTCAGTGTGAAATTTCGGGACGGGTCCTATTAGTTGGTATCAGAGCATTAGCTTGTTAGATTCTGTCGACTTGTTACCTTGTATGCTTGAAGTTATTCAGTACCTCTCGAGTGATGGCCCGACTGCAGCGGTTCCCCATCATATACTCTTCGGTGCTGACGTACTCATCAAATGTGTAAGGTACAGGTCGAGTTAGTTTTTCGTTCAAGTGCTATGCCTCACGTACGCCGACCTTATAGGGATTTTATTGCGTATCGGATTGTTTATATGTCTTGCACCCCTTTCCTTGGTGATGGTAGAGTAAAACTACTCTACATATTCGAATTGTGCTGTGAAATGTGACTCGAGGAAATGTTGTGATTATCTATTCCTCGATGCCAACCAGTTGTTGGGACATGATTTAAGGTGTGAGACCAAAGTTTGAAATTATCCTTGATTGTTAGAGGTGAGTGACCATAGCTTTGGCTATCTCTGCATAGTACAGTTGTTTTGAAATCAGGATTGTTGGTAGAAATGGAACTGGTAATAATAGTGGTTCTGACTTTGAACCAAGTTTCGGAAGAAGTGTTTTGTAATGTGAACGTTAAGCAGCAATTGAAAGATTGTTGGAAGTTGTTGAAGATTTTTTGAGAATCTCAGTGTTGAAAACCAATTATAGAGAAATTTAGATTGAAATTTCTTCAACTGGAAATCTTATGTCGGAGTCATGTATGTTCTAACTTCGGTAGACAGCGGAGAAAATTAAATAAATATCATAAATTGTTATGACGAGTTATGGTGTTTTCAAGTGACTCTGGTGACTAAGGATGGTAAGTGAGAAGTGGGAGTGATGCCAGTAAATGTGAGTCGTAATAGAATGAGTCATTTTGGGTCGTTGACCCGACCGGGGCATCTGGGCGTAGTTGGTTCGGAAGAGAAGAAAGTGAGCTTTATAATTTTTGATTTATAAATTGGTCTTAACGTATAGAAAGACGGATACAAAATGAGCTTTTGAAGTTGATATGTGGTAAAAGTTCGAGGAATCAGAAGGATGATTAAAGTTTTGCAATAAAGTTTTGACATTGGTCCAAATTGTTAGTTAGGAGAGATGGAATCAACTCTTCGTATGCAATTTTGTGCCAGTGAGAGTCTTTGGTTATTCGGTTTAGATGATGTGGTTGAATGAAATTTAAGGGATTGTCGGTTGAGACATCGTTGGTTATCTTAGTTATTCTGGTGAAATTACTCTGCAATATGAAATATGATTCGAGTTCTGAATAGTGGAGCCTTAAAGGTTGAATTGTGATAATTTCTTGATGGAGCTTTAGCTAGATAGGAGAATCGTGATCTTATAAGAGTAGTTAGTGGAGTAACTTAACGGAAATAAGTTTTCCAATTGGCTCCGGAAATATTTTAAGTCACAGCTTGACTAGCATTCTCATTTGATGGGGTGAAATGTATTGTAGCCTGTCTTTAAGTGACGTATTTCAATAATGATTACTTCGAGACATTGGATCGCTATGTGGTGGGACCACTTTTAGACCCAGGTATCGTTTTAGTGTGATACAAAATGTTGGATAAGTATCATTCGTTTTTCTTATCAAACTCGAGTTGCATACTTGTATTAAATATTTTGGTTTGAAGAAACTGAGTGAGTGTTTACTATCTTGATGCCATTACAGGTAGTAATGGGTTAGTCTATTGAGATTTTGGTTCTTGCCTTAATCAACATTTGTATCATATGGTGACATTTGTATCATATGGTGACCCTTGATTGGAAAGTAAGGAAGTAGTTGGTGTAATTAAAATAAAGGCACCATGGCATGCTTACTAGCGAGACGATGTGATTATGAGGTATGAGTTTTGCGCGGAAATATTGGCATATACATAATTAAGATGAGTGGGTTACATCCTAGGTTGCCAAATTCATGCTGAGCAGTTTGAGTTAGAAATATCAATCAAATTTAGAGGCTTATATTCCTCACCTTAGGAGAGCATAAGTTCAGAAATTTGTGGGATTGTACCTCTCTGTGTCCAGTGTTCTTCTGTAAAAGGATTTTTTATTTAGAATGGTAGAAATTATGGAATATTAACTGGAATACTGGAGAGTCAGAGCGGAAAGAAATTTTTGTAGGTTGACTTTGGAAATTCATAGCTCCTTAACCAGTAAGAGTATAGAGCCTAAATTTTGCAAGAAGTTAGAAATACATGTCTCATATGCCTGAGAAACAGTTTTTAATTTTGTGCTTTTTAGCTTATACAATAGCCGACAAAGTACACCAATATCAAAGTTAGCTTACACCAAAATCTGTTTATAAGAAAGGTGAATTTGCGGACCTATAGTTTTCTACTCAGATTTATTTGGAGTGTGAAATTTTATGTGAAGAAAAGGAAATGTGTCTAGTTTTGGTCCAGGTGGTTTCATCATTGTCCATCTTCTGGATTTGGAAAAATGATAGTGTGAGTAATTATAGGTCTGCAGCAGTTGCAGAATAGTTGATCAATTTTGACAGGTTGTCATTTTCATTTAAGTGGAAATTGGGCAACCTACTTGTTATGGACGAAATGCTTTTTGAATGTATTTTCTAATTTAAGTGGAATCATGCATTCAGATTGTCTTATCTCAGGTTATGAGCATTGGAAGAATGAATGGTCAATGCTGTGAATTTCTGACCTCATTATTCATTGTCTAGCATGAAATTCCTTTCAAAGAAAATTGTGGTGAACTTGCTTTAGGTTTCGTATGGTTTAAATTGTATGACAAGCTTACTTTTGGCAAGATGAGGTTTGAGAAATGTTGATGCAATAATTGTTCGTGTTGTATGAGCATTTAGAATGTTGCTATAGCTGAAGTTTTATTAAATAAGTATTGTTTGAAGATCGGATCTTCAGCTACCTTCTCCCCAGCTCAGTAAAGGGCACTGGTCGCCTGATATTGTCGATTTTGAGTCAAAGAAGAAATGTTGACCATATTTAAGTACTTTGTTGTTTAACGTTGATTGTTGAAATATCACAATCAGGAAGCCCAAAGAAAAAGAACGTGAAATGTTATGATAACAGCCCTTGTACGAGGGTTTAAGCATGAATGGGTGAGTGGTACCCGAAATGTGTTACCTTGTGGTAGCCAGAAAAGCTACATGATTAGGAACTTATAGAGTTGACCGAGATTATTCTGCGATACAGTTGGAAAATGTTAGACTTTTACATAAATATCATTTGATCAGAAATCTAGGCACAAACAGATGAAAGGAAGTGTTGTTTTGTGATAGTTAAGAAACTACTTGTTTTGGACTTGTTGGTTATCAGTGACCAACTTGTGTTTATCATCATGTTATTGGTGAACGGAGTGGATCATCACAGTACAAGTTATATGAAAAGATTATGAATGCTACCATTTCGACTGAATGGTTTGTAATGTCAATATCATAAGTCATCTGAACTAGTATTTGATACAAATTTCTAGATGCTGAAATTCATGCACTTATGAGTAAGAGATGCTTCATTGTTAGATAAGACAAAATGTATCAACTTTGGGTGCTGATATTTCTGGTTATTAAAGTAGTTGAATTGAGGTTATGAAAGACAATTTAACCCAAGGGTGAGTTGACAAGTTTCAAGGTTTTAGAAGCATTGAATGAGATCTGGCTTCGATAAATGTTTTGGAGACTATGGAATAAATTCTCTCTTGTGGATTATGTCATTGCCTTGTGGATTATGTCATTGCTTTGAGCTTAATGTTTTGATGAGTTCCTCCTTCAGCTGATATGGACGTTCAGTGACAATTAGAAGTAAATCTATCTTCCGAGATGGAAAATGCGACATGAACGCTATGGAAGCTGATCAGATTACAAGAATCAGCCAGATTTTATCTTAAGGATTATTTCCTTCTAAGGGTTGATCTATCAGTTTAAGTGGCCAATTCTTGGATCACTTTTGAAGCAAATGTCTGTATGTTTTAAGCAGATTCATACATCGTTTTGTGCACTATTATCCTCACTTTGTTATATTCGATGTATTTCCTTTACGAGGATATTATATTTTGGATTAGTGAATGTGTTTCCCTTTACTGCGACAATATGAAATTTCGATGATGAAATTTGTATAAGGAGGGGAGATTGTTACGACCCGAACCTAAATTTATAGATTTATGGGTCTTTCGGACGGTAAACGAGTGTTATTTTAATTTTAGACTCCATTTTGACCGTTTAGGGGGCCCTAAAAGTTGACTTTTTATTCAGGTCAAAATTTGAGAAAACTTTCTTCATGAAAGTCATAGAGGACGTTAAACCGAGTGTGTGCATATTTGGTTCGTAAAAATCGAAGTTCGTATGCGAAAATTATAAGCGAAATATGAAAGTTACTGTTGAGAGTAGATGGTATAAATTTGAATTTTTACTATGGATAGGTCGAAACCTACCCACTCGGTCATTTCTCTCTCTCTCTCTCCCCTCTCCTCCCGCACGGTTCTCTCTCTCGGCCTCCCTCTGTAACTCTCTCCTCCGGCCACCTGGGAACGTACAGCCGACACCCTTCCACTCCTCTCCTCTTACCCAGCCTCCACATCGTCATCGTCGCTGAACACCATGACATTGCCAGAATCGGGCGGTAGAAGCCGTCAAACTTCAAGGAGGCAAAACCGGTCAACGACTATTTCTTCTAACTCTAGCCACCAAAACCGACCAGAATTGATCCATTAGAAGTGCCTCGAGACGTAGGTTATCCTCCCCAAAGATCAGGCCGAGTAGTGGAGCGTGGAGGAAGAACCAACGAGTTGAAGTTTTGAGTTACTATTCACGAATCGGGTCAAACCTTCCCCTTAATTGTTGAGGTACTTCTAGTCCTTTCCTCTATTTGTCGTAGTTGGGAAAAATCATCAGGAGGTTGAGATGATTCTGCTGCCAAAATTTGGTGGCCATCGGAGCAGGTGGAGGTGACACGTGAATCCCATGCGCCGCCGATGTGGCAGGCGCGTGGCGGAGCCTCCAGCTGCCGTTTGACTTCAGTTTTTAGCCCATTAAATCCTATAAATGTTGTAGAGCTTGTATATGAAATTTGGTGAAGTTTAGAGAAGCTTGAAATTAATTATGAATTTTCAAAATTTAGGATTTTGATTTACGATCTACGAGAATCCGACTGTCGGATTTCTCTGGAATTCATCCTAGAAATTGTAAATCGATGAATAAAATTTATTGGTAAAGTTTGGATTAAATCGAATGAGAATTGAAGGAGTTGAGATTAAAGGAGATAATTAGAAATTCGTTTTAATTATCGTAAAATTAATTTCAGTCCTATAATTATTTTGTTTACGCGCAATTTTTTTTTGTACAGGATGTGAGGAACCTCGATTTGAGGAAACTTCGAATAAACGGAAAGTATAGCCGTATATTGTGAGTAGACTTTTGATTTTAATTGATGCATGCAAATTATTTATCGAGCATTTTAATTTGGTTTTGATTATAAATTGATATATGGTTTTTCGTTATGCTCGATTTGAGAATTATGAGTTATGTTGAAAATATTTGTTGAATTATTTTTCCGAGGTAATTTCCGGAAATTTGCATTATAATAAGTTATCAATCTTTCAAGATTTATAAAAGAGATTTGAAATTGTTATGTTTGGAATTGAATTTATGATTTGCATTCGGGAATATATGATTTGCGTTCGGGAATATGATTTTGATTACGGAGATTATGGTTTATCTTGATTATTATTGACATTATAATTTATGTGATTTCGACGAGTTATTTTCCGAAGTGATTTCCGAATTTAAGATTATAATTTTATTCGTCAATTCTAAGATTTTCAGAAATATTATCGAAAATGAGATTTCTCCAGGGAATTATATTATATATATTATTTCTCGCCTATTTATTTTTAAATTCTAGAATATTTTGGCGCGCTGGACCACGTCATTGGAATATACTTATTTTGCTCGTGAGAAATTGGGGAAGCTTTATGGACTTCACTGGATTTTGGATTTTCTTCCCCATATTTGGGTTGTATTATTTGATTATACTATTGCTAGCTAGCCTATTCCTCCCCGCTTACTTAGTGTTTGCGGCTAAGTTGAGATACAGTCTTGGAGGCTCAAGAGTGTAGGACACTCCGATCCGAGCTTGGAATGCTCCTTCGTTGTGTGGTGATAACTTCTTCCCCGTATGATATTATTTTTTTGACTAGCGAGGCTAGCCCGATTTCTTCTAACCAGCGAGGCTGGTATGTTTTCGCGAGTTTTTCATGTGGCAAGAAATATATTTTATAAATGTGGCATGCATCAAGATTTTAGAAATAATTTATTTGTGGGAAAGTATCAAAGCGTATTTGATTTAAATTATCATGATTATTTATTTTGGTCCACTCACTCTAACGTGTTTTTAAATTACTTTTCCCTGTGCCCTTGGTTTTAAATGCCCAGTTGCAGGCAAGATTAGTAGAGATCGGGCGTACATGGAGACGAGGCATAGTTGTC
Source organism: Rosa persica (assembly GCA_025331145.1). Taxonomy (NCBI): domain Eukaryota; kingdom Viridiplantae; phylum Streptophyta; class Magnoliopsida; order Rosales; family Rosaceae; genus Rosa; species Rosa persica. The sequence goes on from WFKR01000004.1 coordinate 9,629,329, forward strand.
AGTAATTGCTTCCGCATTATAGGATCTATCGATCCTTTATCATCTTTTCGTTTGTTTTAGAATTGCTTTGATACCTATGAATGTTTGCTTAATTTGAAAATGAAGTTGTTGGTATTTGAGGAGCATGATGGCTCCAGAAGTATAAGGATGATTGCTTTGAAGTGTGATTTTAATTCTTTTCAGGTTAGGGTTGTCCATTTTTGGGGAAAATTCTGTTGAACTTTCTCAAAAAATGGACCCTGCAGGGCCACTTAGAATTTCAGTGTGAAATTTCGGGAGGGGTTTTGTCAGTAAAGGTTTGGGGAAGTCCTTGACAGTACAAGTTTTACGGGAGATTACCCACTCCCACTTTCCAAGTTTTGTTTTTCTTTCGGAGACTCATCAAAATAATTCCTATGTTGATAAGGTTCGTGATCATATGGGATTTACAGAAAGCTTTAATGTGGAGCCAATTACACTACAACAAAAATGCTTTTTCATAGCATTTAAAGATAGCGTTTTTTCATGAAGTGCTACTAATTCAACATATAATAGCTATTTCACTTAGGGCAACTCCAACCATGAGTTCTATTTGGGGGTGCTATACTCATTTTAGCACTCCCCTTGTTGCACTATTCATATATGACTAACAATGAGGTGCTATATGAGGGTGTTATTTTCATCTTGGTTAAAATAGTATATGAGTATATTGTTTATGAATATCATATTAAAAATATGTTAATTTACTTAAATAAAGTAAAAATGTTAATTTTAATTTTTATCATCAAAATGTAAAAATTATTATTATCAATTTAATGATTTTTTTTTAAATTCATAATAAATATTTTTGTCGTGTTGTGTCGGCATATATGACAAACAATCAAACTATTTAGAAGATATTTTGATGTGTTGTGTCGGCATATATGACAAACGACCGAATTTGGATATGATTTCATGAGCCATGTGTCAATCTCTAATTGACTGTCCAAATTATGGTTGAGCCTTTATCCGCCAAGTGGCATATCTTATCAGATGAGATCATTTCAAATCGTCCATAAATACAGGGCCATTGTCATCCTCATCTCTCACAAATTCACAAACACTTCTCATATCCGAATCCTACAAATCTCCATATTCTTTTCGTTTTGATTTTGTCAAACCGTTTCTGCAATGAATCATTTGTCAAAATGGTTGCAGAAAGATCAAGAAGAGGCCGTCACCAGAAACCGTCGAAGAGCCATGATGATGTCTGCTGCTGCCTTGCAAATCCAAACTCTAGGAGATGAGGATTCACAATGGGGTGGTTCTTCGGAAGGTCGTAGCTATAAGGCTAGTGATCGAGAGCTTATGGATCTTCGACTCAAAGCTCAATATTTCATCGATCCGTGCAGGTATGAACCAAACATATATCATAGGCGATATAAAATGCAACCTTGCGTATTTGACAGGATGATGCGCGACTTGGCCAACCACGACCCATACTTTGTTCAGACAAGAGACGCTACTGGGAGAGTCAGCTTATCCACTGAACAAAAGCTTACATGCGCCATGAGGATGCTCGCGGATGGCATCATAGCTGACTTCTATGATGATTACCTAGATATTGCGAAGACCACTGCCATTGAGATTTTAGAACACTTCACGAAAGCAATCTGGAATGTGTACCATGAGACTTATCTCCGCCGACCAACACCAGCAGATTTGCGACGGCTATTCGACAAAGCTGTAGAAAGAGGATTCCCGAGGATGGTCGGGAGCCTTGATAGTATGCACTAGCAGTGGAAAAATTACCCCAGCGGATGGGTAGGGGAGTATACTGGCTACAAGGGGAATCCGAAAATCATCTTGGAGGCGGTGGCCTCCTACTATAGTTTGATTTGGCACGCCTTCTTCGGACTTCCAAGTTCCCTGATTGATATTAACGTACTTGGACGTTCACCGTTGTTCAATGACGTATGCCTTCGTGAAACCCCTTAAGTGAGCTACCAGGTAAGTAATAGGCACTATAGCGAATGTTATTACCTAGTTGATGGCATATACCCTAAATGGGGGTGCTTTGTACAAGCAATTAGAAACTCGAGGTCGCCGAAGACACAACATTTCACAAGGAATCAGGAAGCATACAGAAAAGACGTAGAGAGAGCATTTGGTATTCTCCAAGCTCGTTGGGCAATCATAAAAGGACCAGCTCATGGTTAGAGTAAGGAGAACCTTCAATACATCATGATGACGTGCATTATCTTGCACAATATGATTGTTAAAGATGAACATGATGAAGACACAGCAGAGCCATTTGGTATGAATGATATCCCAACCAGACCAAAGAAACCAAAGATATATGCCAGACCAGAAATTGACACCGATGTTGAACGCAATCCGCAACAATTAAATCAAATTTTGCGTCGTTATAGGTAGGTTAGATGTCCAATGATGAATAAAAACCTCCAAGACGATCTAGTTTATCATCTATGGATCATGAAGCTACAAGCTGATCAGAACCACCAGTGAGGAATTTTAAATTTATTGCTTTCAATAAGTGGCCATGTTGTCATGATAAGTGGCCATGGCCTAGTTTGGTTGTATTGTTGTGTGATGTGATTTTACTTTGTGTGGTGTGCTTTTACTTTGTGTGATCATGCTTTATTATGAAAATAAAAGTTCAATGCTTTATTACGAATATGATCTACTCAATAAGATATTTTTATTTTCATAACTTAAAACACAAACAATTCAAAGCAACTAACAAATAGCAACAACAACCACAGTAATATAAACCAATATTGATTACATCCAAGATGTCTCATGAAGTGGATCATAAGTGGCTAAGCTTGAGTTGTCTCCTTTTGGGGGTGTAGGATCTTGAGATTGTTCCGGGATGCTTGAGGTTCCTACATCCCTATCAATTATATGTTGTTGCTTCCGCTCCCAATAACTCCTCTTTCTTGGGGTAAATATTTATGGATCCACCATCATCGTGCGAGCATCCTCAGTGCGTTGCTCAATTAGTTGACCTTCCTCGAATTGTTGTTGCCTTTGTTGGTACTCGCGCTCGCATTGTTCTTGAAGTTGCTGCATTTGCTTTCATAGGTCACCTGCATCCTACTGGGAGCCTTTTTTCTTAGCTAGCTTTTCAGCTTTCTGTCCTTTAGGACGTGCCTTCCTTGATGAAATCGCACCATCCTCATTTGTGGGTATTTCACTGCCATCCAATTCGATAGGAGTAGAAACACTGTGGTTGATATTTTCCATTGTTGGCGTATGACCAAATTTTTTCATATTTTTTAAGTAAACCCAACAATGCTCAAAGCAGAAATATTTACCATTCGAGTCGTAGTACATCGACTTAACGTTCATGAGCTACAAACAATATTAAGTAAATAAAATATTTTTAAAAAGTAAGACAGCTTAATATAAATCGATTAATAAACTATATAACAATATTTTACTTTTCACAACTATATGACAAATAAATAAATTATTGCTACTTAACATATTTCAGTGTAATTACCTCGTCTTCCATATTTTCGCCGCTTCGTCATTGAAAAGTCTCGATCTTGTTAAGAGCTTGCCGTCACTTCATACATGCTGGACTAATTTTTTTTCCAACGAGCCGTGCAACTAGAAGATGTTCTAGTTACCCAATCCGCCTGTTTGTGCGCATTGTACTCCTCCGCAATACGATTCCACAATAAATCCGACATTTGATCATTTCCTACAGCACCATCACCACCCATGGTGATCCAAGCTTGACAAAGAATAACTTCTTCATTGTGCCTCCAACAATCCTTTCTAGAAGCCATTTTCCCAAAAGAAACAAAATTTAAGAACAAGAATATGGCTCAATAAATGAACAATTTTGAAGGAACTGGAGGATTGTTGGTGTGAGGAATTATGAAAGAATGGATTGGTATTTATAGAATTTCCTAAAATTTACTATTCCAATGGGTATATTTTTTTCCCCTTATTTTGTGATAATTTTTTTTTCATTTTTTGGGTTAAAAATGGAATTAATAACCCTCGATTTAACAAGGGGCGTTGATCATTTTTGTATATCCAATCTGAGCCCTCAGATTAAATATATAACCGTTATATTTAAAAAAAAAAATTGGGACGACATCAGAGCCGTCTATATTCAAAATGGACAGATATGAGACATCTTTATCATTACCGTTGCACAGTACACCACGTGGGCAAGGGACAACATCGTCAGGAAGGGCCCAGCGGAGCAGTTGAAACTCAGCTTTCTTCTTCCTCCAACGCACCACGTGCGCATTTCCTTTCTTCTCCTTGCTGCCTAGCGCGTTGGCTGTCTTCTTCCCTTATGGGGCGTTGCATCATGACTTGGGCTGATACAACCCATGTTGTGGCCCCAATGAACAGTGCACAAGTCTTGAAACTAAATAAGTCTCAAATATGAGACTTGAGATGAGCTCAAGTCCTATAAAACCAGTTTTAGCAACCCCCAAAAAAGTCCTGTTGGAGAACAGAAGTCCTATAATTGTCCAAGTTCTGGTATAGGGCCTCATGGTTGGAGTTGCTCTTATGAATGCTATGACAGAAATAAAAAATAAGTCAATAGCAGAAGAGCGGGGCTTCTAAAATAAGGAGCGGGCTTTTAAAGAGGAGAGCGGGACATCCACCTAGTTTTAACTTTGGGAAGCCAAACATAAATTCCAAGCAGCCATAGAAATACAAGATGTCAAGGGAATGGCCGATAACAGAGTCTTGGCCGCTGGGTCGTTCTTTCAGTCCACCTCGCTTGCCGCTGGGAAAGATGAGATGGTGACTAATTAATTGTAGGAAAGAAAATCAATCAATTGGGTCAACAATGGGTGCGAATTAGTCATTAGTCATAAAGTCAAGTAGGGTTAACACTAATGAAGTCCTTAAAACCAGCACTTATTAGGCATGCTTGCTAATTATGATTTTGGTCATTTATTTCCCACATTATTTTCAAAACCTAATCTTGGACCTCCTTGCTACAATGCCGACATAGTCTCTCTCTTCTTTCTTTCATTCTTTCAATGGAACATTAAGGTCTTTGATCTTCTTTCCTTCCTTCCTCTGCTTTTTTTTTTTCCTTTTCTTTTTTGTTCCCTCTATCATTGGTGATTTGGCTCTAGGATTTTGGCTTCGGTTCTATGTTCTCAATGTCCTTGCAGGTTACAATGTTAGTTTAGGGATAAATTTGTCAGGGTAGCAGATTGTAACTTTGGGGGTTAGGGTTTTGGTGTTTTATTTCAATTCAGATGGGTTAACATTTTGGTGTGTTTAATCTTTATTTGGAGGTATGAGTGAAAGCAAAGCATTAGCAAGACGACAAGCATTGGGAGGCGCAGTACTGTGACTGCGAAGACGTTAAATTGAACTACGGTGACCTATTCTCAACCTTTGGTGGCGACATCTAACTTGCATCACTCTGAATCAGATTCTAGCAGGTAATTTCTTGTAACTTTTTTTTTTCTTAAATAAGATTTAATTTGTTACTTTTTAAACTTACTTTTTGTGTTTCATCTCAGTAGAGACCCAAATTGAAACCCCATCAAGTAAGCTGATTGATTTGATTTATTTATAGTGATCAATGTTGGTTTTCTTCATATAATGCCCTTAGTAAATTCTTTTCCACCCTTTTTGTTTCCTATTCTAATTGGCCCCTTTGGATTTCTTGAAATGTTTACACTTCCAAAGAGCACCAGTTTAGTGTCTGAAAATAAGACTTTATTAATAATTTTGTATTGTACAGTTTTGTTCATTTTGGTTTATCATCAGATTGCTGGAAAATTTAAGGACAATTACAATTTGGAGCTCTGATTTTGCCTTCATTTGATAGTTGGTAACATTTTCATTCCCTTAATCGTGTGTAGTCTTGTTTTTACTCTTTAGATATCATAAGCGTTGTATATATTATATGGGTGTTGTTTACTCTTTGAGATTGGAAAAGTTAACTGCATCTTTCTTTCTCATTCACTACTCATTATGAGTCACCGGTTGATAATCATACAATCAACTTCAATTATGATGTCTAACACTTGATTAGAGTTTTGTCCTACTTTCAAATCTGGAATACTGTTCTTTAAGTTGCTAGATTGGAAAAAGAAACTACACTATCGCTGGACTCCCATGTCATGCATCAATTGTTTAGCTTAATCTTATCTGGCAATGTGTTGCTTGTGCTTCTTTTCTTTGGTTTCTTTGAGCTTTGTTTGTTTTCTTCCTCTTGCATTGTGCTTGTTGCCTATTGGCTTTAATGAAGTTTATTCATTAATCCTGGAAAAAAAAAAGTACACTATTGCTAATGAGGAACCATTTGCTAGCTCCAAAGTTATCTGCATTTGCTAGCTAATGAGGGACTTCATATTTTCAATGCTGCATTTGCAACCATGTCTACATGCTCATGTGCTTGGTCATTCGCACAAAAACATGCTACTGTTAGTAACCAAAGCTACAAACCAAGGCAGCTTTGTGAAGAAAGTATGTCATACTCACTTTTGTTTTTCTGTGCTATTTCTTTTACCAAATTTTACAATAATAAATACTTATTTTCTTATGCACAATGTTCGGTGTTGGTGATTAATGAGTTAAATGACATGCCAGACCAAGAGGTATAGAATGCTAAGTTGGAAGAACATGCTAAGTCAGAAGATATAGACAAGCTCTTTGAAGTACACTAGCATAGCTATGGTTTGCAAATGAGTCAAGAGACTTATGAATGAGAAAATTTATCTCCTTCAAATAGTGACTAAAATATGTAAGTTTCATCAACGTACTTGTGCTCCTGTAGACCACTTGAGCTTTGAAATGGTTGTTCATAAATAATGCAAGTGTTGATGCTGCTTTGGAGAAGTAATAGCTATAGTTCCTGGATGTTTTGGAGAAGTAATAGGTTTCTAGGGTTTGTATTACTAGTACACAAGTACATAACCTTGTTAGTTGAGACAATGTATTACTTGTGCAATTTTGCAATATATTGCAAACATTGCTTGTATTTATGCTTTAATTGTCTTGTTCTTGTATTACTTTTGCGAGCAATTAAAAGATAAAGAAACTTATTGTTACATTCCGAAATGCTGTAAGAAAATGTATACTAGCATCATGAAATGCTATTAAATAGTATATAACAACATTTGAGAAATGCTATATTCTATAGAGTCAATGAATTTTCCTTGTCAAGTGGGCCCCACAGGGGCTAAGTTGCATGCAACATTAGCAGTTTAACGTCTTCATTTTACGGAGGAATAACAGAATGAGCTATTGGACGAAAACTTATAGTGTAGGGGTGTTTTTGATGAAATTGAAAGTTTATGGACTGAATTGATTTTGAATTCAAACCACATGGTAGTAAGCAGTATTTAGCCCATAAGAAAACCTATGGATTGGGTCACCTAAGTTCGCGAACTTAAGGTAATACAGTATTTACTGTAGGTGTGGGTGTCAAGTGCGAATGCAGGGATTTGTATAATTACTACAAGTAAAGGGTTGAGAGACCGCAATTATGTTTAGAGTGGAAGTTGAGCAACGTAGTCTTCAGAGGTAATAATCCTATACCATGGATATGAATTTGTTTAATTGTTGGAAGAACAACCCTAGCAGTGAAAATGAATTTGTTTAAGTGATGAGTTCATGGCAATCACTCTCGAAAATGACAGTGAAATGCCCCATATCTTGAGCCAAATCCATAGCTTTGCACAAATTAAAGCACCAGTCTCGGCCACAATAACCGAATTAGCTACAGTTGGAACGGCTTGTCCACCAACAAAAGTACCAAATGAGTCCCTAATGATCATTCCAAGAGCCGCACTCTCCGTTGGGCTCACCCACGCAGCATCAATGTTGTATTTTAAGAAAGGGGCAGCTGGCCTCTTCCAATTTGTGGTGTTGGTGGCTGGTGATGTAGTGGTGTTGCCAATGCGTGGAGCAGCCACATGTTGATTAAGACGTTAGGTAAAGAAAGACAATGAAATTAAACCATAAATAAGAGGATTTGAACCAAACCAGAAGTAATAGAGGTCAAGGACGGTTATTTGAATATCAGCTATTTGATCTCACTAGGTAAAGTCAAGAAAGAAGGTGGGGTGGATATGAATTTGATTTAATTGTACATTAGTTTGGAGGGTCTTGTAAATGATTATTGGGAATTAAGGAACAACCTGAATGGTATTGATTATAGTTAATTTATATTTGGAGTTTGGCATGTTATATGGTAGTTATGCTCATATGAGTTGAGTTCCTTGAGAATATGTATAATTGGGTGAAAGGCCAGCGTGATGCTGCAGGTATGCTATTGATATGGTTGAATTTACATTAAAACTACGTTATAGATACATTACATACAGTAAAACTACATTATACATTCTTCTACTTGTCCCAAAAATCTGGTGCCTTTGCCAGATTCCAAATCTGGTATCTTAGCCAGATCTCAGAGACTACACATGCTAAACCAAGTAGTTGTGTGTGTGCGTGTGTGTGTGTGTGTGTGCAAAAAATGGTTACGCTTGGCCAAAAATAGTTAAGAGTTTGAACATGGCTCAGAAGGAACGCTAGCTATATGCTTAACACATGTAAGTCGAACGTTGTTTTCGGGCGAGAATATAACTATTTACATCAAATCTTCAGATGAGTCTTCAACTGAATCTGCAATGTCAGATTGATGGTTCGCAGCTGAGATGTCGTCTTTGAGCTTGAATTTATCATTCATGTAATTCCAAACACATCTAGTACAAAATCAAATTATCTACTAATTACTGATCTTCTCAAAGCTCACTTCTCCTATAATTACAGCTCATAGATGATAAAGAATTATTCTTCCAATCACAGATACTTGCACACAATTGAAGAAAACTAAAATGGGAAAAGAAGTACATCAACAAAACCAAACCAAATCAAATCCAATCAGTGAGGGTAACAAACCTTATTGGGTTTCACTGAAGAAAGCTCACAAAACACAATGCTTTGTACAAAAAACCAGAAAAGGAATAGAGAAACTAGAGGGACCCGTTACAACAATATGCACAGAACAACAACCAGAGATAACAGAAACATCTACCTTCATAATTTGCCTAAAAGAAACTAAAACCAATGCAAAACGTAGAGGAATCTTTTTGCGGATTCAAAAGTCTTATTAGTTTTGAATCAGACTGAATTATAATGTTCATATATTAAGCTATTAACACTAACCTCAAGGACATTAGACAAACCTTGTGAAAACAGGAGCTTGCCAAATAACACAACCCACTGTTAATCATAATTTAATATATGACATTGTCACTAACTTTTGTTATAAGAACCAACAATTTTCCTATATGGAATAGGATCATAGCAAAAATGCAAGCATTAATAGTCTTACTCAACAACAGAAAGCACAAACACATTAGCTCTATATCAAATTCAACCAAATTGAAAAGAGGTGGGAAATATCAAGCAATTATGATAGTATTAATTTTTTTGGAGAAAGGAAGTAACCCAAATAAAGGCATTCTTAAATACCAGCTCTTAAAATTACATAAGAACATAACTTATCCAAGTAACAACTTAAACACAAACTATATAAGCAGAACAGAATTGATCATGGTTCACTTTAACCCACTTGCTAACAATGAAACTACATAGAATACTTCATTCCAAACCCAATATGTCAACATGTATAAACAAAAACCATACTGTCTATAAATGCCATTAAAGAAAAAAAAATGCTGAGGCAGTTCTAAATGGTAGTTAAGCTATTTGAATTATTCCAAATAGTATTCAACTCATCAATCAATCAATGAGAAAACAAAGCTATCAGCTGTTAGTTATTCCAAGTCTAAATTGGTATACACATCTATAATGAGGAAAGCAAAGAGATCATATAAACACTATAGGAATCAAATGTGACCATACTCGAACATACAAGCCAAGAACACATAAAAAATAACCATTTCAGTCATGATTGTATCACTTCCAGAGTTCAGAGCTGCCTCATTTCTTTTAACAGTAGTCATGCACATTTAAGAAAGGGAAGATATTTTGCTTTTAAATCAGTTTCATAGTACATAGTACAATTCCAAAAGACACATGACAGCTTTTAATTTTAGAAGTTCCAATATGATTTTAGCATCATGAATTCAGCTCCGAAAACAAAGTAAAACCAATTGCATGCAGTTTCGAAACATTTAACAAACACAAGTATTCTTTCATCCTTCATATCATCCAATCCAATTTTGTGTTTGTAACATTTTTGGCTAGATTATGACCGCAGTTTCACTGACATTTTGTTTCACATCCATTCCTTATATCACTACATTATCAGTTTATCATATACTTCAATCAACATTTCTGTTCTCTCTTTCATGCTTAAATGCATCTTCATACACAATTTGGAATGAACAATTAATAAAACAAAAAGGATCAAATTGCAATTTTGATCAGCTATCTAGTCACTGAATCACAACTGCCATACAACTAATTTTAAATTCAGACCACATAGGACTGTACTAATTTCAAATTCAGACTACATAGCCAAACAGTGTGCCTTTGTGTGACAGTATGACGTGATGCCAGCGTCACAAAATGGAATATCTGTAATCAACTGCGCACCGAGGAGTTTAAATTTGTATAATCCACGTTTCTCATCAGCTAATTACTCTCATTGTACAAATTTCGTGAATAAAAAATATAAAAAAAATCTGCAGAAGAATAGTAGCTCAAATTTGAAGAAAATGATGGGAGAAAAACCTTTGAGGATGTAAGCTTGAAGCAATGCTGGGTCGAGCTGAAACGCCCTATCACAATCCTTCAGCACATTCTTGTGCAGCTCCAATTGGCTGTAACAGAAGGCTCTGTTGCTGCAAACACCAACACTCGGAGTCAGAAAATTGATCAGAAAACTGAAACTCGATTACGAAAAATTGAAGATCGGTAAGGCTCAGAAGATGGGGAATTGAATTTAATTCAAGGAGTGAGAGAGAGAGAGAGAGTGTGTGTGTGTGAACGAACTAGATGTCTTGGATGGAAGAGGAGCGAGTCGAGGCTGGGTTGCACAGATACGTACTAGGTTGATCCCTCTCTCCCTCTTTTTTTCTCTTGCCTGCTTTCTGCTAGCAAGAAAAGCTACTCTGATGAGATTTCCGGCAACCTCCGGCGATGCCACAAAAGCTACTGCCACCAACAATAAAAGCTACTATGATGAAATTTCCGGGACCTTCTATGAGGTCACAAAAGTTACTGCCACCAATACTAAAAGCTACTCTCACCAACAACAAATATTACTGTCAACAGCAACAAAAGTTATTCTAATGAGTTCTCTAGCGAGGTATAAATAAAAACTACAGTCATCAGCAAATAAAAGTTACTATTACCAGCAACAAGAACTACTCTCAGCAACACTAGAAGCTACTCCCGCTAACAACAAAAACTACTGTCACCAACATCAGAAAGCTACTGTCACCAGAAACAAAAGCTATTGCCACCAGAAACGAAAAACTACTATCACCAGCAATAAAAACTATTGTCACCAGAAACAAAAGCTACTGTCCCCAGAAACAAAAACTACTGTAACCATAAACAAAAGCTACTGTTACTAGCAACAAAAAACAAAAGCTACTGAACCAGTAATAAAAAGCTACTAACAGAAATACTGATTATACATGTTGACAATGTAACACAAATTCCAAACAAGCAATGCTAGAAATACGAAATCACAACAAGAAGAAAATTGAATTTCATTCGGTTTGAAAAGATATTAGTATAGACATACATAGCTACTATCACTATGTTGAAAAACCACTATAATAGTTATAAAGACTACTGACTTGAACTCAATCAAAATAAAAACATAGTTTCTAATATCAACTTGAAAAAATACTAACTTAAGCATAAAAAGCTACCATCACTGTATTGAAAAGCCACTATAATAGTTATAGAGAGTTACTAACTCGAAATCAATCAAAATGAAAAACCTAACAATACCATGGCAACCACCAGCTTAAGAAACAATTTTCCATCTCATATAGACTTTGAAAGTGCCTCACTCCATTGACAATTCCCATTTCGCACCACTGCTTTGCTCGACTTAGCAATCGTCTTCCCAGTTTCCATATACATAATGGACACAAACAACTTGTCCCATTCTCTCAGCACCTATAATCACAAACATCACCATCACACTAAACAAACCAGAAAATCCTCCCCATAAATTCCTCATTAATTAATCACACAAAATTTCCACACTTATTATTGCATAAGCATCAAAACATACATGTCCACAACTAAACTCTTAACAATTAGACTGTCTTTAACTCTTTATTTCTTAGCAAACCTTGCAGAAAGGTACAAATGGTTGATCAATATGCTCTCTGATATTACAATATACATTATTTCAATTGAATCTAATACACACGACATTATACAAGAAAGTATGAATCTATTTTAAAATTACAGTACTCTAATTATGTCCTGCCATTTGAAATTATGAACAAAATTTGAAATCTGAAATTTGACAACAAATACAAAAGAGTATGCATACCTTTGCTCAAATCTATGAAACGCTATAGCTTCTTCTGATACAATTTAACCTCTCCTACATAAAAATTGTCACAAGAATGAATAAAAATGCATTCAACTTGTCCATATACATAGATTGACGCAAATTATGAAACAAAGCACAATCATACATATGTGCTCAGTGTTGAGAATCAAAATCAATTCAGTTCAATTGCGACGAGCATAAAAGAGGGGCCTTAAACTGAGTGAACTTGAAATTGAATCTCTTACCTAACCTCATCGGCCTATTCCTGTGTATCCTAAACATCTTCTTCTTCCTCCTCTCGCTGATAATCGAACTCAATTAAGTTTGATTGAGACGAGCATGAGAGAGAGCTCTGGCCGATGGTGTAACGCAGATCCCGTTGGAAGCGGATGCAATTGACCGGAGAATTGGTCGCCAGCGACGTCAGAGGGACATCAAAATGCTTCAATTGGACAACTGCCGCCGTCGTGCTTGGAATGCCGAGATCTCTCATTGTTTAGGTCGTAGCTAGGTTTGATGAAGGTTGTTGGTTCTGCTTTGATGAGGCCGTAGTATTCTTGGTCGCCGTTGCTGGAAGCTAGAGAAACAAAAGCCATGATCGGTTCATCGGAGGACGAAGAGGAAGAAAGAGGGCTTCCTTCGAGGAGTCGCAGAGAGAGAAAGAGAGGTGAGAGAGAAAATGATTAATCTGATATCAAGTTGGTTTTCTTATGTAGAAGGGCAGAATCGTCAGGTACGGTAAAATTTGATAATTCAAGTGGCCTTATCGAGACAAAAAAATGTTAGGTGGCCTTATTGCTAATTTAAGTTTCAAAATGACACTTATAAGTAATTTTCTATTGAGTAAAATGCTAAGCTGAGCTATCCATTATATAGGAAAAAAACATTACAAAGCTGGGCATCTGGGTACTTTTTAAACATAAAGCCCAGTTCAGGGTAAAAAGGAAAAGAAAAATTTACATGCTTTGCCGACTCATTCTATGCCTTCCTCACAATACTCAGATTTTTCAATTACACGGTTCAACCCCGATCCAAAATTTGCTATCTGTTTGTCTCTCTCTTTGTAGTCTGTACTGAAACCAAACCTCTTCTAAAACAAAACCCAAACGTCTATTGTTTCTTTGCTTTCAGATTTGATGTCTCTCTCTCTCGATCAGTGTCTCTGGAAGCCGACTTATCCGTGAAAGTCAAAACAATGGCAAAACGGTGGTTGATTCAAGTGACAAGGGCAAAAGCGTCATTCCATTTCTGGCCAAGATGAACAATGTACAGTGCCAACCCAGCTTTACTATATTAAGAATAATTTGATTGGAGTTTCGTCTTAAAATCAAATTTATGATTTATGTTTATTTCTGATGGAAATTGAATATTATGATTTAATCAAATGCTATTTTATTTCTGATGGGAGTGTCGATTTGAGTATTAATTATGAGCTACAATTTCCGATGAGCATTCTTGTAATACCTGCAATTTTCATTATAAATTCGAGTAATTGTGTTGAACGATTATTATACGATTTCACGAATATTGTTCGATAATATTTCACTTTTTGAATTATCGAAGGTTCGAGACAATTATTTTAACGAAAAGCTCGAAATGCTCGGTTTGAGAAATCGACTTTTTCTACGTGCACAATTTAGAGAAACTTCCTTCATGAAAGTTGTAGAGCTCGTCGATATGAGTCAGTACACATGCGGAACACAAAGATCAGATTTTTTATGAATTAGTTATTGAATTTAGAAAATTTTCCGAAACGGGTATATATAGAAAAAACCCTAGAATTTTTTTGGGAAATTTCCTTTTTGGTCCGGCCTCTATTTCTGTTTTTGGAAAGCACTGTAGCTTTCTCTCTCTCTCTCTCTCTCTCTCTCTCTCTCTCTCTCTCTCTCTCTCGCGTCGTCTCCTTCCTCTCAGCCGAACGCAAGCAAAAACAGGGCACTGTCCCATCCTCTCCTCCGGCCACCTCTCGAGCTGCAACCACTTCCAGGAGCTTCGCCTCGACCTTGCGCAGCTGCCAGAGGCAGCCTTGCGCCTCGACATGGCCGACAGCGGCGGCGGCACGGCCCGAACCGAAAAGGTTCGTTTTCGGTTCGATCTCGATATCTCGAGCTACAGATCACCATTTCACTTGATTCTTGGCTCATTGAGCTCGCCTCAACCTCCTCTACAAGCACCAAGAAGGACCGAAACTGGGTCGAACGTTTTCACGTTCGTCGGAGCTCGACCCCGTGGGGATCAAAAAACCAACTTTCGATCCAAATATCTCGAGCTATACACGATCGTTTCTTGTGATTCTTGGCTTGTTGAGTTCACAAGGAAGTTCTGAACAAGTTTCCAGAAGGGATCGAGGTGTGAGGTTGCAGTTTTCACGTCGGTTTTCAAGCTCGCCGGTTTCTGGAAAATTTCCAGCTGCCGACTGTAATTGGTACTTTTCATTCCCTTCCCGTCATTTTTTGGTCTTGTGCTAGTTATGAAAGTTGCTCAGAATGATGAAACGAAGGGGACAAGCTCATTCCTGACACCATTGGTGGTGGTCGGTGGCAGCTCTGTCCCTAAATCCGGCGGCCCTTTCTGGCCACCTCCGGAGGTCTAAAATTTGGTTTCTGTCCATTTTATGATTCTATGTTTCAATACGATCATTTCGGCGTATTATACGTATTTTTTGGATATCGTATGAATTAGTTATGAATTTTGTGATTTCGATCGTTAGATTTTTGATATGTGAAATTAGGATCGTCCGATGAACTTGTAAATTTGATATGATGATCATATGACTGTCGCAGAGGCTTTGTGTGGTCATGGGCGAAGATCCGACCGTTAGATCTTCTTATATGTGCAAAACGGTAATTAGGGGAGCGATTCGTGAGAATCCGCTCGTCGGATTTTATTGTAAATTAGAATCCGGCCGTTAAATGGTAGTTCAATTATGTGTTGGAATTATAGGCTAAATTCGAATCACATTTGATTAGGTGATTGACGGATTGTGTTTGAGTGGGCTATTTCGGTGTTAATTATATTTGTATTGAAGACGCAGCGGGAGTATCGAGGTGAGTAAAACTCACGTGGTTCATATTACGAACCGAGTGTTTAAGTTTATTTATTTTTGGTAATTGTGTGAAAAATATTGCGGATTTAATATCTGTTTTAAAATTACATGGACTTGAATCACCACGGTCCATAGGTAAGTAAAATAAATTTTAATTATACAAATGAATTTCACGATTTTCTTGTGTGAACTATAGATGGTATTAGTGGTCATTCCTGAGTGGATGATTACGTATGTATATATATATATATATATATATATATATTTATGTGGAAAATATGTATTGATGAGTGGATTGTTGAGTGGTGACATGATTGAGTTGAATTGTTGAATTGATTATATTTCAATTGTGTAATTTCATAATAATATTGGGTGTCTTGGTTGGGTTGATTTCAGTATGTGATATTACATGTTGTGCTAATTTATGGGTTTAGGTCAACGTAGTGACCGGTGTGGGGTAATCGGACGCTCTAATCTTGGGGGGATGATGGGATACGATTGGTTGAGTATGTGGAATTATGGGACGTTCTAAATATGTATATAAGTATACATATTGATGAAATACGATAATGATAAATATGTTGGATGCCATAACCTAGGCCAGGTGACGGGCTACCATTCAGTTAGAGCTCTAGTCTGTCAAGTACAGTATTTTTATAAATACGATGTTGAGGTGTTGTGAAGAAAGATGTGAGTTGGGGTTTGTCTTGATATATTGAATTGGTGTTTGATTGAGATTGTTAGTACTTGTGGATGTGAAAATTGTTGGGTGTTGTTTTGTGTGGGAGTAATTATGAATTAAATTAAACAATAGTTCTTTCCTTTTACTCATACGAGATTTCATAAGCTTACCGGGTTTTGTGTTGTTGCAACCCCGGTACACTATTCAAATGGTGTAGCGGATATTCCTGCAGGTCAGGATAATCAGGGAGGTGACCGAGCTGCTTAGGTGTTACAGCAGTTTTTGTTATTTCATTTAGTTGTGAGGGGTGTATGCTCATTTAGAGCTTTACAGTTCATTTTGGATTTGAGTTGTAATAATTAACCGAGACTAAATTCGGTTTTGATTTTATTTCGTGTGGTGAGGATGTTAAGAAAAGAAATTTTCAGGATGAATATTTTGAGTTTGTAGTAATTTCATGTTTCGGATTTTGAATTTTTATTCTAAAATTCGGGGCGTGACAATTCTCAATGTGAGTTTCGAGTAAGATTTGAGAAATATTAAATATGAATCGTGATTATGATTTTAGGCCTTCCATTGAGACATAAGAGATTTAGTTATGAGGAGTTGATAATTCAAGTTTATGGGTGAATGCTAATAAGGAAGTTAATTATATTATCAAGTGCATGCAAAATTTAGCTAGTCGACAGTACTCTCTAGGTAATATTCAGGTCGACAGCACCCTCTAGAGTATATCCGGTTGGCAGTACCCTACAGATGACATAAAATGGTTAGTCGGCAGTACCCTTTGGACATCGCCTCCTATCGTTCTCGTCAGCAGTACACTTTGATGTGTTATCTGGTTGGTAGTACTCTTTAGATGATATGAGATGGTTAGCCAGCAGTACTCTCTAGCCATCTCCTTTTAGTTTTCTGGTCGGCGGTACCTTCTGATGTGTCATTTAGTCCGCAGTATCCTTCAAATGGCAAATGGCATAAGACGACTGGTCAGTATTACCCTTTAGTCATCCTCATTTGTATGTGTTAGTGAGCAGTAGTATTTAGATATTCCAACCAAAGTAAGAAGAGTATTTCAATTGGTTGTATCCTTTAGATGGCATGAGATGACTAGTCAGCAGTACCCTCTAGTCACACCCTATTTCTTATGAGTTAGTCAGCAATAGAATATAGATACTTCAGTTATGGCGAGTGGTTGTTTGATGCAGTCCGCCCTTTTTATATCATTCTTTTAGTGATCGCCTTGTGAGTACTATTGGCGACTGATCCAGGTGGTCGCTTGGTGAGTGCTATTGGTGAATGGTCCTAGTGGCCACTAGGTGAGTACTACTAGTGAGATCACCCTAGTAGCTGCTTAGTGAGAGCTACATGTGATTTAGTAGCCGTTATTTGCAACATTTTCTGTTAGTGGCCCCCTATTGAGTATTATGGGTGAGTTGATCCTAGTGGTCACCTGATGAGATGTTCCTAGTAGCCACTTAGTGAGATGATCCTAAAAGTGCTAGTCATTAAATTTGTGTTATTAATTCCCGGTTTAAAGCAGATTACCGTTAGAAGCAGTATTGAGTTTGTATTGTAATATGATTGAGATCTAAGTGTTGTGATCCATTAAGTTTCTAGTTAGAAGTAGGTTGTTATTATGAGAAACAGGTAGACTCCGGAAGATTGAGGTTGGATTGTGATATTAGAAGTGTTGGGTTTGACATTGAAGGTTTTGGGTAGTCCATTTTTTAGAGTTTTAGGGAAAGTTCTGTCAAATTTTTTGTAGAAGTTCTCCTAAGGTGGACCCCGCAGGGCCACTTTGGATTTCAGAGTGCAATTCGGGGTGGCTCTTGTCAGGTAGGGTTAGAGATATGGAGCTATTGGGCTGCCTCGAAATCGGGTTGGTCAGAGTAGGAGGATGGAGGCGGGGGTGGGCCGTCGGGGTTTGGAGAGGAGGGGAGTGCAGTGGAGGGGAACGACGAGTGGTAGAGGGAAATGGGAGGGGGATCAGAGGAGGAAGAAGAAGATGAGTTTTTTTTACTTTGAGATGACCATTTTAGCCCTTAAATTGAGCCCCATCATTGGTATTAATGTTCAATTTAGACTAAATGAGTGAAACTGGACATGACTGATGAAATTAGAAAATTTTAATGATGTTATTGATTAAATTGAAACTATAAAGACTATCATGATGTTGGACCCAAACTTCATGTGAGTATAAATTCTAACGTCATGACACGCGCTAATAGACACATAAATTATCGCTTTACCACAATTGATAGTTGTACAACTCTCCCCAGTACAATGGTTGAGTTTAATAATGCCAGAGAGAAGCAACTTAAATCTACAAGTCTTGCTAGTGCACTAATAACTAATAAACACATATTTCCTTTTCTTTCTTGTTTTGTGTGCGGGGCTTGATGAAGTTAGAATTAGAATTCAAATTTGCTCACCATTTTTATTTTATAGTGATATCACCATCCTATTAAAACTTACCACGTCATGTAAAATTTACTTAATATTTAAAATTTATTTTTTAATAAAACATCATGATTAACTATAATTATGTTTTATAATACATGACAGTTTTATATTGAGTGGTGGTGATACCACCACCAAAATATTGGTGGCATGAAAAGATTAACATTTTTTCCATTACTTGGTCCTTTTAGAATTGAATAGAATTCTTAATAACAGAATATAGATTGACAATATGAAGAAATCATTATCTTTTTTTTTTTGGGTCAAATAATAATTCATAAGAAGCCCAAGGCTAGAAATACAAACAGTACACCAAGCCGTAAGCAAAGCCCAACAAGCAAAGTTACCAAGTCAAGCCAAATGGAAGACAAGGGAACCAAAGAAAAATAAATAACAAAAAGCTGAGAGTCTGAAGATGAAGAAATCCAGCGACAGAAAGATAAACTCAGCCAAACTAAGAAACAGAGCTCTTCGAAATGGAGTCGCCGATGAAAATTATGGCAACCAGGACCTCAGCTGAGTCATGGGCACCCAAAACCCGAGCTAGAGGGCGGGGGCACGGTAAATCATCTCAAGAGAGAACAAAAACAAGAGAAGAAGGTGAACGATCAATCCAGGCCTCCGGGCACTTCTTCCTCACAACTAGCGAGGCCACCAAGTGGGCAGCCGAATTCACTTCTCTGGGGATCCAAAACCAAACAGACTGTTGATGCAAGGTAAAATCATTATTGATTTTTGAGATAATTAGAGCAATTTTCCAATGGCAAGTGCTTGATTTATTGATGATGGGAGTCCACTAATGACTTAACACCTAGTGAGTACAGAATATGTAACGACAAAGTGGATGTGACAGATCAAACACCAGCCAAAGTTTCTGTAAACTGATATGCATGGAAACATCCAATCTGAAATGCAATATTTGTTGTGGTGGATATTGGACCAAGCTTCTTGAAGGTCCCATTCCTAAGATTATATGATAGAAACTCACCAGGTACTTGCAACAGCAGAGTTGAGTCCTCTTCATCTTCTTTGACAAATAGCAGACTAAATGCATAAAAAACAGAATCATTAGCGTCAGGGTAGTTCCGAACCATCAGTGGAAATGCATCAACAATCGCTGCTATGTCAACTTGGTACTTTGGAAGCCAGCTAGAGTAGTCTCTCTCCATCTCAAAGACATGGAATTGAGTGGCGCTGCCGTAGACTTCAATTAGGTGTAAATGGCCACCGGACTCGCCGAAATACCTCAACCTCCTGTTGCTCCATTTCTCAGTGGATGGAAGACTAGGCAGTGTTCCGAGGCGTTCTTGATCGATGTCAAAATATAATGAATCCCCAGTTGGACTAAGCCAGTGTATTGCACCATTCCAAAGCACTCCATTGTCAAACACCATGTCTGGGGCAGCGAAAGGAGACCCGGAAAGCCTCCAAGCCCGAGTCTCGGATGAGTAAGTAACGATGCGGTAGCTATTGGATGATGATGGGGAAGAACAACTTCGAACAGACACAACTTGGTAGTGAGGCGACTTGGACGAATCAAAAGCTAAGTAAACTCCAGAAATAGATTTGGACTCGCAATCTGCTTCAGGAAGAATCGAGACTTGCTTTGTGGAAGGATTGCAGATGTAATAGCTGCGGCGTATACCCACTTTGTGAAGGCTGCTGCAGCACAAGAGCAGGCCATTGCTGGACTGGAGGATCTTGACACCTGCCGAGTCGTCGATGAAGCTTAGCGATGTGAAGGGTGGGTCGGAGTTGCTTCCGGCGAGAGATGTGTGGTGGATGAGATCGGTTGTTTGACACAAGATGATGCCGGAGGAGGCGAGACGGCGGCGGTGGTGGTGGAACTGGGGGCTGGAGATGACAGAGAGCCACCGCTTGGAGACGCATTTGAAGCGGAGGAGAGACTTGACGGGTAGGTGTAGAAGGATGTGGGTGAGGACATCTTGGTGGAACATCTTCAGGTCTCTGTGGAAAGTGTTGGTTCTCACTTCTTATTCTTAAATCAATGAAACTTTAATCGGCTACCGATTATCAGTACGATGATAAAATGGAGGAACATGTTTTCTTTGCCTTCAACAGTTATGCTTTGTCGTCATTATATGAAAGGGATTTACGAACTAATATTAAGCAAAAAAGTATCATCATTGATTATTCCACCATATTGTTAATTGTACATGTTAGCCATGTGCATTGAAAGCTTGTTGGATCAAAATCACGATTTTTGCTGGACTGTGTCCTTGTTTTTCATTTTCTTTACTTCAAAGGTTTGTCCTTGTTCGAATTACGTGAAGAATAATGAAAATGTTTATAGACAAAGTTGTAATCTATGGTTATAGAATAATTAATTAGAATAATATTAGGTGAACAATATTTTTGAATTATATTTGTATTATATTTTATGTGATAGCTGATATAACATTGCCACGTTATTTAATCAAATGTTCTGATATGTTGAATTTTGTGTCATATCAGTTGACAATCTGCTACATAAGGTGGGATATAAGTTATTCACCTAATTTTATTCTTACTTCTACATATATTTTTTTTTTTTTTTCTATCATACGACAACTATTTATGAATACATGATTATGGTTTGCTGCTAATATATTATTAGGCTAATTACCTTAATTGACATAAACTATTAGGGCTAATTTCATTTTACATTCTTATCTTTTACACCTTAAACCAGTTAAGATCTTACACTTTTGCTCTCAATTTAATCAATCTTGTTCGATTTTTAGCTTTTTCGTCCAAGATTTTGTAAATTGCAAACATGGCTCTAATGTGTTCCCTCGTATGATGATGATTCACTAACATAGTATGTAAAATTATATCATAAGTGATGAAAATTTCAAGATAAATCACGATATATTTGTCAAAATACTTAAGGTTATACAAGAACGACTAAAATAATAATGCATGGGTATCCGTAATGAAAGTAAAAATGGTCAGGGAGGATTTCACTAACATAGTATGTAAAATTATATCGTAAGTGATGAAAATTTCAAGATAAATCACGATATATTTGTCAAAATACTTAAGGTTATACGAGAATGACTAAAATAATAAGTACATGCGTACCCGTAATGAAAGTAAAAATGATCAGGGAGGTAAACCGAAAATTTTCATTATTACGTTAACGATGTAATCTCGTAATCTCACATTATTTATTCTGCTAATGCACGATAGTTGTTATACTTTAGGAAGCTAATGTCAAATCAATTCTTACACAAGCTCCTGCACTTGATGCATAACCTAATGCTTCTTTGGAACTTGGTCTCAACTTCTGTTGAGGAATGTGACAATGTGTGGTGGATGGGATTGGTTGTTTGGTACAAGATGATGCCGGAGGAGGCGAGTTGGCTGCAGTGGTGGCGGAACTGGGGGCTCGAGATAAGAAAGAACCACTGCTTGGAAACACATTTGAAGCAGAGGGACTTGACGGGGAGGCGTAGCTAGAAGGATGTCTGTGAGGACTGAGGACATCTTGGGGGAACATGTTCATATCTCTCTGGATAGTGTTGGTTCTTACACTTACACCCACGAAACAGTAATGGGCATGAGGATAAAATGGAGGAACATGCTAAACAAAATGGTGTTTAGATATGTGTATTGGCTTAATTGAATATAATTGTACAAGTGAAAGATATATACACTCATCAGTGCTCTATTCTAGGAAAGCTGTAAATACAAATAACTAGGATCCTACAATCAATCCTAAATTGTGTAGAGAATGATGCATGATCCATCATTCTCTCCAACATATCTGCTGTCACTTGAATGCAGACTAATGACATATTTCTTTCCTTTAATACTCCCCCTCAAGTTGGAGTGTGGATGTCAATGACACCCAACTTGCTGAGATGTGCGTGGAAGGCTGGTGCACGCAAAGGCTTTGTGAGCAAGTCTGCAACTTGATCTCCAGTTTGCACATAAGCAGTCTTGACCTCACCTTTGTTGATTCTTTCGCGAACCGTATGACAATCTAACTCAATATGCTTTGTTCGCTCATGATACACTGGATTTGCTGCAATGTGTAGCGCTGCCTGATTGTCACAAAATAATTTTGCTGCTTCAGGATGGTGCACATGTAAGTCTTTCAATAGGTACCTGAACCAACTGAGTTCACAAGCAGTTGCAGCCATCGAACGATACTCTGCTTCTGCTGAGGATCTTGATACTGTGGCTTGCTTTTTACTTTTCCATGACACAAGTGACTTGCCAAGGAAAATGCAGTAACCCGTCACTGACCTTCGTGTTGTAGGACATCTTGCCCAGTCTGCATCGCAATATGCAGTCAAATGGAGAGAACTGTGTGCAGGGAACAATAATCCTTGGCCCGGGACTCCCTTGAGATATTGTAGAAGCCGATGGGCTGTTTTAAGATGATGCAACTTAGGCTCCTGCATAAATTGACTGAGTGTGTTCACCGCATAAGTAATCTCTGGCCTAGTGATTGTAAGATAAATTAACTTCCCAATTAATCTCCGGTATCGAGTAGGATCCTTGAGGGCATCACTCCCTTTTTCGGTTAGCACCAAATCAGGCTCCATAGGTATCTTTGCAGGTTTCACTCCAAGTAACCCAGCCTCCTCCAATATGTCCAATGTATACTTACGTTGACAAACTGAAATTCCAGCTTTGGATCGTGCAACTTCTATACCAAGAAAGTATTTGAGTGGTCCAAGATCTTTAATCTTGAAACAACTGTTGAGAAACTTCTTGAGATCACTAATGGCCTTCTCATTGTTCCCTGTAATAACCATATCATCAACATAAAGTAGTATCACAGTAATGGAATT
The DNA here is from genome assembly GCA_025331145.1 of Rosa persica. Taxonomy (NCBI): domain Eukaryota; kingdom Viridiplantae; phylum Streptophyta; class Magnoliopsida; order Rosales; family Rosaceae; genus Rosa; species Rosa persica. The sequence goes on from WFKR01000004.1 coordinate 9,652,803, forward strand.
CTCATGGACTTGTGTAAATAAGGAATAATCGGCACGGGACTGCTGGAAACCAATTTCTTGAATGGCAGAAGAGAACCGTTGGAACCAGCTGCGGGATGCTTGTTTAAGACCATAAAGGGATTTGTGAAGTCGACAAACCACATTCTCCCCCTGTCGACGATAACCCGGAGGGGGCAACATGTAGACCTCCTCAATAAGCTCACCATGTAGGAAGGCATTTTGCACATCCATTTGGTGTAAAGGCCAATCGCGCACTGCAGCAACAGCCAATAGACACCGAACAGTAATCAATTTCGCAACAGGGGCAAAGGTATCTTTGTAATCAATGCCTTCTCGTTGAGTAAACCCCTTTGCAACTAGCCGAGCCTTGTATCGTTCGATGGTGCCGTCGGCATGGTATTTGATCTTGAAGACCCATTTGCAACCAATGGGATGATGACCAGAAGGTAGAGAGACCATGGACCATGTATGATTTTCTTCAAGTGCCCGAATTTCAGAATTCATTGCCTCAACCCATTGAGGGTCATGACAAGCCTGCTCATAGTTTGCTGGTTCAACCAATTGAGAGACATTATGCACAAAAGAACGATAACCAGTTGATAACCCAGAGTAGGATACGTACCGATGGAGTGGATAGCGAGTGCCGGACGTGGAGGAAGGGAGAGCAGCTGGGTCAAGCAAAACGGAGTGATTGGTTTTGTAATCTTGAAGGTATGGTGGTGGCTGTTTGGAACGATGGGACCGTCGTGGGGCTGGCTGAGGCGGGGGAAGAGGCACAGAAGCTGCCGGCTGAAGCAGGGAGGGCGAAAGCCGGGCTGGAATCTGGGATGGGGTCGGTGATGGAGCTGGAATCTGAGAGTCGTTCGGTGGGCTAACGAACTCGAGGCTGGAATCTGGTAGTGGGTCGGTGAACTCGGGGCCGGAATCTGGGATGGGATCGATGGGCGGACCTGGCGGCAGAGAGCCCGGTGGTGAAGGAATCAGTGAGGGAGGCTCGGAGGGGGTAGCGTCTGGTATCGAAGAGGGAAGGGAGAGATTGGGGTCGGGAGATGAGGCAGAAGGAAGGGACGTGGGCTGAGTAGTAGTTTGAGAAGGAATGGGCTGAGAGGATTGGGCCGGGTCGAGAATAGGAGTGGGTAAAACTGGGTAATCTTCTTGTTCCTCAAGTGGTAATGTAGTTAGAGGCAGCATATGTTCATGGAAAATCACGTCCCGGGAAGTGAACAATTGTTTGCTTTCAAGGTCATAGAGACGGTAGCCCTTTTGGCCATGGGGGTACCCAAGAAAAATACATCGACGTGCACGGGAAGCAAATTTATGAGATGGAGTGAGGTTGGTTGCGTAACACAAGCAACCGAAGACCCGAAGATGTGAATAAGTTGGAGGTGTGCCATGCAAGAGTTCAGATGGAGATTTATTAGAAAGTAGGGGTGTGGGAAGACGGTTTATGAGATAACAAGCGGTTCGAACACTCTCACCCCAAAATTTTAATGGTAAATTTGCTTGAAACCGAAGAGCACGACCAACATTCAAAAGATGGCGATGTTTGCGCTCGACAACCCCATTTTTTTGGGGGGTATAGACGCAAGTATGTTGGAAAATGGTGCCATGCTCATCAAAGAAAGCACGCATGGATGTGAACTCTCCCCCATTGTCGGCACGGAGTATTTTAATGTCACGATGGAATTGTGTTTTTACCCAAGAAAAGAATGATTTCAAGAGTGTTTGAGTGTTGGATTTGAAACTCATAAGATGAACCCAGGTAAAACGTGTGAAATCATCAACAATGGTTAGAAAATAACGAGCCCCAGAATGTGTGTGAGTTTTGTGTGGTCCCCAAATATCACAATGAATCAAATCAAATGGTGCAGTTGTTTTTATTGAACTTGAAGGAAAGGATAAACGAGTTTGCTTTGCTAAGGGGCAAATATCACAAACATGCTTAGGATTAAACATAATTTCTGGAATAACTTGAGATAGAAAATGGACAGGTGCAGAAGATGGGTGCCCAAGACGTTGATGCCAAAGATCCGAGGTGCGGGTGATATGGCTGGCTAGGTGTGGATTTTGGGTTGGTGTGAGGTAATAGAGCCCATTAAAATGCTTGCCCAGGCCAATCGTCCTCTTCGTATCCACGTCCTGCACAACACAAAAATCTGGGTAAAATATCACAATACATTTCAAGGCTCGGGTCAATTTACTCACAGAAATCAAATTCACACGAAACTTTGGCACATGTAGGACCCCATCAAGAGATAAATATTTAGACAATTTAATAGATCCAATGCTTTCAATGGCAGCCTGCCCTCCATTAGGTAATCCAACAAAATCATGGGATGCCTTAATATTATTGTGAGTGGGTGAGAGATGAGATACATGGTCCGTTGCTCCACTATCCACAATCCAATATAAAGTTGAATGAGAGTCATGTTGTATGTCATTGGAATTGGGTGTGAATATACCTGTCGCATTTGCGAATGGTTGATCATTACCATTTTTATTGTGAAGCAAAGCCATGATCTGCTTGTATTCTTCAGCGGTGAAAGTTGGGCTCTCATTGGCTAGTTCTGTCTTTACCTCCACATTGTGGGCAGCCGGCCTCTTGTTTCTAGGCTTCACATTCTTTCCATGCCATTTGTGGCCAACTGGAAACCCTTTCAGATAGTAGCATCGATCCACTAAATGATTCTCCTCTTCACAATATGTGCACTTTAGCGGTTTACGAAAGAAAGGAGTCTTTGGTGTACCTGATGTGCGTGCAGCTTGCATAGCATGAGAAATCGGTGGGTGTTCACGACGGGTTGCCGCTTCCATCTGCCTCTCATGTTGGAGAATGAGGCTATGAACTTTCTTTGTGTCTGGGAGAGGGTTCATCATCAGGATTGAGCCACGAATGTTAGAGTAAGATTCGTTCAGCCCCATTAAAAACTGCATAACCTTTTCTTTTTCTTCTCGATTGGCCAATGTTTTGGCACCATCACAGTTACACATGATGGGTTCTTGATAGGAGGCTAGTTCATCCCAAAGAGCCTTGAGTTTGGTGTAGTGTACAGAAACCGTGTGAGAGCCTTGGCGGCATTCAGCGATTTCTTGTCGAATCTCATAAATCCTGGAATCATTTCCTTGTGAAAATCTGTCCTCAAGATCACTCCATACTGCTGCTGCCGTATCTGAAAAAATCACACTGCGAGCGATGTCGGGCTGGATTGAATGAAGAATCCAGGTCAACACCATGTCATTGCAACGTTTCCACATGGGAAATTTGGGGTTTGTAGCTGGAAGCGGCTGTATTGTTCCATCAATCAATCCTAGTTTGTTCTTGGCGCTGAGGCTGAGACGCATTGAGCGACTCCACTGTCCATAGTTGTGTCCATCAAGTAGTGTGTTAACCAAGACGAGTCCTGGTGTATCAGAATGGTGTAAGACCAAGGGGTCAGGAATCTCCTCCATGGTTTTGGATGAAGACTCGTTTTTGGTTTCTGTGTTTTCAAGAATTTCGACCATGGTGTTAGTGTGGTGATGTTTTGGTGTTTGATTGTAGCGGAAGGATGTGGGCTAGAGACACCAGAATCGGTGCTCTGATACCATAAACAAAATGGTGTTTAGATATGTGTATTGGCTTAATTGAATATAATTGTACAAGTGAAAGATATATACACTCATCAGTGCTCTATTCTAGGAAAGCTGTAAATACAAATAACTAGGATCCTACAATCAATCCTAAATTGTGTAGAGAATGATGCATGATCCATCATTCTCTCCAACATATCTGCTGTCACTTGAATGCAGACTAATGACATATTTCTTTCCTTTAATACATGCTCTCTCTGCCTTCAAGAGTTTGGCTGTGTCGTCATTATATGGAAGGGATTTACAGAAGAGAAAGTCAGTTTTACACATGAATCATTTGCGCCACCAATTGACCGAAAGAAAAATTATCATTATTCACCATGTTGTACATGTGCATCGCAAGCTTTGTTGGTGTCAAAAACACTGCTTTTTGCTGGCCGGGTGGTCCTTATTATTTTCCCTTCAAAGGTTGTCATTGTTGGGATTACGTTAAGAATAATGGCGAACAACATTTTACAATCTCACTTGAATTCCATTCCACTCTATGTAGCAAATGATGCGATATTGTCATGTTATTTAGTGAAATATTCTGATATGTTAGATTTTGTGCTATATCAGCTGCAACATAAGGTGGAATGCAGGGAGTATCTAAAAACGTGATTCACCTAGCATTACTCTTACCTTAATAATATTTTATTTTTTTATCATACAACAACTATTTATGAATACATGGTCCTTGTTTGCTGCTAAAATATTACTCTGCTAATTACTTTAATTGATAGAAACTACTGTTACTGTTCCCATTCTATCGCAAATTGCAAGAGATGTTATGGCTGTACCTGCATCAAAAGTAGCTAGTGAAAGCGCCTTCAGTGTTAGAAAAAGGATTCTTGATCCATTTAGGGCAAGTTTGACCCCTAAAATGGTTGATGCGCTTGTTTGTTCAAGTGATTGGTTGAGGGCTATAAGTATGCCAATGTTCAAGGAGCCCATTAGGGTTGAAATGGAGCAGTACGCTGAGCTTGAAAAAGATGGAAGCAGGTAAATTACTTCTATTTTGTTCTTGTTGTTTTAAAATTTTTGTGTTATGTTTGATTATTGAAAACTTGAAATTTGATATTGTGAATATGATGCAGATTCTGGTGTACAAATGTTGGTGATCTACTTGAAGACACTGTGTGATGGGTGAAATGAGCTGCTTGTTCCAAACTAACTTCCTGCATTTCTATTTTCTTAATTTAATGACTTTTATTTGTTCTTGGTGATGGACTTTTATTAGGATTCAAACTGATGGTGGACTTTTTGTAGTATGATTGATGGAGTTAGGTCGCTGCATTTGATGGAGTTTTATTAGGTTGCTGCACTTTTAGTCTTTAGATATGTTGATTCACTTTGATATTTTGTCTTGCTGCTGCACTTGTTAGTTTTGAAGTTTTGATTTTGTTGAAAGCGTGAAAAAAAAGTCTTACAAAGCAGGGAAATTGAAATATTAAGGAACTGGGCCACAAAAAAGGGTCAAAAACTCTAAATCGGCCCAACCCGACCCAAATTTTCGACCCATTACATTCTACATCCTGTTTCGGTCTTGAAATATCCACAACCGACAACTATGAATCGGGGTTGGTTTGGGCCTCAACCCGACCCGACATATGCCCAGGCCAAACGTTAACCATGTATTCTCATATCATGTATTCTGCTACTATATGATAGTTGCTATACTCAAGGAAACTAATGTCAAGTCCATTTTTACACAAGCTCCTGCGCCTGATGCAGGACCTTATGCTTCTTTTGAACCTGGTTTCAAACTTCGTTTTTGGTATATCCCGCAGTAGACAACAGTGCAAATACTCTGCTGGGTTTCATCGTAGCTTTAGCTTTGAGCTATGTTGTTGAGGTTGAGAGTGGTCTAGTTTTAATCACAAAGTATCTTGAATTTTGAAGAGGAAGAAGGATAGGTTTAGTAGGTTTATCAGAAGTTATCTCACACGACTCAATAAGTAAATCAAATATGGTAGATGGCATGCCTTTACACTTCAGAGCAAAATAGCTTAAAATTAGACTGATATGCATTATGTACATCACTGTCTTGAAGAATATTTTTTTCTTACTTTGACGAAGTTTTTATCAATTATTTAATATGGCTGCCGACACTAATAGGTATGAACAGAGAAGTGGGTCGATCGACTCAAACAAACTCCTATGGGCAGGTGTTGATTCCAAGTTTGTAATCAAGTGATCTTATTTGGTGTATTAAAGATAATCATCTTGCTTCCCATAAAATGACTTTCCATTAGCAGAATTGTAGCTATGAGGACTTTGAGCAATACATTATCAATTTCAGCTTCATGACCTCTTATGTTTTGCTGAGGCTGGGTTTATTGGTAACAAATTGGACAGTTACAGTGAATTTATTTGGACCGTTTGCTCATGAAACCCTCATCCACGACTATAAAAATTGTTTAACAATATTTCATATGGTACTTCATCCTTTAAATTGAACAGGGCTTTCATTATATATTAAGGTTCAAGACATCATTGCCTTATAATGCACAAACTCAGACTAGAAAAAAATATAGGAAAACATCACCCTAAGTTTGTAAGTACTGATCAGACACCAGCCAAAGACTCCATAAACTGATAAGCATGGAAACATCCAACCTGCAATGCAGTATTTGATTCCTTGGATATTGAACCAAGCAACTTGAATGTCCTATTCCTAAGACTATATGATACAAACTTACCAGGAATGTGCAGCAACAGCAATGAGTCATCTTCATCCTCTTGCAAACAGAGTAGACTAAATGCATACGAAACAGAATCATTACGGAAAATGCAGTTCCGAACCATCTCCGGAAATGCATCTACAACTGGAGCAAGATCGACATTGTACTTGCGAACCCAGCTAGAGTAATCCCTCTCCATCTCAAAGACCAGGAATTGAATGGAGGTGCAGCTATAGACTTCAGTTAGATGCAAATGCCCACCAGACTCGCCGAAATACCTCAACCTTCTCCTGCTCCATTTCTCATTTGACGGAAGACCAGGCATGGCTCCAAGGCGTTCTTGATCAATATCAAAGCATAACGACGCCCCAGTTGGACTGATCCAGTGTATTGCAGCATTCCAAAGCACCCCATTGTCAAACACCATGTCGAAAGGGGCAGCGAAAGGAGACCCGGAAAGCCTCCAAGCCCGAGTCGCAGATGAGTATATCTCAACTTGGTAGCTATTGAATGAGGAACAACACATTCGAATGCAGGCAACTTGGTACTGAGGTGACTTAGTGGGATTGAAAACTAAATAAACACCAGAAATAGTTCTGGATTCCGACCCGGATACATAATCCGGTTCAGCACAAAACTGAGGAAGAACTGAGAATTTCTTTGTTGAAGGATTGCAGATATAATAGCTGCAGGTTTTACCCAGTTTGTAGAGGCTGCGGCACAAGAGCAAGCCATGGCTGGACTGAAGGATTTTGATACCTGCCGAGTCATCAATGAAGCTGAGGGAAGTGAAGGGCTGGTCGGAGTTGTTGCTTCCAAGTAGTGATATGTGGTGGATGAGGTCGGTTGTTCGACACAAGATGACGCCGGGGGAGGCGAGGATGAGGCGGTGGTGGCGGAACTGGGGGCTGGAGATGAGAGAGAGCCACTGCTTGGAGACGCATTTGAAGCGGAGGAGGGACTTGAAGGGGAGGCGTAGGAGGATCTCGATTATGAGATCTTGGGGGAGCATTTGGGTGGTTTCAGATCTGTGTGTGTGGATAGTGGTGCTCGATTAGAACTTGGAAGGAGCAATGGGAGTGAGGATAAATGTGAAGAACATTCTCTCTCCTTTTAAGACTTTGGCTTTATCTCCATAATATGGACTAGGACGGGTATGTTTGTTTATAAATAGAGGAATTCAATTCTTCAATTAATATTCCACCAACTTCGAGGGCGCACCGATTAAAATGTGGCCTCACATCAAATTAGCAATTATATATATATATATATATATATTTTTTTTTTTTTTCTGAGAATGTAGATTCATCTTTGAATGAATTACATGAGAGTTTAAAACACAGGATAGTTAATGAGAACTAATCTAAACATGAAAGTCTGGAAATACAAGCGCATCTATTGTTAGAAAGTGCGTCTTTTGATTATAGTTGCATGGGATAAAATTATAAATAGTACAAAAGAAAGAAGTAAAGACTTCATTTCAATTACAAGTGCACTCTACATTTCAGACCAATCAGTCTGTGTAATGTGAGTTACTAGATAATTTCTAAGATTTTAGTTAACCGACTGAAAACTCATCTTGACAAATGCATTTCTGAAACTCAGGGAGCTTTTGCTCCAGGGCTTTCCATGTATGACAATATTTTAATTGCTCATGAGATTTTCTCTGGCTTTCATTTGAAGAAGGAAAAGACTCCCTTAATGGCTTTGAAGATCGACCTTGAAAAAGGTTATGACTTCATTAGCTGGGGCTATATTAGAGATTGTTTATCAAAGTTTGGCTTTCATGTTCGTTGGATTGAGCTAGTTATGAGCTGTATTCGGTCTGTTACTTTCTCTATTTTGGTTAATGGTTCCTCTACTCCTCTTTATAAACCTCTTCTAGGTTAACGACAAGGAGATCCACTATCATCGTGTATTTTCATTCTCTGTCTTGAACCTCTACTCCGGCAGCATAATTCTTTTTCTGCTAATTCTAAAAGTCACTTGATTATTTTACCTGCACCAAAAAGTGTCAAAATATCTAACCTTTTATTCGCAGATGATTGTTTTTATTTGGTAAGACCAAATCTTGCTCATATTCTCCACTCATTTTCCTCTGCTTCAGGACAACAAATTAATTATAATAAATCCACTATTTTCTTCTCTGGTAATGTTCTTTCCCATGTCAGGTCTGCTATTACTAACATCGTTCATATCCAACATAAAAATTCGATTGGTAGATATCTGGGCATTAATAACATTATTCATTAGAGAGATCCTCTTAACTCGAAAGACATTATGCTCAAGACTCAAAGTAAACTTGCTGGCTGGAAGGCAAACACCTTATCCAAAGGCGGAAAATTGACTCTCCTCAAAGCAAATATCACTAGTATGCCTAATCATATTTTTTCTTGCTTTAGTTGCCCTTCTCATTTAGCTACTAAACTTGACGCTTGTAGTAGTAATTTTTTTTTTTTTGGGTTCTCTTACTGCACACCCTATTGCCTGGTTTGCTGTTTGCGCCCCTAAACATCTTAGTGGTCTTGGCGTTCTCCCTTTTCAGCACTTTAATAAGGCTGCTTTAGCTAAATTGGGTTGGAAGATTCTCACACAACCTTTAAACCTTTGGGTTAGAATATTTCTACTAAGTACTTACATAAACACTCTTTCATCTCTGTCAAGAAATCTAACTATAGCTCTTCTACTTGATTCCAACATTGCCCCCCAGGCCTCAAGATCAGGCCCGCAAAAAATGTAACTGTTCGAAGAGGACTAAAGCGACTGATGGTAGAAATGAGGCCATTAATGAAGGTTTGCGTCTTTTCATCACATCATTTCCTTCACAAAATTGCTTATTTAAACTCTGTCACCTCCAGTCTAGATCGATCACATCAAAATCTCCTCTAGTCTCTTAAACCCAGATAAATCCTTTCCGTTTTACACCATCCCCTTTGGAGAAACCTAGAAATGGCCCCACCCAAGAAGGTCGTCATCGATCAAGAGGAGGAGATCAACGAGAAGGCTACTCACACCTGGGGAACTAGAATCGGTGCCCGCTGCTTCATCCACACCACCGTCCAAAGACCTCTTCTACACAGATTCCCCAACCATCAGGCCGGACTGTGTCCTACCCCGCGAGATTTCATTCCAGAGGACGCTCTCGCCCTTTGCGGTCTACCCATCCATTGACCCATTCTAGTTCTCCGAAGGACCCCTGGAGATTTCAGCAGTTGGGGTGCGCATCTGGATAGAGCCAAAATAGGGTTTTGGCCCACCATCAGCACGGCGGAGGTCGCCTGGTATCGCGAAGCGCAAGCACCAGATGTGGCTAGTTGGGACACGGTGGGCATTACCCACACTATAGATTTATGTGTTTGCCTCCCACATGGTGGTAATCGCTCACCGCTGGCCGCTAATCTTTGCTTTTGGAACTCCACCAGCAACACCTTCTATTTTTGATCGGCCAAATGACTGTCACCTTGCTAGATATCCTCACCATCATTGGTCTACCCATCGACGGTAAGCCTTACGTGCATGGCCAATTTGACTCCGTCAAATTCCCTTCGTCGATGATTCAGACCGGCCGAGGCTCCGACAATTACTCCTACCCCTGCACATAACCCAACTAGTGGTATTGCTTTTCTAGAGTACTGGCTCTACAAATTCATTATCTGCACTTCTTCTAACAAGCCCACTCTCTAGCCATGGCCTTCTACAACGGCCGCCGCGCAGGCCTCGGCCAACTTATACTAGATGCGCTCTATCGCACTCTTTATCAGGCCATCATGCATCCCTTCGAGACTGGAATTTCTAGCCCTTTCTGGATCCTCGACTTCTGGGTGCAAGTTTACTTCCCACGCTTTCGTTAGTCAGACATTTCACCGCTTCCTTCGGCTAGCGAACTTATGGGTCGATGGTTCTACCACGAGGCAAGGTACCTATCCCCACCTTACTCTGAATGTTTCTCCTACTTGTACCTCTTGGATGATATAACCTACCCAGACCTGGTACTTAGAAGATTCTCGCCCCCGCTTGAACATGGGTTCCTTCCTAGGGATCCTGAATATAGTGAAAGCGCTCGCTTGGTTTTTCGCCTTGTGATCTCTTGCTTTGACATTAGGCTCGCGGCTGACGACATCAGTTATGAGCTCTACACTCGCAACCACTTCGCTCTCCAACTTGGGCTGGTCCAATTAGTGTTATTCCCTCTCTATGATGCTTAGAATTTTACAACACTTCCTGGCGCAGAATTAGCCCCGTGATCGGACCTCCACCAGCCCCACGACCGGACCTCCACTAGCACAAAGTATGCTCGCGCTGGTCAACCTTCCCAACTGGGCTAAGGAAATCACCCCGGTTGACGGAGACGTTGAGGGCTACGACCACTAGTGGTCAAAAGTTTCTGTTAATTGCTGGAGGCAACTGGATGATGAACTCTTCGCGACCCTCTTTCAGGATCTAAGATATCCTTATGAAGCTGACACTAAATTACTTGTGTGCTTCCCTGAGGACGAGACACATTCCCCTCGACCTGTACAGGCTTCGCAACCCGCGAGCCAAGACAAGAGGTAATTTTCTTTGAGTGTTTTGTTCCTCTATTTACTAGTTTTGCCTTTGTTCCCTTAACTCAAATCTTGTTTCAGCAGAGGAGTCTTGGAATGCCACCGCCCGGCGGCCAACCAGCCAATGCTCCAGGCCAAGCCGCAAAGCAAAATGCACTGGTAATAGAACCTGAAGCCATAGATTCTTTTGATGATGATGATCTACATGAGGTAATGAAATTTTTTTTTTTACTGACTCAAAGTTCAGACATTTCCTTTCTAGTTCCAATCTGACCCCCTTAGACCCATTAGGTCACTGCCGCCTTGGCCTGTAAGCGCAACCGTTCCGACCCTCGCACTGACCCCTGGGCAGATGATGAACCGCTCGCTAACCGACTAGTATCATAATTAAGACAAGTAATGGAATTCATGCTTCGTTTCCTATTTCATACTACAACGCTCCTTATTTGTAGGTTCGCCATAGGACTATGAGTTCCTCCAGGCAAAGCAGGGAAGGTCCTTCCTTAGCTGGCTGGGAAGCCTCTTCGCCACAAGTCCAAGTGCCACCGGACTCGACCATCGTGCTGCCTCCAACTAGCGCTGCGGACAACCCAGGCTTGTCCCCAGTGCCAGTGCAAATATCAGATGATAGCTCACCTGAGGCCGAAGAGAGAATGCCCCCCTGACACTCCACCCGAGGAAACCACTGCGGCTACCAACCTGGAATAGGCGGTGACAGGACCCTCGGTCCCTTCAGCAGTGGTTCAAGATGCTCCGGTTATCCCCTGCGAGCAATAATCTAAGGAGGTAACCTTTCTTCAAAGAATTCTTGCTCTGACCTGTTTTTCTTGACTCCTCGTTGATATTTCAAAATCTCTTCTCAGGGCCAGAGTCCTGCCCGCCACTAGGAGGCGGTAACTATTGTCAAGGAGGATGCCGGTGAGAATTTCGCTGAACCAGAAGTTGTGGTCACCACTGAGGACCAACCTGTCCCACTTGCCCCCCAAGTACCTGAATGAGGGGAAGAAGAGAACCCTCAACCGGTGCCAGAGGCAGCTCCTGTCGTGGAACCTATTAAGGATCCTATCATTGTTCCTGCTCCATCACAAGCACTTCCCTCCAGACTAGAGCGTTTAGCCCGCGTGCTTAAAGTAGCTCCTCCTAGTGTTGTAGAAGATGTTAGGGAAGGCCTTCGTCAGCTTCTATGACCTGACATTTTGCTACCCGGCGAGCCCCAGAGAGCCTTAGAGTACCTGAGAGTACTTCGCCGCGAACGTGCTATCACCGAAGCCCAGTTCCTTGAAGTAGAAAAAATGCTGAAGGATCTCCCTCAGTGGCTCAATGAGAAGGCAGTCATGACTGCGCAAGCCAGGAAGGTGCAAGCCCATCATCAGGCACTTGCTCAACAAATGGACGCATTATGCGACTCCCTTGGTGAACGGGCCTCCTTTATTAGAGATATGAGGCTCGCGAAGAACCATCTTCAGTCCCAAATCCAAGCTTTAGGCCCAACTAACTGATTTGAAGGCCACATGGAGCAACCTTTGGTCGCTTCTGAGACATTATCTCAAAACCTGGCCGAAGCTCGCAGAGTAGCCCAACAAGCTGAATAAGCTGCTGCTGACGCTAGCTTTCGTCTGGATGAACATTTCCTTCGCCTAACTTATACAGGCCGAGGGCTTTAGGCCTCTCAGTCACAGGCCCATTATTTTTGTAATATAAACAATATTAATATTAATATTATTAGTAATTTAGTCCACTTTTTTTGCCCAAATTTCTCTTTTACTTTCATAAGCAACAAAGTGTTCAATTTTGCCTTAATTGATCGTTAAAACGGTTTCAAAAGATTATCTCGAAATAGAGCGGTTACCTCCTTAAAAACCTTTCTGAGATCATAGCATTGAATTCTCTTGGTGACTCTATTGATGGCGTTGAGTCAATTCCAACTGTCCATCAAAGGGTTGAGGCCACTGAGGCTGGCCCTATAAATACCTGCAATTGGGAAGGCGAAGATATACACAACCATGGCATTCCCAGAAATAACCTTGCAAGCCCAACTTCTCTTCCTTCTTTTCGTGAAATCTTCTCCCCACGACATCACCTCTAGCCTCTGAATCTTCGGCTTTATGGCAAAATCTCAGTTCCTAGGTAGGCCTTATGGCCTCTTAATCTCAGGACAGCCGTATGTCTTTGGCCTCAGAAAGTCTGGATGGACTTCACCGATTTCAGTTAGGCTTAAGAGCAAGCGGCGCTCCTAACGTGGGATACCACATTCTGAGGAGTCCCTCTCCTTAGCTTCCCTCGCGCGGAGCAATCTGAAGAAGGGTGGGAGGCCACCTAAGGCCATATGCTCTTCTTCAGGGCCCTACCTCTTGGACTTAGAGGATCGAACTTCCGTTTTATCCTAAAGGGAGATGGGGTAACTGGGCTGTGCTCTCCTCTGATGACCGTGTTCGGCCCGGAGGATGGACGACAGGAGAGGTTGGGATAATTATTTCCTTCCCTTTCCTTCCAGTACAGATGATAGCAGCTGCAGCCCAAGTTCGAGGAGGCTGAAGAGATGAAGGGTAAGAGCGATCATCCCAATGACCCCCTCATGACAGGAAAATCCGGAAGACCCAGAAGCTCTTAGAAGATCTAAAATCCTGTGTTTTCAGTCACTTTTGGCTCGTAATATGCAAATGTAACTTTCGCGAATGTACTTATTGCTTCTGACCGCAAAGCCACTTTATGAATATAAATATACTTCCTTTCGCTATATTCAAACTCATATTATATAATAAGGCCTCTGGTATCGGCCTTGTTACACATACTCTTAACACTTATTGTCAAAAGAAAATTAGAAACTTGAAAAATTTAAATATATGGCACAAGGAGAATAAAAACCTCCAAAGGTCGCGAATATCAAGCCTAAACGCATAGAGTGTTGCCCCTAGTCTTACTAGGTGAAGCGAATACATGAGAATGGGGCTACTGAGGAGGCCTAAATGCAAGGGAGGACGCGAACAAAGTAAGACTATATTTGCCCCCTATTCCAGAAGCTGGAGTATCTGGTGGATCTTTAAATTCCCAAACACTAGGGGAATATTTATTCAAGAACCTGCCATTGATTGGGTTGCGGTGGATTCCATCGTCCAAATCCTTAAGGTGAAAAGCCCCGCGCTCTAAAATTCTGTGAACCACAAAAGGTCCTTCCCATCGTGGGGTCCATTTACCGCGGTCGGTCAACTTCTCGCCGAATGGAAGCACCGCCTTCCAAATGAGTTCACCATCCTTGTAACTACGACCGCTCGTCCTCTTATCATAGGCACGAGCGATGCGCTTTTCCATCACTAGATTATCGAAAGCCTGCAACCGCTTCTCGCTAAGATCTTCATGCTCTTGCCACATGGCCTGGACATAATCTTCACCAATGAGATGATGTTGGTCTTGAACCCGAAGAGACTGGACGTTAATCTCCAAAGGTAGCCCCTGCATTGTGGCCGAACATTAGAGTATAGGGTGTCGTGGCAGTAGCGTTACTCTTGGAAGTGCGATAGGCCCAAAGTGTATCATACAAAGTTTCGTTCCACTGGCGAGGATTTTTGACAGGCATCTTCTTCAGCAAGGTAATGACAATCTTGTTACTCACTTCCACTTGTCCGTTGGATTGAGCATAATAAGGGTGCTATGAATGAACTGTATGCCCAAGTCAGTGAGTAGCTGCTCTACGTCACCACTTATGAATGCTGCCCCTCTGTTCGACACCAACACCTCAGGGATGCCAAACCTACAGATAATATTGTGAAAGATGAATTGTAATGGTAGCACTAGAAGCCTCCTTCAAAGGCTCAGCCTCGACCCACTTGGTGAAGAAGTCAGTAGCAACGATGATGAACTTGTGCTGGAGTGAAGAGTGAGGATGAATCATTCCAATCAAGTCAAGTGCCCAGCCGCACGTAGGCCAAGGCTTAATAATAGGTTGTATGGGTATGTTGGGAATGTGCTGGACTGGTCCATGTGCCTGGCAGTCTTGGAAACCCTTCATGAACGTAATACAGTCTTTGAGTATACTGGGCCAATAATAACAGTGTCTCCGGATGAGCCAGAGCATTTTTGGGCCCGCTTGATGAGCCCCACACACGCCTGTATATGCCTTGCACATCAGGTGCTTAGCTTCGCAGCCATAGACACACCTGAAGTCTATGCCATCCTCACCACGTCGCCGCAGCTCGTCATCCTTGAGGAAGTAATTCAGTGCGAGAAAGCGGATCTTCCTGTCTATCGAGGGATCTGGCTGTTTGAGGTAAGCGATCAAAGGGATACGCCAATCCACATCAATAAGATCTAAAGCTGCCAGTGTTGGTTCCTTTGGCGGGTCAGGCCGCGTGAGCTATGAGGGCAACATACGGCGCTCGACCTTCAGAATTCTCTCGCGAACTCCATATTTTAGAGTAATACCAGTAGCCAACTGGGCGAGCTCATTGGCAGCAAAGTTACACTCACGAGGAATGTGTTCAGGGTCTATGTCATCAAATTGGAGAAGAAGTTCTAGGTCGCGATCCAAGTAGGGTGCAAGCAAATAACTTGTGCATTTGAATTTTTTACGCAGCTGATTGATGACGAGTAGGGAATCATCGCGGACTTGAATATCCTTGACCCCTAACTCGAGTAAAACCTCTAGGCCTATAATGAGAGCCTCATACTTAGCTTAGTTGTTAGTACAACGGAACTCCAACTGAAAAGAATAGGAAAACCGGTCGCCGGTTGGGTTCTCCAGAACTATTCCTGCCCCTGCTAGTGTGCCCGTCCTTGAACCGTCAAAATATAATATCAAAAGGTGAAGTGAGATTGTGGCTTGATATAAGGCAGCATACTCAGGCAAGCATGCCAAGTCTCGCATCACGAGGACATCTAACATAGGGTGATGGGCAAGAAAGTCCACGATGGCTTACCCCTTAACTGCCTTCTGGGGAACATACTGTAAGGCAAATTCAGATAAGGCAAGCACCCATTTGCCAATGCAACCTCTCAGGATAGGCCGCTGAAGCATATATTTTACGAGATCCGTCTAAGCGATGATACAAGTAGTAAAGGATAGCATGTAATGGCGCAACTTGCATGCAGAGAAATACAGGGTCAGACACAGCTTTTCCATTCGAGTATACCTTGTTTCGTAATCTGTGAGTGTCCTGCTAAGGTAAAAGATAGCGTGCTTGTGTCTTCATCATCCTGGGCAAGTAGGCTCCCAATCGAACCCTCAGCTGCTGAAATATACAATTTTAGTGGAAACCCTAGCCTGGGAGGAACAAGTACTGGAGAACTAGCTAAATAGGCCTTGATTTTGTCAAAAGCCTCTTGATGTTTAGGTTACCATACGAACTCGGTTTGTCCTTGAAATTTTAGCAATGGGGAAAAAGGCTGGATTTTGACAGCAGAGTTAGAGATGAATCGCCATAAGAAGTTAATTTTGCCCAGCAACTGCTGTAGCTCTTTCTTCATTCACGGGGGAGTCGCATTGATAACTGCGTTTACCTTGTCCTCAGGGACCCTAATACCTCTCTGATGGACTATAAGGCCAAGAAAGTCCCCTGCCTGAGCTCCAAAAACTCACTTGGTCGGGTTCATCTTGAGCTTGTGTAGCCACATGCGCTCGAAAATCTTTCTGAGGTCTGCAATGTCGTCCCCTCGCTTCTTAAACTTCACGACCACATCATCAGTGTAAACCTTTAAAATCTTCCCAAGTATGTTGTGGAAGATCTAGTTCATGGCTCGCTGATAGTTCACTCCAGCATATGTTGTGGAAGATCAGGTTCATGGCTCACTGATAGTTCACTCCAGCATTCTTCAGTCCAAAGGGCATGACCACGTATTCGAAAACTCCCGCAAACCTTGGGCAACGAAACGCGGTCTTATGTCTATCTTCCTACGCAACCAGAATCTGGTGATACCCTGCGGTTCAGTCCATGAACGACAAGATTTCATGCGCCACTACTGCATCTACCAACATATCCGCAACCGACATGGGGTAGACGTCTTTAGGGGTGGCTATATTAAGGTCTCTGTAATCCACGCAGACCCTTATTTTGCCATTTTTCTTGCAAACATGCACTATATTCGATAACCACTGATTGTACTTGGCCACCCTGATAATGCTTGACTTGGGTCTTCGAGTTCACTCTTCACAGCTCTTGCTTCACAGGCCTCTTATTAAGTAACGTTGGTAGCTGGTGGCAAACCAAGTCTGGCGATAGGTACGGTATATCTTCGTATTTCTTCGTGAGACAATCCTTATATTCCAACAACAAATCAATAAGCCTCTGTCTGTCGGTAGGCTCTAAGTAAGTGCTAATAGCCACTTCGATAGGCTCGTTGACTGTTCCCAGATTGACCTTCTCAGTAGGGTCCCTAACCTTTGGAGGCGTGTCATCCAATGCCACTGGGGTAAGTTGAATTTTCTCTTCTTCCTCTTCATGGTCAGAGATCGAGCATAGGCCTTTTTCTCCACTGAGTACGAGGATATCCTTTCGTACAAGGAGTGGAAGGCCTCTATCCCTTCCTTAGGAAGGTTGTAATTCATTATTTATTTTTTTATTTATTGGGTACAGCGTGGCCAGGCCTTTCCAGGTCTTTTTTCGCGAGCGTGAGCCCCTATTGTGTCAATTCAGAGGCCGTCACCCCCGTGAGGTGACCCTTGTTATCGATGCCACTGACCTGCAATGGAGCAATTGGCTCCAAGTAGTACCTGGCATCTACATAATTCGTAGAAATAGGGAATGGGCGAGGATCAGCCTTAATCACTTCAGCCTTGTCGGTAACCCTGTTCCACATAATCAGTTCTGGTAGAGAGTTGACGAAACACAATAGCTCCAGTAAATCCAGTCCCGGCCTAGAATGGCGCTGTAGGCTGCGTAGCAATCTGTCACAAAGAAAGCGTAAAACCCCTATGCGGGACCGACCTTGATTTACAGGAATAGCAATCCCAATGTCTTTGTTACTATCCTCATGAAGTTTTTAAGCGTGAGGGATGTGGACTGAATCTTCTCTTTCTTCATCCCGAACAGTTGCATGGTTCTTGTAGTGATGTCATTAACTGCGGCCCCAGTGTCGACCATGATTTTGCTAACCTTGGTGCCGCCAATCTCTACTGTGATATATAAAGGCCGCATGTGTTGGATCATAGTAGATGTTGGTCTTGTAAAGCTTATGAAGAATTCCTTATTGTTAGCATCTTCAGTCTCTAGAAACACTGCTTCTTCCACTAGTATTGCTGCTGTTGAGGTGATTTGAAGCAGCTACTCACTGGTTTCCTTAGCAGCTACACATTTCTGCGTGGCAACCGGAAGAGCATACTTGGTTGGTAGCACATACACCATGTTATAGGAGGTATCCACCACTTCTGTCTCATCCATGTCATCCTCAAGGTTGAGCTTGGGTTCACCGACTAGGATTTCGGCGTTGAATTGCTTGGCGACCAAAGCAGCAAATGACTCTTCTTTAGGGTTCTTCACCTCCTCCTGCTTGTGTTCCTGTATCACGGTAACTTGTCTTGATGGGTCCGGTTTCTGTTCCGCTAATGGGACCTCTTTTGGGTCCGCAACCACCATACTCTGGATTTTCTTAGGCTTCCACTGCAAGGATTTTGAAGTTTTGTCCTTGCCCTCCAGTTTCTCAAAACTGAGGGTTTGGCTTCAGGTTCTTCGCGAAACAGTCTGCGCCGGACACTTGGTTGCTTTGCTGGCAAACTATCTTTCCTGACTGGGGGCGGTGTCCTTTCTTTAGTGATCCTGCAGAAAACACTGGGCTTGGATGAACCTAATGCTAAGCTCGCTTGTTTTTGAAAACTGCGGGGAGCCACCAAATGTTTAGCGGTGAGTGCCTCCATCTCTTTCTGATACTGTTAAGGAGATTTGACCAATTGTGAAGGCTTGATCAGACCCTGGTCCAGAGCCTTTAATGCTCGCTTGGCTTCTCCAAACCTTCGCTGCAGCTTCCTTTTATTTGATGGGCTGATCTCTACCGCCTTCCCTTTCTCTCTAGTGTACCATTTGCCTTCCTTGATAGAGGATGTGGAAGAATGTGGTATATATAGTTTGATCAAGATATCTTTGAGCTCGCTTCCAGTCTTCCCATCTTGTTTCTATTCGACCGCGACCGCTTTCAATATCTTGAAAAAGTTGGAATCTTTTGGGGATGGCGGTGACTCTACCTTCTCTCTTGCTCTTGGGCTAGAAGGTTGCTAATTTCGTGATGGCGATGCCCACTTGATTGGTAGAAAAGAGCCAAAACAAAATGTATGCTCGACCTCTTCATGTGACATTTGGATGCCACATTCCTCTTTGCATCACGAGCATAGGACCATTGGTGAGGCCTCGCTGATAGGTCTAACCTTCTTCTTTCCTGGGACTTCGTCCTCCTCCTCTCTTTGACCCCGGGTGGTCAAGTCTAAGGTTGGCTTTCTCTAGCTCTTCTTGGTCCAAGTCACATCAACTATATTGACCCCGGTGTCAGGCAAAGGGTTCAAATCTACCAGTACTGCTGCCATTGCCGGAGCTTCCAACTGCAGACTACCATTATTGAGCCATACCTGAATTTGGTCCTTCAGCTTTACACAGTCAGCCATGTTATGAATCCACATATTATGGAACTTGCAATACTTTTTCCCTTTCAGCTGTTCTGGTTTGGGGAAGGGTCCCAAATCTGTCTTCACCATCTTGGCGGCAATTATCTCATCTAAAATCTCATGTGCCTTATTGGCGCCGTATGTATATGTCGCGAACTCAGGTTTGGTGAAGGCTATGGATTTGAGCTTGACTGGTTCCTTAGTTATTTTCAACTACTTCAAGGCCAAGTTCTTTCTCCTTGTCAGCTCAAAAGTAGAGACATCATTCTCCTCTTCTTCATCTTTGTCCTGGAATACCTCTTCACCTTGATAATAAGGATCATAGGTGGCCAGTTGGTAATTCAGGGCAACCACTGTACGGTGTTTTCCGGGCATATATATCCTTTTGGAAGCGTTCTTTCTAGCGTTAGTTTCTCTAAGGAGATGCTCAAAGCTACGTACCTCTGTGATAAGCTCTCTTATTGATTGGATCATACTCCATGCTGCTCGCTGGTGTGGTTCCAAGCCCTTGATGGCCAGCTTAATTAGTTCTTTCTCTAGCAAGACCATATTCATCTTGGCCTTCTGAATCTGGAAACTTTAAAATTAAGCCACCGAAGACCCGGTGGGCTGTTAGGCCATCTAAGTAAGGGAAGCCAAATCAACCACAGGCTCGATGGTTCTGAAAGTTTCCCTGAAGAGCTTTTCCATTACTGGCCAATCTACCACTGATCCTGGTCGAAGCTTGGAGAACCACCTAAAGGCAGCTCCAGAAAGAAAAGTGCCAAAGATCTTGCACTTGAGGCTGTCGTCATTCTGATCATTCTGATGCTGACCGCATTGTACCTTGAACCTGGCCAGATGGGTTGCCGCATTCTCAGTATCTTCTTCTGACAAAGAAGAAAATATGATATTTTTGTAGCCTCTAGGGAAAGGCGCGAGCATTATCTGCGGCGGGAAAGGCCCCTCATAAATCCCATCGAGGTGGGCCCTAGGGTTAGCCAACCTGATCATCTCCTCAACCTCTTTGCATCTCACATATTCTGGGCCAGGAGTTGGAGGTGCAGCCCCAGTCTGGCGAGTGGTCTGCAAAGGTACAGCCTAGCTAGCAGTCGCTTTTCCTTCCCTATGGTTAATGGCCCGGGGAATAGCAGACTGCTGAAGAGTCATCGCTGGCGTGGTCACATCTTTGACCAGAGCTGTTATCTTGATCGGATTGCCTGCCTGGTCAATGCTATAATAATTTCCTGGGAGTTCTTCATACACATTTTATGCCTCATCGCTGTCGTATTGAGTAAATACAACAAGATCAGCATGAGTGCTTTCACCGAATTTAAAATTTTTACTCAGCTGTGCTGCCGGAGGTGTAAACTTCTCTTTGTCGCCAATTACCAAAGCTTTTTCCTTACTTTTAGTTGACGAGGTACCGGTAGTTGCAGACGGCGTAGCAGTGCTGTTGCTAGCCTTCCCCCGAGCATTCGGTGGTATGTATTTGCCAGAGCCTGAGGGTTGGCCAAGCGAACCAAGGATGGCATTAGGATCTCCCAGAGCTTTATTCAGAACCTCTTTAGCATGATCTAATTCAGCATTTTGCATGACAACCCAGGTTTCAAGGTTGGACCCCTCATTGCGAAGAACTGCCAATTCTGATGCAGTATGCTTGGCTTGGTTCGTAATGTCAGCAGGGATGCATTTGCCCTGGGTAGCCTAACCATTTATCATATCCACGAGCTCCTTGTGGTTTTCTTGGTTTTGCTTGTACATATTTCCAAATGTCCATGTATTTGACGTGACCTTACCTCAAGCTTTTGAATCGAAATCGAAAGCTCGTCAAGCCTTCGACAATCTTCTGCGAAGGATTTTTCCATCTTTTCATTGTATGCAGTAGTATTCTGTCGAAAGATAGCAAGCGGCTCCTCAATGCTCCCATTCTCTGGGACTAGAATTGGCATAAAGGGATCAATTATCACCGCTCTCGCGACCACATGGCCAACGTTAGACGCGTTACCGGCCACGTTAGGCTGGACAGTAGGGATGTTGTCACCCTCAGTAACGAGCTGGGGAATTCCATCATGTTCAGTTGACATATCAGATGATCGCGGATTGAGTGAGAACCTTTGAATCACTTGTTCGTCAGAAAGATCACGACAGTCTGCACGAGAGTGCGGCCTGAAATTGGAAGTCTTTTGTTTCGGGCAGTTTACGTATGGTAAGGATTTGCGCTTGACTTCCCAATGGGGTCGATCGCGAAGAAATGCTATGCGGGTCTCACTGGGCGTGCCAAAATGTTTGGCTCCAAAGCCAGTCTGGTTGCAAACATTCTCTTTTGAGCTTGCGCGGGCGTGCCAGCACCGTGGGGTGCAGTCATCGGGGAATCTCTTGACCTGACTTCGTCCACATCGTTTGATTCAGAAGTCAGGTCAAGGGACTCCCTGATGACTGCACCCTACGGTGTTGCACTCCCGCGCAAGCTCAAAAGAGAATGTTTGCAACCAGACTGGCTTTGGAGCCAAACAACTACGAATATTGCTCCTCATTCAAGATCGAAGCTTTTGATGAAAATGTGGAAAACTTCTATTCCACCTAAAGTTAAAGTGTTTGCTTGGCAACTTATTCGAGGAAGACTCGAGACCATATTCATATTAATTTGGTTATCAATCGCAATTGTATTTTCTGTTAGAACTCTTTAGAAGACTTCAGCCATCTATCTTTCCATTGCACTTTGGCTTCTACTGTGTGGCAACATTGTGGCTTTTTTTATTCTTCGATTTTTAACCATTCCTTTTTGACCTAGTTTGAGAGTATATTTTCAAATCAGTCTGTCTTTTGTACAATCCTTTTTATTTGCTATCATATTTGGCGTGCAAGAAACAATTTAATCTTCAGGAACAAAAATACTGAACCTGTTCAGTTGCTTTTGCTGCAGCTACTATGTTTCGGGCCTGTATACCTTCTCCTACTAGTTCAAACCATGTTTTGAACTCTACGACTATTAAATGGAGTCCTGGAGTCCTCCCCCTCCTGTCAAAACAACGAGCATAAAAAATTGCCGAAAAGTTTCATGGGTGTAATAGTATGGGTCAACATACGGGTAACTCATTTTTAGTATAAAAAATGCTTCTTACCCCTTGAATTGTATGCATAATGAGTTAATGACTTTTCAGTAATTTTTTATGCTCGTTGTTTTGACCCTAAGTCCATATGATGTTCCGGGCATATTATAGACACGTGTCTTGAAACTTTCGCCTATTTATATATATTTGGCAATTTAAATTTATGATTTAATTGTTCAACAATTAAATCAACCATCAAAGCTGTAAAAAAATTTAATATAAATATAAATTGTTTATTCATTCAATTGCATTAAATAAATAAATATTTTTGGTAAAAGTTAATAATTTCATGATCCATCGTCTATTTTGTTTGATTCAATAATGAGTATAATTTATATCTACATTGATCGTTTATGGAGATGATAATGATTGATATAATTTTCAAATGTATGAAAATGAGATAAGAGTTTAAAGTTAAGAACACTGGTAACGCAAGTTTTTTTTTTTTTCTTTTTACCATAAATGTAAAACCGCATCCAACTAGAGTCGTACTTTTTTTTTTTGCTTTTGTTCTCAGTACGGTACACTACAGTGCTCTCAATTTATCTATCGCATGGTTAATCGGTACACAAGTAATTGGGTAAGTCCTCTTCTCCTCTCTCTATCACTCCTTCCTCTGAAATTTAAACCTAGTGAATTGCTATGTTCTGCATGTGCTGCTGATCATCTTGCTGTTTGTATACTTTTCTGGGTGGGTTGGCTTCTGATCTATTTGCTCCTTTTCTCCTGAATTCAATTTCAGTATTAGTGGGTTAAAACAATGATTGATATCTTGGCTATTTTATTGCCAGATATTTGATTGAGTTTTTACTAGATCTTTTACTATCATTCAATAATTGATCATTCGGTCATTTGAAGCACATATGTGTATGTCTTAATCTCTAGATTGATAATTTGATAGATAATCTTGGCAGTGAGGAGTTCTGGGTCAGATTTTTCTGAGTTACTGGCATTGGAGGAAAGCAAAATGTATTGAGGAAAGGAATCCCATATGATTTGGAGTCTTCGTTATTGGGACCTTCTGTATCATCACAAGTTAATTAAGAGATTTGCATTACTATAGTTAGTCCTATAATTATGGATAGAATTAGCATCCTTGTTGTATAAAACGTTGTAAACCATTCTGAATGAATAGAAGATATCACATATTATTCACACTATCAAATCTCTTTATGGTATCAGAGCAATCGCTCTTGAGAACCTAGAAATCTACACAAACAAAATACCTCATGGGGTGACCACATAGCTGGTGACGAAGAACAACAGGTCATTGAACACAAGAAAGACCAGAGCTCTTCCAAGACCTCAGAACTATGGGAGAATTCCAATGATGGCCACCAGCTACTAGAGAAGTTTAATTTGACCAAACAGCCTTCAGCGAATCTTGTTGGTAACATTCCTAACTATGAGGAGCTCTTAGGAAAAGCATTTTCCTCTCACAAGATAATAAAGATAACATGGATCCTAAACAGTGGGGCTAGTGACCACATAGTTTGTAATTTAGCTTTCCTCACATCTTTTCAACCTGTGCACAATCGTACAGTGAAGTTGCCCGAGGGTACCACATTACATGTTTCTCACTTTGGGACAGTGTCATTTTCTTCACACTATGTCCTTCACAATGTTCTATGTGTCCCATTGTTTTACCTAAATCTCATCTCCATCAGCAAACTTGCATTTGATTCCTTTTATATCACCATATTTCTTAAACAAGTTTGTTTCATACAGAACCTTCAATCAGGGAGGATGATTGGGACGGGAACTGAAAGTGAGGGACTCTGCTGTCTCATTCTGCCAAAGAAAGGAACGTGCAATGTGGTGAACACCAAAACACATGACCTATGGCATCCAAGGCTCAGACATCCATCTAGCAAAGTGTCTTTATTATTTCCCTTTTTGCAAAATAAATCTTGCAATGCAAGTCATTGTTCTATTTGTCCTTTAGCTAAACAAACTAGAAGACCTTTTCCATTGACTGTTTCTTCTAGTAATTCTTGTTTTGATTTGATTCATGTGGATATATGGGGTGGCTACCACGTCCCATCTCTTTCTGGGGCACAATGTTTCTTAACCATAGTTGATGATCACTCTAGAAGCACTCGGGTTTATCTCATGCATCACAAGTTAGAAACACGAGCCCTACTCATTCACTTTGTCAACTTAGTTGAGAATCGATTTGGGAAAAGAGTAAAAATTGTTAGGAGTGACAATGGTCTAGAATTTAAATGCACACAATTTTACTCTTCCGAGGGTATTTTACATCAGACCAGTTGCATCAACACGCCCCAACAGAATGGCGTCACTGAGCGCAAATACAGGCACTTGTTGAACGTTGCTCGTGCACTTCTCTTTCAATCAAACTTGCCTAAACCATTTTGGGGGGATGCCATACTCACTGCTGCCTATCTAATAAATAGGACACTGACACCACTTTTGCAAGGTAAAACACATTTTGAAACGTTATTTCACAAATCACCAAACTACTCTCATTTGCGTGTTTTTAGTTGTCGTTGCTTTGTGTCTACTCATCCACTACGGCCTAGCAAGTTTGATCCACGCTCTACTGAGTGTATCTTCCTTGGTTACCCTGAAAGATAAGAAAATGTTAGTCTCACGAGATGTCATCTTCTTTGAAACCGAGTTTCCTTATCAATCCAAACTTTCCACATCTTTGCCTTCTGTCAGTTCTCTAACACCTCCTCAACTCTTTCCTTCTTTATCTACCTCACTTCACATTAATGACAATCAAATCTTCTCAAATTCCTCAGAATCAAATCTTGATTCTAATCCCACAACTTCTGCTGATATCAATCCCACAAATCACTCGGATTCAAATATTCCACCATCTCATTCTCCAAATACAACACCACCAGACTTATCCGTATCCCAAGATGCAATACCTCATTCTTCATTGCCATAACCATGAAGATCGTCACGCCCAACCAGAACTCCGACCATATTGCAAGGCTTTCATATTGAGGCAGCCATTCCTTCACGTACTGCACCATCATCTTCCACGAGCGAGGTTACTCCTCCAAGTACCCCTCATTCTATTGCTCATGTTTTATCCTATGACATATAAAGCTTTCACTGTTAACATTACACTAAAAAAGGAACCTAGATCTTTTTTCTCAGGCTATCCTTAAACAATGATAGAGAAAAGTTATGGACAAAGAGATTCAAGATCTTCAAGAAAACAAGACATGGAGTTTGGTGTCTCCCCCCCCCCCCCCCCCCCCCTTTCTGCTGATATCAATCCCACAAATCACTCAGATTCAAATATTCCACCATCTCATTCTCTAAATACATCACCACCAGACTTATCTGTATCCCAAGATGCAATACCTCATTCTTCATTGCCACAACCACGAAGATCATCACGGTCAACCAAAACTCTGACCACATTGTAAGGCTTTCATATTGAGGTAGCCCTTCCTTCACGTACTGCACCATTATCTTCCACGAGCGAGGTTACTCCTCCAGGTACCCCTCATTCTATTACTCATGTTTTATCATATGACAGACTTTCTCCTACACATAAAGCTTTCACTGTTAACATTACACTCGAAAAGGAACCTAGATTTTTCTCTCAGGCTGTCCTTGAACCACGATGGAGAGAAGCTATAGACAAAGAGATTCAAGCTCTTCAAGAAAACAAGACATGGAGTTTGGTGTCTCTCCCTACTGACAAGAAACCAATCAGTTGCAAGTGGGTTTACAAGATCAAACACAACCCAGATGGCACAGTAGAGAGGTATAAAGCTCGTTTGGTTGCAAAAGGTTATAGTCAAGTTGCAGGGATTGACTACCGCGAGACTTTTGCTCCGATGGCCAAACTAATAACAGTTCAAGTGGTACTCAGCCTTGCATCTCTTCAAGGATGACATCTTCATCAACTAGATGTCAACAGTGCTTTCCTTAACAGTGACCTCTATGAAGATGTGTACATGAAATTACCTCCTGGTTTTGGATGAAAGGGGGAGAATAGAGTTTGCAAGTTACACAAATCATTGTATGGCCTCAAGCAAGCATCGAGGCAGTGGTTTTTGAAACTTTTTGGTGCTTTCAAGGCTGCCGGATTCAATCAGTCTTGGTTTGATTACTCACTCTTCGTCTGACACACTCAAGGTAGATTCACAGCCTTGCTAGTCTATGTTGATGAGGTTATACTGGCAAGAAACAACTTACAAGACATCATGGAGACAAAGCACTTCCTTGCAAGTCATTTCAAGCTCAAAGATATGGGTCAGTTAAGGTACTTCCTTGCAATAGAGGTGGGAAGGTCCAAGCAAGGCATTGTTTTGTGCCAACGAAAGTATGCATTAGAGGTCCTTGAAGATGCAGGCTTCCTAGGTGGTAAACCATCTCAATTCCCAATTGATCAGAACTTGGTGCTAACGCAAGATGAATGAGTCATTTTAAAGGATGCCTCTCAGTATCGTAGATTAGTTGGAAGGCTCATATATCTCATAATCACGAGACCAGACCTCGTATATGTTGTACATATCCTAGGTCAATTTATGGATAACCCTAGACAACCTCATCTAGATGCAGCTTATAAGGTGTTGAGATATGTTAAGTAGACACCAGGACAAGGAATACTTTTGCCTTCCATGGGACAATTGGAGATCAAGGCGTATTGTGATGCAGACTGGGCACGTTGTAAGGACATAAGAAGATCAACTACTGGCTACTGTATTTTCCTAGGCAACGCACCCATCTCATGGAAAACAAAGAAGCAAGGAACAGTGTCTCATTCTAGTGCAGAAGCGGAGTACAGATCTATGGCAACAACGTGCTGTGAAGTTACATGGCTTCGAAGTTTATTAAGAGATTTGAATGTTAAACATGCACATGCAGTTAAATTGTTCTGTGATAATCAGGCTGCCATTCATATAGCATCAAATCCCATCTTCCACGAACGCACAAAGCATATTGAGATAGATTGCCATGTTGTGCGGGAAAAAGTACAGAGGGGGCTAGTCAAAACCATGCATATTCGAACAAAGGAACAACCAGCTGACTTGTTCACGAAGCCATTGGGTTCGAAGCAATTTTCAGCATTATTGAGCAAGTTGGGTGTAATTAACATGCACTCCAACTTAAGGGGGAGTATTAAGGAAAGGAATCCCATATGATTTGGAGTCTTCGTTATTGGGATCTTCTGTATCATCACAAGTTAATTAAGAGATTTGTATTACTATAGTTAGTCCTATAATTATGGATAGAATTAGCATCCTTGTTGAATAAAACGTTGTAATCCATTCTACATGAATAGAAGATATCACATACTATTCACACTATCAAATCTCTTTAAAATCCTTGATAACATGCAGAGTCTCTGTCTAAAAAAACCTAAAGTTTGCTCATCAGCTG
This sequence comes from Rosa persica, assembly GCA_025331145.1. NCBI lineage: Eukaryota > Viridiplantae > Streptophyta > Magnoliopsida > Rosales > Rosaceae > Rosa > Rosa persica. The sequence continues at coordinate 9,680,689 of WFKR01000004.1, forward strand.
AGATCGTAACAGACAATGAAGACCTCCTCGGACAAATTCTTCTTGTGCTAGCTCAACCTCTGGTTCGCTTCAAATGTGTCTCCAAATATTGGCTCTCTTTTATCTCCAACCCCAAATTCTGTGACGCCCACACACTCCGAAACCAAAACTCCAAGGTGTCTGGTTTCTTTTTCCGCAGCGGCACTACATCAAACCCTGATATAAAGTTCGTTTCTCTTTGGAACAAGGAAAACTCATCTGGCTCCAAACCTCTCAGTTTCGTCCCGACACGGCAAAGTTGGAGATTCTGCAGTCCTGCAATGGCTTGCTCTTGTGCTCTATTACTAAAAGAACAATTGCAACCCGAACAAATGCAACCCGAAAATATTGTGTTATCAATCCCACAACCAGCAAGATCAAGGAACTCTCCCGTTATATTATGGGTGCTGCTTTGGCTTTTGACCCCACTACAAGGTTGTATGCGTAATTAGTCAGTCAACCTATAACCAAGCTGTGTTATATTCCTCGGAGACTCGAAAATGGAAGATTCAAGAGTCTACTAGAAGTTCGTGGCCATTTAACATCAACTACGAACATGGTGTTTATTGCAACGGTGGAATCCATTGGATAAGCTATAGTGATGATCAGTTGTCACGCTATGACGTAGATTAAGACAGCCATGGATTGGTGTCTAGTCCTTCCGGTGACGATTTGATGCCCGGAAGGAAGTTTAGATATTTTGGGGAGTCTCGTGGCCATTTGCAGCTTATTGATATTTATAAATATTGTGTTTCTGAATTTGATGTCATGGAGATGGGGAAGGACTACTCTGGCTGGTTTGTCAAGTACCATGTTGATCTTAATCCCATAGGCACTATGTTTCCTGAGATGGTTAGTGACCATCTTCACCTCACTATTTATGACTGTTATACATGCTGTGTTCTGTTTCTTGCTCGAGAAGAAACTGAAGGGAATTCATCTATTCTGCTGCACATTCCGAATAAAGTCATCTCGTATAATGTAAGTGAGAAGACTGTTATGATGCGTGGTGACTTAATTCCCGAAGGTACCGAGACTATGGAATCTTTGCAACTGGGATGGGGAGATGCTTATCATCATATAGAGACTTTGGCTCGTGTTTGATGGTATTTCTCTCCTTTCTCGTGTACTTTGCTTTTGGTAATAAGATCAGTAAGTTTTGATTGGGGAGATGCTTATCATCATATAGAGACTTTGGCTCGTCCGTGTTTGACGGTATATCTCTCCTGTCTCATGTGTACTTTGCTATTGGTTGTAAGTCAAGAAGTTTTAATATCAATAATGTCTGTTTACTTGTGTATTTGACATCAGTGTAATGGTATTTATTTGCATTATTTCTTTGATCTTAGTTCAGCTATATTGCTTGTGGTTGTGCTACGGGGGTCGGGTCAAAATCTCAGTCGAGTTGCCAAGCAATTCAACAATGATTCAGATGACTGTATATATCTAGGAGTTCCACTTCTTAGGTGGCCAAGTTGAGTTACCAACTGGGGTTAATTAGGTATGCCTATTGTGTACTTCCACTTCTTATGGAACAAAATAGGAGAACTTGTTGTGTATTTGTGTTATTGCTCTATGGTGATGCCTTGTATTTTAAACTTCTTGTACGTGCTGTTGTGGATATGTTAATCTGGGCGGTCTCAAGGTTACTGCGATGTACGTAAACAATATACATGCCAATATTCAGCAACAATGTTATTGCTAATATCATGGTTTGAACCTAACTTCTGATTATTCATCACTTTGTCATCATGGCCTTAGTTAGAGTCAGAATGTCTTTCATCCTTGGTTATTTCTAAGCTAGCCTTAGTTTCTTTGGATTTCAACCTCTGTGTGAAACTTATGTTGTCATGTTCGATTTGCTCCTAAGGCTGCTTTCGATGTACTTTTGTTGAGAAATCTTCTTATGAGCCTACGTGGGATCTATATAAATTTTTCATAATGATTATTTACTGAATAATTAATTTAGCACGTTATCTTCAAATTAGGATTGGACAAAGATATTATTTAAACTAAGAATCCATCCACGAGATGCGTGTGCAATTTGAAGGCCTTGACATCATTCATGTATCAAAATACAAACAAAATATTCACCCTCTATACCAAAGGCTAGCAGTTATGTGGATATGAAAACAGACAGTCAGCCTTCGGCACTATCCTCAACCCATAGTTCTTTGTAGTATGCCTCATTGCTAACTTCTACTTCAACTGCAGATCAACCTAAAACAAACAAAGAAAAATCTAAAGACTAAATTTAGAAGTTAATTGATTGCTTGAAGAAGAGAATAAAAAATAAAATAAAAACCAACATAGAGTATTGGCAATTTGGCATATTGAATTGAAACAATTGAAAGGGAGAGAAAGGGACAATTAACTGACTTGAATTTTTGAAAGATAGACCCAATGAATTCCAAACCTGTGTATCACCAGAACTTGAAAACTAAATATAACAATTTAATTTGCTAGAAACATGTCAATGTAATTAATTAGATTCCTGCAACGAAAAAAAAATCATGAAGTTCGTATGATCAACATAATGAATGAATGAAAGAGTTCAGTCTCCAACATAGACAAAACTTTTGGGAAAAGATAGAGATGGTTTTTGAGATTACGCACCCAATGTTTGAGATAGATGAGCGTGAAAAAGAGATTATCTCTGTCACTTTGAGGGGAAGGAGGAATTTGAACTCTATCTAAAATTGGAGGAAAGGAGGCCGTGTCGCTATAGAAAAAGACAGAAAAAGAGAACGTGGACCTTTACCTATCTTTTTTTTTTTTTTTTGGGAAGACAGACAAAAACCCGTCATGAATTTCATTAATACGGATGCCAAAATGGACATTACATGCTATTCCACTGCCTTTTATAGATAGATTAAGAAGTTGTGGTGTAACCACTTAAACCTCTATGATACATAATGATATACCATTTATATTGGAACTTAACGCTCACTTATTCAAAGCAAGCCTATTGAGCTATAAACCATAAACAGAGTATATAGACTCACTGCAAACATAGAGAATAGAAGTGTAATTTGCTGGACTAATCCTCCTAGATCCCAAATGTGAAACCCTAGAGAGTCCAAGCCCGTTAGCATAGTCCACACTTAGGTTTCCACGCCAGAATATGTATCAAATCTTTTTGTCACCACCACTGCAGACGCAAGTAGCTTCCAACTAGAGCCAATCAAAGCTTGCAGATCTAGTGTTGCTTGCCATTGCCAAGATCGCACCAGACAAGCGTCGTCTCGCCTACAAGCTAAGCTCAAATCCCTCATCGCTCTAGGTTGGCCAAGATGGATCCATTCTTCAGAACCCTTAAGACTGGTCCTACGCTGTCGGCTCCTCCATCCAGACCCAGCCAACCCACTGACTACTGGGAACTCACTCGAACACCGAGTTTGTTTCGGGAAATAAGATTTTACATCTTAAAAGCAAGACTTCGAAATGGATTAGATACTTGTCGAACAAGACCGACCGTGGATGGTTGTAGAGAAGCAGTGGGATACAAAGAGGATAACTCAATCTAGGACTAGCGCTAAACACTAATGATATCATTCGAAGCCTAGTCGGCTATGGTTTAATAGGAGCCGAGGTTTCATGACTTCTTCACGACTATAGCTCCTTTAGTTTATCAAGAGAGATTAAAAGTTATCAAAAGTTGCTTAATACTTGAGAGTTATTGTGGTACATTTTTTTGAGTTTCGGTTGATAATATCTCTGCTTTTAATAATAGTAAAGCTATGGTTTCTCCTTGTTCAAGTGGCCGCCAAGGTCAAACCCTAGGATAATTTATATTTGATTTTTCACTAAATTTTTACAAATTTGTTCCTGAGAGACACCCTTGTTGTCATTTAGCACGTTAAGGGCTCTGGCTTTCCTTTCTGCCCTCTTTGATAAGCTGTTTTCTTCATTTTGATCAGACTTTTTTGTGAACACTAAGTTTTGAAGCTTAGGGTAGTGGGCTCCGGTTGTGGTGACAAGAAAGTTGATTTAGACAGCGATTTGGTTCTGGCCTAGTTTTTCACATCAGAAGTTTTCTTTTGGTATTGCACTATGATTGGTTCAAGGCATACTTAATGATGATCGATTTGGCTGATAATTTGCAGAAGCGATTTACACATATAGACTTGAAAATTGAATGGTTGAGATGCCCATATGCTATTGAAAAGTTGGTCTAAGAAGCGATCCCTTAAAATGACCAATAAAGAGATCACTCACTAGAAGAGCCTTATATGCGTGCGCGCCTACACACACACACAGAGATATCGTTTCTCTCCATCACTCTTGTAAGTTACTCTACTGAGTAGCTTACTGCTTAGTTGAATAAACACTGACTTGCCGTCGAACCCCCTTTGGCTGATACGATATCGGTGCCCTAACTAGTTAAGAGGTTCGATCGGTTTCTTTTATTGTGCAGGTGGTTCATCTGGAATCAAGGATGACTCATGCTGTAATAGCTAGTGGCCTCTTCTATATCACTAGTGAGGGCGGATGCGGTACGCTGAGGGAATGGGTCGTTGGCGATGATGGTTTGATAAAGAGTGCTACATTCTTTTAGGCTCAACTGGGCTACCACAAACTTTCCACCGATGTGGATGATGATTTGAAATTGAGCGCTGGAGTCGGTATTCCCAAAGCCAGCGACTATGGGTTTGCCAATGCTGTGCCGACGGTGTTGGTTTTCTCAACCCCGAATCAGCCTTGGATCCCAGTCTTCTAGGTCCAGGTTTTGGGCCAAAGTTTTAGGTATTGTTGCTAGGGTTGCTGTAGATGGTTCTCGGCTTTAGATTTTGTAATTAGCTTTGGGCTTTTATTGAGAGTCTTTTGTTGCCTAATTAGTTGTTAGATGTTTCTGGGAAAGCCCTATCTGTGTACGGTGATCCCTAAACCCTTAAGGTTTGAACTTGACCTAGCCAGGTTCATTTCCTTGTAGCGTTTATCACATTATTGTCCAAGGCATCTTTACTTAGGATTTCTAGTTTTCTAGGGTCTTTAGATAGTAACTTGATTTTGACAGTCCCATAACGGGTGAGTTACTGTATATTGTTGGTCTCTTTTTACCTTATAAACATAATGACACCCTTTATTTATATATCGTGGTTCCACCGTATGCAAAAGGAAAGCGCAAGATGGATTGTGGGCAATGGTGAGAGTATCTCCTTTTGGTCTTTTAATTGGGTTCTGCCTTTTCCTTTGTATCTTCTTATTCCTGAGCAGGACAGACATACTCTCAATAGGTCTCTCACTGTTGCTGATTTCATTGACAATTTCTCTTGGAAAGCAATAGGCTTACATATTCTGTTAGCTGATGATATTGTTCAAAAGATTCTTGCTATACCTATTCCTCTACATAATATGCAGGATGAGTTTATATGGGGTCCATCAAGCTCTGGGAAATTTACTATTAAAAGTGCTACTTGGCTTCAAGCTCAGAATCTTCCTTCCCATTCAAGGGCTCCCTTGTTATCCAAAATTTGGAAATTAAAAATTACTCCTAAAATTAAGATCTTTTGTTGGATTCTTATTAGAAATCAATTAAAAACTAGAGATAGGCTTTCTGTTTACAATAGTGCTATTTATCCTAATTGTCCGTTTTGTCATTCTCAGGTGGAAACTGTTGATCATCTTTTTAAGAACTATTCTTTTGCATTACTGGTTTGGAGTTTTTCTTCTCACTCTCATACTCCTTTACTCTGGCTTGGTGGTTTTATTGATTGGTTACAGTCTTTATTTAATAATCCTGATATTTCCTCTGATCTTATATCTCAAAATTTATTCATTACTTGGTCTATTTGGAACACAAGAAACAGATTAGTCTTTCAGCAGCCAGTTCCTTCCCCAATTTAAACCTTTTACGGGGCTACTTGTTTTGGAACTAGTTACTGTCAAGCTAATCTTCATGTTCCTTAAAAGAAAGCTTCTAAGACATTTCATATTAAATGGCAACCTCGTGATTCTCATAAGGTTAAATTGAATTTTGATGGTTCTGTGAGAAATGGTGTGGCTTCTACTGGCTTTGTGATTAGGAATGAAGATGGTAAATCACTCATTGCATTGCTTCAAAGAAAATTGGTCAATTAGGGGTCCTTGTTGCTGAAGCAACTGCTCTTCGAGATGGTTTAAGTTCCGCTTTAAAGAAAAAAGTTTACTCATGTTTGGGTTGAAGACAATTCAAAAGTGCTCATTGACTGTCTGCTCAACAAGATGTCAACTCCTTGGTGAATTAAACTGCTTGTGCAGGACATTCGTCTATTGGCTCATAAGTTTCAGTTCATCCAGTTTAGGCATATTTTTTAAGAAACTAATTTTGTTGCCAATAAGTTAGCTGATATTAGGCATGATAGAACTAATCCTAGAGTATGGTTTTCTTGTCTCCCCGTTTTTGTGTCCCCGACGTTCCATTTGGATCAGCTGGGCAGAGGTTGTGTCCGTGGTTTTCGTTTTAGTTTTTCTTTTCTTATGGTGCTGCGACTATCACCGGTAAGTTACGTCAGATCAACATCGGAATTAGAATCGACTGCAAAAGCAACTAAATCAACGCCCATTTGCTCACCATCAAAGGGGAAACATGAAACTCACCACCTTGATCTAAAATTGCGAACAGTTTCGAGTCCACGACTGTATAAACTGTCATTGCGTGTAGTCACACTCTCTCCTCACCCATTTGACGATTTGAAGCTCCAGAGTCCAGAACCCCCTCAAAGAAAGAAAATGGAGACCGACTGTCCAGAATCACCCAAACATTCCTCACCAGCTGAAACCATAGCCAACCACGACGACCTCCTCTCACAGATCCTTGTCCGCTTAGAAGCCAAATCCCTCATCCGCTACAAATCCGTCTCCAAGCACTGGCTCTCTCTCATTTCCAGCCCCAGATTCCGCGAACGCCACACCCTCCGAAACCCTAACCCTGCCGTCTCCGCCTTTTTCTTCCTCTCCACCAACCAACGCCTCAGCTTCATCTCTCTCTCCGACGACGAAACTCCATGCGGATCCCACTCCAATCCGCTCGATTCGGTCCCGGAGCTGCAGGGAATCAAGATTCTGCAGTCCTGCAATGGCTTGCTGCTTTGCTGTTCCGGCGGAGAAGAAAGGACCCGACGAGCATTCTATGTGGTCAATCCCACAGCCAGTCAGTTCTCGAGACTTCCCTCTCCTCCATATGCTTGTCAATTTGATGATAGTTTGGGTATTGCTTTGGCTTTTGATCCTTGTAGAACTGGAAATGTTCATTACAAAGTGGTTTCTGTTTGGATGACCAGTCGAAATACCATAGGGATTGGGATATATGCATCAGAGACTCGGAGTTGGAGTGTAGGCTTGAGTCAAGTCGACTTCATGCAGGGCCAATTTGAAGTGGACTTCGGCCGCGGGGTGTACTGCAATGGAGCAATTCATTGGCTAAACCACAAGGATGAGTTGTTCTACTGTCACATTGGTGATGGCTCGGATGAAAAGCCGGTGAGGGATGGAGTCTTGTCTAGTCCACTTGGTTTAATGTTTGATAGGCAGTATAGGTATTTTGGGGAGTCTTGTGGCCATTTGCACCTAATTGATGTTTTCAAGCCTTGTGTTAATCAGTTTGATGTAAGGGAATTGGAGCCGGATTACTCTGGCTGGGTTGTCAAATACCATGTTGATCTTGGTCCGATAATTGAAACTAATAGGCCTTGTATTAATGCGATGCTGATACCCAGGGACTACTCTGGCTGGTTTGTCAAGTGCAAAGCTGATTTGTATTCCAGAAGCTATTCCTTTCAGGAGGTGGTTGGGTGCTATTTGGATCGATATTATTCATTTGTTGTTCTATCTCTTACTCGAGAAGAGAATGGAGGGGATCCGTGTTTGTTGCTGTATTTTCCTACTAAGGTCATCTCTTACAATCTCAAGGATAAGACGTTCAAGAAACTATGTGACCTAGCTTCAGCAGGCACTGCTGAGACCCAGAGATCTTTACAGGTTGAATGGCTGGAGGCTTATAATCATATGGGGAGTTTGGCTTGCGTGTGAAGGTATTTCTATCCCATGCTGATTGTTTACTTAACTGTTTTGATTTTACTATTTTTACTCTATGAATGTTTGTTGTAGACTGTTGACATGTTGCAAAGCATAAAATTTACCAACTCACTAGGCATGTTAGTGTTTTCTCTTGTTAGGGAAGAAAATGGAGAGGCATAATTACAGGATAGACTTTTGGAAAATGAATAAATAGAATAACAAAACTTTTGGCATGGGCAAATCTGAATGTATCACATCTATTCTCATAAGAACTTAATAGGGCGTGTTAAGAGTTTTGGGGATCACTTATGTTGCCCCTAAGAAGACTGATAGTAGGACCTTACTCTGGAAACTTAAGTTGCATTTGGTTGGCTGTGTTGACACTTGACACCTGGGTCAGTATATGTATTTTGACTCGAAATGTATTGCAAAATTGTGTTGGAATTCTTTTTCCTCCTCCCAAGTGTTAGTGAAGTTTAGGAGTCTGAACAAGTCTGCATATTTTGGATCTGGAGCTGAGTTATTTGCAGCTAATAATGATAGGCATTTGTCTGATGGCCATGTTTGGTATTCCTTGGTGATGAAGAATACAAGCAGAATATTTTAAGTCAAGATTTGGAAAGTAGTTCAAATATATGTAGGCTTTTATTATTAGGATTCTTATAATTATTAGGATTATTTCTTTAGGATTCTTCAAGGATATCCCTAGTTATTCTAGAGTTATCTTAGCCTCCCTATATATAGAGGCCTTTGTAGTCTTTTATCGGTAGATCTGAGTTAATAAAAATTGAAAGCTGTTGCTTCTCTCCAGGTTTGTGTGATGCAACCTAACCTTAAGTGTGATGCCTAAGTTCTCTGGGTGTGATGCCTAGAAACCCTACTGGTGTGATGCTAGTAGTTTTATCCCTTTTCTTCTTAAGTTTCTTATTCTAAAACCGTTTTCTTTCTAACAATCGAGACTGCTGCAAATAAACCCTAGTATTGCAGTTCTTTTGCTACTTGTCCTGCATCACTTGGGCTGTACTTGGTGATATCAGGTGTCAGCATAATTATAGGTTGTATTCTCTAACGAGGTGGCTACTGGAAAAAAGAGTTATTTGCAGCTAATAATGATAGTCATTTGTCTGGTGGCCATGCTTGGTATTCCTTGGGCTGTACTTGGTGATATCAGGTGTCAGCATAATTATAGGTTGTATTCTCTAACGAGGTGGCTGCCGGAGATGAGTTCTTTGCAGCTAATGATGCTAGTCATTTGTCTAGTGGCCATGTTTGGTATATTTTGGGTTGTAATTGGTGATGCCAGGTTTCAGCATAACTATGGGTTGTATTGTTCTAACTAGGTGGCTGCTGGAGATGAGTTCTTTGCAGCTAATAATGCTAGTCATTTGTCTGGTGGCCATGTTTGGTATTCCTTGGCTTGTACTTGGTGATATCAGGTTTCAGCATAATTATAGGTTGTATTGTTCTAATGAGGTGGCTGCTGGTTAGAATAGAAATATTGCTATAGTAATGTCATATTTTGAGCTTGAAGATCTCAATGCTTTATCATGAACAAATTAGACAGGGTATATGAGGTTCTCAACTTGGCTGATTTCCTGCTTCTGGAGACTAGTGTGTGGTAGTCCCTGGTTCGGAGCTCTTGTCAATTCTAGGTTTTGCTTTAAGCTTAAATTGTTTAAATTGGAAACCAAGAAGCTCAGCTCTTAGCTTAGTGATGTCATTAATTTTTATGTTAAGTAGACCAAACTGCTCCTTAGGTCTGCCACTGTCGTCTGGATTGCAGTCCAGTGGACTGCTTACTCAGTATTAAAGAAAGGGCCCCATCCCAGGCCTACAAAAATTGGTACAACAATTTTTTATGTTGTACTTGATGCTCTCAGAATTGTAAAAGTTTCTTTTAGAGACAGAAAGCCAGAATATGTGGTGCTTAGTGCTATTACTGAGAGGTTAGCTGTTGAAATCCTATTTCTGAGGCTTAGCTGCTGCTTCTTCAGGCAGATAATATCTAAAGAGATTAGGGATGTTTGCTGTGCCCTTTCTACAAGGCTCATGGACCCAATGTATTTATTGGCTTCTCTACAAAGCCTGCACTCTTATAAAAGGGAAAGTAGTGCAAGCGGTCATGGGATTCTTCACCCCTCGTAAATAAATTAATAGAAAAGTGTGTATAAGTGTAGAGGATTGATATTTTGTGAAAGCTTTCGGAGTTTTATAAATAATGGCCACGATATAAATTTGGGCAATTTGCCAAATGTCAGAGGCCAATTTGTATCTAAAAGATTTAAGCTCCAGCAAGTTGGTCATGCATTAGCACTTAAACACCTGTCATTTGTATGCCACATGCTTGTCTCTCTACAGATTTTAGACTTCTAAAAGAAAGTCATAGATGCATTTGATTATTAAGAGACAACATATGTTAGTCACTGTTCTTATATTCTCCTTGTTGAGAAAGTACAGCTTGTTTTCATTTATTTCTCATGCCCCTCTTGCTTCAGATTAATGTTAGAATTGGCAAATTGTTGATTATTGTGCTAATATTGTTTCTTTGAGCAACTTCTTATTGTTTATACAGATTGGTTTCAGATTTGTATGTTTTCTCTGAATAACACGATAAGTAGTTGCTTTGCATTGCTGGGGTAGCTCACCCTTTTCCCTTCCATTTCAGATCTTAGCTTGGATTAAGAAGCTGAATGTTGTGAAATTTCTTCTGCAGTAGAGAAGATCTAGTTATGGTCTCAAACGAAACATATATGACATCATGTCATGTGGAGTTTATGTGACTATAAGTTAGGGTTCTAAATCTCTCAAACATATGTATATGCATGTATAAGTAACAGAGAGAAGTACACTTATATAATATATGGAAATGAAATATGTATAAAGCACATATTATGGATTTAGAGTTTTATTAGTTATGTTTGTACAACACCCCAATAATTTAATAACACAAATCTGGATGGATTGCGGTAAGAGATGTCAGTAATTTCCGTAGTGTTTGGGCACTGGATGCTAGATTTGGATGTTCAAGCTGAGCTTGCAAGCCATTGGGTATGTTATCTGGGTGCCTGATAGTTTTCTTGGTTACTATGTAAATCGGTCATCTGGGTATCTTCAACTTCTTGCTATCTTATCTGGATTTTACAGAGATCGTATTCCAAGTTTTTTAAAGTATATGATTCTTTAAAGATCGGTAAGTTTAGAGATTTGCTTCACTTATATAATTTTGTTGTTTCATTAAAGGGAAATAGAACCCTTAACCTAGCCTAGGCTTGAGGCTCCCTCACTATTAGGCTAACCCCAATGGGCTTGCTTGACCTATATTTTAAAATGAAGCATGAGTGGAGGTTTTTTTTTTGGGAGGGAAATTAAAAGACTTCACGCTTGAAAGTCCCGAACACAATCGTCACTTAAGTCACAACAATTTTGCTTATTATTAAAGAGTTGCTTCTTTTTAATATTCCTTGTACTCTTTATTTTCTGTGTACTTTTGAGTGGTCAGGTGTTGTAAGTGTAGCATTATATGTAGTGAACTTATTTTCTCTGGACCACTTCGTGATATGTTTATTTATAATGCTATCAGTTTATTATGAATAAAGCGTTCTTGTTTTTCCTCAAAATAAGAATCGCTTCTTTCCATCAATTTGTATGCCACCAAATAATAATTACGTTTTTTTTTTATGAAAAGAAAAATATGTACTTGAAGAAGATGATGGATGAAGTTTTGTTTAGAAAGTAATTAATTTTTGGCTGCCATCCTCTTTAGGATATTTTAAATAGAACAATATTGAAGAACACGATGGATTCTTGATAGATTTGGGAGGAGGTGAGAAAACCAAACCTCTTCTCCTTCTTTTATTTTTTATTTTTTATTCACAAGGAGACCAAAGCCGAAGCATGTAAAGAAAACTAAATAGAGGAAGCAAAATTAGATCCTACAACTCTAGCTCTGCCAACTTCAGCAGTGTCATCAAGTGATCTTTAGCCAAACTATGTGCTACTGTTTCATTTTCTTTTTTCCTTCAAGTCGATTTTTTCGTTTTTGTGGTCAATCTACATGAGGATGAACAGGTGATCTCATATTTACACAGTGGTGTAGATAATAGATATGGGGCTTGATTTATTACTGCTGATGAGATACAATATTGGGGCTTGATTTATTGCAAGCTGGTGTCCTTCAGGGTTAAGTTTGTGGCATTTCTCCGATGAAAATTTCATTGAAATTGATGCTTTTCTTTCAAGCTTTTTCCTTTTCTCATTTGTTGCTGATCTGAAGTTCTTTCCAACTATGCAAAAAAGAAGAAAATTAATTTAAAAAAAAAATTAATCGTTGAGAAACAAGTAGAAAGGGTGGCTCTATTGTCAAGGTTTGTGGAGATATCTTCCAGCAAATAATGCAGCCTCCATCACAATTGTGATAACTTCCACAACATCCTCAACTTTGCATTTGCTCCCCTTGAAGGTCCGTCCTTTTGCGTTTTTGAATTGTGACATGCATTTTAGGAAATTTTGGCTGCACTCTGAGCTCAGATAGTCATCTGCACCACACCATTTGCAATTTTAATCAATTAGTTCTAGTTGCTCAATACGAATCTATCTCACTGTCTCACACACAAACCAACAAATCAAAATTATGGAATAGAAAAAACAGGGGTCTTTTTTTTAAAAAAAAAACAGGGGTTAACTTTCTTGTATGGATCATGCACAACTAGACAAAAATGTAGACTTGTTATTATCGATAACCTAATTAAATAACATCTCCAACAAAATTTCAATTAGAACTTTGGCTGCATCCAGTACCATATCTGTATGACTGTATCACACAACCGACAGTGCGAAATTAAGATCATCTTGTGAGTTGTGTCTCTCCCATTGTTAACGTATATGACTATTCTATGGCTATATTTTTATGATGAAGCAGATGGGGCTCCCTCTAGAGCATAAAGACATAAAAGTACCCATCCTAGCTACAAGATTAGCAGAAAGGGCCCTCTTTGTGACTGATCGAGCATTTTTCTTTTCCCTCAGTGAGTACCAAGTTTTCTTTGATAGCTATTTTAATCATATACTTTTGCTTCAACAGCGTTCAAGATCTACTTGAGCAATAACAATGAACACTCTAATTCCATTTTTTTTTTCTCACCCTCAATAATGCATTTCATAGCTGTAAAGAACAAGGTCATCTCAAAGAATTGCGCGAACATTTTTTTTCTTGTATTTTTGTTGTTTTCTTTTTGTTTTTAATGGACTCCAAATGCTCAATTAGACAACGAGTTTATGATCAGTCTATACCACCTAATACCTCCTTAACAAGAGGGTCGATCTTATTGTTAGACAACTAGTGGATCCAAAAGCGTAAGCTATTAAGAACTGAATTGAAAAGAAAAATTTGAAAAAATGAAGATTAATGTAAGAAAGAGTGAAGTTCAAGATGACAGCAATTAAGGATTAAGAAATGAACTTACTGTGCTTAGATTGTACACAGGCATCATGCTGCATACAACAAGAATCTAGACCATCACAGGGTTTCTCCCCAGGGCATCCACTATACAAAAGCCCACAATACTTTCCATATCTTAGCAATGGAGGCACTGTTTTTGCACACAAAAAAAAAAAAATCAAATTAGGATGATTACAGGTTAACTATTTTCTTCACAGAAATTAAAAAAATGAATCCAAGAGTAAATAAATCAGTACCTGTACAGAACTCAGACTCGCACTTTCTGCTGCAATCTTTACTCTGCAAGTTGTTAGCAGCAATGGCAATATTAAGAGAATACTTCAACATTGCTATTGTTAAGATTTTGACAAAGAAAAGAATGGTAATTATTTAATTAACAAAGAAGCAAACCAGAACGATAGAAGTATCTGTGTCTCGAACACCAATGTTAAGGGGATGAACATGAGGAATGGAGTTAAAATAGAGGACAATTAGGATTACAAACTTCCGAGACTGCTTAAGAAAATCAACCATGGTTGGGTCAAAAAAGCAAATTGTAAGAAGAGAAAGAAGGGCTCTGATTTTTATAGAAAAAGTAGCAGAGAAAGTGAGAGGTGTAGAAGGAGCATAAGCTATAGGCTACGGCGCTAGCTGGGAAGAAGAAAAGAGAGTGAGACTGAGAGATATTTTGAGTAAGGAACAAGAGAAATAGAGAGGTTGGCGTTTTGTCTTGTACCGGCTCGTGATATGAATTTTTGTAGTGTTGCTTCACGCCTCTCACCAAATCATACACGTAATTTTTTTTTTTTTTTGGTTACACCAAATCATACACATAATAAAATTCCCCCATTTTAAATCCTCTTCCACTTTTTTTCCCCTTTTAATTGAGAGTTTAAAACCATTTACCATGATAGCAGCTGGATAGATCAAAGAAAAATTTTAAATCTTATTTGATAAATAAGGGACACTATTTGTAAGACAACATGAAAAAAAAAATAATAATAACAATGAATGAGGAAACAAAAAAAAAATTTTTTTTTTTTTCTCGTGGAACTTCTCTCCCTTAAGTTTCTCTAACTTCTCCCACGTAAAACTATCTACGAAAATTATTTTTCTTTTCCAATCTTTTACGCACACAAAGACAATGCATATGACCATTTCGTTTAGATAATGTGAATAGTTACTCACAATCACTCATTGTAGCAAAAAAAAAAAAAAGTAACAATCTACTATCATTTGGTCTAGTGACATAAGTGTCTACATATTTTCAAAATTAACGTTTGCTATTATATTGGCTGTTGTCCAGATCAGATAATTTATATTGTTGTTATTTGATAGATATTTGTGGTTGTTTGTGGGAACCATGTCTCGTGAACACCCCTACTAGTTGCCTAGTTGGTGATGGCCAAAAGAAAGGATAGCTAGCTAGTATAGGAAATGAAGCTCTCCGAGAGGACTATTTTTGTTTTTGGTTTGTGCATGTACGAAATATTTGCAGCAAACCCTGCAAGTTTATGTCAAGTTTTAGCGTCTTTAGACATATTCCTTTATCTATCTTATATTCCTTTCACGTGTAACATCTCATTTTTTATGTTGTATATGTTGAGAATCAAACTCATAATCTTTACGATGTTAGAATTGTAACTAACACTATTTTACTTTTCATTTTGGATTATGCAAAAGTTGACAAGTTGGTCAAAAGTTCAATAGATCCAACTTCTTGAATTCAGGCATTGGACCTAGTAAAGATTTAAAGCCACTTGAACTTTTGAAACATTTTTGATCCACTCTTGTCTAAAGTTTTACTGCAAATCTAGGCCAACCTAAAACTTGAATCTGATTTTTATAGGCAGTAAAAGGTTTAGTTCTTTTACATTATTTTTATTATAAAGTTTGCTCTGCTTTTGGCTTATAATTTTCTATATATGCGCAAAGCATAATGTAAGTAAATCTTGTTCTAGTCGTACAGATTTCTTATTCGTTGTTTTACCAACTTATAATCTTATATGCAAGGCCAAAACATCATATAAGTTTAATTTCTACTCATATGCAAGGCCAAAACATAATGTAAGTTAATTTTCTTTTTATATGCAAGACCAAACCATAACATAATTTCTTCTTGTTATTTTATTCGTTGTTTTCAAAGAATTTTTTAATTTTTAATTTTTTTTATATGAGGGGGATGCAAAGGGAAAATTAAGACCCTATTATGATACTTCTCTTCAAAAATCAACTAAGTAAACAATATAATTAGTTAGAACCATGAAAGTTTCAATCACCAAATGATGATGAGATGGATAACATATCTAAATTGCCAAGTGATCCAAAATTAAAACTATATAGATACTCATGAGATATGAAATTTAAGATTTTGTTTGATTTTACCTAAAACCGGAGCTCGTTTAAGAATTTGAATATTTTTTCTTTCTTCTTTTTGCTTCTAGTTTTTTAGTCATATGCAAGGCCAAAACATGATGCAAGTTAATGTCATTTTCAGTCATGCAAATTATCATCACAACTTCTTGATATGCATGTTATCCCTGTTATGCACAGACATGAAAGTTGTTTGCAAAGAACAAACACCTAGAATCGTAAGAATTTAATCACCAAAGGACATGAGATAGATAACATTATTCTCATTGATTGAGATATAAAGTTTAATTAAGATTTGTTTGATTTTACCTGTGCAGCTTCTGTCTCGTTGAGAGGCTTAATTTCTCCCTTGGAGGTGGCAACTTCCAAAACTGTTCTGATGGTGTTATGATCGGGAAGGCGACCACGGCTACCTACTTCGAAAACATGCCGACGTGAAGCACCATCGACCACGCAAGAGAGCCAAGCCATTGCAACCCCAAGAAGCATGACATTACACACACCTTTCCTGAGCGCCATTATCGTGTCAAATCTTCTTGCAATGGCCATTACGATTTTATAGCTCGGGTGTTATATCTAGTCGCTTGGGTCGCATAGAAGGACTTCTATGCCTCAAATGAAGAAGTCCTCCTATGACGGGATTTATCTTAAAATCTCTTTGAAGTTTTGCGGTGCATGCCTTTAAATATTCCTTGTCACCGCTTCTGTTTTTGGTCTAAAAGTAGTTGCTTCTCTCTGTCTAATTTTAGAGTTTCAAACGGAAAACTACCTTAAAACAATGTAATCTTGTTCTTTCCAATGGTAAATAATCTATGTTTAGCCATGTCGCTAGCTTAATTAACTATCTAATATCTCTAAATTAAACATAGTAAAAAAAATTAAGATATATATATATATATATATATTTTTTTTTTTTGTTGAGTACTTGTTATCTAGTGAGGGCTGTTAACATAACTTCACAACCTGAATTTGTTATCTCCTCAATGCAGTGAGCAATCGTGGCATGAGGGTTTTCCGACATATATATCGCGCGTGCTAGTTGCATGACCACTCCACATTAGAGGTGATCGTGTATACGGTATACGCCACTTAATTAATTTGCTGATACCTAAGAATTTAATGTCTCATGCGTATTACGGTGAGTTATACCTAAACTGTTCGAGCATATGGTTTGGCTTGTGAGTAAAATTAGCTAGCTTGTAATTTTCTTGGGGGGAATGAACATATCTGTACACTACCCACCAAAAGCAAGAAAAAGAAAACTTGGATACATTTTAACCATCTGTAAATTTTCTTTCTCTGTCTTATCCTCTCGATCGTTATGGTCCTTACTCCTTAGTTAGAGGAGCTTCCATCCTTTACCTCCATCCATGTTGAATTTTTTGAGTCTTCCGAAGAACATGACAGCTATAAGAACTATTTTCCCCTCGTCACTCCATCTTCCTGAAAATCCATACAATTTATCCTGACAATCGCCGTTAGGGTTGAGCTGGCGTTTACAACTATAGCCGGTCGTAAACCCTACATTTCCATAAGCACTGCAGGACATGGTAAAATTAACAGAAATCAGACGGTAGAATGCTTAATATGTAATATGAAATATTATGTACTGATATTCTGTTTGTAATATGAAATCAGACGGCAGAATGCTAAATAATTAACAAGTGCTACTACCATTGTCCATTAAGCATCATCGTCATTATTCGCTATTTGGCGAATCACACTCTAATTATTCCTATATTCCATTTAGCAGCAAATTTAGGACTAATATGCGCTAATGTCATGTTCTCGACTGCGAGTAATTTAATATCTTAAGCTTGTAATCATTTTAATGGCAGTGCTAGGGCCACTGTTCTTTCTTAATTACCTGATGACTTCAAGCACGATATTGAGTACATTGAAATTGAGGGGATCTTCTTTCAAGCTTTTCCTCTCCGTTATGCAGACTAGAATGATAAATATGGTCAAATAGGAGAGCTGTGAGAATATGAGATTATCCATGAGCTTTCCTCTTCTCTTTTTCTTCCTCTGATCATGAGATTGTAGATCATATCGATCATTTTCTATAGCGGGGAGAAACGAAGTGTAAGGAGGAAGATACCTGCATGTGAAACAAGAACAATTATCACATTAACTTACAGTACTACTCAGGTACATGGCATTTGGTTCAAGTAGAAAGCAAAATAAACAAACTTGTAGCTTATAATCAAAATAATAGTACGTACGACATCAAATCATCTATAAATTTTTTGATTGATTAATATAGCGTATGTATAAGTAATACAATTTTGTAGCTCATCAAAGTAATAGCACGGTAACAACTAGTTAAAGCATATTGACGCTTCCCTCGCGGCCTCATCTCACCGGTGACCATTACCAACAGCTGTTACCTGCTCTCTCTGGATGCTGCCCAGATTCAATGTTCAAGGACCTAATTTTCACTTCATGGGGACAGCATGCCAGATTGATTAAAGAATAATTTTTCAAGTTGATTCTAATACTGGGAACTTTATAAACAGGGCATTATTTGCAAATGATTAGAATTCATATAACTGGTGGAAGAAGAATCTCTAGCTATAAAGATTTTTATATGAAGTTCACCGCCTCCAAACTTAACAATACTCGGCTTTATGTCTTGTGAAATTATTTTACATTCTACCTATTAATTAGTATTGATTAATAAAAACAAATATTCTGAAACCCAGTAATTTAAATCCATAGATGCCATGCCAGACGATAAAGCAGGGGCCGAAAATTAATCAGCAAAAATCATAGATGGGAAAGTAGGGTGCCGTCAGTGACTGCCTATAGCGAATATTGGGAATATATAGGCAAATATTATTCATTAATCAGTTGACGGTAAAATTGATAACTTTTATTTGGCTAGGTTCACTTAGAAATTTGTTGATTACATTTAGTCCGATCCTTAAAATATATTTATATAGCATGTAGCTTATGCATCATGGGATTGATGAATTGGGGAGGAAATCTTATGTCCCCAATTCTCCTATCCCCATCTGTCCCTTCATTCTGATTGACTGATTTCTTATCTTAAACTTTGTTTCATTTTTTTAATCTTTGTATTCATTTTTTAATTCTTGTCAACCAATCACAATGAAGGGACAGGGTGAGGATAGAGAAATTGGGGACAGAAGATTTCAGTATGATGAATTCATACCTAGGAACTTCTTCTTTTTTTCTTTTTTTATTGCATTTTCTTTTATCAACAAGCAAACCTAGGAACTTTGTATTGTATCTTTTAAAACAATAATTAAAACAAGTACAAAGTAATAGTTATTTAAGTCTTATGATTGAAGATAAATGCTATTTTATTAAGGAATTAAAAAGACATTATTTTGGAATAAATATTAAAGAAAACTAGGTTGCCTTGTTAATTGGGGCCAAAGAGCCGTCATAAGGAATCTGTTGGAGTTGCTCTAAGTTGAGGAAATGTTAGTTAGGTTTTATCATTAGAAGATTCCTTGTTTGTTAATGTTTTCCCCATGCCCATCCACATGGTCAAGAAACCCACCTATTTTGGTTGACTATCCAAACGTTTTATTGGTTACAACTGTGTGGTATATATTTTGTCACAAAATTACAATTTGACATATCCATAATCGTTATATTATTTTTTGTTTTTTTGTTTGTAAAAGTTTACATTTGTTAAGTTTTAATTTTCTTTATGTAATATATGTTGCTGAAATTTTAATGAATGAACGTTGAACCGTGCATAAATGCATGAATCTGCTTAATTAGTTAATGATGTTGATTAATTGTTTGATGTATAGTTAATTTTATACAACTAGTTAAGTGTATAATCTAGATAAATGAATGGATGGAGAGGAAAACTCACATCATCACGATGAATAACACCAAGATTGCGGGAGAAATGATGGAGAGGTCGACGATGGTTTCACCGGTATGTCTTGAATTGACGGTTTGGAACAAAGATCCAATGATTTTCTGGTAAGAATTAAGTCCACTTAAGCTTTCTGAACTCCACTCCATGGAGGCAAAAGGTAGAAGTTGTACCAGGATGAACCCAAAAACTGTAACGACCAAGAGTGATGAGTGCAGACTAGGAAGCAAGTGTAGGTATCCAACCTCCTTTGTGTTCTTCAACAGGTAATTGCAAGAATCTCTTTGCTTTTTGAAAATTTTTCCCAAAAGCCAAATTGAAAATCTCAAGCAAGATGGATACAATGTGTTCCCAAGAAGGACTTGAGGAATGAGTATTAGAAGAGACCGGAGTTTTTGCTAAAGACAATCATGTTTTCATTGGTGGGAACAAATCCACAACTTGAGAAAGTTGAAACTGTGGTGAACAATGAGAATGTATGAAGATTTATCCCCTTGTTCTTGACTACGTTTCTTGCACTTGAAGTAAATGCTAGATAAACCAAAACCATAGCCACCCCAAGGAAATGAACCACTAAAAGATAAGCTAAAACAACGTAACCCAAAAGGTTAATGGAATTCTGAAGTGTCAAGGATTGATCATCTACTGCTGCAATTATATCAATTTGGTCATGAGGAAATTCGGGCTTGATTGCCAAGCCCAATTCAATATTCTCATCAATCGCCTGTGCGGGACTTGATGAAGAGCTAACGTCGCTGTTAACTGAAGCAATCTTCTCTTTTGTGCTCATCATCATCATGAGCTTGAACTTCTTGAAATGAAGTCCAACCATGGAGGTAAAGACCTCCCCACCTATGAACATTAGGATGGTCATTAAGATGAGCTGGCCATTGGAGAAGACCTCCATTTCAACTGTGGACATGCTCGAAACGGTTGTGGCAGAAACTGAGGTGAAGAACAAATCTAAGTTCCTAGGGGTAAAAGAGTCGGTGGTTCTAACTGGCAATATCTTGAGAACCCAATAACCCAAAAAGGAAAGGGTGACAAAATAAACTAGTTCCACCCAGAATTGCTTAGCTCTAAGAAGGAGAAATCGATAATAGCATAGAAGTAGAAATCCCATGGATTGGCTAAGAAATGCTAGTTTGAGGAATGAACAAGTGCAAAGGCGGTGCAATTTCTGGCCAAAACAAGCAAAGCTGTTCATCTTTACTTACTTTGGGGGAAAAAAAATATATATTTGTGTGGGCTTGTGGCATGAATCTGGATTAGAGAAGTAAGGCTATATATAGCCTAGAGGCTTCTGGAGTCAATGGCTGCATTCAAACGGCTGCACATGTTTTTTAAAGAGTAATATTGTTAAATCAAGCGGTGATTTCACTAGATCAATCAAGGATTGATCTACAATATTGTGACCATAGTGTCTGATCTTACTAATCTGATTAATTTTTTAGGCTTGATACATGAGTAAGAAAAGAAAAACGGTGCCTTTTGGTGACTTCATGTCTTTCAACTTCTAGTAGAATTTCCTTACTTCTACACCTTCTGCCGATGTCATCTTTTATGTTCGCTTCATTCTCACTATGTTCTCACTTCGCTTTATTCTCACTTCTTTTTATTTTTACTTCGTTCATTGAGTGATATTGTTCTTCAATTCGGTTTACATTTTAAAAATAGAAAAGTCAATACTATAATGAGCACAAGACCTTACTATATGGTAATACGTTTGAGTCGAGCCTTTATTAATATCCATTTGGTAAAGGATCGAAAATCTTTATATTGATTTACTCAATATCCTCATACAAATTAAATGTAACGGCAACTTGTTAAATAAATCGTACTAAACACATAAAAACAAGGAATAACATAGATATACAAGATCATTGCATTATGCTTCATGCATGTGATTCTAGAGTGGATGATGTATCATTACATTATCAAAATGAAAGGTTTTTGGACATTTCAAGGATATATATGTATGTATGTATGTATGTATGTATGTATGTATGCATGTATGTATGTATATGTGTGTATATATATATATATATATATCTCCTATCCAGAGTGAGGCATTGCTTTGAAATTAAAGTACGCTTTTTTAGAGTTTATGGTCACTTTTCGATCCCATATATACCCACATCTTGACCGTTTAGTTTTTAGGTACTAATGTATAGATCATCTCGATAAAATTTCAGCCAAATTGATGGTCATTAAGGCATTGATAACTGTCTTAAAGCTAGTACAGTTCAGGTTGGATAGATTCAATTCGTCCATTAGTTTAAGCAAGTTAGATAACTTAAAGATCATCAATTTAACTGAAATTTTTCAAAGATGATCTATACATTAGTACCTAAAAATTGAATGGTCGAGATGTGGATATGAGACTGAAAAGTGATCCTAAACTCTAACCTCTCACTTTAATTTTAGAGCGAGGCTTCACTCTGGATAAATATTACACACACACGCCCCTCTTTGGACCGCGTCTAAACTAAAATATATATATATATATTTAAGCCCTTAGCCTTCTACACCCTTACATATGTCAGTGAGAATTGAATTTATGACCTTTATAATATGAGAATTATAACTTACTAATAGGTCACAACACCGAAAATAGATATATATATATATATATATATATATGTTTTATAATCACTCCTCGTGAACTTGTAATATTGGCTCAATCATTCAATTCTAAACTACATAATTTTTGGATAAAGGAATATATAGCACTCCCTCAATTGCATCTTCTTTGTGTTATCCGCGTGGACCACGCGTAAGGTACTCATTTGCTTAAATCTTTTGAATAACAAGTCAAGTCTCCATGATTAAATCTTGTTTATAGTCTGGATAACCTGGGATGGTTTTAATATTGCAAATCCTAGTAGAGACTAATCTAGATTGTTAGATAGCATTGGAGAAATTCGTATTGGTGCAAAATGTACGTCCCCCAAAGTACTGTTGTTCTTCTTTCTGTAATTTAAAAGTTACACGATGAAAATACCTTACATGGTCTCTTATTTAAGGGAGAGATCAATGGAAGTGGCTTTGAAAAGACAAATTTGAAAGTTGAATGGTATTAAGAGAGGAGATGCTGTTAAGAGTGGCTTCGAGGACTTTGTTCTCTAATCCTCTTATCTTGGATTAATAAGTCCCTACTCTCTTTGGAGAGTTGAATGGTATTAAGGCCCTGCTCTCGTTTTTCTACCAAAAAAAAAAAAAAAAAAAAGAAGAAGAAAAGAGAGATGATGCTATTCAATTAAACGTTCCAAGGTGGCTCAGCCAGTAAATGGTATAAGCTCCCAATCTACTCTTCCTCTTTCATAAGTAGTAAGTAAAAAATAAAAATAAAAACACATTGAAAACTCTCTGCGATGTAAGCTAGTTCCATTTCCAATAAAAAATATTAAAAAAAGAAAGTTTCGTTACATTAGAAATAATGATTTTAATATCATTTAGTATTAAATTGCACTCAGTTGGAGCATAGCTACTCGTAAATAATTTTTTTTTTGTTGAACATGAAAATTATGAACTCAGTTATCCATTTAAACAAAACAAAATCAAAGTCTTCACTATAAACATTTTAAGAAGTTTACGGTCAGTCGCACACATTACACATGTGGATGTATGACTTACTAATCAATGAAGAAGTTAGTGAGCTGGTAAACTTATAGTCCATGACTCCATGAGTCCATGTTGGGACAGGTAAATGATGATCAGCCTCATCTAGTTAAACTATCTATTGGATCAGAAACTCAAATAATTCAGTTGTTTTATATATAGATAGCTCAAATAATTCAGATTGATTGGAAGTTTTTAATTGAGAATGATCATAGTGACAAAATGCATATGATTAAAATATTCCCTCCGCGTACAAGCCGTGTCCACCATTATTTACCTAAGAATATAATTTGAGAGCAGAGCAGAGTTTCTATTCTGGTTAAATGGATGTGCCAATGCGTAGTTTCTATTTCTGGTCAAATGGACGTGCCAATGCGTTGTCGGCCCGACTTAATTGACTTGCTGTCGAGCCACATGTCAATATGACCATCATGTTTTCTTTTTTGTTTTGGCAATAACACGATTGTTGATTTGTCGCTAGATGTCCCAATCCACCGGGGATCGGTAAATTAATTTTTTTTTCAGAATAAGATGGAAATTTCATTCGATCACTCATAAAACATAGATCAGAGGAGAAAGAACTATCACTTGGATAGGAAATTTCGATTTCATCTGTAGCCAAATTTGTTTTTGAATTTTTTCTAATCTTATTCTGAAATTTTGAAGTATTAAAATTCAGAAATAAGTTGGATTGGAAATGGAATAAATTTGACAAAAAAAAAATCCGATCTGAACATGGCCGAACTCATTCCCATCTGACCGTTCCTTAATAATTAATATTCCAAAATTTCATCATTTATTATTATTTTTAATACATGTAGGCCTTTGTTGATTATAGTACAGAGTGTTTGTTAATACTTCATGCAATGATTGCAATCATAGATATATTTCATATTATTTTTTAGCCAAAATGGCACTCATAGTCATGTACTCATGTTCTAGAGCCAAGAGTATACCCATATACCGTACAAGTCAGACTAAGAGCTATTAATAATAATAATAATAATAATAATAAAAGTATTTTTGAATCAAACCCAAAATCAGGTGCCAATATATTTATCATCTAAAGTCAGAACATACCATTTCGCTACACTCAAAGTGCATTAGTTTCTTAAAAGAAATTTATTGTAAACAACAAGCTAAAACATAAGCAGGACCTAGGACAATAACCCCAGCCCAAATTCCTGAGCCCAAGAGCCTCTAAGAGAAGAGTTCCCACTTAGAGCCCATTAAGCTTGGCTCAGTCCAGGCCCACATCCATCTTAAAGTTTCTCAAGGAGAGAGGTTTCAGCTGCCGTGATTGCTCTCCGCAAGGGTGTGATGTTTAAATCTCTTTATGAGTTACAAACTTAACAATTGAAAAAAAAAAAAAAAAAAAACCTTTAATACACTCTTGTTAGCAACTAATTTGTTGCTATGTTGTTGTTGTTGTTGTTATAAAGATGATAACAAAAGTAGAAACAAATCTCTTAATTCCACTTTAACTATGATAAGGACTGCAAGCGTTAGGGTGGTGATGGAAAACAGGGTTTTACTTTTTGCCATATGAATCATTCTAGTTTACTGTCATGGCAGAAGAGATGGCAGCTCGCCTTTCAACAGCCTAGGTAGTGACGGAGGAAGCAGTCGTTGTGTTCAGAACTTTGGGGTAGATGGCAGTTACAGAGGAAAGCTTTTATCTAGTAGGGATAGATGATCAACGCGAAGTAAGGGGATGAGAAGGGTATTTCAGGGATGATGGCAGTGATTTTTGGATTGAAAGATCGACTTACGATCGTGGCCCAAGATGATAAGAGGTTTCTGTTTAAGTTCAAGGTGAAAAAGGATTGCATTAGGGTTTTTCATGGGAGACCTTGGAACTACAGTGGAAAAATGTTGTTTCTCAGGGAGTCTGATAGGCTTGGCGACATTGGCAGAGTCCCACTGCATTCACTTAAAACATGGGTGACTGTAAAAATGTTGCCTCCGCCCCTGAGAACGGAGGAAACCCTAATATTGTTAGGATCTTCGATGGTAAGTTTTTAAGAATAGAATCTTTCTCTTTGAGTCAAGGGTTGGCTAAGCAATGGTTTAGGGCATTGATCGACGTCCAGCGTCCACTATGGAGCAGTCGGAGATTTCAGTTCAAGGTGGGGGTGATGGTCCTGCTTCATCTCCATTATAAAAAGTTGAAAGGTTTCTGTAGGGTGTATGGGTTTCCTCACACGGGCCGGATGTGTGCGACCAATTTTTAGTTCACCACATGACAAACTGGCAGTTGCTATAGTGATCCCAACGATGATAGTGCTAGGCCCGAGGCTGGAAAAGGTGCAGCAAGGAGTGCAAAAGTTGTTGCAGTGCAATTGGGTCAGATTTTGACGACACAAGAGGTTAGGATTTTGACCCAAAGTGCGGATAATGAGTATGGCGTGGGAACCTAGGGTTCCGGAGTCAATAACGATGAGATTATTCTCAATGACAGATGCGAATACAATATCCAGGATGCGATTCAGCGATTGGCAATGCGTCACCTATAGAGATTATGAAGCCGGTGGCGGCGGTGGAAAAGCCAAAGGCGGTGCTATGTCTTTCAAAGGTCTAGAGGGAAGCCCAGGCTACCCTAACTAGGGCATGGAAGAAACCTAAGCTATCTAGGGTTGCAAATTATGTACCATTGGATATTAAAAAAGGATTTGATATGCCTAACAAGAGTTTCTTATTATTGATATCTTTTAAATGAAACAAAGTATTAGGTGATACTAGTTCCTCTACAATAGTCGATTTGAGGCGACTAGTATCCACCCACAATCTCGAAAGAAAGGGGACATGTTTGGCTCAATCTAGGAGTCTATGCAAACAGTCTCTTTTTGTGGCTGTGCGATGTGCTAGCATCATGGGGTGCAATCTTGTTTAGTTTACGAAAGGTATCAGCTGTGAGTTCTAGAGATGGGTGTTATTCTATTAAGATCTTAAGGATCTAACAAGTATATTCTATCACGTGTAAACAATAAATAATCAAACTTTGGATTGCCTATAACCAACATTTTGAATAGGAATGAAAATTTTGGAGATCTATTTTCGAGAAACTTGTTTGTGATCATATAATGACTTATTTAGCCGACACACCAGATTCTCCCCATGTCGACTGAATCCAGGTCAATGAATCATATAAATCTTCTAGTCCAGATCTTTCAGAGTGACCTCGTTGCAACTTGAAATGTAGGGGTAAGCATTTCGTCCTCGCTAGCCCAATAGGGGCCAACCCAACCTAATTAGGTTTGAAAACTAATAGGTCAAACATAGCTACTAGAGTGTAGATAAAACATAGCCTTTGTAAAATCGAGTAAAACAAATCCAAACATAAGCAATCATCTTTGTTCTTTTTTGGGAAATCATATGCAGCATGCTTCACACAACTTGGAGCTCCAAGATACGTACCTGCCGGCTAAACGAAAACAAATCGGTGATTGACCTGGTTCGTCATCCTTCCAACTACTTTGTAGTCCTTGTGACTACAAGTAGCAAAAGTGTCTATTTTCTGGCCATGAGTCTCTATGACTGGTTCACTGTCGTTACTCACCTTTCCTCGACAAACATAGGAGCACAGCTCCCTCCGGAGGTTCATGGTTATCGACACCGTAGGATCCCAAGGAATCTACGTGTCTAGGTCCCATTCACTTTCAAGTCACAAGTACAAACATACAATGGGTACAATATCTCAACATGCAAGTCTAGCCTCGATTTTCGCAATCAACAATTTTCAGTTATGAAAACACAGGTATCACAAGGCATCGATTGATGAACGACTAAAAACGTACTTGCAGGCAACATACTATTATAGTAAAATATTCCACATATATCGAAAAACCTTTAACAAGGAAGGGACAACTCACCTTACCTGGAAATACCGGCGTATTCCTTACTCTGGTGCTTTCCGCTTAAGTTTCTTTAACGATCGTATTTCTTGAACCATTACTTAGTTGTAAGTAATTACCTAGGTAAACATCATGATCAACTCTAAGTAATCGCGCATACTCAATCCTTTTTATTTCAATGAGGTCATTTATTATTTTTTTCCACTTTTACCAATTTGGGAAACTAACTTCTTTCTTAAAAAGGAAAAACGTCCTTATTGCTCCGTTAAACTATCGCCAATCCGAGCGACTAAAGTCGAATCGATCCTCTCATTTTACGAGGTCGGTCAACCTTGGTCAACTCTCAGAGTAGACTTTTGACTTTTGACTTTGACTTTTGACTTTTGACCAAGTATTCCTTTATTTACCATTATTTCTTATTTATTAAAATAAATAAGTAAATAATTATAAATAAAGTTTTATTTTTACTTTTACCCATTTACTCCTCCTTTTTCACCATTGTACTTTTACGTTGATTTTTACCTCCTCATTTTCACCTCTACCTTTTTACCTCATTTTTACCAAATTTACCTTTACTTTCATCTTCTGCACTTTTTACCACTTTACCACGGTAAAACTCAATTAACTCAACTTTTACTCATTTTCTTTATTTTCTTTTTCTTCCAAAAACAAAGACATTTCTTTTCTTCTTCCTTTTATATTTATTTTGGCCAAAATTACACAACAACAATCACCAAAACCTTCAACACAAAATTCCAACGCTTTGAAAACTAGGCTAATAAAATCCTACTAATTAAATCCTCCTCAAATATCTAATTTTCACAATTTTTCCAACAACAACAATAGCTCAACCAACTCAAAATCAACCAAACAAATTCCAAAAATTCTAGGGTTTGTCCAAAACTCATTCCTTACCTTTTCTTCTTCAAAACCCACAGCCTAATCCTCCTCCTTGGCCTTCTTCACCTACAAATCCGTCCAACATCAATATCACAACCAAAAAGCTTGAAACAAGGTTGCCTGGGTAGATCCTTACCACAAATCATTACCAAACCCGTAGCCTAGCTTCATGGTTTAAGGAGAAATCGGGTTCTTGCACCAAAAATCAAAATGGAAATCAAAAACTCGAATTTGATAAGAAAGATGTATAGATCAAAGGAATAGAGGTTGGATTATGAGGGATATTACCTTGATTTGAACATGGAAAAAAGAAATCACAAAACCCCCAAAATTTAGCTTCGGGTTCTAGGGTTTTTGGAGGATTAAATGGCCAAATTTCATGATTTTGGTTGGAGAAATAGAATGAGGGAATGAAAAGAAGAAAATTTGGAAATTTTGGCTTGGATAGGAGTTTCGGCAGTGGCGGCGACATCCGACGGCTTTCGGAGAGAGGGAGAGTCGGACGAGAGAGAGGGAAAGCTGAAGAGAGAGAGTGAGAGGTGAGAAAATGAGAGAATAGGCTAGGGTTTTGAGATAGTGTGTTGCTTAAATACCTCTCATCTTTAATGAGTGTGAAAAGTCCAATCTGCCCATCTTTTTGGACCATATGGGCTTGGGCTACTCCATTTTCTTTTTCTCTTAATTTTTATCAAGCCCACTCTGAAAGTACACTTCAAACATCCTTATTTCTCCGACACTTCACCGAATCCTTTTGGAAAAATTTTACGGGCTTGTCCTAAGCCTCGATACTTTAAAAATAGTTTCCTAGACCCAAAATTTTTTCTAATTTCTTAATCCTTTAGAATGGCCTCAAAGTTTTAACCTAAGTGCGAATACTTTTGTACCTTACGAATACGTAGTTTCATACGTTATGCGATAAATTAAAATAAACAAGAAAAGATACAAGGGTCTACAATCATTCCATGCAACTGTTTCTCAATCAATAAGCTTCGAAACAAAGACCGTGCCATGCAAGAGAGGCTGTGACCAAGGTCTGAGTGCATACATGTCTGCGGGTAGCCATCTATGGTCCCATATTCGAATATCTTCCCTATTGCCAACCATCCAACTTGTAACACGGAATGAGTTTCAACAATGCTTAGCCATGGAAAAAAGGCTGCTGGCCTAACTCTGCATCCCAAAACATACCTTTTGGAAAGTACAATGCCTTATAAATTTGAGCAATAAGTGATGTAGGGTTTTTGAGTATTCTTCATCGCAGTTTGTCAAGCATTGCCAAATTAAAAAGATGTAAATCCTTAAATCCCATGCCACCTTCATTCTTTGGGATACATAATCTCTCCCAAGACTGCCAATGTATCTTGTTTTGTGAATCAGTCTCACCCCACCAAAATTGAGCACACAACTGATGGTAGTCATAACGCATACTGTGGAAGCAAATAACAATTCATAACACACATGGGAACTGTCTATGCCACTACTTTAATCAAGATCTCTTTGCCAGCTCCACTCAACAGTTTTGGACGCCAACTCATTACTTTCTTTCTTTGACAACTTCTCTTTCAAATACTCAAAGGCTTTAGTCTTTGATCTTATCATATGAGTTGGGAGACCTAGATATCTCTCATGCTTGTCCACTCGTACCACACCCAACATACTAGCTAACTGTTCTTGTTCCTGCATTTTGACATTCTTTGAGAACGCCACACTACTCTTGTTCAAATTCACTTTTGACCAGAAGCTATTCATGGGGTGTGTAATATATTACAGACTTGTTAACATTCCTTAATGGTAGCCATATCAAAGAGAAAGGAGTCATCTGCAAACAACAAATGATGTAGCCTAGGCGCCATAGGGGCTAACATCACACCTTGCAACCAATTATGTTGCACAAAATGTGACAACAAAGAAGAAAGGCTATCTGCACATATGATAAATATATATGGGAATAGGGGATCTCCCTGTCTAATATCCTGAGAGGGCAACACATATCCCAGAGGCTTCCCATTAAAATTAAATGAGTACCTGACTGTAGTGAGGCATGACATTGTCAAAGCCACCCACCCACTATCAAACCCTAATTTGAGCAGCACTAACCTCAGAAAATCCCATTCGAAACGATCATATGCTTTGCTAATATCCAGTTTTGAAGCAAAGGTACCATCACCTACCCTCCGATTGAGATGCATCTGATGTGACACTTCATTTGTTACCAAAGGGTTTTCAGATATTAACTTTCTCAGCACAAAGGCACTCTGCAAAGGCGAAACAACATCAAAATTTTCTTCAATCTATTTGCCAGCACTTTGGAACAAATCCGATAAATGACATTACATAAAGCAATTGGCCTTAGTTTTGTCATATCCATTGGATTTTCAACCTTTGGAATAAGTGTAATGCATGTAGAATTAATCTCACAAAGTGCTGAACCAGATTTAACGCCTCCATGACTGCAAGACACACATCCGGGCCTAGCGTTTGCTAATAATGCTAATAAAAAAATGGTGACATCCCATTCGAGCCCCGTGCCTCAGATGGATGCATTTAAAGTACTGCTTTTTGGATTTCTTCATTTGTATATGATGCTATCAATCTTCGATTCATTGAGGCAGTTACCTTGGGGAAGACCGTCTACAAAATAATGTTCATAGCAGCTTCATTTACCCTTTGTGAGGTGAACAATATTATAATAACTTGCAATAACTTCATTAACTTTATATGGACTAGCAACCTACTGCCCGGACTCAGTATGTAATCCATGGATAGAGTTACGATGCTTCTTATATGAAGCTCGTCGATGGAAATAGGCTATGTTCCTATCTCCATCCCTTAGCCAATCAACCTTACTACGCTGTCTCCAATAAGTATCTTCCATAGTTTGCAGTTCTTGAAACCTTGCATTAAGAGCTTTCTTCTCTTCCACCTGTGCCGCTGAGAATTGCGCATTAAGCAAGGTTTGCAACTTTTGCTAGATGGCCTATAATTCCTCTCTATAGTGGTGAAAAACTCCATGCTACCAAGCTTGTAAAAACTTACTAGTAGAGCTAATATTGAGGCACACTTGTTTCATAGGATCATCAGTAATGAGATTCACCCAACCCTTTGTAACAATAGCATCACAATCCCCATGTCTTGCCCAGAACTCCTCAAACTTAAAACATGTCTTCACCAATTGCCTAGGTACAAATGGAGTTTGACCTAATTCAACCAATAAGGGAATATGATCCTAGTCCCCTGGAGGAAGAGGAATGGTTCGAGAGTAGGGAAACATAGCCTGCAAGGAGGCTGACTGTATCTATTGAGTCTTTACTTAGCCTAGTGATCCCATCATGAAAAGGGCTACCCCAAAAAGCCATGTCCATTAACAAACAATCTGCAACAGCTGCACGAAACTCGTTCATCTATGAAATCCTCCTGGAAACACCCCCATGCTTTTCTCTAGAGTGTAGGATTTTGCTAAAGTCCCCTACAATGATCCATGGAAGATCCATTTCACTATGCAACTGTCGCATCAGATTTCACATGATATTCCGGCGAGCTGTAGATGCTTACCCATAAATACCTATAAATCTCCACCAGTCCGGTGCACTTGTTGCTCCATCCATGCATCAATGTGTCTCGTAAAATAATGATGGATGTGAACTGGAACTTCATTCATCCATAATAAAGCAAGCCCTTGACTAAATTGTCCTTTCTCCCTCATTAAAGCATGGTCAAAACCTATCTTCATCTTCAAGGTATCAATTTGCTTTTTATCACACAAAGTCTCTGCCAAGAAGATGAGACGAGGTCGTTCCTTACGTACCAACGAGTAACCGAGTTAACGATCCTATTGCAGTTCCAAACTAGGATCCGGTAAGCCATGAACAAGGATCAAAACCACACTGATCGCTTAGAAGCGAGGTTAGAGCACAAACGAAGGCTAGGGCGTCAGCGGCGCTCTGCTAGTTTTTTATATTTTTATTTTTTATGATCAATTCTACTTTTGGTTCCTTCCAACATCAATTAAATTATGAGATTTTATTGGGAGGCAATAAAAGTTTATTGAAGGGACTAATCTCTCTTAAATTAGACAATAAAACTTTGATTGACTAAGAAGATGAGGAGACTTGTAAATCTTTTATTTGAGGACAATAATTTTTTTTATTGAAAGGCAAAAGAAATCCTTTATTAGGGGCAATAAAAATTTATATTTTTATTGCCTCCAAATATAGGGTTGCATCATATTGTTATTACTTCTTGGTCCTATCCTATCCTTTAGGAAAACCATACAAAGCACATAAGAGTCCCGTGAGATGAAAAAGACAAGGATAATGCTAGCAATTGACAACAGATGCATGAAACATTAAAACCGATTGTTACACTAATAAAAAAACAAATTTAGCACTACATTAATAAAGAACAAATTTAGCACCAGAAGGATACTCGATCACTACAAAATATCAAATACACTTGGTCCATTTTTCTAATTATAGTGACCATTGAGAGAAAATAAACAAACATAATAAAAACCCAAAATAATGAAAAGCGACGAGTATCAATTACCCTTCTTTCGGGACAATTCATATGAGGCTTGAACAACATGTAGAGTAGAGAAACTAGAACTATCAGCATCTTACAATCACTCTCGACCTTAGAGAAAGCAAAATTCACAATCAACTTTGATAAACAATCAAAATTATCTTGACATGTATATGTCGTGTTAGCTGAATGCTATTAAATGCTTGATCATGTGAAAGAGACAATAGTATGTCATCACCATTACTTCCAGCAGGAACTCTAGATATGATAATGTCAAAGGTTCGATTCTTGTTGGGTCGATCAACTGTGATGAGTGATGACCCCATGCTAGTGGAGAAGACAAAATTAAAGAATAGCAGATGAGCAACTTCCAAAGAAGGTACGGAAAAATGCAGAAAAGTATGAAATATTTCCTTAGAAGCAGACCCAACCCTTCCTTCTCTCTCGAAGTCTTTGATCCAAAACCCTTGTCCACAAAAAAAAAAACCAATTTTTCAAAACCCATAGAAATTGAAGAAGAAAAAGAAACGCAGTACCAGTACTATGAGTGGTAATGGAAAGCATAGGTGGAAGATCTCCTTCTACCGCTCTAACTCTTCTGTAAAGCAACCGGTTTGAGTCCCGCAATGATGTGAAGAGACCACATGGGGGAATTATTATGTGGTTATGGAGTACCATGTGGCACTGTCATGTAGTGATCCCAACCAATAATATCACTCAAATGTGGTGAGAACCATGCAGGGGGTTAAAAAAGAAAATAAAATTTAATTTAAGAGACAAATCATAAATCATTTTGGAGTCCCACGGGCCAATAATATCACCTAGGACCACCACGTGTACTATGATCTGGGACCATGTAATAATTTCCCTTGAGGGAGAGAGAGAGTGTTTCAGTGGTAGAAACGGGGTTGTCATGAGAGCTTTCACTTCGGATATCCGGTACCTATCAACCATGAACAGAGGTCAGAGGGAAGACCGGGCTAGCCGGCCTTCGACCCTCCAATGCTTAAGTCAGATATATGTAAGAATGTAGACTACATAGGAGTAAATGGAGAGTGGTGGATTACCTTGAATGAGTGGAGAGACATGTATTTATAGTGTGGGGATGTGCTTGTCACCCCTTTATTTCTAATATCGGACTAGCTATGGTCCACCTAATACCACTAGTGTGTGGTATCGGCATCGTGTCTTTGGCATTATCGGCATTACTTCACGTGGCTAGTGAGCCTTGCTTCCGATACTTATGCCTGAGAGGTATCTATACCAACAAGTCCTCCAAGTCCCCGGTCAAGAGTTCTCTTGGGTTGGGAGTTTGTCTGTGGTAAAAGTATCGGAGGTGCAAGGCGAGTATCCTTACCACGTGGCTTCCGTACAACCATTTCCCCCAGTCCCCCAAGTCCGCAGCTAAAAGGAGTCTTGACTGGGGAACAAGGCTAGTATCCTTTCCAATTAAAAACGGCGCAAGCATTCATTGGACATTTAGAATGAGTGTCTTCCTTGGGGTAACTAGTCCCCCGAGACCGAGGTTAGAGGGCTTAGACTAGGGTATGCTAGCACATGGCATCAGGTATGCTCGATATAAGATGTACTCAATACACTTGGTGTCTGCAAGGATAGCCTTGGCTATGTCGACCCATTTTTGAAAATGGTGATAGTAATAATTTTGGTGTGAAGCCGGTAATGGCTGTAATGAATGTAGCCGATAGTGGCTAGAATGTACGTGGCTATATCACTGTTGTTAAGCTTAGCACAACCTTTTGTTTTGCATGTAGTGGCATGCAATCATATATGGAGAAAGATGAGACATGGCAATATTGTATAATGGGAGAAGCCATGGCGATGTCATATTATGCAATGAAGAAATAAAACATAGCAATATCATGTAATGGAGATAAAGCACGAAAATTTAATATAAGAGAGAACATGGCGATACCTCGTGTTGGAGAAAGATAACTCATGCTGATATCATATAATAGGGAGATGACATATGGTGATATCGCGTGTGGAAGAGATAACTCATGGCCATATCGTGTAATGGAGAGGTGGAACATAGTGATATTATATAGAGATAAAGCCATGGCGATACCGAGTGTTGGAGGAAGATAACTCATGTTGATATCATATAATGGAGGGATGACATATGGCTATATCGGGTGTTGGAAATAACTCATGGCCATATCATATAGTAGACAGGTAAAACATAGCAATATTGTATAATAAAGATGAAGCATGGCGATATCGTGTAATAAATAGATAAGAAATGGCAATACCGAGTGTTGGAGGAAGGTAACTCATGCCGATATCAGATAATGGAGAGATAACCCATGGCGATATCATATAAAGGAGGGCGTGCCATAATTATCTTGTGACGATTTCATCTTGATCATGTGTTTAGTCATTTTAGCTTGATCCCATTTAGCCCTTTCATTTAGGCATTTCGCCTTGCTCATATTTCATTAAGGCATTTCGCTTTGATCACATTTCATTTAGGCATTTCGCCGCAATCTCATTTAGGCATTTCGCCTTGCTCGCATTTCATTAATTGCATTTATGCATTTCAGATTGATTGCATTGAAGCATTTCGCATTGATCGCATTGGAGCATTTCGCATTATGATCGCATTGAAGCATTTCGCATTGATCTCATAGGCAATACAAAGGTTTGTGAGTGATAGCACTTATAGTGCTATATCAGCACAACCATGCCTTTAGCGATATTGAATTATATAGTCATTTTGCATTGAGCGCATTGGAACATTTCACATTGGAGCATTTCGCATTGATCGCGTTGGCAATACAAAGGTTTGCGAGTGATAGCACTTATAATGCTATATCAGCACAACCATGCCTTTAGCGATATTGAATTATATAGCCATTTCACATTGGAGCATTGGAGCATTTCGCATTGTGATCGCATTGAAGCATTTCACATTGATCGCATTGGCAATACAAAGGTTTGTGATTGATAGCACTTATAATGCTATATCAGCACAACCATGTCGTTAGCGATAATGAATTATATAGCCATTTTTAGCTTGTTCGCGTTAGGCAGTACTTTGGGATTGGTATACAACTTACCCATGCCTTCAGCGATAATTTGGAGAGAGATAAGAAATGGCAATATCGAGTCGATTTCATTGAAAACTGCCAAAGGCAGTGATAGAACATAAGGCGATCGTGGGTGAATACAAGGCGATCATGGATGAAGACGTGGTGGTCATCCGAGAATACATGGCGATTATTGAAGAATTCTGGTAGAGTGCTAGAGGAGCAAGTTTGTAAGAACATACTGCGAGGCGTGAGCGTGGAGCTCCAAGGGTGCCACTAGGGCACGAGCATAGAGTATGCCACTGAAGCATGTGGAGTAAGCGTATCGTTGAAACATAGCGAGTGTGCCAATGAAACATGGTGTCATTGAGGCATGGCGAGTACACTGCTAAAACATAGTGAGTGTATCCCTAAAGCATAGTGAGGCATAGATAAGATATTGCCAAAGCATAGTTAAGATACTGCTAAAGCATAGGGGATACGAACATAAAGAAGATACCGTTGATGTGTAGATGCAATACTGCTAATGTGTAGATGATGTACTACTGAAGCATAGAGAAGATATCACTGATGTGTAGATAAGATACTACTGAAGCATAGAGAAGATATCGTCGATGTGTAGATAAGATACTGTGGCAGCATAGATAAGATAATACATAAACATGGATGATATATAGCTGAAGCATGGATAATAGATTGTTAAGGCACAGAGAAGATGTTGCTGAAGCATAGATAATATGCTGTTGAAATATAAATAAGGTACCATCGAGGCGTAGATGAAATACTGTTGAAACAAAAGTGAGATATCATTGAAACATGGCGAGTATAACATGTCGATATGTCGTTGAAGCATGGAGGGGATGTGCCATCCACGCATGGCAGGTGGGGTGTGCAAGTTCCCCTGTATGGAGAACATTTACCATGGAGAGTGAATGCCATTCAGGCATGGTGAGTAAGGTGTGCAAGTCCCCTAGTATCGAGAACATTTATCATAGAGAGAGCGAGGATTGAGCTCGCTATTGAGATTTCATGTGTATATAAGCAACAGAGGTGCTAAACATGTAGCAGTATGTGGATATAAGATTAAAGTGTGTAAATAAGAGTATTGAGTATAGCTCAATGGGTAATTTTGTGTGCATGACACTGTTTGGGCCTCTATGGATGTCACAGTTTGTGAAGCGAGTATCGTAAGTGTATACGTAGTAATGTAATCAAGATAAAAGCATAGCATGTTTTTAGCATGTATCCACAGTGGAGATATTAATAACACTTTACATTTTGTAAGCAAGCTTAATAATCATGGAGAAATTTAAAGCATAACAATAACATTAGGCATAGTAAATATGTCACTAAGATTATCACATTTTATAGGAATATGCTTAGGTTGTAGTAATCACTAAGGCATGTGAAGTATAACATTAACTCAAATTAAAAGAGTGGAGGTGAGAACTTATCTGGAGCCGTTGGTAAGTGGTGAAGATATTGTAGAAAGATTGGAGCTGTCCATATATAAGACTCTATGTCAGTTAGCGGGTACCGATAGTGCACTTGCTTTTGCTCATATAAAAAGGCGTGAAAATTCATTCATTCCTGCTGAAAGGCTAAGATATATGCTTGATTGCTACTGCCATGTGCTTGGCAATACTGAGAGACAAAGATTGTACTACTTGGAGTAATTGCACGTATACTTATGGCACATAAGTTGAGTCATTAATAATCCTTGCGAGAATAAACTTGCCCAAAACAAAGCTGGGCCAAAGCCTGTATTTGTGAGTAAGTAGGTATGCATGAGATCCTGGTAACCAGTATGGTTATGACAGTTGGAGGAGCCATGGCATAAGCAGCTAAGTGCATTTGTCATGCATGTGTGGTTTTGCATGTAGTGGCCGTGTGCCATGCTTGACATGTGTATTCCCTAAGATGATGATAAGCATGGGCTATAGCTTTGTCGTAAGCATGCCCTTAAAGAGTGATCACACTCATATACATATTGCTTTGCATATAGTATAATTGAAAGCAAGTATAGTTATGGCATGGGAAGCATGCTGAACTTTCATAAATCTGAAGGGATTAATTGAAGCATAATCAAGACAAGGGACTTGTCTGAATGTAAAATATCAGTATGGAGTGTAGAGGAACACAACGAATCCGAAACCATGAGCGATACTGTGATAAAGTATAAGTGATGAACGATACTGAGATCGACACTTTGAAAGAGATGTGCGATACCGAGAGCCATACTTTGAGAGAGATGAGCAATGCTGATAGAGGAGATGCAGAGTGGCCATACCAAGTTGGAGTGGTTATATAGCATGCGTAGGCATTGATAAGTATATAATTAATCCCCCGATGGAGATTGCAGATGGATGCCAAAATATATACACATGCACGCTTGGGTTTAGCATTAGCTCTTGCTTGTAAGAAGGGGTTGCTGCACGGAGCAAAATGTGTAGTTTCGAACTTCTCCAGAATTTATTCTGAACTTGGAGAATAGATGCTTGGATAGACATTGATTAAGCAATTGGTTAAATATCACATGCTTGATATATAGAAGCAAGTATAAATGTATATTACGTGTGTGGCTGTGTAGTAAGCAGTAAGCACACGTAGGCATATATATATATATATATATATATATTTGATGGAGTATGACTCTTGACTTGTAAGCATAATTGCATGTGAGACAAATTGACTTATAAGATTGAGATTGGAGAGCACTTAGCTGGTAGTGTTTGCAGCTGTTGCTGCCGGTGTGTAATTGGATGTCCATAGTATGGGTGCCGAGATTTTTAATGACGAATATTAGGGCGACATCGAGAGATGAAGATTACACGACTGCTTGTTGGTGAGAACGTTGCTGATATCGAGAGGGGAACCAAATTTGCAAATGCCGATACCGATAGATTGGGTGAGGCTCGAGTTGTAATACCGAAATGCAATGTAGAGAGTCGAAGGTTCGCGATACTGAGTTGGAGTGGTGAATTGCCGAGGGAGTTGGAGCTTCCGATACCAGGGAGTTGACATGGGGGTTTAGAGGTTACTGGCAAGTACCCATTCTTTACGAAATTCATTATGATAGCCACTTGATGACATAAAAGAATCAAAAAGCTGGGAGTGTGGGAGCCTGGTGGCCCAACAAATGTTAGCTTGTCAATAGAAGACACAAGTGTCCCCATTTTAAGAAATCCCAGCCTGCATGTTCTGAAACCTTAATCACGGTGCCGAGAAGTTTGAGTCGCGGAAACTTCAAAGAGTTGGCACCAAGTTGAGAAGTAGTTGAACTGATAAGAGAGTTTATCTGTACGTCATTGATTTAGAGCATAGTAGATCACATGTACCATTGAACTATAGAAAGTAGAGTAAGAGACTTAGCTTAGGTTAGATGCTCGAATTGAGCGAGATCAATCAATGAACCCAGGATGCCTGATATAACAGGAGCTTAAGTACGGTGTCCAGAAAGTCTTTCTTCTTCTTTCTTCTGTAAGGTAATAGGCATCAGGACTTGTTTCAATTTCTGGGTGCCCAGGGCAGCAGGGCACGGGTTTGTGTTCGACTAGGTGAGCTCCTTTGATTCTTGGAGAGAAAATGAGGTGGTGAGCTCTCGAGATGGAGAATGGGAGGCCAAGAAAGCTGCTGGGTCTCCAACTCGCTTCTCTGGATGCCGAGCTCTCCTTTTTTTTTTTTCTTTTTTTTTTTTTTTCCGAACGGTGAAGACAAACGATACATTGAGGTGATTAAGTAGTTGGAACTTGCTTATGGTCCCGAGATCGAGAGTTGCAAACAGCTAGTCACCGACAGATCCATTATTCACGTCGAGATGAGTAGAGAGAAGCCAGATGCCAAGTGTTACTGGGTGAATTGGGGAGAGCGAGATGGGTCAGCGAGACCGAGAAATGTGGGGACTATCGAGGAGTGGGAACTATCGAGGAGTTGGTACTTTATCTTATGCCGAGAAATTGGGGTACAGAGAGTAACGTACGACAGCGATACCAGTGGAGCTGGTGCGGCATCACAGCAGCTAGCGATACCAATTTGCATACCGTCGGTGTTGGTTTGTAGTTTGCGTCTCTTAGACTTCCGTTTCCGAGAGCATCTCAGAAACCATGCCCTCGTTGTCTAGTGCGTTAGCAGTTCCAGTCCCAGATCGTGGACTTGGTGGGGTGTTCACTCTTCTCTTGGCATCGCCGGTCAATGCAGCGGTCAGGTTGAGTTTGCTGGGGGCTCTCTAATATAACAGTGGTAGTGATGAGCTGCGGGGTTGACCCGAGTTTGCCAACCATCAGAGAGAGAAGAAACCAAGTTCCAAACCCAGAAATTGGTTTGGGAGTGCTGTGATTTCGGAGGGGTGAGATGGTGTTGTCTGTATGCTGTAGTGATGCCCAGAGAAGAAAGCAAGGGTCGTGGGTGCCCAGAGAAACCGTTGGGTGCTTACGGCGGCGGCGAGTGAGATATTTTCAGGCGTTACCTGAGGACATGGAATCTGGACCAGACCTGTCAGAGGCTGGTGAGTATAGTAGTGGTGGAAGTGAGCTGCGTTGTGGTGTTTGTAGAGCAGCGGTGGAGGAAAGATAAACTCAGATCTACTTTCTCTCTCCTCAAACTCTCTGTAAATCGAAACCCAGGAGCTAAATTACTTTATTTTTGATGATGGGTTATTA
Source organism: Rosa persica (assembly GCA_025331145.1). NCBI lineage: Eukaryota > Viridiplantae > Streptophyta > Magnoliopsida > Rosales > Rosaceae > Rosa > Rosa persica. The sequence continues at coordinate 9,720,978 of WFKR01000004.1, forward strand.
TATGAGCTCGATTTCAAAACCCATTACCCTTGACGTTGAGTTGAGAGAGTGTGAAGGAGGTGAGTTGTGTATAGATCAGTTATGGAGGAAAGAGAGAATCTCATATCTGTTTTCTCGCTCCCCAAAACCCACTGTGAACAGAAACCCAGAGGCTAAAAAGCTTGATTTTGGTGTGACGAAGATGATAACTCAGAAAGATATGCAAAGATATTAGTTTTTTGGTGCAATAGCAAAGGGAGATCCAAGAGGAGAGAGAAAACTGGGTGATTGGAGAAAATTTTCCGGCGAAGTAATGAAATTACTCGTGGTGAGCAAGTAGCACAATCGGAGGGCTCCTTCTAGCGCCAAATGTTTCAGTGGTAGAAACGGGGTAGTCATGAGAGTTTCCGCTTCCGATATCCGGTACCTGTTAACCATGAACAGAGGTCAGAGGGAAGATCAGGCCAGCCGGCCTTCGATCCTCCGATGTCTAAGTCAGATACATGTAAGAATATAGACTAGGTAGGAGTAAATGGAGAGTGGTGGCTTATCTTGAATGAGTGGAGAGACATATATTTATAGTGTGGGGATGTGCTTGTCACCCATTATTTTCAATGTGGGACTAGTTGTGGTCCACCCGATACCACTAATGTATGGTATCAGCATTGTGTCTTTGGCATTATCGGCATCACTTCACGTGGCTAGTGAGTCTTGTGCTTCTGATACATGTATATATAGCTTCCTTTGCCATCTTTAAGGAAAGTTTAAGATGCGGTATGCTAACATCATCCATTAAACAATCAGTGCTTACTTATTTTAAAGCAAGCTTATAAACTATGGAACATATATAGTAAATAGGCACCTGAAAACGCAAAAAATGCATAGTTTCCTACCAAAACAGGAAATAGGAAAGCAAAGAAAACCTAAGCTAATTAGAAGAGCAGCAACCCAATGGTCCCAAAAAGCAGTCCAACCTAATGCTTAATAGTTAGACCAGCCCAACCTCTGCCACAATGTGCAGACTGTCGGAGCTCGCCGGCCATCATTCTGGTGCCACAGACGCTACCACCAAATCCACCAACATTTGTGACGCTGTATAGATGTCATCAAGCTATCACCATTGCTTGGAAGAAGTCCAAAACCAGCTACGCCGCCAAAAGCCTCCACTTGAGTCAGTGCCTACACAACCACCTTAGATCTGTAGCAAAAACCATAACTCGGCAAGACCAATTCTATCCAGCCCTCAAGCCAAAATTGTTCCAACAGAAGGAGTATGCCCTAAGTGCATCACCAGTCCGACAACGACACTGCAATGTTAGCGTGACAAAGGTAGGAGTCGCTGCTCGGCTGCTACCGGACGAGCATTGATAGAGATTGAGAAGAAACCTGTGCAACTATTGGAGAAGAGAGAACTAGGGTTTTTCTACCATTTGTTCTCAAAATCATTAGTTTGTGGAGTCACTTAATACTTAATTGGGTGAGTTTTGGGAATTAAAATCTCTTAGTTTAAAAAAAAATAAGCTTAAACTGAGAAGTGGAGTTTGTTGGCCAAATTTGGGCATCGAGTCAAGGCCCCTTTACTTTTTTGGTTAATTAGTATCAGGTTTAAGGTAATTTGTTGAGCTAGATCTCTCCCCTCTTTTTTGATAAAAAAAAAAATAAATAAATAAAGCTTGAGCTAATTTATCCACAGATTATCCGGGTGAAAATATTACCCAAAATTCATTGGCACGTTAATAAGCCAATATCTAATACAATTGCAAATGACAACTGACAAGGCCCTACGGAGGTATCTCCGTTTCTTCTTCTTTGTCTTTAAACTTTGGCACTTTTTTTTTTTTTAAATAAAACTTGGGACTTTGATCCAAGGCATCAAAAAGGCAAAGGTTAACCAACCTACCTTAGTAAAATGACAATTTTTCCCTCAATTTAATTATGAAATTACATCATGCCACACTCTCTCTCATCCCTCTGATCCCCTCTCTCTCTAAATTGTTTACCACGGCAGACGACTTCCGGCGCCAACTGACCTGGACGATCTCGCCGGCATCCCTCCTCTTACTCTTACCTTGATCTCTCTCTCTCTCTCTCTCTCTCTCTCTCTCTCTCAGATCTGTCATTATTCTTGTCAAGGCCAATGCTCTGGTTTGGGAGCGTTACCGACAACGAAGGCGGTGAAGAGCTCGACGGCCCACTGCTTGAACTGTCTTGGACTCGGCGGCGTTGGAGCGATGGACGGCCTCCTCACTTGCAGGGGCATTTTGCTAAGGCGGAGTACTACATAGCCTGCCTTGCCCACCGACGACGGTGGAATAGTAGCTTTTGCCTCCTTTTTTTCCTGTACAGGTTGCGTCTGGAATAGGAGAATGTGCTAATCAGTCCTTTTCTGTACTCATCTTGTAGTTTGGGCCTCTTTTGCTTAAGCACCTATGGGCTTATTCCCATAATGACAAGATCATTCTCTCCACATAAAAAAACATGGCATCAGTGGAGGAAATCAGCAAACCCCAAGAATTCATATTTCCTTATTATGGTCAGTTACCATCAATCATTGACATTCTTCTATGCTTTAAATTTTGTACTGAAGCAAGTAGTTCGGGGAAGATAAGCATAATTTATTATGCACAATTGATATTTGGTCTTGGATGGGGCTCTGGAACTGCATGGTAGTTAGTATCATTTATCTTGGTTGAAGATGAAAGTTTCCATTTGATTATGTAATTTATTAGTTTTCTTATTTTTTAGAAGGTAATAAACTTTTTATTGGACGGCAATAAAATAAACTTTTATTGCCCTCCAATAAAAATATTTTGAATTGATATAATTTCATCATTTTCTTTACTAATCAAAGTATTATTTGTCTAATTTTAGGGAGATTAGTCTTCTATCAAGATGTCTAAATTTTAGGGAAATTTTTAACAACAGTACACGACAAATGGGTGACTTCGAAGTTCGGTACTTTATCTTTCAAACAAACCAAAACAGTACATGAACTTGTAATCTCGACACACTTTTTGTATATGATGTCAATAACACCATCAACCCTATGTCATTATTCATTTTGTCTAAGGGTAATTTAGTATTTTCCTCTTTCTCTGAGGTTTCAGAGGCGTACTCTATTTCGTACTCTTTTTGCCTCCTCGGCTTTCCATTCTTTCTCTTCAACACCCTAGCAAGCTCTACCGCCGCCGGTCAGGGAAATATTGTCGATGAACTCTCCACCCTCCTTGATGGTGGCATTCCTTCCCGCTGATCCCACTTTAAGGACCCCGATACCTTCGAGCCCTTTGTCTTCCTCTATAACCATTTGCAAACCCCAGCTACCACATTCCAGCTCCAAATCCTCTCTAATCCCTCGTCCCAAAACTTTTTCTCACCTATTTATGATCAGGTATGAAGTTCTTTCAAATTTTCTTTAGGGTTTTGGACTTGGAGTCGAACTTGGACTCATGTCTAGTCGAACTTGAACTTGTTGAGGAGGCCGTCCTTGAGATGCTTCAGCAGGTCGGTGGGTTACTAAGCTTTCACTGAGAGAGAGAGAGAGAGAGAGAGAGAGAGAGAGAGTTTTAGATTGGGAGGAGAAAGAAGGGGGGGGGGGGGGGGGGGGAGATCGAGATGAGAAAGATTGATGTTGATGGCAGTTATTGTAACTCTTTAATTGGTTTGAGGGTGAAATGGTAATTTCATGTTAAATTGTGTATGTGGGAATAAAAATTTGTTGATGAGGTAAGTATGATAATTTTTCCTTATTCTGGTGCTTTGAGTCAAGGACCCAAATTAAAATCCTATTGAAATAAGAAAACGCGCGACACTGCAGTTGTACTTCGCGTTTTCGATTCCCTCCCCCAATTCCACTTCCCTCCCAAATTTCACTTCTCTCTTCCCCCAATTTTTGATTTCCCTCTTCAATTGAAATCGTCCCCAAATAGAGAAAGATGATTCATTCACTCTATTTCCAGTTCATAGTTGTAATAAGGGAAAAAAAAAACTCCAGCCAAAAACAGATTCATTTGATTTAACTCGGCGGAGGAGGCGGCGACTCGTAACAAGGGTTCAAGTCATGGTGAGTTATTTGGTGTGAGACATACTCTGGGTTGACAGATTCTGGGAAGAATTTCAGTACAAGCTGAGGTTACTTGATCCCAATTTTTTTTTTTTAATTCTTTTGTTTTACAAAGTTTGGAGAAGCTCTGTGAGAGAATTATGAACTAATATTTGATTGTCAAGAGTGAATTTTAATCCCAGCAGCAAGGAGTATACACATGGTGTAGTGATCAGATTTCGGTCATGTGAGCTCTCATTTTCATTTTGTTAATTCAGAATAAATGCTGCCTTCATTTTGTTGACTGTTATCTTTGGTATATTTTGTAGTTGAAGCTTTTGAGATATTTTTGGGAAGCTCAGAATGCAAAGACGTAAATAGCCAATGTGTTATTCTACTTATTTATGTGAATTCTATTTGCTTATTCCCCCGATCCGCCAACTTCACTGTGGCCTTGCTTTGGAGATATTCCACTTCAATCAATATTGATATGTTAGATTCTCATCTAGAACGTAGATATTCCATGATAATACTAATATTTTTAAAGTTTGAGCTATATGTTCTTTTTTCAGTATTTTTTTTTACCATCTTATAGTTCTGAGTCCAGTGAAGTTGTGACTCCCAACTATTTTCTGGTTAAGACTCAGTTTAATATAGCTCTCGAGACTTTTTCTGTTTCAGTAAAATGACATTCTTTTTCACTTTTTGAAATTCAATCACATTATGGTTATGACTCTTGAGAACTTCCTTGCTGCTGGGTTGATTGTTCTGTTACTTGGTGACTTCCAACTATTGTAGGGTTTTGCTATTTTATGTCCTCGTATTGGTATCCTCTAGTTTGTCTATAGTCAATGTACTGCTTTCCTTTTATGGATTCAATTGATAATGTTCAGTTTCTTGCTTTATAACTAAAATGATGTATGACTTGTGTGATTGTTACAATTTCTGACCAAGTAGTGGTTCTGATTTGAATCTTATCTTTTTAGAGTTGATACACACAATAGGCAGAATACTTTAGGAGTAAGTGTGTTAGTGACGTGAAAAATTGGGCAAAGTGAAAACTAAAAGTTTTGACATTTGGTTCCTGCCACTGTGCAAAAATCTTCTTTGGGTAATTGCAAAGCTTAATCGTTTTAGTTGTATCGAGAGAGGTTTGATCCAGCTGAATACGGGATGTATCAGTTTGCCACTATCGCTATCGGTCTCGATTATCTGCAAAACTGACACAGGTCAAAGGGAAGACCGGGTGTGCCGGCCTTTAACGCTCTGATGCCTAAGTCAATTACGTTAGATGATAATGATAATGGAAAGCGATAGTAAACAATTACCTCTTTGGGGTTGCTGGAGATGATTCTAATGTAGGAGATTTGTGGGAGCCTAGTTCCATTTCTTTCAGTGTGGGATGCTCGAGGTCCCGATATCGTCCTGGGGGGGGGGAGGTATTGGGATCCTCAGCTAAGAGCTTGTCATGCTTTGCTTATTGGTGATATGAGCCTGGTGCTTCCAATACTTGAGCTCAGGAGGTATATATACCAACAAGTCCCCGGTCAAGAGTTCTCTTGGGTGGGGAGTTTGTCAATGGTGAGAGTAGTCGAGGCTGAACGCGAGTACGTGCTACGTGGCGTCAGTACAGCCAGTACCCCACTAGTCCCCCAAGTCCCTACATAAGAGGATTCTTGGCTAGGGGTGAGGAGATGGTTCCACTAGTCCCTCTTGTGTCGCTATCGCGAATCTGTGGTAGGGTATCGTGTGGCCTTTTGGTGCACGTCCTATGCCCTGGCGACACGTGTACTGTTGTCAGCTGGGTTTTGTGGGCAAAAAGTACTGTGTGTTGGAGTTCGTAACTTGTAATAATGGTGCAGAGGTGAGGAGTCGAGGCGACGGCGCATGACTTCTACAACGTTCAGGGATGTTGGACACGTGGTGAGATCTGATGTTGTCGTCTTTGCACATCCAACGGTCCTTGTACCTCTCGGGGGCCCTATATATGAGTAGACGAGGGGAATGGAGACTTTTTACTGTTTCTCTGTTTTTCTGGGTGTTGAGAGAGGAAGAGGGTAAAGTGTGGTCCTTTGTTTCTCAGAGGTGCTCCATCTTATATGTGGTGTTCGGAGTTTCTCGCTGTCGTCGTTTGCTAGAAGAGTAGACAGGTACGTAGTCTTTCTGAATACACAACAAATTTCCCTCAATTCCCGTTTCTCTAATACACATTATCAGCAAGAAGTCTTAATCCTAAAAACCCTAATTTCCTAACCCTCAAATTCTAATAACCACCGCCTCACATATTGAAGCCCTAATCCTAAGGAACCCAGAACCGACGGCGGAACCGGCCTAAAAACGCCTGAATCGGCTATCTAAAAAACAGAACCGGCCCCTGCCTCTTATGCCTGCTCTGAGCCTACCCCCTGCAGACCTGTCGAGAAGCTGCCGAGATGCTGCCCAGAGCCCTGCACGTACCTGTCTAGAGCCCTGCACACACCGGCCTATAGCTGCCGACAACCCTATAATACCTACGCGACACCTGCCGACATCTACCTAGTACCCTGCACCTGCTACCGACACCTACGTGCAGCCCTTGCAAGCCCTTGCCTACACCTGCAGAGTGCCTCCGCATAACCCCTATAACGCCCCTGCACAGCCCTTACAGCGCCCTTGTAGCAGACCAGCACAACCCAGTCTAGCTCCAACCACCACCTATTTCCGGCCACTTTTCTGGCGACCTCGACGACCATTTTTCCAGCCATCTTCACCAATTTTTCCAGCTAAGATTTTCAGTTATTTTTCAAGGTAAACTTTCCTAAAAGTTCCCGTTTTTGAATTTTTCATTTTTTTTTCCTCAAGGACTTCCAACATCCCTTCCTTTACCCCCCCTTTCTTCTTCATGGGGGAGACTAATAGCCGAACTGTGGGGGTTCGTGCTCATTCCAAGCTTGAAGCTTGTAGAGTCCTCCAAACTTAGAGTTTGTTGAGAAGAAAAACGATCAACCACATACATCATTGTTAAGAATCTAATCCAAAACCCCTCTTGGAATCGGATTTTTCTTGAAAGCGTCTACGCTAAAAAAACTCCTAATTTCTTGGAAGCGACTACGCTTAGAAATTTCTATTGCTTTTATGGTAGCCTTTTCCGCTCTGAAACTAACCCTATTTTCTTGTTGCTTTTTAGGATGAATAACCTGAACAAGTTAAGGTTTGCTCTACCAAAGACAACAGGTGCTGGATACCACAAGTGGGTCCGTGATATGCGTAGCAGAGACAACAGGCGCTGGATACCACAAGTAGGTTCGTGATATGCGCCAGCATCTTAAGGCTGATGGGATCCTGAGTACGATCCAAGCGGCAAGTCAGGATGTGATTACTCCTCAACAAGCTGCTTCTTTTAAAGCAAATAGAGCTACGAGAGAGGCTAATGAAACAAAAGCCGTCATTCTCATGACAAGGCACATGAATGACGCGATCCAAATGAGTACCTCAATGAGAAAGACCCTAGAAAACTATAGGTAGAATTCAAGTAGCGTTTTGGCAAAGTTCATGACTCCCTGTTTCCAGACTTAGGAGTGAGATGGTATAGCCTCCACCTCTGTGATTTCAAGTATGTACTTGACTACAATTTGGAAGCACTTCATATCAAGTCTTTGATGGAATTTTGTGGACAGGAAATCTTTGATACGATGTTGATCGAGAAGAATCTTTCCACCTTCCCAGTCTCTGTATTGATAGTAGCCAAGAACTATTGGATTGATATCAATGCCAGACGCATCACAAGGTTTCATGATCTGATTGGTGCGATGAACGTAGCTGAAAAGCATGACGACATACTTGTGAAGAACTATAACTCTAGACCCATGGGAACCAAATCAATTCTGGAGTCTAATTATAGTCGCGCCTCCAAGGGATGACACAAGGAGCGAAACCCTAAGAGTATGAATAATTCTGGACGTTCTGGTCCATATTCTTACCCTAAAGAGGAAGGAAACTGCCAATATAGGCGTGCACGGAACCGTGGAGGTAAACCTGTGAAGAGAGAAAGAAGCCAAGCATCTGGTTATGATGGTGACTCTACCAAAGGGAATAACCATCCACAAGGTGCTCCTGAAGCACCTCGATCAAGGGAACCTGACCATAATGATGCTTGTCTTGTGGACTACCAGGACATTGGTCAAGGGCCTGTAAAGTATCCCAGAAAAACGCATACAAGATTTATCATGAAGCAAGAGAGGCAAATTACATGGAACAAGAAGATCAAGATGGAAATTTCGATCTAAGAGCGGAAGACTACAAGGACCAAGACCCAGAAACTGGAGATTTTGATTAAGTCTTTTTATTTTCCAAGAGATGTAGGCAATTGCCATATTATTTTTAGTAGATGCCAATGGTTTAATCTTTCTTCAAAGTAATCATACTCAATGTAAGTATGATGTCTAAGAAGGTTTTGAGATAAGTGGTACTGAAGCGAGCCATGCTCTATCGACATCTCTCTACTTACCTGGTCACATTTGCATTGGAATTACCGAAAGGAGTTGGAAGACCGTCATTGTTTTGCATTACCTAGTCTATTGGATTAGATTTTCTTTGGTCAAAGAAATGATCATGTAATTCCATTTGGCTTATTAATAAAAGTTGAGTTCTTTTCTTTATGACTCCTTTTTAATTACGAGCTTTTCTTTTAATTACGAACTACAATGTCTTGCGGATAGTGCGACTACGCACACCATTCTACGCCATATGCAATTATTCTTAGAGATGTTGCTTACATATTCCACTATGACTACGATGGCTGGGCCATCAGGTTTAGTTCAAGGACATGGAATGGCCCAATTCCTATTACCAAATGGCACCTTGATAAAGTCACAGAAGCTCTTTACACTCCCAAGGTAAATCGAATCTTATTGAGCTATAAAGATATAAGAGCCAAAGGATTCCTTGCGGAAATGCATAATGAGAACGGAAGAGAGTTCCTTTTCATTACCTTTAATGATTGCGGACGGAAGCGCATCTTAGAGAAGCTTATGTGTCAATATAGTGGACTTTATGTCACTATAATTCGACCAATTGAATCCAATAATGTGATAAGAGACGATCTCTTGGATTCTGATACATATTGGCTTTGGCATGATCGACTAGGACATTATGGTCATGATATGATGATCTGTATACTAAAGACTTCACAGAGAAGAAGCAACAATCGAAAATTAATTCCCGGACTTGGCAAGACCTCAATAGCCGTAACCTCTGGCGCTGCTGCTGTCTTGGGCGACCGTAGGGCTGCCCACATCCCTCGTGATGATGCCATAAATGGCACCAACCATGAGCATCCAGTTCCCCATGAATGTCACTGGGGATTGATGTAGAGCAGCCAGTTCCCCATGTTCATACCCAAGGTCTCGCAGAAGCTACTATCAAATGACTGCAGATGATAGCACGGGTATTGGTTATGCGCACCAGTCTCCCTGTTTCTACTTGGGGATATGCAATATTGCATGCAGTGACGCTAATTCATCTACAACCCACTGCAACCCAATCTTACTCTGCGTTACAGCTAGTGACATGCTACGAGCTTGATATTTTGCACTTACGGGCTACGAGCCTGATATTTTGCACTTACGCATTTTTGGGTATGCTATTTATGTGCCTATTACGCCACCACATCATACTAAGATGGGTCCCCTATAAGGAATAGGCATCTATGTTGGCTATGAATCTCCAACTACCATCCGCTATCTTGAACCCTTGACAGGCGATCTCTTTACAGCTAGATTTGCGGATTGTCACTTTGATGAGACAGTCTTTCCACCGTTAAGGGGAGATAAGAACATAGATGTTCAACAGGAATGATAGGAATTGTAGTGGTCTGTTCCCACTATGTGTCATCTCGTTCCCTGTACCGCACAGTCTAAACTTGAAGTGCGACGAATAATCGAGCTCCAGAATGTAGCAGTCACTCTACCTGATGATTTTTTTCATGTTGCCAAAATGACGAGATCACACATACGTACTGCAAACGTGCCATAAAGGATCAATGTCCCTAATACTGGACATCACACCACTCCTGTGATGCTAGGAGATAGCGCCATTACACAGCATGGCAATGATATGGCATCTATGGCCGCAGGTCCCGCAAGGAAGCTTGGTAGACCACTTGGTTTGAGGATACTCATCCTAGAAAGAGAGCGAATGAGGCACAAACAAATCTTTTGATCATCGATACTCAAAATTCATCCCATGAGAATGTTCCAGATTATGGTTATGTCCAAGAGACATTATTGGGGCATGTCTCAATGTCAGAACCTATCCCTGAGAACGTAGAGATCTCTATGAATTACACTAGTGTACATAGGATGTGGTAAAGAAGCTCGATCATCTTTGATGATGTATTAGGTATTCTGGAGCACAGGCGATTATTGAGACTGATGACATCGAACCATGCTCCGTTAATAAATGCCAACGTAGAGCCGATTGGTCAAAATTGAAAGATGTGATCCAGGCAGAATTTGATTCTCTAGCGAAAAGAAAGGTATTTGAAAAAGTTGTGCCAATACCGACCAACACCAAACCAGTTAGTTATAAATGGGTATTCGTTAAAAAGTGTAATGAGAAAAACAAGATTGTAAGGTAGAAAGCTCGCCTTATGGCTCAAGGTCTTCTCACAACGCCCTGGAATCGATTACGAGGAAACTTATTCTCCCGTAATGGACGTCATTACGTTCTGCTACCTTGTTAGTTTGGTAGTTTCTGAAAAACTAAACATGTAGCTTATAGATGTGGTTACTGCGTATCTATATGGGGATCTAGATATAGACATATACATGAAGATTCCAGATGGGTTTCAATGAACTATGCCTATGTGTGTTCATAAAAAAGACAAGTTCCGGATTTACAATAGTATCGGTTTATGTTGACGACATGAATATAATTGGCACCCTTAAGGAGTTGATGGAAACTGCTGAAAATTTAAAATCCGAGTTTGAGATGAAAGATTTTGGGAAAACACGGTTTTATCTCGGTTTGGAACTTGAGCACCGTGAAGATGGTATCCTGATTCATCAATCATCTTATACCCAAAAGATGCTTAAGCATTTTAATACTGACAAGATTAAGCCTTCAAGCACCCCAATGGTCATCCAGAGTCTTGATCCAAAGAAAGATCCATTCCATCCGAAAGATGACGACGGAGAAGTGCTAGAGGCAGAAGTGCCATACTTAAGTGCAATAGGCGCATTATTATACTTAGCGCAATGCATAAGACCGGACATCTCTTTCATTGTGAACTTGTTAGCTAGATATAGTTCTGCGCTAACATGACAACATTGGACTAGTGTTAAAGACATCTTTCGATACCTAAGCGGTACGATTCATATGGGCTTATTCTGTCCCTATAGAGAGATGATGGATTCGGACCCATCAAATGCTAGGAATTTTACACATGGTGAACTGCGTTCCCTCTCCCCATCCCAAAATGACATAAGTGTTTTGGAAGGTTTTGCTGATGCTAGGTACCTCCCTGACCCATACAAAGGTCATTCCCAAACTGGTTATGTGTTCACCATAGGAAACACTGCAATATCTTGGAGGTCTACAAAGCAGACCTTAGTCACTACCCCTTCGAATCATGCAGAGATTATTGCTCTTCACTAAGCAGTTCATGAATGTATATGGTTACGATCCATAGTTACGCATGTTCGAAGTAATTGTGGTTTGAAGTCCACCAAAGATGAGCCAACTATCATTTATGAGGATAATGCTGCTTGCATTGAACAAATGAAGCAAGGCTACATCAAAGGCGACAACACCAAGCATATGTCTCCCAAATTCTTCTACAATCAGCAACAACAAAAGCGCTTCAAGATCAAAGTAAACCATGTTCGATCTGAGGACAATGTGGCAGAGTTGTTTACTAAGTCATTGCCTAAATCCACGTTCGAGAAACATGTGGTAAGGATTGGCTTGCGAAAATTATCTGAACTCCCATGATCGTAGTCATCAGAGGGAGATGTCTACATGTTCACCTCTAAAAGTGAAGGGTGTGTTGTGCTCTTTTTTCCATTCGACCGAGGTTATTCTTGTCCCACTTGGTTTTCATTACTTGGCAAGGTTTGTAGCGAGGCAACGAAAGAAGCACCTCGTTTGGGCAACACAAGGGGGAGTGTTTAAGTAAATCTCTATTTTGTGTTTAGCGCAGACTCTAGGTTACTTGACCTAGTGGTAATAAGGTTACATTAGAAGGATCTAGATTCCTATTCAACATACAATTACTTTCCTTGTATGATTCGGATTCTATACATTGTAATCCTCTATATAAAGAGGCTCATATTATCAATGAGAATACACAACAAATTCCTCTCAATTCCCATTTCTCTAAAACATACCGAAACTAATTAATAAAAGAATTCAATTTGCAATAAATCATAATTTAATTTTTGATCTAGAGAGATAGAGAGAGAGATGACTTGTATTATAACCACGAGGACCAAGATTGCGGGAAGGGGGGTGGAGTTGACTCGCATCATAACCACAAGGAGGACCAAGATTGCAGAAGAGAGAATGGAGATATCAACAACGGGCTCACCCGTATGCCTTGAAATATTCAGAGACTGAAAGACAGGCCACAAATTTTAGATAGCCATTCAGACCATCCATAGCGTTTGATTTTCACTCCAGTTAACAAAACACTGAAACAGTATAACCTTAACTGCCAAGAATGAAGCCTAGATAACAAATGACCGAACCCTAAAACCTTGTAATTCTTCAACATATAACCGAATTCAGATGTCCTTATGCTCTTCTCCAAACCCAGATAAGAAAACGCATGTAAGTCAAATATAATGTGTTCCGAGAAGGATTTGAGGAATCAGAAGAAGTAAGAGTCCCTGAGCTCGAAGTTATTCCTGAAAACAAACATGTTCTTTTTTGCATCTTGCATGTGAGGATAAATTCTTCAGTTTACGAAGGAGGAAAACATGGTGAAAACTGCAAATGTTTGGAGGCCAATGGTCCAATGCCTTCGTCGATACTTGTCTTGCACTTGGAACTATGGTTATGTACAAGAACACTAAGGTAGAACCACATATAAGAACAACCAAAAGACAGCCCAGAACTACATTACCCAAGAAAGTGATGGAGTTAACTTCATAGTACTATCGGTACTTGCCAATTCTAGGGTATTATTGGGGGCATCACCAGTTAGGCAGTTGCTAACCCCAACTCCATTTGATGGAAAGATTGTTCGGCATCATGAAAATTGGAAATTTTGGACCTTGAGACTTCAAGTTCGAGCATGGAAATGAAAACCTCGCCGCTCACAAACATAAGATTAGTGTTTGAAAAGACCTCCATTTGGACATCCTTGAGACCGTCGCGACGAAGACATAAATGAAAAAACAAATCAAAGTCCTCGGGTCTGCTAGTTCTTGGGTTTATGACCCTCAGAGCAACATAACCCAGCAGAGATATAACTACATGATAAAGAAGGTGGGTATAGAGTGTTGTATAAAATAATGTTTACATAATTGCCAAAACAATGGAGTTTCTTCCATGAATATTTCAAGAAGCCCTCTAATTTCTTCCCAACAAAGACAAAGTTTTTCATCTCGATCCTTACTGACGCAGTCAGAAAGTAACCTGGGTTTACAAGCAATAAACCCTAACCTAGATTTACAAGATAGTTCTTCCAACTTGGCCTTAACTTCTTCTCTAACAGACTGCACATCCCTAGCCATGCCCTCAACAGCAACATTAACATCAGGAACTTTCCGAAGCTTCACTAAATCAACCACATGTTGAGGAACAACAGTATAAACTAACGAGAATGCTGACTTCCCCGTGGCACTATGCACAACACTGTTATAAGCAAACTCCACCAGTGGCAAAGCATAATCCCACTGTTTGGGCCTATCTCCACAAAGGCTCCTGACCATGTTACCCAAAATTCTGTTAGTAACCTCTATTTGTCCATCAGTTTAAGGATGAGCTGTGCTGCTACGATTCAAAGCTATTCCAAACATTCTCCACAACGTAATCCAGAAGAGACTAAGGAACTTTGTGTCTCTATCAAAAGTAATGGACTTGGGCACTCCATGCAAACGAACAACCTGCCTGAAAAACAGTTTGGCTATATTGGAAGCAGCAACAGTCTTCTTACAAGCTATAAAGTGCACCATCTTAGAGAACGTGTCAACTACCCCAAACACAGAATCCACACCCCTTTGAGTACGTGGTAATCCCAACACAAAGTCCATAGCAAGATCCTGCCAAATATCTTCAGGAATAGGTAAAGGTAAATAAAGACCTGTATTTTGGGACTGACCCTTAAAAACCTGGCAGGTGTAGCACTTCCTTACAATAGTTCCTACATCCTTCTTCAGCTGTGGCCAAAAATACCTCTCCTCAAGGCTAGTAATAGTTTTGTCTCAGCCCAAGTGTCCACTCAAACCCCCACCATGCAAATTTCTAATCAGCTTCTCCTTCAATGATGAACTAGGAACATATAGTCGATTGCCCTTGGAATAAATAACCATCATTCACATAGAAATCTGCAACTGCATGATTGCTACTGCACTTGGTCCAAATCTCCTTAAAATCAATGTCTTCCTCATACAATTCTTTCAAGAGTTCAAAACCCACAATCTCCTAAGCTAAAGTGACCAGCAAGGAAGCCCTCCTACTCAAAGCATCCACAACCCTATTAAGAGTACCAGATTTATGCTGAATCACAAAAGGAAATTACTGCGGAAAACTCACCCACCTTGCATGCATCTTGTTCACAGTTTTCTGACTATTAAGGTACTTCAAGGCCGGATGATCAGTGAACAATACAAACTCTCTCTGAATAAGGTAGTGCTCTCATTGCTTCAATGCCCGGAACACTGCATAAAATTCATGATCATAAGTACTCCACTTCTGACGAGCTTCACTCAACTTTTCACTAAAGAATTCTACTGGCTTCTTTTCTTGTTATAGAACAACAACACCTACTCCCACGCCACTAGCATCACATTCAACCTCGAACACCTTGTCAAAATTGGGAAGAACAAGAACTGGTGTAGTACAAAGTTTCTCCTTGATTAAAGCAAAGCTCTTTTCTTGTTCTTCTACCCACTGGAACTTGCCTTTCTTCAAACATTCAGTAATAGGAGTAGTAATGGTACTGAAATTTCTTACAAATCTCCTGTAGAAAGTAGCCAAACCATGGAAGCTCCGTACCTCAGAAACTATTTTTGGAGCTGGCCATTCTCTTATAGCTCGTACCTTCTCTTCATCAACCTGAATGCCTTCTTCTCCAACCATAAAACCCAGAAACAACAACTTGCTGGTGCAGAAAGTACACTTTTTCAGGTTAATGTACAGTTTATTTTCCTATAATGCTCCCAAAACCTATCTCAAATGTACCAGATGTTCTTCCTTGGTTCTGTTATATATCAATATATCATCAAAATACACCACGACAAAAAAACCAATAAAAGGATGAAGAACCTGGTTCATAAGCCTCATAAAGGTGATAGGTGCGTTAGACAACCCGAATGGCATCACCATCCATTCATATAACCCATCCTTGCTTTTAAAGGCAGTCTTCCACTCATCTCCTGGCTTGATTCGAATCTGGTGGTAACCACTTCGAAGATCTATCTTTGTAAACACCTTGGAACCCTCCAGCTCATCAAGCATGTCCTCTAACTGAGGAATAGGAAACCTGTACTTCACAGTTATCTTATTTATGGCCCTGCTATCAACACACATCTGCCATTGATTGCCCTTCTTAGGGATAAGGAGGACTGGAACTGCACAAGGACTCATACTTTCACGAATGAACCCTTTCTTCAGCAAGTCTTCAATCTGCTCCCTCAAAATCTCATTCTCCTTAAGACTCATGCAGTAATGGGGCAGATTTCACAAACTAGCTCCAGGAACCAAATCAATCAGATGCTGAATGTCCCTCATAGGTGGCAACTCGTTAGGCAGCTCATCTGAAATCAACTCTTCAAACTCTCCCAACATGTTCTGCACTTCTTTAGGGATCACCATATCTTCCTTTTCTGCAGTTAACAGCCCTTTAATCACCACTAGACAAATAACTTCATATTCTTTAAAGGCTTCCTCCATCTCGAATTCACTGTTAGACAAGGTCAGAAAACTCTCTCCTTTGTTTACACCAGATCTCTCAAATTGATAAACAGGAGTCATGGCAATCCTATGACTATTTCACATAAACATCATCACATTATATCTGCCTTTACAAGTCACATCCATATCATATTGCTAAGGTCGCCCAAATAAAATATGACAGGCATCCATATCAATAATGTCACATAAAACTTCTTCTCTATAATGCTTACCAATAGATACTGGCACTTTGCAGGACTCATCAACTCGCACTTGTGGACCTTTCTTGACCCACCCCAGAGAATAAGCTGCCTCATGAGGCTGTGTAGGTAACTACAAATACTCCATCAACTTTCTGGCTACGAAATTTTCGCAGCTCCCATTATCCACAATCAGATTGCATACTTTGTTATTAATTGAACAAAGTGATCTGAAAATATTGCACCACTGCCCATCTTCCTTAGGAGACAATAAGATCCTCTGCAACACAATATTAACCTTTTCAAGAGACGCCTTTACCGCAAACTCAACCCCTTCATATTCATCACCTCTTCCAACTTCTTCATCATCTTCTTCATAATCATCCATAAGGGCAGTTTGTCTCCTCTCAGGACACACATTAGACCTATGTCCAGGCTTGTTGCATCTACAGCAAGCTTCTGTTGTAGGCCTAGCATATGGGTTATTAGACCTCTGGTTTAGACCCTATTTGAGCTCCACTAGAACTGCTAGGACTACCAGCCCCTTTAAAAGGAGGATTGGAAGCCCTATGAGCACTCCCTGTATTCTGCGGTAAGACTTTGCCCTTGTCAGTTGAGGCGTTCACCAATTCCGTGCTCCTTTGGTAGGAAAGAAGAAGCTCGTTAAGGCTTCTCTAATAATTCCACTTTCAATGCTAGGCTTGAAGCTTCTGTCACAGTACACACAGTTTGCAACCCAATTTTATCCTGAATGGCTGGCTTCAGCCCACTGATATAGCAAGCCACCTTCAGACTTTCAGTTTCTCCTAGTTCATTACACTCTGGATAGCGCAAGAATTCAGTAGTGTACTCAGCCACGGTCCTAGTGCCTTGGAGACAATCAAGATACAATCTGTACAGAATTTGCTCATAATCATCTGGTAAGAACCTCTCCATCATCAGCTGTTTCATTCTTCGCCATCTTTGAATGCTCTGTTTCCTCTGCTTCTTTCGAGTATTCTGCAATTTATCCCACCAAACTACAGCAGTACTCTTTAATCGTCAGGCAACATGTTTAACCTGCTGGTGTTCAGGCACCTCCATAATCTCAAAGAATCTATCCACCTAAAGCTGCCAATCCAGATAATCTTCCACACCCAAGTTGCTAGAGAAGAAAGGAATTTCAACCTTGACTTTGTAATCCTGGTCAGCTTGTCGTTGTTGTTCATGTTGCACAATTTCTTCTTCAGATTCAGGTCCTAACTCCCTGGTCTCCTTCCTTGCCTCTATTCCGATTGTTGTTGTTGTTGTTGTTCCTCTCTCCCAACATTCTGCGAATTTCTCCAGCCTGATTATTCACGGTGTTGAAGGCGGCGGTAAACGCTGCTGTAAGAGCATCAAGATCTGCTTTTGTAACTTCACCCATTACTACTAAGGTAAATAGGAGAGAAAGGGAAAACTTGCTCTGATACCACGTGACGCAGTGGGAAAGTAACCTGGGTTTACAAGCAATAAACCCTAAGAAGATAGTTCAGGAGTCCACCAGAGAAAAAAGAGAAAACTCTCAATTTGATTGATAATATGATAAAAGATAGGTTCTGCAGTCTTTTAAGGTTGCTTATATATGAGAAAAGATACCCTAGGGCGACTAACAATAAAAACCTCAAGCCCACGAGTAAAAACAAAACAAATCCAAAACAAACTAGGAAACCGAAAATTCTGAAAACTAGAAAAATGTAGTTTTGAGGCCCTAAACGACACCGAAAGCTCGAAAACCCCCACATCAACGTGGCAAAGCGAAGAGTTTTGCTCCTGGCATCGTTCCCTTTCCGGAAAGCTACAACAATCACGAATCGGACACCGAATGCCAAAGTTGCAATAATAACTTAAGTTTTCTTCTTTTTACATGATTGAGTTGTTCTTCAATTCTGATCGCCACTCACTCTACATCACTTATTATATGAGAATTGAAGCACCTTATTTGTTACGTCCCGAACCTAGAATTTTCAATTTTCTAATTAATTTGACGGTAAAGGTCAGTTACTTTTAATTTTACTCCGTTATACGATTTTAGTGGCCCTAAAAGTTGACTTTTTGTTCGGGCCATGATTTGAGAAAATGTTCTTCATGAAAGTCGTAGAGGATGTTAAACCGAGAACATGCATACGTGGTTCGTAAAAATCGGAGCTAGTATACGAAAGTTATAAGCGAAAAACTAAATTTACTATTCCCGATTACTGTTCATGGTAAGTTCTTTAAATAGCAAGTTACTGTGGTAAGTTTCCAAATTTGGAAACTTACCCGACCTCTTCTCTCTCTTCTCCCCCGACCCTTCCTCTTCCCGTTCGGCCGATTCTCCCTCCTCCAAATTTCTTCGATTCCGGCCACCCAACGACGAAACCCAGACATCCCTAGGTTCGCCTCTTCCTCCTCGTCATGCCCATGGTCACATTTCACGGTGTCTCGACCGGAGGAGCTCGGAATTGAACCAAGAAGATCACTGTAGCAGTTTCGGTCCTTTGACGATTTCCGACGATTCCGGCCGCCAAATCGGCGTCGAAGGTTCGGTTTTCATCACTGATCATTTCCCCTATGGCCTTGTATCACGATTTTTTGTGTAGAAGCCGAATTGATGAAATGAAATTTTAGGGTTCTTGGAAAATTTCTGGGTTTATGTTCATCCATTGATTTCGACCGGTTTTGATTGTTATTTGGATGTGTTGTAGTTGAATGAAATGACGAGTGGGTAGAATTGATGTTGTACATGAAATTTGGTGGCCATAGAAGGAGGTTGATTCCGGCGAGTAACCGCCACTCGCCGCCACTGTGGGCGGCGCGTGAGGTGGTATAGGGCAGGTTTCTGACTGTCGTAATTTGGCTATTTAATCATTGGTATAATGTAGTTTCCATATTGGTGACCTCGAATTAAATTCGTGAAGTGTAGATATGGTTTTCGTTATGGTGTGAAATTCATTGATTAATTCACGGATAATTCGTGTATCGGAATTCCTTAATCGGAAGCTCAAAGTAAAGAAATGAAGTTAGAAAAGTGAAATCGGAGATTTTTAAGTAAATAATAACAATTGGGATATGGTTGTGTTTTTGGTGAATTTAATTTTTATCCGTCCTGTACTTATCGGTTTATGAACGTTACATTGTACAGGACGTGAGGAGGATTCTCACGAGGAAGGTTCGGATCGACGGCAAGCTTAGCCGTATACTGTGAGTGGACGTTTGATTTTAATTCATGCATGCAATTAAATTTTCTAAGTTACGAAATTATTTAAAGTATCTTTTATTTAATGAGCATATTATTCGATTTTTGATTATGAAATTATTTATGGTTCAAATTGCCGATTAGAAGTAGTTATGTTCCATTTCGAACTTTTTACTAGAAATAATCTTCGACAAGATTATTTCTAAAAATGAAAGTATCATTATTTAATAGTAGATTCGGGTATTTCGAAAAATTTCCGGAAAGGGGAAATTTATTCTAGATTTTAAACTTACTTTATTTTTGTATATTGGTTCATGATTTTGAATCATGTTGGCGTGCGGGGTCACGTCGTTGGACTAAGTTCCTTTCTTGTGACTTCGAGGAAATCTCACAAATTCTCGATCTTCATATGGTTTTTGCCCACCATACCTGGGTCGATATACTTTATTGCTAGCTAGCCTATTAGTACTCCTCCCTACTTACTTTGTGTTTGTGGGTGAGTAGAGCCGAGCATGGGATGCTCTTGAGTGTGGGACACTCCGACCCGAGCCTTAGCGGCTCACTTTATTTTATTATATGGTGATGACGTCTTTCCCCATACCTTTTAAATTATTTACTTAGTTATTTATTCGTCCGACTAACAGGGTCGGTCGAACTTCCCTCAAGCCAGCGGGGCTGGCTTAGTCATGAAAGTGATTTAAAATCTTTAGTCCCCTATTGCATGCATAAGAACGTTCTAAACAATAAATGTGGGAAAGTGAGAAACATTTCTTTCTTAATTAAATATTGTTGTCCACTCACAACTAACGTTTTATTGCTTACTTTCCCCTGGGCTTTTCGGTTTCCTTTGCCCAGTTCGCAGTGTTGCTATTCGGAGTAGGATCGAGGCTTAACACCAGTTCTGCCACTTGCCTTTCGTAGGTTAACATTAACCTACCTCATGTAATATATTTGATTTTATCGTAGATTGCTCTGATAACCTTGAGAGGCTTAGTATTATTGTGTATTACTTTCGTTGTCAGAGACGTGTTTTACTTATGGAGTTGAAGATTAGAACCCCAGGTTGTATTGTATAAATTTTACTGCCTTTACGCTTGGTTTTTGCTTAATAACTTGTGATGGTTGTGAAATGTAGGATGACTGCATGTTGTTGGGTCTTGGATTTAGAAAAATTTGCTTTTGTTGTTCTTTTTACAGGTTGGGTTGTCTACTTTTAGGGGAAGTTCTATCGAATTTTTCTTAAAAGTTGGCCCCGCAGAGTCCATCTTGAAAATTGAGAGAATTTTCGGGATGGGTTCTAACAGTTGGTATCAGAGCTTTAGGTTTTCTGTTTCCTGTCACTTATAATATCTTATGTACTTGATGACATCTAGTATCTTTCGAGTGATGGCCTGACCGCGGCGGATCCCCATCATATGCTCTTCGATGCTAGTATGTTCTCAGGTGTATAAGGTAATTGTCCTGGTATCTTTACTATAAATTGTTTAATCTTCTTTTTAATCTCAGGTGCTTTGCCTCTAGACGCCGAAATCGCGGGGAGACTCCTCCCTCTCCAGGAGACGAAAATACTCCCAGAGGATTAGCAGATGCCTTGGGACGTATTGTCCAACAGTTGACAGCAGCGCTTCCTGGCTCCAGGACTGATTTTACCACGGAGCGAGCAAAGAGACATGGAGCTTATAGTTTCTCCCATGCTCCGAATGCTATGGATGCCCAGAATTGGCTGAACAAGATGGAGAGGGTCTTTGCTCAGATTAATTGCCCAGAGGAACGAAAAGTGGGGTTGGCAGTAGACTTTCTTGACGGAGTGGCCTTTGATTGGTGGGATACGACTAGCAGAGATTTGGGGGACGTTGGTCCGATAACTTGGGAACAGTTCAAGGAACATTTTAATAGGCAGTATTATGGCACAGCTATCCGTGACAGGATCAAGTATGAGTTTCTACATCTAGAGAAAGGGGACAGGTCGATGACGGAGTTTGAACAGCGATTCACCCAGTTAGCCCAGTTTGTGCCAGATCTGATAAGTACTGAGGAGGAGCGGATCTACAGGTTCATTGAAGGTTTGGGGGGTGATTATCGTGTCCAGTTGACCGCCATACCCTTTTACACCTACCATGAGGCGGTTAACGCCGCTTTGAGACTGGAGACTATGTATCTATCGGGTGTTCGACCCCGAGACTTTGGCGGTATCAGCCAGGGCCCATCGAAGAGATCAACTTCCACCTCCGGTTCAGGATCATCAGTAGGCAGTGGACAGGGTAGTGGATCTAGTGCTGGATCTCGTTTTAGACGCGGGGGGCACACCAGGAGATTCAATCGGGGACAGTTTGGTGGACGTCAGTTTGGACAGAGCAGGGCTAGTTCCAGCAGTCAGCACAGAACTCCAGCTAGTCAGCCATCCCAGTATGGGCAATATCAGTCAGTGGGGTGCTTTGAGTGTGGACAGCAAGATCATTTTAAAAGGGACTGCCCTCTGTTAACCCAGAGAGTTGCATCTACCCCTTTTCAGCCGACAGGTCAGTCATCCGCTGGTACTTCTACTAGTGGTAATGTTGCTTCTTCCAGCGGTACGCGCACCGGTGCAGTAGCTCGTGGCAGTTCCCAGCAGGGTAAGGGTCAGAGAGGACGTCCCACGACTCATGCAAGATTACATGCCATGACTCAGCAGGAGGGCCGCGATTCACCAAATGTTATCATTGGTATGTTATCTGTGTTTGGTCAACCTGCTTATACTTTAATTGATCCTGGTGCTTCGCATTCTTTTATGTCAAGTAGATTTGCATGTTTTGCAAATGTACCGCTGTCGCACCTTATGGGCGAGTGGTATGTATCTCTGCCTGCGGGAGCATCATTTAAGATAGAGTGGGTTTTTAAAGGTTGTAGCGTTTTGATTGATGATGTTGATTTGGAAGTTGATCTAATCCCTTTAGATCTTGTGGAATTCGATGTGATTTTGGGAATGGAGTTTTTAGCAACTCACCGGGCTAATGTTGATTGCTTTCGCAAGATTGTAGTGTTTAGAAGTCCAGGGAAGCCGATAATTTTCTTTCAGGGTGATCGGAATGTTCTTCCTTCTTGCCTAATTTCGGCTTTAACGGCTGAAAAGCTTTTGAACAAGGGTTGTCAGGCTTACTTGGCTCACATGGTAGATACCAGCAGGGAGGAGTTGAGTATTGAGGATATACCAGTGGTTAGGAAATTTCCCGATGTATTTCCAGATGAATTACCTGGCTTACCCCCTGTAAGAGAGATAGACTTTACTATTGATTTGATTCCGGGAACAACACCTATATCTCAAGCACCTTATCGGATGGCCCCTGCTGAATTAAAAGAATTGAAGACTCAGCTACAGGAATTAGTGGATAAAGGGTTCATTCAATCTAGTGTGTCTCCGTGGGGTGCCCCGGTTTTATTTGTTAAGAAGAAGGATGGCACTTTGAGATTGTGCATTGATTACAGAAAGTTGAATAAGGTTACGGTGAAGAATAAATATCCTTTGCCGCGAATTGATGACTTGTTCGATCAGTTGAGGGGAGCTACAGTATTTTCTAAGATTGATTTAAGATCCGGGTATCATCAATTACGGATAAGGGAATCTGATATCCCTAAGACAGCCTTCCGATCACGATATGGTCACTAGGAATTCAGAGTAATGCCGTTTGGACTAACCAATGCTCCTGCAGCTTTTATGGATCTTATGAATCGAGTATTCCGTCCTTATCTGGATCGTTTTGTGATCGTATTTATTGATGATATTTTGGTCTACTCTAAAAATGATTCCCTGCATGTCAAGCATTTGAGAGTTGTGCTACAGACTTTGAGGGAAGCACAGTTGTACGCTAAGTTTAATAAATGTGAATTTTGGCTCAACAGTGTAGGGTTTCTGGGCCATATTGTTTCTGCATAAGGCAGTAGTGTGGACCCTCGGAAGGTAGAAGCAGTGTTAAATTGGGAGAGACCTACTACAATGACGGAGATTCGTAGCTTCTTGGGTCTAGCAGGCTATTACCGGCGATTCGTGCTGGATTTTTCAAAAATTGCAGATCCTCTCACTCGACTGACTAGGAAGGGTGTGAAGTTTGTCTGGTCGGAGGAGTGCGAGCAAAGTTTTCAAGAACTTAAGGGACGTCTAACTAGTGCTCCGGTGTTAGCGTTGCCTGACGATAGTGGAGAATTTATGGTGTATAGTGATGCTTCAAGGCAAGGCTTGGGTTGTGTTTTAATGCAACATGGAAACGTGATTGCATATGCTTCCAGACAGTTAAAGTCACATGAATTGAATTATCCGACGCATGACCTTGAGCTTGCCGCTGTGGTACTTGCACTTAAATTATGGAGACATTATTTGTACGGAGCCAGATGTCAAATTTTCACGGATCACCAGAGTCTACAATATTTGCTTACGCAAAGAGACATAAACTTGAGACAAAGAAGATGGTTGGAATTGATCAAAGATTATGATTGTACGATCGAGTATCATCCGGGAAAAGCCAACGTAGTAGTTGATGCTCTTAGTAGGAGATCATATCCTACCATGTCACCCTCTCCTTCCTTATCGTATTTGAGAGCAGTGCGGGTTCCACTTCTTTACGAATTACGAGCTACTGGAGTTAACTTGGAAGTGACTGAAGAATCCGCAGCCTTAATAGCCAGTTTCCAGGTGAGACCAATTTTTATTGATAGAGTACGAGAAGCACAACCTCATGAAGAATATCTAGAACGGTTGAGAGAGGCAGTGGAAAATGGTACTAGAGTAGACTTCACTATCAGCAGGGATGGAGCTTTGATGTCCGGGAATCGAATTTGTGTGACAGACCGAAATGATCTTAAACAAGAAATATTAGAGGAGGCCCATAGTTCTGCTTATGCCGTACATCCTGGCGGGACTAAAATGTACCGGACTTTGAAGGAATACTACTGGTGGCCTAATATGAAGAGGGAAATTGCAGCTTATGTAAGTAGATGTTTGGTATGTCAACAAGTGAAAGCCGAAAGACAGAAGCCCTCGGGTTTGCTACAACCGTTACCAATACCTGAATGGAAATGAGAACATATCACTATGGACTTTGTGTCCGGATTACCACGTACCGGAAATGGTCATGACAGCATTTGGGTAATTGTAGACCGACTCACCAAGTCCGCGCATTTCCTGTCTGTTAAGAAGACTTATAAGATAGATAGATATGCGGAGTTGTACATGAATGAGATAGTAAAACTTCACGGCACACCTGTCTCTATTACGTCTGATCGGGACCCCCGTTTCACTTCAAAGTTTTGGTGTAAGTTGATGGAGGCTTTGGGTACTCAATCTCAGTTCAGCACTGCATTTCACCTGCAAACAGATGGGTAAACGAAGAGAACTATTCAAACTCTAGAAGACATGTTGAGAGCTTGTGTTTTGCAGTTTAAGGGAAATTGGGACAGCCACCTAGCCTTGATAGAATTTGCGTATAATAACAGTTATCATTCCAGCAGTGTCGTACTCTTTTGTGTTGGAACGAAGTAGGAGAAAGGAAGCTTATTGGTCCAGAGATGGTGCAGATTACAACTGAAAAGGTTAAAGTGATTAAAGAAAAGCTGAAGGCAGCCCAGAGTAGACAAAAGAGTTATGCAGATAATCGAAGGAAAGATCTAGAATTTCAAGTTGGTGGTTAGGAGTTTCTAAAGCTATCACCTTGGAAGGGTATTGTAAGGTTTGGAAAACGTGGAAAACTCAGCCCCAGATACATCGGACCATATCAAATTGCTAAACGGATTGGTTTGGTCGCTTATCGACTAGTACTACCTTCAAGACTGTCCAAGGTACATGATGTCTTCCATGTTTCCATGCTCCGCAAGTATGTTGCTGATCCTTCTCATGTCCTTCAAGAGCAGCCCATAAGATTACGGGAAGATCTAACATATGAAGAAAAACCAATTCATGTTCTGGATAGAAGAGAGCAGATACTCAGGAACAAAACGATACCATTAGTTAAGGTACTTTGGAGTAATCATATGGTAGAAGAAGCTACTTGGGAACCAGAGGATCAAATGAGGCGACAGTATCCCCACCTTTTCTAACAGGTATGTCAATTTCGAGGACGAAATTCTTTAAGGGGGGAGATTGTTACGTCCCGAACCTAGAATTTTCAATTTTCTAATTAATTTGACGGTAAAGGCCAGTTACTTTTAATTTTACTCCGTTATACGATTTTAGTGGCCCTAAAAGTTGACTTTTTGTTCGGGCCATGATTTGAGAAAATGTTCCTCATGATAGTCGTAGAGGATGTTAAACCGAGAACATGCATACGTGGTTCGTAAAAATCGGAGCTAGTATGCGAAAGTTATAAGCGAAAAACTAAATTTACTATTCCCGGTTACTGTTCATGGTAAGTTCTTTAAATAGCAAGTTACTGTGGTAAGTTTCCAAATTTGGAAACTTACCCGGCCTCTTCTCTCTCTTCTCCCCCGACCCTTCCTCCTCCCGTTCAGACAATTCTCCCTCCTCCAAGTTTCTTCGATTCCGACCACCCCACGACGAAACCCAGACATCCTTAGGTTCGCCTCTTCCTCCTCGTCATGCCCATGGTCGCATTTCACGGTGTCTTGACCGGAGGAGCTCTGAATTGAACCAAGAAGATCACTGTAGCAGTTTCGGTCCTTTGACGATTTCCGACGATTCCGGCAGTCACCGGCCGCCAAACCGACGTCGAAGGTTCGGTTTTCATCACTGATCATTTCCCCTATGGCCTTGTATCACGATTTGTTGTGTAGAAGCCGAATTGATGAAATGAAATTTTAGGGTTCTTGGAAAATTTCTGGGTTTATGTTCATCCATTGATTTCGACCGGTTTTGATTGTTATTTGGATGTGTTGTAGTTGAATGAAATGACCAGTGGGTAGAATTGATGTTGTACATGAAATTTGGTGGCCATAGAAGGAGGTTGATTCCGGCGAGTAACCGCCACTCGCCGCCACTGTGGGCGGCGCGTGAGGTGGTATAGGGCAGGTTTCTGACTGTCGTAATTTGGCTATTTAATCATTGGTATAATGTAGTTTCCATATTGGTGACCTCGAATTAATTTCGTGAAGTGTAGATATGGTTTTCGTTATGGTGTGAAATTCATTGATCAATTCACGGATAATCCGTGTATCGGAATTCCTTAATCGGAAGCTCAAAGTAAAGAAATGAAGTTAGAAAAGTGAAATTGGAGATTTTTAAGTAAATAATAACAATTGGGATATGGTTGTGTTTTTGGTGAATTTAATTTTTATCCGTCCTGTACTTATCGGTTTATGAACGTTACATTGTACAGGACGTGAGGAGGATTCTCACGAGGAAGGGTCGGATCGACAGCAAGCTTAGCCGTATACTGTGAGTGGACGTTTGATTTTAATTCATGCATACAATTAAATTTTCTAAGTGACGAAATTATTTAAAGTATCTTTTATTTAATGAGCATATTATTCGATTTTTGATTATGAAATTATTTATGGTTCAAATTGCCTATTAGAAGTGGTTATGTTCCATTTCGAACTTTTTACTAGAAATAATCTTCGACAAGATTATTTCTAAAAATGAAAGTATCATTATTTATTAGTAGATTCGGGTTTTTCGAAAAATTTTCGGAAAGGGGAGATTTATTCGAGATTTTAAACTTACTTTATTTTTGTATATTGGTTCATGATTTTGAATCATGTTGGCGTGCGGAGTCACGTCGTTGGACTAAGTTCATTTCTTGTGAGACTTCGAGGAAATCTCACAAATTCTCAATCTTCATATGGTTTTTACCCACCATACCTGGGTCGATATACTTTATTGCTAGCTAGCCTATTAGTACTCCTCCCTACTTACTTTGTGTTTGTGGGTGAGTAGAGCCGAGCATGGGATGCTCTTGAGTGTGGGACACTCCGACCCGAGCCTTAGCGGCTCACTTTATTTTATTGTATGGTGATGACGTCTTTCCCCATACCTTTTAAATTATTTGCTTAGTTATTTATTCGTCCGACTAACAGGGTCGGTCGAACTTCCCTCAAGCCAGCGGGGCTGGCTTAGTCATGAAAGTGATTTAAAATCTTTAGTCCCCTATTGCATGCATAAGAACGTTCTAAACAATAAATGTGGGAAAGTGAGAAACATTTCTTTCTTAATTAAATATTTTTGTCCACTCACAACTAACGTTTTATTGCTTACTTTCCCCTGGGCTTTTCGGTTTCCTTTGCCCAACTCGCAGTGTTGCTATTCGGCATAGGATCGAGGCTTAGCACCAGTTCTGCCACTTGCCTTTCGTAGGTTAACATTAACCTACCTCATGTAATATATTTGATTTTATCGTAGATTGCTCTGATAACCTTGAGAGGCTTAGTATTATTGTGTATTACTTTCGTTATCAGAGACGTGTTTTACTTATGGAGTTGAAGATTAGAACCCCCAGGTTGTATTGTATAAATTTTACTGCCTTTACGCTTGGTTTTTGCTTAATAACTTGTGATGGTTGTGAAATGTAGGATGACTGCATGTTGTTGGGTCTTGGATTTAGAAAATTTTGCTTTTGTTGTTTTCTTTTACAGGTTGGGTTGTCCAATTTTAGGGGAAGTTCTTTCGAATTTTTCTTAAAAGTGGGCCCCGCAGAGTCCATCTTGAAAATTGAGAGAATTTTCGGGATGAGTTCTGACATTATTTCCAAGAGTATGGGGTGTGTCTATATAGTACTTGTGTAGAGGAATCACTAGCTCTTATAGTTCTGTTCAACCAAGTGGGTTTCCGTGGTCGGCCAATCCAACGTACATAAACAAAAATGTCTGATGATTTTTGTTTTTGAAACTTACCAAATTGGTCCCTGTAGTTTGTCATTTTTCACTTGGCTCCATACACTTTCAATACTTTCAAACCCGGTCCTTGGCGTTGGTTTTTGTTAGGAATCATGAATAAGGTAAGGAGTTCATCCATTGTTAATTGGTACAGTATTTTGTAGATTGGCGATTTGATTGCTAGTATCCCAGTACCAAATTTTAATGCTTTATATACAGATTCTTTTCAATAAAAAGAGAGAGATATCTTGTAGTTAAGATAAGGATATAGGTCAACCTATATTGATAAGGTTTTAGCATACTGATTCATCAGCAAAGATGTCTGTTTGGTCTCTGAAATGGTTAGAAGCAATTCTTCACATACAAGTCTTTCATTTTTCATCTGATTTTACTATGTGGACCTTTTTTTGCAGTATGGTTTCCAAGTTTATAAAATAACTTGTTATCTACTTATATTTCTCATCTTTTTATCGGAAGATGTTAAAATTCGAATCTCTTATACCCATCGTGAAATTGAAAATGTTGAGTAATTTTTTTTTTGCTACATGGTCTTTCTTACATGGGCTTACTGGCTTCCTTTTTTCTTTTTTTTTGGTCATCAATACTAAATTGGCTGGTTCACACTCTTAAGTTCTTACAAAATGATCTTTAATTACAACATGGATAAGTTCATCTGGCTCCTTATCGCCTAATCCTTTAAAACCCTAGCATACTATCACGGTGATCCTTTGCTCATAAAAATACTTCATCCCATGAGCCTTAACCTGTGAGAGCATATTCTGCCATTTCTTGTTGACGAAAGAGATCTAGAGAAAGATTGCTGAGCAGAATCAGCAGCGAAGTATTGATGATTTGTAAGTCCTTTATGTACTTGATCTTTTAATAAATTGCTTTAATAATTTTTTTTACCTGGCACGTGTTTTCACCGTTTGAGGGTTTTATATATTGTGTAAAAAATTCTTGCAATTGGTTCTATGCTTTCCTAATTTTGTGGCTCAGTAACCTCAGTCGAATGGTCTACGTTTTTTTTTTTTTTTTTTTTTCAGAAAGCGAACCTCTCTCGAAAGTTTATTAAACAAAAAATGAGAATACAAACTGGCTGGAGTACTAGACCAAAGCCAGCCATGGAACATTACACAAAATTTCTAACCAATAGCAAGGACCATCTAAAATATTCCATCCAAAGGTTCAAAGAGAAAGAAAGCAAAAGAAACAGCAAAAACAAGGACATCAGACCAAACACCAAAAAATAAAAAAAAAACACAAGGACTGAACAATTAATCAACAAGCAAATCTATAGGCCGGCCATGAAACAAAGTCTCGACCAAAAGCATAAGACAAAAACTGGGGCAACGAATCCCATCTGTGAGTACCTTCATGTGATACACCATAGTTAGCTAACACATCTGCCACAACATTCCCTTCCCAAAAGATGTGAGTGACACGTAACTGCAATTGTCTTGCTAAAACCATATCGTTTAGCCACACAATGCGCAGCCTCGAAGGGACAAAAGATGGGGACGCAAAATATCTGACCACTATAGCTGATTCCGTCTCAATCCACAAATGATGCCAATTACGTGACCTAGCCACCCCAATTGCTTCCAAGAAAGCAAGAACCTCAGCATCAAAGGCACTAGGAACTCTTACCCTCGAAGCAAAAGCATGGACAAAAGCACCCTCAGCATCACGAACGATACCACCATAGCCAACATTGTCCGCATCCCGAAAAGAACCGTCGGTGTTAATCTTGACCCAAGGGGGAATGGGAGGTGTCCAGGTCACTTTTATGAAATAAGGAGCGGTTGCTCTCAAAGATGAAAGTAATAAGATATTAAAAATAGGATAAGTCAAAGTTGGGGAAGAATGGACAAAAGCTATACTTGCTGACTCTTTCAAGGTCAATAAGAAAAAGCACATGAATCTGAGGAGGTTGAAAGTGCCACCCTTATGTCTCAACCAATTCCTTTCTGACCAAAAGGATCAAAAAAGATTGCATAGACTGATGCGCCAAAGCAATTTCACTGAGGGAGAGAGAGAAGAGATGAAGGTTGATGAAAGGAGTTGATGTGTAGAGTGTCGTTGCATGGAAGGGAACTTGAACATGCTAAAACACCACCTCCAAATCACACTAGAAACCATGCAGCTCCAAAAAAGGTGCTCCCATGATTCCCTAGCCGAACCCACAAAAGCTGCATTTAGATGGAAGGGCCACACCCTTCCATTGTAGCCGCTCATTAGTAAGAATCTTCCTGTGAAGAATCTTCCAGCTGCAAATGCTCTTTCGTGGTTGTATTGCCTTATGCCAAATTAACGAACCCCAATGTAACTTAGGAAGTGATTGGGACAAGGTGCCATACGCATCCTTAGCTGTTGGAACACCCGATGAAGTATCAGACCAAACAACCTGGTCCCTCATAGGCTCGAAAGGAAGGGAATGAGAGGTGAGTGCAGCCGCAACATCGGGAAAGGCCTGGAGGAAAATATTTGGCAAATCCCTTCTTCCTTGCACAATGAAGTCACTGATCTTATTCTCAAGTTGCCCCAAAGTTTGGGAATCAAAATGAAAAGCCTCACCTAAGATTTCCCCCATCCAATTACCTTTCCAAAACCTTATTGAATTGCCATCTCCAATTATCCAACGAACCTAGCCATACTGAGGATTTTTTGTAGTATGTACAAGGTTGTAACCTATCCGAAAGAAAACGAGCATGAAGAAACTTTGCTGAAGGTGAAACGTTAGAAACAACCTCCCACCCACATTTAAGAAGCAAGGCTTGGTTTAACACAAAAAGGTTCTTTAGGTTCAAACCACCTCTGTCCTTAGGTTGACATACTTGATCCCAAGAAACCAAAGCTCCTCCATCTTTCAATGGATCCCCATTCCAAAAGAAGTTACTAATATACCTTTGGACCACTTTCAAGATAGAGCGGCGCCAGGCATAGATATGAAAGCTATAGATGAGTAAGCTTTGTATTATAGAATCAATAAGTTGTAATCTAGCAGCTTGAGATAACAACTTACCCTTCCAGCAGCTGAGTTTACAACGGACCTTATCTGCTTTCGGTCGTAAAAACGCATTAGTAGGACAACCTTGAAAGATGGGGACTCCGAGATAGCTGAAAGGAAGTATTCCTAACTGAATGTCCAATGATTATTTAATGATAGTCTGTCGTGGACGAGCTGAGGCCCCTAAAAACAACAGTGACTTGTTTTTGTTCACAATTTGACCTGAATTAGCTGCATATTCCTCTATAAACTCGGTAATGGCATTAAGGCCAAGGGAGCTAGCTTGCATAAACACCATTATGTCATCTGTAAATAGCATATGTGAAGGAGGATTGCAAGCACCAGGAGCAGCAATACAATTAATCTCTCTTTGAGAAACAAGGAAGGACAGACCCCTGCTTAACAGCTCTTCCGCAAGGCAAAAAAGGATTGGTGATAAAGGATCGCCTTGGCGCACTCCTCTTGAACAAGTGAAAAACCCACAAGACTGACCATTAACTAGGATGGAGAGATGTGCTGACTGAAGAATGCAATGAATCCACCTCACAAATACCGAGTCAAACCCAAAAGTACTAAGCACTTTTAAGAGAAAATGCCAATCAATTGTGTCAAATGCCTTTGCTATATCAAATTTAATGGCATTATTCCCATACTTACACCGATGGTCAAGGAGAATCATGCATTCAAAGGTAAGAATAATAGGGTCCGCAATTGATCTTCCCTTGATGAAAGCACTCTGATTCTTCTAGACAATCCTTGTAGCAATTAGACGTAGACGATCAGCTATTATTTTGGAATGATTTTGAAAGAGAAATTTGCTAGAGCAATTGGACGATAGTCACTAATGTCTTCTGCTTCAAGAACTTTCAATACCAAAATTATAAGGTTGGAGTTAAAGTGGGGAAGAATGAACCCAGTTGCAAAGAAGCTTCTAACAGCATCAATCACATCCTTGGAAATTATATCCCAACAAAATTTAAAGAAGTCACCTCCAAACCGATCAGGACCAGGGGAGCTACTACCATCCATAGACTGAACTGCTAACACAATCTCCACATCTGTAGGGATTACAGTAAGGATCTCATTGTTCGCTGCAGTAACTACATGAGGAATGGTTCTTTCCACAAGGCCCGTAACAATAATGCTCTGGTCTCTAGTAAACATGTTTGTATAGTGTTGAACAATATAACTGGCAATGGAATCATGGATCTTGCAAAATGGTACTCCCATAAAAAAAAGAGGTGATGGATTTATTCGAGCGACGAATCCTTACCAAGTTATGCAGAAATGCAGTATTACGATCACCATCTTTGAGCCACCTCACCCGGGATTTATCTTGAAGCATGGTGTGCTACAAAGAAAGCTCCACTTGAAAGAGTGCATGTGCATCATCTTCGCGACTGAGCCTTTCATCAGAATGACCCAGATTACAAATTTCAGATTGAACTCCATCCAGAGCCTGCCTGGCATCATCCACCCTTGTGTGAATGTTACCAAAATGCACTTTATTCCAGCTTTTAAGCATTAACTTCA
This sequence comes from Rosa persica, assembly GCA_025331145.1. Classification (NCBI taxonomy): domain Eukaryota; kingdom Viridiplantae; phylum Streptophyta; class Magnoliopsida; order Rosales; family Rosaceae; genus Rosa; species Rosa persica. The sequence continues at coordinate 9,753,827 of WFKR01000004.1, forward strand.
AGGCACGCAGCTTGGAGCTTAAAATAAACATCGGGCAACCATGGAATTCCAGTGTGGTCCAAAACTCTCGAATTAGCTGGAGCAAATTCGGGTGTTGCAACCACATATTCTGAAACCTAAAAGGAGAATGACAAGGAAGAGCAAATCTTTGGAATGAGAGTAAAATTGGACAGTGATCAGAAGTGGACTTTGTTAATATGCTACACTCCATAACTTACCAAGCTTCCAACCACTCCAAATTCCCCAAAGCTCTATCCAACTTCTCATCAATACGACGGTTAGACCAAGTGTAGGCAAGACCCTTGGTCGAAATATCAATTAAGCCACAAACAGTACACATCTGCTGGAAGTCCATGTAAGAGGTTAAGTTAGGAGGACCACCACCCCGCTTCTCATGCGCTCTAAGAATGCAGTTAAAATCCCCAAACACCACCCATAGGCGACCATAAAGCTGGGAAGTATTAATCACAGAAAGATCCTGCCAAAGCATTCTTCTCCCAACAATGGTAGTCTTCTCATAGACTACAGTAATAACACAAAGTAAACCATCTAGTGAACAAGAAAATGTCATCTGTTGATCTGTGGAAGAAATTACAGTAGGTTGGAGTGCTTCCTAACCCAGAACCCACAAATTTGGTGCTTGAAGTTCACGGTTATTTGTTGTTATAGGAACAAGGCCAAGCTACCTCCAAAAAGACATGTTGATACTCTTGAGCAGAATAAACGGTTCAGAAAGACAAACAAAAAGAGGGCGATGAATGCGTACCATGTCTGAGAGAGCCCGCTGAGTGTCATCATTAGCGATTCCACGGGCATTCCAGTATAAGGGCTTCATTAAAAAAGCTTATGTTCTGCTCCCTTAAGCATGAGAGCACTCCCTGCAACAGACTTTCTACCTTGCACTGACTTTTTACCTTGCACTTTAACAGTAGGTTTATCCAGCTTCCTAAGTTGGTTTTTTTAGTTTTGTTGGACACTACTGCTGTAAATTCACCCTCCTCTCTAATGTTGGAGGTTTCACCAATTGAAGAGGGGTCGGGTCAACCGCATAACAAGAAGGCTCCAAGATTGTTTTACCATTCTCACAATCCCCTGGAGAGGTGATGTCACCAGTAGAAGCCATGCAGACTTCAGAGGCAGTCGGCTCCAATCTCTAAAACCCCGGAGGAACACTATCAAAAGATGAGGCCTGATCTGAAATTTGTTGACAAACCTGGTCCGAATTCACCCTGTTGGCCTTCATCACTTGTTTAAGTGGAACAAGGTCAACGGAGCAACCACTTTTTCCAGTACTGCCTTCCTTCCCACCGTGCCATTCTCTATCTTTTGTTTAGAATTCTAACGCGATGAATTACTTCTTCTTTGCCACCGACTCGATCACTGGAGGGATCTGCCACGTACTACCGTTGCATCCTCCATAGGGGACACCACATTCAACACTCTGCAGGTAGTACTTTGATGCCCAACAATTCCATAATTCGAACAAACAGTCGGTAAAGCCTCAAACTCCACTCTGATAATAATTTACTGACCTGTAGAACGAGTCACCCGCAGCTGCTGAGGCAAAGCCTGAGAAAGATCCACATCCACTAGAACCCTAGCGTACAACCCCACAGTTCGGTTCACCGTACGCGAGTCGAGTTTCAAGGGGACACCAATTCCCCTAGCTATCTCGAACAATGTTTGTTGCTCCCAGAAATCAAACCCTAGGTCCCAAAGTCGAACCCAGACTTGGGCAAATGTGTTCTTATACATGGAAGGGGAGAAGCAAGGTGGCGATTTAATTAGACGGATAGAAAGTACTCTCAGTTTTTTTTTTTTTTTGGGTCAAGTTAATCTCAATTAGGACCAACTCACTATTCTGATCTTGGATGGTAAATTAGGTCGTTGAAGCCTCCCCTAGGCCAATCTCTGCACCATTATATCAATTTCATCAATCACACTCTGCTACAAGAAACTGATTTAACCTTATCCTGTGCGGTTCTTCCATATCAGTCTCTTTTCCTCGAGGAAAATTATGGTGGTGCTGAATTGGCTATCCATGTTAAGTGTAGAGATAGGAAAGTTGGAGAACAACTTAGTGTACTTCATACGTAATTGTGACTCTTTCTAAAACTAAACAGTCGCGTCTGTTTGGCAAAGTTCAACCATCACTTGCCCGGCAGACATTGTTATATCACTGGATAACTTCTACTACGGTCACAAGCTTCGGACACTGAGAGTTTTTAGTATATATCAATGACATATTCTCTCGTTTCGATCAGTATATATGTGTAGTCATGTTGACACGGTTACCGGTGATAAAGAATTTTGTAGTCACCCACCGTTGAATTAAAGTTCTAGAGTTGAGATTAAAAGATTGGTTTTTAATTTTAATCTCAATTGTACTCCTGAAACTAAATCCAATGATAGGCGATCACAAAATTTTTAATCAACTGGCAGCTAAAAATATATTTATGAAAGTGGTAGTTGAATCTATAACTAATGCAAAGTTATTCAAAGTTTCATACGTATAATTTTGATAGATGGCCCTAGTTTAAACTTTTAGCCACATCTTCTATTACAATAGGAAGTACAAGAATAAGAAAAATGTTACGGTATATTAATGTACTAATACATCAAGTAGACTAAATTTGATATAAATGGAGACTAACTTCACGAATAAGTAGACCAGCTTGGATTAATTGGTCTACTACATTTGTATACTACAAAAATTATGTTCTTTTCCGACCAACTTTTTCTGACTAAAGAGGGTGTATTCAATTCAGATTTTAAAAGATTTTGTTTAAGTTTTTATAATCCATGGATTTACTTAAGGGTTTTTGTCCATTTACCCCATTTTTAGAGATTTTTTTCCTACTTATCCCATTAAGTTTTTTTAATTCTCTCTTACCCAAAACACTCTAAGAATGTATTCCCTAATACCCCATTAAGATTTTTTTTTTGTTTTTAAATTTTTTTAATACCATTTTACCCTCACCCTTTTATTACTTAGAGAGAGAGAGAATGGAAGAGAAAGAAATGTCACGCCCCGAATTTCGAATAATAAATTCAAATCCGAAACATGAATACAACTAAACAAATCACGTCCTAAATTTTTTTCTCAAAACCAATATCTCATAAAACCATAACAAAAACCTCGTAGCAAACTATCTCTCGAGTCAATTATTACAATACTAACATAAATAAAATGTTCTGCTCACAAGAGTCTACAAAAACACACCAAAATAGACCAAGTGCTGGTCTCAACCCTGCTGTCCTACGCAGCTCGCTCACTATCCTGATTATCCTGACCTGCAGGATTATCCGCTACACCATTTGAATAGTGTACCGGGATTGCAACAACACAAAACCCGGTAAGCTTTCTGAAAGCTCGTGTGAGTAAATAAGAATGAACGGTTGATTTATTAGACCACAACTCATTTATCTCAAGTAAACATCCAACAATCTCAACAACCACAAGCAACATCAATCCAACACACATGAAACAACATGGAACACATTTCCACAATCACCAAATCACAACTCTCGCCACTTTGGCACCTAATCACAACTATCGCCACTTTGGCACCCACGTTAGAGCTCTAACTGCCTCGTTACCCCTGACACCTTGGCCCAGGGTCAAGTAACGGCACCTCCAGGTTACTCAGTAACCCGCGAACTTTGGACCATTTCATGTCCTCAGAACAATATATCCCCGTTATTGTTTAACGGTCGAACTTTGGACCTCCCTGTCCTCAGAACACATACACTCCGGTTATCATTAACCAAAGATCCTTGGACCATTCGATCCTCGGAATCCTACGTTTCTCTACCTTCTATTCAACTCACAAAATCAACATGCTTATCACCAACATATTAACACAATTCCACACCTCAATGTCACACCATTCAATATATAATCACGTAAATATATATATATATATACGTAACCATCCACACAGGAATGATCACTAATACCAACTATAGTTCACATGATACAAAATCAAGAAATTCATTTTTAATATATTTTAAAACACATTTCTTAAAAACCATTTTCTCACACTTAACAATAAATTGAGCAATTAAGGAAATTCGGTTCGTAAATGAACCAAGTGAGATTTACTCACCTCTAAACTCCCGCTGCGTCTTCTTACAGCCCAAAATACGATTCACAATCGCCCGTTAACAAATCCGTCAAATACCTAATCAAAACGATAATTAACTTAGCGTATAATTTCAAAAACACACTTATATGAAGATCCCACAGTCGGATCTTCACCCGTGACCACACAAGGTCACCGGGACAGTCCTATGATCATTATATCAAAACTAGAATTCTATCGGACGGTCCAAACTTCATAATCACAAATTGAGTGATCGAAATCAATCGAAATCGTAAAATTCATAACTAATTCATACGATATCCAAAATTCGCATGCTATATATCAAAATGATCGTATCGACATGTAGAATCTAAAAATGAGCATAAACTGCTCATGACACCCCCGGAGGTGGCCGGAAAGGGCCGCCGGAGTTTAGGGCAGAGCCACCGCCGACCACCACCAATTGTGTCGGGGCCAAGCTCATCCCCTTCGTTTCATCATTTTGAGCAACTTTCATAACTAACACGAAGTGAGAAAATGAGTGGAAGTGGCCGAAACTTACCAAAAACAGTCCGGTTTGGCCGGAAAAACTGCAGAAACCGATATGCGCTCCGACGAGCGTGAAAACCTCCACTTCTGGTGCTTTCCTTTTTACTGCGTGTTCTACTCCTCCATACGAGTTCAACGAGATAAAGAACTCGTAATTTGGTGGTCTAGAACTCGAGATATTCGCTTCGCACTCAAAACAGCCGAAAATGGAAAACCAGCTTTCCGCCGCCGCTACAAGCCGTGCCACGGCGCAAGGCTGCCTCTGGCAGCTGCGCAAGGTCAAGGCGAAGCCGTGGGAGGTGGTTTGACGTCAAACGGTGGCCGGAGGAGCAAGAACTCGACTGGAGAAGTTTGGCTCTGTTTTTTGCCTTCGGTTCGGTGCCGCGCGAGAGAGAGAGAGAGAAAAAATCTAGGTTTTCTGATTTTTCAGATTTTTCCAAAAATGTTAACCTATATATATACAAAATCGAAAACTTCTAAATGTCATAACTTCTTCCTACAAACTCCGATTCTTATGTTCCGCATATGCACGAACTCGTATCGACGAGCTCTACGACTTTCATGAAAGAAGTTTCCTCAAATTCCTTACGTAAAAATATGTCAATTTTAATAACCCTAAATAACGTTAAATTTCGATACTAAAATCATTCGAAACCAAATTTCTCAAATAACGACATTCGAATCACACTCACAACTCATAATTCATATAATTTGAGAAGTATTGAATTACGAAATATTTAACTGAAATTTCGGGTCTTTACAGTCTACCCTCCTTAAAGGAATTTCGTCCCGAAATTCAAGCAAACTCATCAACAAACAGTAGTGGGTACTTAGCCCTTATGTCAGACTCTAACTCCCATGACGCATCACCCTCATCATGATGACTCCACAACACCTTAACCAACTCAACTTCCTTCCTACGAAGCCTCTTCGTGGACCTATCCAAGATACGAACAGGTTCAACAACGAAGGTCACATTCGGACCCACCTCGATCGTACTGTGATCAATCACATGAGACTCATCTCGAATGTACCTCCTAAGCATGGACACATGGAAAACATTGTGTACACCGACCATGTTAATAGGTAAAGCAAGCCGATATGCCAATTCTCCGACCCTTTCCAAAATCTCAAAGGGTCCAATGTATCTCGGTGCCAATTTCCCCTTCCTGCCAAATCTCACCACACCTTTCATAGGTGAGACTTTCCAGAATACGTAATCACCCACCTCAAAGTCCAACGGTCTCCTTCTAAGGTCGGCATAACTCTTCTGTCTACTCTATGCAGTACGGATCCTGTCTCGGATGGTAGTAACCTTCTCTGTAGTCTCCTGAACAAGCGCAGGACCCAAGAGCTGTTTCTCTCCAACATCCGCCCAACAGATAGGAGTCCTACATGGCCTACCATAAAGTGCCTCATATGGGGCCATGCCGATACTAGAGTGATAGCTGTTGTTGTAGGCAAACTCTACCAATGGCAGATGATCCGCCCAACTTCCCTTGAAGTCCAAAACACATGCCCTAAGCATATCCTCCATCACCTGGTTCACCCTCTCTGTCTGCCCATCAGTCTGTGGATGAAATGCAGTGCTCATAGCCAAAGATGTGCCGAAAGCCTTATGGAATCTACGCCAAAATTCTGAAGTGAAACGAGCATCCCGATCAGAGACGATCGATACAGGCACTCCATAAAGCCTCACAATCTCATTAAGATACAACTTACACAAAGCATCACCTGAGTAAGTCTTTGCCACAGGAAGAAAGTGTGCTGACTTTGTCAATCGATCAACAATCACCCAAATAGAATCATAACTTTGTCTGGACCTAGGCAATCCAGTCACAAAGTCCATGGAGATCTCTTCCCATTTCCATACTGGAATCGGCAAAGGTTTCAACATTCCCGCAGGCCTCTGATGCTCTGCCTTCACTTGCTGACATGTAAGGCACCTGGATACATACTCAGCCACATCCCTCTTCATCCCTATCCACCAAAACTGTCTTCGTAGGTCCATATACATCTTGGTACTCCCTGGGTGTACCGTATATCGAGATCGATGTGCTTCCCGCAGTACCTCCTCCTTGAGGTTATCACCGCCCGGGACATACAATTTCAATCGAAATCTCAATCCACCATCAGTTCCAACTGTCCACTCTGATGGACCTTCCTCGTTGGCATCAAGAATAATCTCCGAAATCACCATTTGAGCGAACTCATCATGTGTCTGACTCTGAATGATCCTGGAAATCAAGGTCGGCTGTAAAGTGATACTACCGAGAAAGATTCCCTGTCCTTCTCTTGTGGGTATAAGGTCAAACTCAGATACAGTCTCTAACATACGCCACTCCTGAACCATAAGTGACGCTATGATCCCTCGGGGTTTCCTGCTCAAAGCATCCGCCACTACATTGGCCTTTCCGGGATGATACTCCAAGGTGAAATCATAATCTTTAATGAGCTCCATCCATCTTCTCTGCCTCATGTTCAACTCCTTTTGGGAGAATAGATACTTCAAACTCTTATGATCAGAAAAGAGTTCGAACTTCTCACCATAAAGATAATGCCTCCAAATCTTCAAGGCAAACACCACTGCAGCCAGCTCTAGATCATGAGTGGGGTAGTTCCGCTCATGCACCTTCAACTGTCTAGAACCATATGCTACTACACCCCCATTCTGCATCAACACACAACCCAAACCCTGATGAGATGCATCACTGTAGATAACTAACCCACCGCCACTAGATGGGACAGTCAACACTGGAGCTGTAGTCAATCTAGTCTTCAGCTCACTAAAGGCCTTCTCACATTCATCTGTCCACACAAACTGAGTATCCTTCCTTGTTAACTTAGTCAAAGCTGAAGCTATACTAGAAAACCCCTCAATGAATCGCCTGTAGTATCCTGCCAAACCAAGGAAACTACGGATCTCTGTAACTGTAGTGGGGCGACTCCAACCCATCACCGCTTCAACCTTCGAAGGATCCACAGAAACTCCATCCTTCGAAACTACATGACCAAGGAACTTGATCTCCTTTTGCCAAAACTCGCACTTCTCAAACTTTGCATATAACTTTTCTCTACTCAAAATTTGCAGCACAATCCTCAAATGCTTCACATGCTCGTCAGACGACTTTGAATATATCAAGATGTCATCAACGAACACCACCACACACTTATCTAAGTAAAGACTGAATGTGTGGTTCATCAAGTCCATGAAAGCTGCAGGTGCATTAGTTAGACCAAAAGGCAAGACAAGAAATTCATAATGCCCATACCTGGTCCTAAATGCCGTCTTAGAAATATCTTCATCCCTCACCCTCAACTGGTGATATCCAGATCTCAAATCAATTTTGGAGAACACCGTAGCCTCCCTAAGCTGATCGAACAAGTCATCAATCCAAGGCAAGGGGTACCTATTCTTGATGGTCACCTTGTTCAGCTGTCGATAATCCACACATAACCGAAGTGAATTATCCTTCTTCTTCACGAATAATACTGGTGCGCCCCAAGGAGATACACTAGCTTGTATGAACCCTTGTGCAAGTAATCCTTCAATTTGAACCTTCAACTCCTGAAGTTCAGCTGGAGCCATCCGATAAGGTGCTCTCGACACCGGTGCAGTACCTGGTATCACATCAATGGAGAAATCCATTACCCTTTTCGGAGGAAATCCTGGTATCTCCTGGAACACATCAGCATACTCTGCCACTACCGGAATCCCTGCAATTTCTGAAGTGCTATTCACTGATTCTATGTGTGCCAAGATCCCTGCCCTCATGGCAACGTCAGATCTCAGGCATCGATAATGAAACACTGGTTGCCCAGGGGCATGAAAAGACACAATCATTCTAAAACAATCAATCACTGCATAGTTCGGACTCAACCAATCCAAACCTAAAATCACATCATACGTGTGATCCGGAATCACAATCAAAGATGCAGTGAACTTTCTGCCACTAATTGTAATAGGGCAATCATCACAAAACATGCTAAGCTCAAGAGATACGCAAAGAGGCGATGTAACACATAAAGGTCTAGTAAGCGTTATAGCAGTCAAACCCAAAACATCTACCACAGAACTAGATATGAACGAGTGGGAAGCACCCGTATCAAACAGTACTCTAGCAAGATAGTTATAAACAGATAAGGTACCTTCCACCCCGGTGCCTCTCTGGCTGATGGCAAATACTCTGGCTGGTGCTGGAGGTAAGGTTCTCTGCTGGTTACCCTGTCCTACAATCTGAGGTTGAGTACAGTCCCTGGCAATATGTCCAGTCTGTCCGCATCGAAAACATGCTCTAGGCCTGAGTTTAGGGCAAGTCCTAGCAAGATGACCCAACTCATTACAGCTATAACACCTCATAGGGGCTGCTGGTGCTGCTTGCCTGATAGGTGGTGCCTGAATAGGGACAGGTGCTGCTGCTATCCTGGCTGGAGCCTGATGATGAAAATAAGGCCGCTGTCTCTTCCAGAGCCCACCTCTATAATCTCTGGACCCACTACTCCCTGCAACCGCCTTCCCTTTTCCCTGAGAATCTCTTTCAACTGTCTGCTTCTCCTTGTGGATCAGATTCTGCTGCTCAATGATCAAGGCTTTAGCTAAAATCTGCTCCTTTGTCTTCAGCTCCATAATAGCCACATCGCGCTCAATAGAGCCATTCAACCCCCGCTGAAACTTCTTAGCCAAGTCTTCAGCATCTAATGGTTTCACAAACCGATATAGCCTGGAGAACTCTGCCTCATATTCTCTCACATTCATCTTCCCTTGAGTAAGCGAGAGAAATTGCCTCTCCAGCTGTTCCTTCACCGATGCTGGGAAGTATTTCTCCCTAAAGATCCTCACAAATCCATCCCAAGTCATGGTAGAAACATCAATAGTCCTCTGAGTGCAATTCCACCACACCCTAGCCTCATCTTTGAGCATGAAAGTGGCTAGCTTCCTCTTCTCGATCTCATCACAGACAATCAACTCAAAATAGGTCTGTAAATCCTCGATCCATTGATCAGCCACCATATAATCTGTGCCTCCCGCAAATTTAGTTGCTCCCAACCGATTAATGTCCCTCGCCAACACTAACAGACGAGCGGGATCATTAACCACAACCTCATGTAGAAAAGGTTGCTCCACAAACGGTGCCTCCACCTCTTCCTCATGTACTCCCACATGTGGAATCTCACCCCTACCTCGGCCTCTACCTCTACCTCTGGGTCTACCTCGACCCCTACCTCTGCCTCCCACAATATCCATTACCTAAGGAGCATAGCATACCTGGTTAATACATGTATACACTGAAATCAAAGCATAAGTAAATACAAGTCCATATTAACCAAGCTACTAACACAAAGAGGTTAATTCAACTCCTATTACGTCCTAATGTTCTAGACAACTCCCAACACCCCCACATACCCAATGACATTGTTAATACCGAAGAGCACCCGATGGGGATCCGCTGCAGACGGGCCATCACTCGGAAGGTATTAACTTATCACTAAATATGTACCTTACGCTCTGATACCAAACTGTCACGCCCCGAATTTCGAATAATAAATTCAAATCCGAAACATGAATACAACTAAACAAATCACGTCCTAAATTTTTTTCTCAAAACCAATATCTCATAAAACCATAACAAAAACCTCGTAGCAAACTATCTCTCGAGTCAATTATTACAATACTAACATAAATAAAATGTTCTGCTCACAAGAGTCTACAAAAACACACCAAAATAGACCAAGTGCTGGTCTCAACCCTGCTGTCCTACGCAGCTCGCTCACTATCCTGATTATCCTGACCTGCAGGATTATCCGCTACACCATTTGAATAGTGTACCGGGATTGCAACAACACAAAACCCGGTAAGCTTTCTGAAAGCTCGTGTGAGTAAATAAGAATGAACGGTTGATTTATTAGACCACAACTCATTTATCTCAAGTAAACATCCAACAATCTCAACAACCACAAGCAACATCAATCCAACACACATGAAACAACATGGAACACATTTCCACAATCACCAAATCACAACTCTCGCCACTTTGGCACCTAATCACAACTATCGCCACTTTGGCACCCACGTTAGAGCTCTAACTGCCTCGTTACCCCTGACACCTTGGCCCAGGGTCAAGTAACGGCACCTCCAGGTTACTCAGTAACCCGCGAACTTTGGACCATTTCATGTCCTCAGAACAATATATCCCCGTTATTGTTTAACGGTCGAACTTTGGACCTCCCTGTCCTCAGAACACATACACTCCGGTTATCATTAACCAAAGATCCTTGGACCATTCGATCCTCGGAATCCTACGTTTCTCTACCTTCTATTCAACTCACAAAATCAACATGCTTATCACCAACATATTAACACAATTCCACACCTCAATGTCACACCATTCAATATATAATCACGTAAATATATATATATATATACGTAACCATCCACACAGGAATGATCACTAATACCAACTATAGTTCACATGATACAAAATCAAGAAATTCATTTTTAATATATTTTAAAACACATTTCTTAAAAACCATTTTCTCACACTTAACAATAAATTGAGCAATTAAGGAAATTCGGTTCGTAAATGAACCAAGTGAGATTTACTCACCTCTAAACTCCCGCTGCGTCTTCTTACAGCCCAAAATACGATTCACAATCGCCCGTTAACAAATCCGTCAAATACCTAATCAAAACGATAATTAACTTAGCGTATAATTTCAAAAACACACTTATATGAAGATCCCACAGTCGGATCTTCACCCGTGACCACACAAGGTCACCGGGACAGTCCTATGATCATTATATCAAAACTAGAATTCTATCGGACGGTCCAAACTTCATAATCACAAATTGAGTGATCGAAATCAATCGAAATCGTAAAATTCATAACTAATTCATACGATATCCAAAATTCGCATGCTATATATCAAAATGATCGTATCGACATGTAGAATCTAAAAATGAGCATAAACTGCTCATGACACCCCCGGAGGTGGCCGGAAAGGGCCGCCGGAGTTTAGGGCAGAGCCACCGCCGACCACCACCAATTGTGTCGGGGCCAAGCTCATCCCCTTCGTTTCATCATTTTGAGCAACTTTCATAACTAACACGAAGTGAGAAAATGAGTGGAAGTGGCCGAAACTTACCAAAAACAGTCCGGTTTGGCCGGAAAAACTGCAGAAACCGATATGCGCTCCGACGAGCGTGAAAACCTCCACTTCTGGTGCTTTCCTTTTTACTGCGTGTTCTACTCCTCCATACGAGTTCAACGAGATAAAGAACTCGTAATTTGGTGGTCTAGAACTCGAGATATTCGCTTCGCACTCAAAACAGCCGAAAATGGAAAACCAGCTTTCCGCCGCCGCTACAAGCCGTGCCACGGCGCAAGGCTGCCTCTGGCAGCTGCGCAAGGTCAAGGCGAAGCCGTGGGAGGTGGTTTGACGTCAAACGGTGGCCGGAGGAGCAAGAACTCGACTGGAGAAGTTTGGCTCTGTTTTTTGCCTTCGGTTCGGTGCCGCGCGAGAGAGAGAGAGAGAAAAAATCTAGGTTTTCTGATTTTTCAGATTTTTCCAAAAATGTTAACCTATATATATACAAAATCGAAAACTTCTAAATGTCATAACTTCTTCCTACAAACTCCGATTCTTGTGTTCCGCATATGCACGAACTCGTATCGACGAGCTCTACGACTTTCATGAAAGAAGTTTCCTCAAATTCCTTACGTAAAAATATGTCAATTTTAATAACCCTAAATAACGTTAAATTTCGATACTAAAATCATTCGAAACCAAATTTCTCAAATAACGACATTCGAATCACACTCACAACTCATAATTCATATAATTTGAGAAGTATTGAATTACGAAATATTTAACTGAAGTTTCGGGTCTTTACAAGAAACTATAGGAGACTTCGTCAGAGTCCGGTCACAAGAATCCGGCCAACTTTTGCCGGATTTCAACGACTGGCTGCCGCTCACCAGAATTTGCTGAAAATCTCACTGGAAATGTTTTTTTTTGCCCCCAATACACATTTATTGCCCTCTATTGCCCCCCAATAGACGTTTATTGTCCTGATAGTCTATTTCCCCCTAATAAACATCTACTGCCTCCCAACAGACAACTATCAGCCATGTATTGCCCTCCAATAGACGTTTATTGCCCTAATAGACGTCTATTGCCCCCTAATAGACGTCTATTACCCCTAATAGACGTCTATCATCCATGTATTTCTCCTTCTATTGCCCCATAACAGAACTTTCAATTCAAAATGTCTATTGGGGGGTATAGACGTTTTAAATTTAAACAAATAAACTTTCATTAAATAAAAAAAAAAGATTACATCAATTCAAAACGTCTATTGCCCCAATAGAACTTTTTTTTTTTTTCATTTTTTTCCTTTTGGGCCTTTTGACCCATTTTACCAAACAAAAATGAAAAATGAAAAAAAAAAAAAACGAAAGAGAGAAATTGATTTGGGCACCCAGAGAATGGCTCTGGCCACCAAATCATCTTTCTCCTTTCTCCTCTGCCACCAGCCTGCGTCGAGTACCGGAGGATACAGTACCGGAGCAACGGCGAAGTGGGTCAAATGCCGGTGATGCGCAGCGGAGATGGCAGAGTGGATCGAACGCCAGAGTCTGGGCAAGAAGTCAACGTTGCGCCAGAGGTGAAGATCGGGGAGTGCATTGACGTCAGAGATGCACAGCACCGGCGGGATGGTCCTCTACACGTCAGCTTTCTCAACGAGCTCTTTCATCAGAGAGAGAGAGTGCATCGCCGACAGTTACTGGGGAGGGAGGGAGGGAGGGAGAGAGAGAGAGCGAGAGAGAAAGAGATAGATGGGACAGGATCGTGGTGGAGAGAGAGATGAGAAAGAGACAGAAGCATGGCTTAATGTAATTTTTTAATTAGCTGAGGGTAAAAATGTCAATTTAATTTAAATTGGGTAAAGGGAAATAAAAATCTGTTGTTGGGGTAAGTGTGATAACTTTTGCTCATTTTGGAGCTTTGGGTCAAATACCCTTTACTTAATCCAACGAATTGTTTAAATTCTATATGAACTCTGATTGATTCTAATGGATTGATTTACTAGTATTTGTTTAAATTTTACAAATCTCTATGATGTTTTTGCTAGGTTAATTTTTTTTTCTTCTTTAATTAAGCAATGAATGTATGGATCCAACTATAATGCTATATCAATAACAAGAAAGCATGGCAATCTACCATTCTTTATGTTGTGTATAATGATATATGAATAATAAGAGAAAATTAACCAGCCAAAATGTTACACAAAAAATAAAGAAGTAAACTAATGATATAATTTATTTCATATCTAATTTACAAAATATCATGTGTGTATGTATCATCTTAACAATACTATTGACAGCTTAATTAGCTAGAAGGATTAAGGCTTCTAGAGCGATAGTGATAAAAATAAAATAAAAAATTATTAGATGAGAGTAGAGGCAGAGGAAGATAGTGGGAAAATAGGCCTAAGACAAAATGAATGAGTGTCACTTAATGAGACCTGCTCTTTTCTTCTTTTCTTTTTTTTTGGTGCAGAGCTTCTTCATTTTTTGAGTGGGAAATAATCCATCAAAATATCTTGGTAAGTGGTTGGATTGTTTTTGAGTTTTGAAATGTATAAAAAACACTATAAAATCCTCTAAAATCCAGCATTTAATGAAATCCTTAAAAATCTGTATGCTTTTGAATATCAGCATATTTGAACGGATAATTTTAAATCTTAATTGAATACATCAAGATTTTAAAGGCTATTTAAAATATCAATTGAATACGCATAGACTTTTAAAATACAAAAAAAATCTTGTAGACTCTTAAATTAATACACCCTCCTAAATCCATTTTTAGTCGGAAGTAACATTATTTCCGACTAAAAATATTTTGCCATTGGAAATACATTTTTGGGATGACCATTATTTACGGCGGCAAACAAACTCTCGGAAAAAGTTTAGAATGGGGTCGGAAATAATTATATTTTGGCAACAAAAATTCCCGCTAATTATTTTTTTGACCAAGTTTGATGTCATCAGAAAATATATGGTCATTTTCCGATAAGATTTTGTTTCGTCAGAAAGTCGTCGGAAAATATAGTGTTTAGTTCCGACCACACAGTCACCATCAGAAATACAAAAAAACAAAAAAAACAAAAAAAATTGTATGTAACATGTTGAATCCACTCTTTGTCTTTTTTTTTTTTTTTAAAACGGTTCTTTGACCTAATATTTTTTACCTTTTATTAAGGGTTTCTTTTCCCTAAGAACAAAAAAAAAACAGGTTCATTTTTAGGGGAAATGATCATTTACCTAATTTTGGAGTTAATTAACCCCACTTGCCTAAACACTCTAAGAGATTGCCCACTTACTCAAACATTCTAAGAGATCATTTCTCTAATACCCAATTAATTTTTTTTATTCTTTTTTATTTATTTTTGGGACTTTTTTGTCTTCTCCTTCTTTCTCACTTAGAGAGAGAAGTCATCGGAGACCTTGCCGGACTCCGGTGACCGAACTTCGGGGACCGATGACCGAAATCCAGAGATAGTTGACCGGAATCCTGCAATCGGTCACCGGAATCCCGAATCCGACTACCGAACTGGAGACCGGATTCTGGCATCTATTTTTATTGCCCTCTAATAATGCCCAGTACCCAATAAACATATTATTGCCCCCTAATAACAAGTTTATTAGGGATCAATAATTAATGAAAAATGAAGATGTTTACAATTTTGAAAGTTTTAGTAGAGTTATCCAAATAAACAATCTTATTATTACCCTGCATTAATCTTATTATTGCCCCAATAAACATTTTATTGCCCCCAGTAATCTTTTTATTGCCCCCCAATAATTTTACTATTATCTTTCAGTAATCGTTTTATTGCCCACGAATGATCTTATTATTGCCTAACCAAATTATAATAAACAAAAAAATCACTACTAGTAACATCCCATATTGAAATCGAACAATTTTTTGGAGAAACAAACCACCTCAACAACCATTGGAGGCCTCCTACGCATTTTACTAGAAAGAGGGGGCAAAAAAAAAAAGAAGAAAGAAAGAAAAAGAAGAGAAGCCTGAACAACAGCGTGGAGCCCCAACCCGGAGCAAAGCCTGGACCCAAACTGTAGCTGTCGAGTGGAGCTTCGGATGACGACCCTGGCATGGCGGCGAAGCATCGGAGGTTTTCTTCTCATGGCAGTGGTGCTCGCAATTGGAGATGCAGTCGAGGCCAAGCATCTCGCCTCGGAGCTTGTCGGGTATGGCATCGACGAGAACGAGCTTTGGAGGTCCTGGGTTAGGATGGTCTGGGCGATGGCCATGCCGATTGTAACGCCCGGATTTGCACCTCTTCAAACTGAATACATTACAATGTCGCGTGCCCTTAGAACCTAAGCTAAGATACTTAAGTCCTAAGAACCCGCAAGGCAACACAAGGAAGTTAAAAATGCTTTAGTAAATACATTACGAAAACTTGAGCACGAAAGCAGTTGTCTAAGTGAGGTAAAACTATAAAACCATCGGAAATCCTTTAAAGAAAAAAAATACAAGTCACTTCAAAAAAATTATAGAACATTCGTCCGGTTCAAGGCCAAAGTCCGAAAAATATACAAAAGAAGTATTTTACAAACAATCATAAACTCAATAAACAAGTTTTGCAAGAATAGAGGAAATAAGACCTGTCACGAGGATCTAACTCCGTCGATGACACAATTGAAGTACAGGGTAATTAAGCCACATTTAGCATTGTCCAACTATCCCATCGTCGTACACAGTACCTGCATCCACAAACTATTGTAGCGGTGAGCTTTCGTCCTCGCTGCTCAATAAGACTCTACCCCAGCTAAGTGTAAGACAATTAAACAATGGTGTCGGCAAAGTAAGTGAGAAAACGATGCATATAAAGAAACATGTTCAAAACCAAAAAACTGTTGTTCGTATATAAAAGTACAGTAGGACCCAAAAGAATGAAACAGACATGATGACCAATTGCTATGCCAACTACAACCTTACCACGATTAATATCGTTTACACCGGCAAGGTGCAACGAGAGTGTCCACTTACGCCGTATCACCTAGAAGTGATGCCACACCTCAAAGGATGTCAGACACTCTTCAGTCCATATAGCCCCTCCGGCGGTTTAGGGGATCGAAGCCCAAGGAAGTCGCAATGCTCCTCTCACTCTTAGGTCATCAAACAATAGCTCATAGAAAATGAAGTAAGAACCAAACTCTTTTTCACGCATCTAAATTTTTCATAAAATCCATGCATAAAAATTATCAACTGAGGCGAGTCCAGAATCTCCTACTTGGAATATTGCAGCTTTGAACCCATTTGCTTTCCTAGGCCAACACCACCACGTTTCACATTTCGGGTAACTGGAGTCCCTAGTCCGACAATGATAGTATCGAGTGTTAAAATCATGGGAAAATTATTGGTCCCCCCACCTATACTTTTGGTGTGTCGACAGTTCAGTCCCTGCTATTCCAATTTAACAGATAACTCCTCAAACATTCAAATTTTACACAATTTAGTCCAAAATTACCATTTTACCTCTCACTTATTCTTTTTTTTATTATTCTTCTCTCTCTCTGTTTTTTATATATATGTATATATGTGTGTGTATTTTTTTTATTATTCTTCTCTCTCTTTATATATATATATATATATATATATGTGTGTGTGTGTTTGTGTGTGTGAGTACATATGTATGTATGTATGTATGTATTTGTGTGTGTGTGTATATATGTGTGTGTACGTATGTGTGTGTGTATATATTTTTATTCTTCCCTCGCTCTTTTTAAATATATTTATATATGTGTGTGTGTGTGTATATATATATATATATGTGTATATGTATCTGTATATGTATGTATACATATATATCTAATGTGTTTATATATTTGGTAAGTCCATATCCTATGTTTATGTTTCATTGTGAGCCCCGGAAAAATGTATTGAACTTATTGAAAATCGTACGAGAAATTACTTCACGATCTCGACAATTATCAAAGTGCTCGAGAACATTTTCAAAAATTTTCACACAGTGAAATCTTCAATTTAAGAATTGGATAATTAAGTACAAGACACGACGAGCTTGTGGAATTTTTCGGGGAATTTTCCGAATACCTGAGCTATTGTAGCGATTTTTCCGAAGTTGTGGAATTTTAGAAATTAAATCAAGAAATAGAAAATAGGTGGAGCAATCCTAGGAGTCCATTCAGCCACCGCGTCATCCCAACCATTGATCTACCCACTGCTTGATCCTAGCCGTCCATCCTTAATTGGATCAAGCTATATACACATGAGTTTTGTTGGTGGGAATCAGAAGATCGAGCGAGAGCGAGAGCTGAGAGCTCTCTGACCCGACGCGACCCAGAAGCCTGCAACAGGATCCGACCGGTGCTACTTCTTCTGGCCACCGATCGACGGCGGACGACCACCATCTTCTTCGCCTCTTCGTCGCCTACAATCTCATGCTCTTGGATCGTTCATGCACTAAACGGAGAAGAAAACCCGACGACTGGAAGCTCCGAGACTTCTCCGGCAACCTCTCCAATTTCCGGCGACTCCAGCCACCGTTTGAGCTACTTGTGGTATGAAACCTCACCTCCTCGTCGTGCTTAACAAGCCTGTGTAATTAGATTATCGATTCGATCACGTTTTGACAATTTCATTTCTGGGTTTGGTCTCGAGCTGCTGCGTTCTTCAACACCAGCACCCTCTCCTGCCTTTCTGGGCTTTGTTTCTTGCTCAGCTGCACTTCAAGTTAACAATTGAGGAGCTCCTTGAGTCGCTGGTGTAAGAATCATCAGTTCATCACCTTCCCTGTCTCGGCAGTGTGTTGGGCTCGGCTTGCAGTCCATTTCTGAAGGTATAATTCAACGTTTGAATTGAGTTTTTGCTCGTGTTCTGACCGGAAGCTATGCTACTGAGATTGGTCTGATTTCATTGAAATTTAAATCCTGTTTTCCTGCACATTCCGTTAGTTTGGGTGATTGTGGTGTTGTGATGGAGATCAAATTTCCCGTGAATATGTTTGATTTTTACCAAGTGTCACAGTTGTTGCTTAAGAGTAATTGAGTTCATGAGGAGTTTGGAAAGAATTGATTAAGCTGTTAGAGGTATTGAGATTGTGAACTGATGAGGTTGTGTGGTTTGGTAATTTGTGATTGTTTCTGGTTTTGCAAGTTAAGGTTTTGTTAGTATGCTAAAGCAGGTTATTCGAAATGATTGTGAAATATTTGGAAATGGAAAGAATTGGGTGTCCATAGTAAATTCTGTCGAATTACTATGCGATAAAACTGTTAAGTAAATGTGCGATCGTTCGTTGGAAAAATCGTTATTGGTTTGCTTGCGTATTTTACGGTTTGATAATAAGTAAAGAAAAAAAATTAATGTGTGTACATGTATTGGGTGGCCTTAGTAAATCGGGTGCACTCAATATATGTTTGGTCGATAACGTAACTTCAAGTGAATGTTCAATAATTTAGGTAATTATCGAACCTACTTCGGTTGGTCAAACTGGTCAATATTAGTCAAACTAAGAAAGGTTGGTCAAATCTTGGTCAACTTCTGGTCAAACTAGGAAAAGTTGGTTCGTACGATTTGTAATCGTCAGAATTTCAATTATTAGTTCAATGAGATATTAACTATCAAAATGTCGGAACTCAGGACTCTAGTTACCCGAGGAACTGAAGGTTCGTAACTCTCGTAGTACGTGAGTGAAAACATCGGATTCCAGGTAGGGGATTCAGGACTCTCCTCGGTTAGTGATTTTCTTATATACTGTTATTAAAATTATGCATGTTAAGTGATGTGGCTTGGTTAAGTTAAAACACGAAGCATACTAACCAAACCGTGTGAGAAATGTGATAGTTTGAGAGCGAATGGTGGTACTGACTTCCTTGGGTTCGATTCCCAAAACCTCTGGAGGGTTAGCTACACCGGTCGGACAGTGAGCGATCGCAATGACGACCTGATCCGTATGTGTAGCTAGGTAGCGGACGCTCTCGCTATGCTTACCTGGTTATAAATCAATTTGAGGTAAGGTCGTGTAGTGGGTCTATGGAACCAGCCATCAGGTAATGTTTGGATTTGGCTTCGTATTTATTTAAGTATCATGCATCAGTTTTCAAGTTGAAAATCAAACATTAAAGTTTCTCGTTTAATTATTTGGTTTAAGCATGTTTTCATACTGGAGCTCCAAACATTTCAAACCTAGTCAGGTTAGAGTTCCTGTTGAGCAGCAAGGACGAAAGCTCACCCCTACAACAGTTTGGATACAAGTACTGTGCACTGGTGACGGGACTGTAGCGGACGGAGCTGGGTGTGCAGAACAAGTTTGGTAAATTACCATGTGAAAACTTTATTCTAAATTCTATTTCTCGAACTTCGTGTTTCAGAACTTGTGAATATTCAGCCTCGTGTCAAATTTAGTTGAATTCTCTTTCATTGAAATTCATACCTCGTGTGTTCCTTATCCAAGTTCTGGACGAACGAAATAGATTTTAGTAACTCTGGTTTTCACCACAAAAATATTTGTAGCTTTCGCTGTGTTTAGACAAAAAGTTTTCAAACAAAATGTCTAGCGGTTCTCTAGGATGTAAATCGATCGTTTGATTTATGTATTAGAGCCTCGCGACACTGTAACGAGCTTAAGCTGGTGAGGTGCTGCTTGGGGCGTTACATTCATATTATAAAAAAAATTCATTACTTTTATATATCTAATGTGTGTGTGTGTGTCTATATATATATATATATATATATATATATATATGTAGATATGTAAATATATGTATAATTTTATACATATGTGTGTGTGTGTGTGTGTGTGTCTGTAGTGTGTGTGTGTGTGTGTTAGATATATAAAAAAGAGAGGAAGTGAGGGGTAAAATGATCATTTTGGACTAAATTGTATGAAATTTGAATGTTTTTTGTGTGTGTGTGTGTGTGTGTCTGTGTCTGTCTGTGTCTGTCTGTCTGTCCGTCTGTAGTGTGTGTGTCTGTGTCTGTGTCTGTCTGTCTATCTGTCTGTCTGTGTCTGTTTGTCCTGTCTGTCCGTCTGTAGTGTGTGTGTGTGTCTGTGTCTGTCTGTCTGTCTGTCCTGTCTGTCCGTAGTGTGTGTGTCTGTGTCTGTGTCTGTCTGTCTGTCCTGTCTGTCCGTAGTGTGTGTGTCTGTGTCTGTCTGTCTGTCTGTCCTGTCTGTCCGTCTGTAGTGTGTGTGTGTGTGTGTGTGTGTGTGTGTGTGTGAGATATATAAAAAAAAGAGGAAGTGAGGGGTAAAATGATCATTTTGGACTAAATTGTGTGAAATTTGAATGTTTTGGGAGTTATCTGTTAAAATAGGAATAGCATGGACTGAACTGTCGAATATCAAAAAGTACAAGGGGACCAGTAATTTCCCCTCAAATCATTCTTCGATCAATAACACTTCGTAAATCTTATCGAGTCCAATTAACTATTTTCGAATGACACTGCTTTACTCACTAGTCGTAACCCAAAATTTACTAAGGACACCCATTCAAATCAAGTCCACTTCAATTGTTCAATTGATTAATATGGTCAAATTGTGTTGTAACTTTGGATACATAGTTATCCATAATTTCTTTCATTCCATGCAATTCACACTTGGACAAGACTAAAATAAAATCAAAACAACTTAACTAGTTCACTTAGTTCTCTAACCAAAAGAACATTAACTTCCAGGCTTACTAGTTCTTCAAAGATTAATTGCACTTGTCGACATTCACAGATGTTAAGAAACTCAAATTCTTTAATTCCACATAAATGGCATGGCTACCAATAAATTATAAATTTGCAAGCCATCACTAGCATATAGCATTCGTCAAGCAGACAAGCTCATATATACAATTAAACCTTATAATTCACCGCCACCCCAAAGTACTATGTTAACAAGCCTTGTTTTATTTTTTTTTTGAACTGTCTATGTTAACAAGGCTACAAGTCTAAGAGCACAATGCCACAATGTACTTCCAGTAACCTTTCTTGATTACAACCACCAAGAAAGGCAGACCCTTACAATTAATATACCACCCGTGGTCCCAGACAATTAACACCAACAAAATTAACTCCCACTTTAGGTAAACAATGCTAAATAACATATCCTTTTCCACCGGACTCTAAACCATCACAATTTTGCTTCACTTTCAAATTCACAAGTTAACATACCATAAAATTCAAACATTGACAATCAAGTATAATCCCAAACTAGAATCGCTATTTGAGGGCCAAATGGGATGGACCCTTCCGACAATTAAACAAATCCATATTCAAGGTAAGGATTATACCTCTGTGAAGACTCCGTTGCCCAACTTCCACTCCAAACACAAATGCAATCCCTCAACTCTTTACTTGTAGTAATTATACAAACCACGCATGCGCACTTGACACAAACACACCAGCAGTAAACACTATATTGCCTTAAGTTCTCGAACCCAGGTGATCACTGATGACCCAACTCTTAGGCTCTCTTTTTCAGCTTCACACTTCTGTGATTTTAACAAAACCAAGAATCAATTCAAGCCCAAAGGCGCAGGTGAAGATTGAAGATGAGCCGATAAGCCAAACCCATGTTAACATGATTTTCAACTCACCTTAATTACAAAATTCAAATCTCTTTTGAGCTGCTGCCACTTCACCTTTATGACACAGAATTCTGTAAGTTTAACATATCCACCATCAACTCTTGTTCTCAAATATGAAATGAAATCAGAAATGGCATAATACCTCTATGCAGTACAGCCGGAACAAACCAAATTCCAATTCATCCTCGCTCCAATTCTGACACAGCTCCAATGGTCTCTAAGCTTAGCACCAATGATGATCGAAAAAGCCAGAAAGTGCAAAAAGCCGCCGTGGCCAGTACCTCGGGAAAAGGTGTCGAGAATCCCAAACATCAATTCCTCAAAGCTCAACCGAAATCGAAAAGTAGTTATACCAGAACGTAGAGCCCAACAAGAAGATTAATTTCCTTACCTTGAATGTCATCATCGGCTACCGGAGCCGTCGGAAAACACAAGGAAACCGTCGGAACCAAAGAAACTTCTCGACTTCGGATTGACTTCGTCGGAGCCCGTCGGTGTAAACCCAGGCCACAG